>CM054058.1:225557204-226157204 GCA_028641055.1 Alopecurus myosuroides
GCGTCAAGAAGCTCTGTATCAAGAAACACTTGTCTCCTCTTCTCAGTGCTGATGATGATGCAAGAGACACTAATGGTACTAGTGATTCCAACTTTGAGCTTGAGGGCAAGGAAAAGAAGAATGGCTTTCGCAAGTGGATGTTTGAGACTCTGAAGAAGGTGTTCTATTGCCAGATTGATATGGAATATAAGGCCTAAGTTCTCATGTTTGCAGCAAGAAGGAATTCCACCTAACTCGAGACCGTTTTACACATCTGGGTGTTCCGGTGGTTGCTGGGTCTGAGGATAGGATCACCGGCTCTAAGGAATGGAAATCCAAGCATGGTGGTACCTGGGTAGATCATGATATTGAGGATGATGCCACCACACCTCATGAGCCATGGAATTGTGGTGATACTGATGATGAGGTTGAACACGTCAATACTGATGATGAAGCCAACATGATGACCCCTACATGTGCCTCTAGCCCAAGCGAGTGATCTCCTAGGGTCGTTAGCATCGCCTCTTCCTTTTTGGTGTCTTGATGCCAAAGGGGGAGATTTCTATTACGCTACGCATGATGGTTATTTGCATGGGTGGTGTATGTTAAACTTGGTGTTTCGTTTGGTTGTTTTAGGTTGAACCTTTGAATCTTTGTTTGTGTTGTGTGGTTTGAATATTTATATCTTATATATTATGTTGTGGCAAGCTATTATTCTCATTATATCATTACCTTGCTAGAATTATAAAAGATAGGGGGAGCTTCATCTTAAAACGAACGAAATTTTGCCTCAAAAGCAAATCCATGAAATAATATCTTCCCAAAAAAAATGCTCCGCCTATATTTTACTATCTCTCTTAGTTGTGTTGTCATCAATCTCCAAAACGGGGGAGATTGAAAGTGCATCAATCTCTATAATTATTTTCAGGTTCTAACATTGCGTCTAAGTGCTTTCAGGAAACATCAAAGTGACACAAAAGGAAGAGATTTAAAAACTAAAGCCAACGAGTTAAAACTTACTGCAGCCATAGTACCAGCCATCCTAGAGGTAGTACCGCTACCTCCAGGAAGAAGTAGTACCGTGGGCGGTACCGCCAACTAGAAATTGCTCTTTGTTTCCAGCGGTACTTCAGCGGTGCTGGCCTAGTGGTACCGCTGATAAGTGGTTTTAATTCGGAGCAAAGTTTCCCCGGCGGTAGTACCGCTACCCATAGCGGTTGTACCGCTTCCATCAGGACGTTGTAGTACCGCTGGAGGTACCGGGCAAAGTACTGCGAGGTAACTTTTGCTCACAATTTCCCCCCGGTACTAGCACGGTAGTGACCTAGTACTACCACCAGCCACTTTGATATAAACTCAAGTGGGTGGCCAGCGGTAGTGTCGTGGACGCTACTGGTAGTACCACTGCTGGAACATAGCGGTATTTCTCTGGTTGTACCGCCAGACACCAGTATGTGGTACTACTAGGGATAGTAGGTAGCGGTAGTACCGCTGTCACCAGCTTTAGTACCTCCAGCCTAAAATGGGTCAAATGGTCAGATTTGGGGAGGGGGTATAAATACCCCATCCCCGTTTTCCCCAAGAGGTAACTCGTCCAGCATTCAAGTCACCATTA
The DNA here is from genome assembly GCA_028641055.1 of Alopecurus myosuroides. Lineage (NCBI taxonomy): Eukaryota > Viridiplantae > Streptophyta > Magnoliopsida > Poales > Poaceae > Alopecurus > Alopecurus myosuroides. Next base: position 225,558,799 of record CM054058.1, read on the forward strand.
ATAGAGTTCACCAAAAGCTAGATTTCTCCCAACTCCTCCCACCAAACTCATTGATTCTTGGAGGAGTGAAGGAGAAGACCCCGATCTACCTCTTCACTAAGTCGTTCTTCATTTCCCCCTCATTTGCTTGAGGGATTCAAGTCTAGGGTTTCCTTGTGGAAAACCTAGACCATGTTGTTTCTCACTTATTGATTGGAGCAAGATTGTTGGTGTTCTTGGGAGCCCCCAATTCAGTTGTGGGTGTGTGTGCATCAATACATTATAAAGGCACCAGTTTCCGCCTCAAAGGGAATCAAAAGTGGAAGGTGAACTAGGCCTTTGTGGAGAAGTTCATCGGAGAATAGGGTGAGGCCTTTGTGGCGTTGAGTAGCCCTTCGTGGCGAAACTCACACCCCTCCAACGAGACGTACTCCCCTCAAAAGGAGGAACTCGAGATTACATCCTTGTCTCCGCGTGCTTCCATTATCGGTTTCCTCTATTATTTACCTTTACCTTGTGTGTTTTTTCTTGCTTAGTGTTGCTCTTATCATATAGGTAAATGCACCTTGCTTGCATATCTATAAAATATACCTTTGTGTGAAGCCTAAATCCAAAAAAATATTAAAATTTGGAAGTAGCTCCTATTCACCCCCCCCCTCTAGGTGACCATACTATCCGTTCACCATGTACCCCAATGAGAAGCGCCCCCAGACACTACAAACCTTGATCAAGACATTCACTGGCACGACCGCTCTGTGCGATTTCAGTCGAGATCAGACAGTCTCGGGTGCCGAAGCTGCCCTCAACTTATCAATGGCGGCTAGGATCACAGGAGACTACACTCGAGCCTTCTCTGGCATCCCGAGGGATCCAAACGGAAAATAGGTAGACCTCCAAAAGTTTTCTAAACGCGCCATAGAAATAGCCAGGAAGCTTCTTGGTACAACTGAAGCTCAAGTGAGAGCTAATGATGTGGTTGTGCAGCCTCCACGGTAGGACTAGGATCTTTAGCCTTAGCCTTTGCTTGTTTCAATTACATCTATGTAATGAACTTGCTCTGGTTGAGCCTTTTGGTATCTAAATAAAAAGCCCCATAATATTCTGTCGTAATAGTCTCATTTTATTCTTCCGATAGGAGTAGCCCCGGAATACAAGGCATGATTCGAAGAGTCTGCCGAGTACTCAGTTTGAACTACTCGAGTCTAAACTGTCCCCTTTCTTTTACTTTCGTTTTTAGGTGCAGCATGTCGGCTCTTCCACACCTACTCTAGATCCTTCTGTAAACCGACACTCGATTCGAACTAATGCTGACATGCGAAGTCCCTTCGCGTCCATTTGGAGGACAAGACTCAACAATTGAAGTGTTTCCAGGGTCGAGTGGATGTGGCAGAAACAAAGAGGATATTGGCTGACGAGCGCGAGGATTTTCTCATAGCAGAACTATCAAATGTAAACAAGGACCTTACTTGTAAGTTGTATAGGGACAACCCCCAATTTCTTGAATTCTCACTCTAACAATCCAACATGACATTTTTCCTTTTTGTCTTATAGGTATTCGAACTAACCCTCCTAACGAGCGGCCTTGAGTTGAAAATCGACTATGTTCACTTGCCGATGCTGCCAGCTCCAGTGGTCCACCGTTTTGGTCTGACAGGGGGAAGTCCTTGGTGCTCACTAATACGTCTCAAACGTATCTATAATTTCTGATGTTCCATGTTGATATTATGCCAATTGCTACATGTTTTCCGTATGTTTTCCTACGTTTTCTTATGTTTTCCAGGACTAACCTATTAACAAGATGCCAAGTGCCAGCTCCCTGTTTTCTTCTGTTTTTAGTTTCAGAAAAGTTGTTCTGTAAATATTCTCGGAATTGGAAAATTCGAAAGCCAGAATTCCTAAAAGTCTCGGAAGCATCCAGAAGTCCCAAAGAGCCCCTGAGGGGGGCCACAAGGTGGCCACACCATGGGGTGGCGCGGGTCCCCCTGGCCGCACCACCTAGGGGTGTGGGCCCCCTGTCCACCTCCCCGCATCGCCCTTTCGCCCATATATACTCCCCAAGGCATAAACCCTAAAAGAATCGACCTTTTCTACAAAATACATCTGTAGCTCCGCCGCCGCCACCGACAAGTTTCGGGGGACAGATCTCTGTTCTGGCACCCTGCCGGGACGGGGAAGTACCCCCGGAAGCCATCTCCATCGACTCCACCGCCATCTTCATCGCCGTTGATGTCTCCTATGATGAGGAGGGAGTAGTTCTCCCCTGGGGCTGAGGGCTCTATCAGTAGCTATGTGGTTCATCTCTCTCTCTCTCTCTCTCTCCCATGGTGTGATCTTTATGTGATCATGAGCTTTATAATCTAGTTGAATAAGTAGATTGATCTTCATTTGTTATGCTACTCAAGTGGTTTTGTTATCTCCGTAAACACTTTGATCACGGGGTAAAGGTGACAGTGTGTGCACCGTGTTGTTTAGCATGATATTTATATCTTGTGTTGGAAGGTGAACCTATGAAATTGTTGGTGTTTTTTTACTAATCTATGGCGCTCGTAGTGACATTGGGGTGCCCTAGAGAGGGAAGATAGACTTGAGGAGTGCTGTTAAAGCCCTACGCAATGACTAGTGTTTGTTATTCGACCGGAGAGTGGTTGCGAGTAGCGTAGTGAAGAAATGATATTTATGCATTCAATTATGTGAGCATTGTTGAGAGTGTCCACTAGTGAAAGTAGGAGCCCTAGGCCTTATTTCCAAGCATTGAAACACTGTTTACCGCATGTTCTGCTACATGTTTTCTTGCTGCCATTTTTATTTCAGATTGTTCTTATCACTTATTATCATTCATATTACTTGCATTTTACTCTCTCTTTGCCGAACTAGTGCACCTATATACCCGACAAGTATATTGGGTGTGTTGGGGACACAAGAGACTTCTTGTATCTTGATTGCAGGGTTGCTTGAGAGGGATATCTTTGACCTCTACCTCTCTGAGTTCGATAAACCTTGGGTAATCCACTTAAGGGAAACTTGCTGTTGTTCTACAAACCTCTGCACTTGGAGGCCCAACACTGTCTACAAGAATAGAAGCGTGCGTAGACATCACTCACCACTCTCTAGACCGCATAAGCGAGGTTGCGGGTATTGTCGAGTCCTGCCACTCTGCCCTGGCTAACATATACAAGGCCATGTTCCCTCTAAATAAGCAGTTGTCTAGCGAGACTCTTTGGATTGGTCAAGACCAAACAAAAACATGGGTGCGGCGTCAACTCATAGGCGGCGCTAAGGTTTACTTAGCTGCAGTGAAACTACACCACCTCAACATTGACCTGGAGATAATAGGACAGGGTCCTCCACGTCGACCTGGCGGTGGAGCAGCTGACATGAGGCCTTACTACGCCGCTGCTTCGGGTCCTGCTGTTAGCCTCATGCATCTTGCCAAAGAAAAGACAGACTCGCAGCTTGCGTAGGAGTGGGAACCCAAATTATAGCATGTAGCTTACAGTATTGTACCTTGTATAATATCCTTTATATTTGTAACTGTGCACATCTTTCTGTAATGATAATACCTTATTAAATCACATGTTGTTTCTAAGTATTTTCCTCTTGCTTAGCTTGGACAGTAACACATTTTTGGGGCACTTGATGTCATAGGGACACACCCGTTGGGAAACCCCAAGAAGATGGTATGATGTAGCCCAGTTAAGGAATCAAGGTGATCAATACAGTAGGACTTTTAATTCTTTCTGTAGTTTGCTTATTGTCTAGCGCTTCAACAAGCGTAGACCTGCACACAAACACAAACCCTCTCTTGCTCCCAACTTTCTAAGAAGGTTGTCAATCTTTTCGTCTTGCTGAAAACTAGAGAATTAATTATATGGAATGGTTGGAGAATATTAAATGAAAATGGAACATCGAGCAAGTGATTATGAAAGAAAGTAAACAGGGTTGTAAACAATGAGGAAAATAGGACCGGGGTCCATAGTTTCACTAGTGGTGTCTTCCCAAAGAACAATAAACATGCTAGATGAACAAAATTACAGTGATGCAATTGACAAATCATGAGCGTATAACAATACTATTATGAAGAAAAATAGTTCACAGGTTCTAAAATTATAGGTATTACGTCAAGGTATATAGACCGCCATCCGACAACATCTATTACTAAAAGTCCACCTTGAGACATAAATCCATCAAATCTCGATGGTATTAAGTTGCAACAACGAAGTGATTTCTTTTGTGCAACACACAAATGTAATAAGAACAATATGCAATGTAAGAAATAATCCTCATATGTAGACAAGAACATCGTTGTTTTGCTCCCTACTAGCAACAACACATTCCCCTCCTATATGTTTCTGTCACTCAGGCGCAGGTGAAAGGAGGCATGAACCCACTATCTAGCATATAAATCCTCTCTTGGAGGTGCATACAATAACTTGTCCAAGGCAATCATACACACCGGAGAGCATTGCAAGACAAGATTAAAACTCTCTAAAGTTATAAGTAAAACACTCAAAAAGACATGAACAAAGTAATCATAATTTCATGGTTCATCGAATCCCAACAAACACAACATGTAAAAATTACGTAACGGTGATCTTGATCATGTTAGGAAGATCACAAGATCTAAATATGGTTGCACAAGGAGGAGAGAACACCATATAGCTACCGCTATGTACCCGTAGTCCCGGGATGAATTACTCACACATCTGTATGGAGGCAATCATGGCGATGTAGAGGCCTCCGGTGACGATCCCCTCTTCGGCAGGGTGCCGGAGCAGGACTCCAGAATCCCATAGATTGGACTTTCGAGGTGAAGGCACCTCTGTATCTATTTCGTGGAAAATTTCTCTGTCCCTGACGTTTTTAGGGTTAAAGGCAACTTATAGGCGAAGAGGCGTCGTGAGGCGGTGGCCAGGGCCACGAGGGGCCCACCAGGCGCGGCCTAAAGTGGACCCGTGCCTGGCACCCCCCGTGATGGGCCCCTGGCTTCCCCCCCCCCGTCTCTCCTTTGGACTCCGTCTTCGTTCCAGGTAAAAAAAATGAGTTACGTGGATTTTCAGGACTTTTGACGAATATTTTCTTGAGAACTTTTTTGAAACATAAAAACAACATAGAACATAAACTAGCTCTGGGAAAATTGCTAGTAGGTTAGTCCACGAAATCATCCGGAAAACAAAGTAAAACCTGTAGAAAACATGCAAGAACTTAATGAAAACAAACATGGAACATAAAAAATTATAGATACGTTTGGGACGTATCAGCATCCCCAAGCTTAACTCCTGCTCGTCCTCGAGTAGGTAAGTGATAAAAAAGTAAGTTTTAGAGTGACATGCTACCCACACAATCTTGATCAAGTAGTAATGTAAAACATGTAAACTGGGATCAAATGAATAAGAGCTGAAATTTATTTTTTTTGAAACATTTTCTACTGCAGGGGAGTCCCCCACAACCCTTTATTGCCATCAATTTTTTTTACAGATATTTACAAATGTACAAAGAAAGATAGACTAAGATAGTCTATCACAAACTAAGTTAGGGTGTTAATCCATGATGATAAATCCGCAGCCAAAGAAGCACTCAACCTATGCTTAAGCATAAGGAGGTCTAAAATGAAGCCAACTTTCCAACCCTTAAAGGAATGCCTTTCAGACTTGAAGATAACTCCATTCCTCTGGTTCCAGATGTTCCAACAGGCAAGAATCACTATCTCAGTGAAACAAGGACCTTTGAAATTCTTTTTAGCAAAGGAAAGATTAGCCAAAACTGTGTTATCACTCCAGGAAATTTGCAAGTAATTCCAAATCCTTGAGCTGAAAACACACTAGAAGAACAGATCAGTCCAATCCTCATGACAATGATTTCTGCAAAGGACACAATACTCAGTCCCCTCAATTTTCCAGTTCCTTCTCTTAATCATGTCCTTGGTATTAATCCTATCATTTAGGATTAGCCATGGAAAAAGTTTGTGTTTTGACATGCATTTGGATTTCCAGATCCACTTGGATGGCTTATCATCAGCCAACTGAGCAAACTGTAACTGGTAGAATTTACTGGATGTATAAACCCCTCTATTAAAATTACAAGACCAAACATCCTTATTATTATTCACCTGAACATTTCACAAGATACCTTGAAGATCAACAAATTCTTGGAAAGCTTCATTTGAAAGAGGCAAATGAAAAGCATCCGAAAGATCAGTCATCAATTTCAAATCTCTCACTGATGCCAACTGGTCCTTAGCAAACGAGAACAATCTTGGAAATTTCAGTGACAGAGCATGTCCCATCCACGAATCTTTCCAAAAAAGAGCAGAATATCCATTCCCCACTGTGCAAGAAGAGAATGAACACCAGGTATCAGCTAATTGCATAATACCTTTCCACCAGAAGGATCCACAAGAGGTGACTGCATGAGGAACCGGCTGAAAGTAGTATGCATACTTAACCAGATGTACCCAAGGAATATCCACAGAGTTGTAAAACTTTGCCAGAAATTTGAGCAGTAAAGCCCTGTTTTGGATCTGTAGATTAATGATCCCTAAACCACCTTTACCTTTTGGCTTACACACCATATCCAAGCAGCCAAAGAATTTACTCTTTTCTTGTTTTTGTCTTTCCTCCATAAACATCTCCTCCTTGCTTTATCAATAACACCCTTAGGTATCACTAATGTGCACATATAATATGTGGGCAAAGAGGACAGAACTGAGTTCACTAGCACCAAGCTATCCCCATATGAGAGAAAAGAGACTGTAGCAGAAAGTCTCCTTTCAACTCTGTCAATGAGTGGAGCAAAATCCTTAATAGATGCTTTAGTGGTGCCCATAGGCAAGCCAAGATAGGTAAAGGGCATAGAAGCCACCTTACAATCCAAAACAGCAGCCAAATCAATAGTTTCCTGCTGAGATAAATTTATTGGTACCATTGATGATTTGTTGAAATTCACCTTTAATCCCGTGATCTGAGCATAAAGGTTGAGCAAATTTTTAAATACCAATAGTTGATCAGGATCAGCAGGTAAGATCACTAAAGTATCATCAGCATACTGAACAATGGGATAATCTCCTCCAATAGGGATTGGTAAACGAAGTCTTCCTTCCCTTAGAGCCAGATTAACAATACTTTGCAGCAAATCTCCACCCAGAACATAAAGAATAGGTGACAAAGGGTCACCCTGCCTGACCCCTATTTTGCAAACAAAAGGTTTACCAGGAACTCCATTTAAAAGGAGGGAATTTCTTTCATCCATTTGATGACTAAAGGAGGGAACCCTTTAGAACTCTAAATCTGAAGAATGGCACTCTGCTCAATAGTATCAAAAGCTTTCTGAAAATCAATCTTGAAGACCACCACTTTCTGTTTAGAATGTTTACACTGGAAAATGTATTCAAAACACCATGCCAGACAATCTTGAATAGTTCTGGATTTAATGAAACCATATTGATTATCATGGATGCAGCCAAAAAATTTATCTTGGAATCTATTAGCCAGAATCTTAGTGATAAATTTCAGACAAGTGTTGGTCAGGGAAATAGGTCTAAAATCATAGTTAAATTTTAGAGATGAAATTTATAGTTGAGACCAAATAAATAATGTCTAAACTATTTGGAACAATAAAGTCAGAACTTTTAATGAATCAATAATAAAATACCATCAACCTTGAAAGGTATATTAAAAATGTTTTAAGCATCAAGCACAATAATATAATAATACAAAGCATCAAACACCCACAATAATTTTTGTCAGGATCAAGTCAAGTGATAATAATATGTTATAAGATCATCATGATATTTGTGCACTAAAAACGAGTAAGCGTTTAGCATTGGGTCCTGGCACCCGGATGTTATGGCTAATATAACATTATGGGGGGTTTGGATGGTCAGTGGAAGAAAGTGTCACACAACTGACAGTCATCATTAGACAAGAGGAAGTCTTATAATCGAGGGTGATTCTTGGATGAATTCTTGTGTTATTCTTGGAGGGCAATAAGCTAATACGCAGCAACCAGCGCACAACAAACTCGTGATTCTCATTGGACTATGATTCACAAGGATTTTAACAAAAGGAAGGAATACCCACCACAAAATGCTTTGCACATTGAGCACAATATGAATTCAATAGAAAATCGGTGGATCACCATGGGAGACGCAATAAGTTTCATGGGTGACATGAGCAAATTTGGACAAGAAATGAGAGTGAAAAGCCCCACCGACAAAGTAATATGCTAAATCAAAACATCTATCTATCTGATGGTGTGAATTGTGCATTGATTCTTCTCTATTTGACATGTGTCATTTTACCTAGATGAAGGATGTTGTATTGATGTATGCCGAGATATATGACAAGAAGGCCTTCAACTTGATTCATTGTTGGGACACGCTTTAAGATTGTTCAAAGTGGAGAACACTTTGACTCTCCATGAACCGAGAAGTCAAGAACGAGGACGCCATATATGATACCAAGTTGCCTAGGGTCGGCGCGCTCCCACGGCCAATTGGGACCAAGAAAGCAAAGGCGACCAAGAGGGCACCATTCATTTTCTACCTCCCTCCAAGAATCTCTTGCCTTGTACATGAAGGAGATGACATCTTCCATGACTCTCAAAGAGAAGATGCATGAAGAGAATAAATAAAAGTGGAACACCTACTTTGGCAAGCAAAACCTAAAGATGAAGGTAATGCAAGAAGATAGCAACTTCAATATCATCTCTACGGACACGGAAAACATCACCTAGATCAACAAGCTTTCTTTGCCGAGGAGGTCGTGGGCATCATGAAGGAGTGGAGAGAAGTGCGCACTATGAAGGAATGGAAAGAAAGGCCCGCGGATACCGAGACGCAAGAATGATTTGCATGTTCTTTGATGGCTTGAGTATTTTGGTTGCATTTTGGTGGGCGGACTTGCTAGTGGCAGAGCCTTTGTTGGCCGAAATGGCTATTGATCGAGACTTTTGTGTCTAGACTTGCCGTTGGCCAAGGTTTTGTTGGCCGAACTAGGTTTATCTATGTTTTAGTAGCCGGACTTGTTGTTGGTATTGAATGTTTTCTTGCAATTGTACAAAAAAATAGTTTTGTTTGAGGTACCATTGTGGGCAGCATCCCCGATATAACGGACAAGTTATCCACCCCCCAAAGTGGACATAATTAGGGGTGCACATGAGATTCTCTTACTCAGGTGAGTGTTCTTAGAGCATCTCCATCGGCGCCACCAGTAGAGCGGCCAACACTTGTTATCAGCGCATGCCATTGGGGGGGCACGCGTTGCCACCCTATTGGGAGCGTTGCTTCCCACCGACGCGTCCCAATAGAGGGCTAAAAAACTCACCGGAACATGGTAAGGAACCGGCGTATTTTCATTGACATTTGAACAAAATCTTACAAATGCAATAGTAATTTCCTAAATTTTAACGAGACTTAAACTAGGCCCCAATTTCTAGATCTAGGTTAATGTTAGCGCACGATTGAGGTGTTGTCGACATCCGTCGGTTGGATATGGCGGCGGACTCGAGGAACTTGCATGTCTCTTGGGGTCGCCTCCTTGCCGAAGTGAGTCGTCTCCCTAGAGGTGCTAGATTTGAGCCTCGAGAGTCGCCTGTCTGCCGAGCAATCGCGCCTCGTTCTTACTTCCACTTCCTCCTCTTTCAGCCGAGCACCGAGTTGAAGATGTGGCTCCGGCGCGTTCTCTCGCGGCTTTGGAGCGTACTCCGGGGCCGCATGTCTGCCATGCAACTGGCTTTCATTTAAAACTTCCACTTCCCTTGGTTCCAGGAAAGTGTCGCGCATGAGCTGCAACGCCTCATGGCCGTCACGGGCGGTGACAATGGAGGACGCGACATGAATGCCGCATATCGCTCGCGCTCCATGTGTGCAGCCTCCTCAAGGCTCATGTGATCAGCGTTGAGGGTAACTTGATCATCGAGCAATCTCAGAAAGAGGATGCTTTCTATCAGGCATACTGTCGGTTGCTGGGGAAACTGCGGACTAGGGAGTCCACCGTGGACCTTGACTTCATTGGGTTGCAATCCCTGGATCTGAGTGAGTTGGATGGCCTTTTACGGAGGAGGAAGTTTGGAGCACTCTTAAAGAGCTCCCTGCTGACAGAGCCCCTGGGCTAGATGGGTTTGTTAGGGCCTTTTATCACAAGGAATGGAGGATCATTAAGCATGATATCATGGCGGCTTTGCACAATCTTGCAGTAGGATATGGAAGGGGGTTTGCGAAGCTTAATAGAGCTTTGATGGTGTTGATACCCAAAAAGCCCGACGCAGTTGAGGTGGAGACTACATGCCGATAAGTCTAGTCCATAGCTTCTCTAATATGTTCTAAAAATATCCTTGCAAGCAGACTCGGGAATAAATTGGGGGTGCTAGTCAACACAAATCAGTCAGCCTTTGTGAGAGGAAGGAGTTTTCATGACAATTTTCTGTTGGTATGGCAGGTGGCTTAAACAATAAACACTTGGAGAGAGAAGGGAGTCATTTTGAAGCTTGACATTGCTAAAGCCTTCAATTCCTTGTCTTGGTCATTTCTGATGGAAGTGTTATGGAAGATGGGTTTCAGCGAGGCTTGGTGCAAACTGATATCCATGCTACTCCGTACGGCTAGTACAAAAATCTTGGTGAATGGAGTGTCAGGGAAGAGAATTGTCCATGTTAGAGGGTTGAAACAGGGGGGCCTATCTCCCCCATGTTGTTCGTGCTTGCAATGGAGGTTTTCACTTGCACTATCTCTAAGGCGGCTGAGGAGGGTCTGTTTGCCCCCCTGTCGGGTTGCACGGTGAAACAGCGTGTGTCTGTCTATGTTGATGATGTGGTTCTGTTCAGCAAGCGTTTGGAGAGGGACCTGCATGCCGGAAGACAGATTTTTCACATCTTTGGGGAAGCGTCAGGCTTGCAAGTTAACTATGCCAAGACTTGAGCAATGCTCATTCGTGGAGAGGAGGCTGGCGAAGCTATGGTAGATCGGGTGCTGCATTGTAACATTGTGGGGTTTCCAATAAAATAGTTTAAGCTTCAGTTAGCGCTATGACCACTATCAAAAGGAGAATGGCAGCCATTGCTTGACCAGGTCCTGAGGTGTGTGCCATCTTGCCAAAGAGGAATGATTGCGAGGGCGGGCAGACTTACCTTAGTCAAAGTTGTGATCGCGGCAAGGCCGGTCCACCAGTTGTTGGTGGCTGAGGCTCCTTGTTGGTTATTGGAAGAAATCGACAAGTGGATGAGGGAGCTCTTTTGGCCCGGTTCGAAAATGCACTAGGTGAGCAATGCCTGGTGGCGTGGGAAAATGTTTGCAGATCATTAACTTTTGGAGGGTTGGGAGTGAAGAATCTGGGGCTGCACAGTCTAGCCCTTAGAGTTAGATGGAATGGCGGAGGAGAACGGATGAGTCCCGGCCTGGACAAGGGCTGCTAGTTCTGAGAGACACTATGGGAGCAGAAGTTTTCAATAGCTTGGTAAAAATTAGAGTGGGAAATTGGAGGAAAACCTTGTTTTGGAAGGATAGATGGTTGAATGGGTTTATGGTAGGAGACATTGCCCCTCTTTTGCGGGATGCGGTCAACACCAGAACGGGTAATAAAAGATATGTCTATGAGGCCTTGAGAGAGAGAACAGATGGCTGCCTGACGTTAATCCCTCCTTTGATTTGAGAATGGCAGCCCAATGCATAAATATTTGGTTGTTCATCCAGAGGACGGACTGGACTGGAAAGGGCTAGTGCACGTTGAATTTGAGAAAATGTTACCTGAGAGTGCTTATGGCTCACCTTCCTGCTTCCTATATTTCCCCGGATTCCACTAATAAGAAGCGCCCTCCTTCCTTAGCTCCACAACCAGAAGAAAGGGGGCAAGCCCCCTCTGTTGGGTAAACCTCGATCCATCCAGAGTAGCCGCCGGCTGGACGGCGGCGAACAGGGTGCGTTTTTGTTCCATGCATGGTGGAAGGGGATTTAACACAAGGTCATGGTGGTCTTTGATTACGGATAAATGCAATCGTCTGACGTCTAATTGGAGAGAGAACGGAGTTGGTAACTGATCATGCATGATTCCATTTCCTTCCCACGTAAAAGGCGGGTCGTCGTCCAATTTCCCATTGTTACGCTCATGGATTGGCCTGGTACGTACATTGTCAGGCCATGGCGGCCAGTGCTCCTAAGATCATAGAAGCAATGCTGCAGAAAAAGAAGATTTGTTATAATGTACCCCCATGGGAAGCAACAATAGAAACATGTGACATATTTGCAGAAATAGAGATTTTAGGCGCAATAGAAAGGAATGCTGTCACCGGCTCTATTCTATACACCCCTCTTCCTTTGCATGCATGAGTGCATCCCTCTTGGTCTCAGGGCTTGCTCAATCAATCAGAAAAGAATGGTATTTTTGAAAGATAAGATGAAAAAAGGCGAGGGAAGCATAATTGTTAGTTAGGGGTAAGAGGGGACGGGCCCGTATAGAAAGTAAATCCTTATTTTTCCGATATGCCGCTCCACAAGCAAGGAGTGCCACGCACGAGCGGAGCGAAAACTAAGCAAGGGGTAGGGTGGAGACGAGAGAGGACAAGTTCAGATCTTCATGTGGCTTGCGCTCCAATATAGGATTTAGACGTCAGATAGGTGTGTGAGACATGGCCTATCGAGACCATTGACCATCTACCGACTCAGTGCTTCTACATGAGACAGGTTTGGTCGTTATACTCCCAAAAGTTGTGAACTCCAATCCCAATCCCCACCCGCGGTGATACCTTGAAAAATTGGTGGCTGTCAGTTAGAGATAGATTAAAAATCAAGCAGCGAAAGTCTTTTTGACTTGTTGGCGACACGGGTCTGCTGGAGCACTTGGAGGCGGCGAAATGCAAGGGTGTTTGGAAATGCTAATCAGCTATGGCACGAAATAGACCTTTCTAATATTTGAGGACCTAAAACTTTGGGCGGCTGCGGGAGCCGGAGTGGGAGTTATCTTTTGGGAGTAGTCACTTAGGTGTGTGCAAGTGAATGTGTGTCGCAACAGCTAAGTTATGTGCAACTTTTGTTGTCGGTCTCCTGTAATGTAAACTCTCTCATTTTATAAAAGTCAGCTATGCAATTGCATACTAAAAAACCATTATCAATTTGTCAATACCCGCAAGCTGTTGTTCTCTGTCATTGAAGAGTACTGCCATGTCAGCAGCCAAGGCGGGAAGGAGAGTAATTCAACTGATGGTTCAGTCCAAGACGAAGTGGAAGGCCGGCCCAAGAGACAAACCACGAAGCCCAAGTGGATGTCCAACAACGATTGGTTCGTGGGAAAGATATAAGCTCTACACGTTCTGGAAGGAAGGAGGAGGAAGAAGGGGCGGCGGCCGTTGGCTCGCGCGGTTGTCGCTTGTCTGTAATAGCTTAGCTAAACTTGATTTCCCACGGATATGGTCCAAGAACTCTATCAGATCTAGTGCTTACTGTCTCTCTTTCGTGCTTGTTAGGTTAGAATCTCACATTTGGTATTCAGAGCCTATGATTCTGGCTTTTCCCGACCACGACCACGCCACCCGCCATCGACAGCACGTTCGTCAGCAAGCCATGGAGGAGCTGACGGATGAACAACAACAGATCTACGACCTCTTGAAGATTTCGGCCAAGGAAACGGTTGAGGAGCGCCTCAACGTCTACAAATCCTCGACCACGCAAGCCATGACCCAGCTGCTCAAGGATAACGACAAGCGTTTCGCCGATCTCAATTCGAAGGTCGACGGCGCCATGAGCGAGATCCTGTCCGCGCTCGACAAACTGAGCAGCGGCGGATCGGTGTCGGCTCCTCCTACTGCGGCTGCAGCTGCTGCTCGCGCGGCGGCAAATTGGGCGCCGCTAGAGGAAGTCGAGGGCCCAGCTGGCCACCGCGGTGAAACATTGAGCCGGAGGTCGGGATTTTACATTCCACCTCCGGCAAGAGGTAAGCGTGATTCCTTTGCAACATCTTTCATTGGATAAATATGGAGAGGAAATTTTTGTGGAGTGCGCTGATCATTTTACTCCTGGTCCACGGGTGGATTTGCCTCGTTTTGATGGGTTACAACCTCGACTCTGGCAATCGCGTTGCGAGGAATATTTCCAACTCTGGGGTACTCCAGCGACACTGTGGATTTCTTATGCATCAGCGCAGTTTGATGGAGCGGCTGCAAAATGGCTGGAGGCCTTCAAGCAGAAATTGCCAAATGCAATCTGGGAGGATTTCTATATCGCGCTGCAGGCAAGGTTTGGTCGCAATTAGCATGCCTCTCTTCTTCGTAGAATGTTTCACATCAGCCAGTTAACTACAGTCGAGGCATATGTGGAGGAATTCTCTCAGCTAATGGATCAATTGGCAACATATGGGCATCATCCACACCCTTTGTACTATGTGACCAGGTTCATGGACGGGTTGCAACCAATTGTTAGTCTCATGGTGGCCATACAACTGCCTGAAGACCTCGATACTGCTTATCAGCTAGCATTGTTACATGAGGAATTGGGAGATGGCTCTACTCCATTCAATACACCAACTGTGAAGAGGGTTGTTGCACCTACTCAGTTAACTACACCCAGAGTGTTAGCTGACAGAACAAACACTGTAGTCAACAAACAAGGGGGGAAGATGAAAAATGGATTGCACTCAGGAATTATTGCAGAGCCAAGGGACCGTGTTTCACATGTGGAGAGATATTTTCAAGGGATCACAAATGCCAAGGGACATTGCAGTTACATATTGTGTAGGAGATGGTGGAGTTGCTGCAGCAATCTATTGAAGAAGTTCAGAAGGAGAACATCCCTGAAGCTATGTGTATCTCATCTGCTGTAGTGGGATCAGAGGAACCAGTGGCTGCTATGCAAGTGGAAGTGTTATTACAAAATAAACCTTATCTGTTGTTAATTGATTCTGGTAGTACTCATTCTTTCCTTAATTCAAAGTTCCAGCAAGAGCTGCAAGGAGTCTGTGTTATGGAACCAGTAACAGTTAAGGTGGCTAATGGTACTCCTCTTACCAGCAAGGATCATATTCCAAATTGTGTGTGGCAGTATGGCAATGCCCAATTCTCCACGAGATTCAGACTGTTATCTCTAGGGCATTATGATGGTATTCTGGGCATAGATTGGTTGGCTTCACTGGGCCAATGGTAGTGGATTGGGGAGAAAAGTGGATTTTTGTTAATTACCAAGGCAAATCCCTTACATTCTGGGGTGTTTCTACTAGTGAAATTCAGTGTCAAGCAGTCATTGTTACTACTCTGGAAACTGACACTCCAAGCATTCCAAAAGAAGTCAAAGAGATCTTGGAGAACTTCACCGATGTGTTTGAGACCCCTACTGGCTTGCCTCCTAGGAGGAGATATGATCATACTATACCACTGTTGCCAGGTGCACAACCAGCGTCAGTGAGACCATACATATATGCCCTTGATCTGAAAACTGAGATTGAAAAACAGGTGTCTGAGTTGTTGTCACAAGGAGTAATTAGATACAGCAACAGTCCCTTCTCTTCACCTTTACTGTTGGTCAGGAAAAAGGATTCTACCTGGAGGCTTGTCATTGATTACAGGTACCTTAATGCCCTGACAAAGAAAGGAAAATATCCATTACCTGTAATAGATGAGCTATTGGATGAACTAGTAGGCTCCAATAGGTTCTCTAAACTTGATCTAAGAGCGGGTTACCACCAGATAAGGTTGGCACCAGGGGAAGAAGGTAAAACTGCTTTTCAACCCCACCATGGTCATTTTGAGTTTAAGGTGATGTCTTTTGCCTTAACTGGAGCACCAGCCACATTCCAGATGGCTATGAATGACACTTTAGCTCCTGTTCTGAGGAAATGTGCGGTGGTTTTCTTTGATGACATACTCATATATAGCAAAACATATGAAGACCACCTGCAGCACTTGCAACAAGTGTTGGACTTATTGGCTGAGAATCAATGGCATGTCAAAATGTCCAAGTGTGCTTTTGCTCAAAAGGAAATTACTTATTTGGGTCATACTGTTAGTGGCAAGGGAGTGGCTACTGATGCAACAAAAATCTCCCCATTATCTACTTGTCCATATCCAATAAATGTCAAGGAAGTCAGGAGTTTCTTGGGTATGACTGGCTACTATAGAAAGTTCATTAGAAATTATGGAGTGATATGCAAACCTTTGACTAATCTTCTCAAGAAAGGGGTGTTGTTCATTTGGACTTCTGAAACTGAAACAACCTTTCAGACTCTAAAGAATGCTCCCATTACAGCACCAGTTCTGGCATTACCTGATTTTGCTAAGGTGTTTGTGATAGAAACTGATGCATGTGATGTTGGTATAGGTGCAGTTTTGATGCAGGACTCACATCCTTTGGCTTATGTTAGTAGAGATTTGGGGCCTAAGAATCAGACTTTTTCAGTATACGAGAAGGAATATCTGGCTATTCTTTTAGCCATTCAGCAATGGAGGTCCTATTTACAACTCAAGGAATTCATTATTATGACAGACCAGAAAAGCTTGTGCAGTTTGACAGACCAAAGGCTACATACCAATTGGCAGCAGAAGGCATTAACCAAACTGATGGGTTTGCAGTACAAAATCGTGTATAGAAAACGAGTTGAAAACAGAGTAGCTGATGCATTATCCAGAAGACCAACTACGTGACTGGAAGTGTTGGCTCTCTCCTTGATACAACCAACGTGGGTGAATGAGATCATTCATAGTTACACTACTGATGTTAAGTGTCAACAGTTACTGCAGCTGTTGGCTATAGACCCACAAGATCATGAACATTTTACACTCCAGGAAGGGTTGCTGAGGTACAAGAATTGCATTTGGCTGGGCAGTGATGTCAATCTGCAGAATAAGATAATTACTGCTTTTCACTCTTCTCGAGTGGGTGGTCATTCAGGATTTCCAGTGACCTATAAAAGGATTTTATCCTTATTTCGTTGGATTGGTATGAAGCTCCAAATCAAAGAGTTTGTATCTACTTTCCAGGTCTATCAATAGGCTAAACCAGAGAGAGTATTGTACCCAGGTAAACTCCAGCCCTTAAAGGTGCCAAAAGAAGTTTGGCATGCCATTAGCCTAGATTTTATCCATGGGTTGCCTGCATCAGGAAGGTTCAAGTGCATTTTGGTGGCCATTGATTCATTCTCCAAATATGGGCATTTCATACCTCTGAGTCATCCATTTACAGCAACTAAAATTGTGGATGTGTTTGTGGATAATATATATAGATTACATGGGTTGCCAGTGGAAGTGGTGTCTGATAGAGATCCAATTTTTACCAGTTCATTGTGGCGAGGTGTTTTCTCTAGACTGGGCACTGAATTGTGCATGAGCTCGTCTTATCATCCACAGTCTGATGGGCAGACAGAACGAGTGAACCAGTCAGTGGAGTGATATCTACGTTGCTTCATACACGAAAATCCAAAACAGTGGGCAAAATGGTTGTCTTTGTGTGATTTTTGGTACAATACTAACTGGCATTCGTCTACTGGCAAGTCTCCATTTGAAGTGGTTTATGGCTACCCTCTCAGATATTTTGGTCTACAACCACATAGTGCAATTTCTTCAGACAATGTTGAAGAGTGGTTGCAAGATAGAATTGTCGTGCTGGCAACTGTGAAACAACATTTGGAGAGAGCTAAACATAGGATGAAGGTGCAAGCAGATAAGAAAAGAAGTGATCGCCAGTTCCAAATTGGAGATATGGTCTTTTTAAAATTGCAGCCCTATATTCAAGCGTCTGTTGCTGACAGAGCTAATCAGAAACTAGCTTTCAAGTTCTATGGGCCTTTTCGGGTGCTGGCACGTGTTGGGGAAGTGTCATATCGCATTGATTTTCCGGAATCATCAAGGATACACCCAGTAGTGCATGTCTCCTTACTGAAGAAATTCCTAAAGCCTGATCAAAGAGTGCAAGCCACTCTGCCTTCGTCTGTATCTTATTTACAGGTTCCTTCTGCCATACTTCAGCAGCGCATCGTTCGCAAAAATCACAAGTCCATTCCTCAGGTTCTGGTGCAATGGAGCAATACGCCTGCTGATGAAGCTACCTGGGAGGATAAAGAATCTCTTCTGGAAAGGTTTCCGCGGGCTCCGGCTTGGGAACAAGCTGGTACTGAAGGTGAGGGGAATGTCAGCAGCCAAGGCGGGAAGGAGAGTAATTAAACTGATGGTTCAGCCCAAGACGAAGTGGAAGGCCGGCCCGAGAGACAGACCACGAAGCCCAAGTGGATGTTCAGCAACGACTGGGTCGTGGGCAAGATATAAGCTCGACGCGTTCTAGAAGGAAGGAGGAGGAGGAAGGGGCGGCGGCCGTTGGCTCGCAGCGATTGTCGCTTGTTTGTAATAGCTTAGGGCATCTCCAGTCGTCCCCCCCAGAGCCCCCCCCCCAGGCGGCCTTTTTCGCGCCGGAAGCGGCGAATAGCGCCGTTTCCTCACCACTCGGCCCCCCCAGAAGCCCAAATAGCGCCGTTTCGGCGCTATTTCGCGCCGCGGCACCCAGGCCAAACCCAGCCCGCTGGGTTTGGCCTAGGGGGGCGAAACTGCGCGGTCGCGCGCGCGGGCCAGCTCTATCAGTGACCCGACGAAAAAGCGCGGGAACATAACCGCCCGTTATCGTCTTCTCGGCTCGCGCGCGGTCAAAAGGCTGCCGGCGTTTATGGCGTGGCGGCCGCCCAGTGCATGCGCCCGTTCAAAGGCTGCCAGCGTAATGGCGTGGCGGGCGGCAGCGAGGGGACGCGCGCGCAGTAACTGCCCGGCCGCCTATAAAACCCCCCCGCTGCTCGCCGCGCTCGCCATTCTTCCACCGGCGCTCTCATCTCCTCTTCTTCCCCCTCGGCGCTCTCCCTCTCCCCCGCTCTCCACGCAGCGAAAAATGGCCAGCTACAAGGACGACGCAGCGGCCAACGGCTTCCCACGCCGCCACCTTCGCCGGAGCGAGGCGATGGCGCTGTACCGCGCGGGCTACCCGTGCCCGCCGGACAGCCGCCTCCCGAGCTCCGGCGCTGGGCAGAGCCGCTGGGCGCTCAGCGGCGGCGGGGTGCCCGTGCCTCCGCTCCCCAACACGGACGCCGAGTTCCGGCGCGCAATCCGCGAGATGCGCGCCGGCATGGAGGAGGCCGACCGCTTCCCGGAGTCGGGCTTCGACGAGTTTGGTGGCAGCAGCTCACCACTCGCCGCGACAGGGAGCTCGCCTCCCTGAACGACAACGGGCCTGTCGACGGCCGCTTCAACGCCAACGGGCGCCGCCGCTGGTGGAGTGGCCCTAACCGCACCATTGAGTGGGTTGTGGACCACATCCACGCCGGCAACGAGCCGCGCCTGGAGATGCCACCCCGGCAGAACCAGGCGTGGGAAGCGCGCCGGACGGGCGCCTCCTCGTCTTCGGCCACGTCGAGCTCCTCCGGCGCCCACTCCCTCTCTATCTCCCCCCCTTCCTGAACTCCGGCGCGCCAGCCCGCAGGCGTAGCGGCGGCGCCCTTCGCATCGGCGAGCCACGCTTCGAACGCGTGGTTCGCCCGAAGACCGAGGACGCCGGCGACGACAAGGACGAGTGGCCCGACCAGAAGGTCGCGGAGCAGCTCTCCTTGAACACGCTCCAGCCGCTCGACGCCGACGCCGCCGCGACTTGGAGCCTGCGGGATAGCACCGCGGCGGAGCTGGAGCTCCAGCGCCGCCTGCTCGCGGAGGCCGAGAAGCTCAAGGCGGCGCGCGAAAAGGAGGCCGCCGCGGCCCGCCGCCGTGTCCCTCCCCCGCCGCCGACGCAGGAGGCCGCCTACGTCGTCCTCGACCCCGACACCGACGAGGACGACGAGATCCAGCAAGCCCTCGCGGCGAGCAGGTGGGATGGCTGCGGCGACGCCGGACAGGGGGCGAGCAAGCGACCCGGCGACGGCCCCGACGACAACAACGACGGCGACGACGATGTCGACTATAGCCAGGCCATCGCCGCCAGCCTCGGCCTTCAGTAGATTAGTTTTAGTTTAAATTTCCGTTCTAGTTTTTAAATTCGCGTCGAATATGTATGAGAACTTCGCCTAAATTCAATAAAATTCGCCTAGTTTTCAAATTTTGTTTGTTTGGGCCCAAGTTTGGACTCGGGGAGCGACTGGGAAGGCTGCCCCCCAGGTTCCAAATTTGCGCCGTTTGGCGCCGCGGCGGCCCCAAAACGGCGGTGTTTTGAGTCCTGAGGGGGCGCAACGACTGGAGATGCCCTTAGCTAAACTCGATTTCCCACGGATATGGTCAAAGAACTCTATCAGATCTAGTGTTTACTATCTCTCCGCCGTGCTTGTTAGGTTAGAATCTCACATGCCACGAGTAAAGTAGTGGCGCTGCTACTCGATTCGCGGTGGTGCAGAAGAAAAAGGCTCAATAATTCGAGGTGCGTAGCGTGCAGTGCTGGAAGAGCTAGGATGCATACGCTGTCCACAGTCTACAGTACCGCGTAGTACCACGAAGCTACTACCAGTGCGAGGCCGTCCACAAGGTGTGCAGCTCAGGTAGGTCGTGTCAGGTGCAGTCCTCGCGTCCCATCAGTACTGGCTACACGCCTACACCTGTACCTTTATTTATTTTTCATTTTCTCTCGGAGCACTGCTTGCCCGGACCCGGACGCATGGCTGCTAGGGTAGACCGCTAGACTCTGACGCATGGCAAAGAGACACGGCCACCACGCTGCGTGCTGCTGTTGTGGTGCTGATCCTACGAAATCCACGATGAGCCGGGCCCAACCTGCTGCGCCCAGGACCCAGGTGGCGTGGCCAGGTGCTTTCACTCTCCCCCACGCACGCCTACTGTGCTGGTACCTTTTGCCGTTTCTGGAAGCGGTGTTTAGTACTAACTGGTCCATTTTAGGAGCGATGGAACAGTACTAGTACTAGTGTACAGTGTGATTAGTCCGTGAGCTAGCTCAACGTTAGCTTTTGGGGCTGCTTGGTTCGGTTTCGACTTTCGACTTCGAGAGCATAGGATGAGTGAGCGATGCGGTGATCCACTCGTTGGTCCTCGTTTAGCTTCTTGAATGAGTTGCTACAGCGTTTAGCGCCGGTCAATTTGACACAGAGAATCGATGAGCTTCGTTGGAATTTACACAAAAATAGTAAATATCTGGTGGACTCCACGTACAAAGCCTATAATCCAGTCAGATGTGTCAATAAAAAGATTTGGTCGATGAAAATTCCACTAAAGAAAAAAGTCTGCGTGGTATCTTCATCGCGGTGTAATTCTCACCAAAGATAACCTTACGAAATGCAATTGATACGAGAATAAGAAGTGTGTATTTTGTCATAATGACGAGACGAGTATTTATTAAATACTTGTTCTCCGAATATAGGTTTTCTTATTCTATATGGTCAATCATCCAAATAGGTTCTACCTTATTTCCACCAACAAGTATCACCAATATTTTTGTCAATTGACTGAATGGTGTGGATCTTAGGTTTAAACAACTTATTAGGGTGGGAGCGCTGGCTGTTATATGATCGTTGTGGCTATGTAGAAATGACAAGATTTTTAATGATAAAAATTCCGCTCTTATGCAGGTTATCTACAGTGGTACGGCTACGCTCCGTTTATGGTTGCCATTGCAACATGTGGAGCATCACGACCTCTTTATGAAATTACGTACAAGAATGGAGGATACGACGAGGGATTTTCTCCCAACATGAATGGCAGCATAATTTGCATCTTGGCCCTTTATCTACATAGACGCCTTTACAATTTTTATTATGAAAATGTATTGCGTCTTTTTTATTTTCCATACTTTTGCTGGATTGGTTCTGGTTAGTGTAATGCTTTGACTTTTTAAGTAACTAGCAAAATGCCCGTGCGTTGCAACGGGGCATATACATCATCGTAGAATACAATAATCTACTGAAAAAAAATATCCCATAAACATTGCTGATGAATGGTCGATCATGTATGATTTCTATGGAATAACATGATTTATGCGCAATGCGGGTAAGCAAAAAATAATGGTTAAAATACAAAGATATCATTGTCCAGTATCGTGTCATATAGTTGATCTTACAAAATATTTTTTTCAACAAACACATGATTACCATGATGGTGTTGATCTGCACAAGCACATTTACATTCTAAATATAATTATGCATATTGTTCCTGTCTGGTTGTCTCTTCTGCTCCTTTGGATCTATGTGCGGAATGATATAGGTCATTGCAACTATGTTAATGTTAACAATATCTACAATGGGAAAATATCACATATGTAGCTGCATTGGATATCAATTATTAATTCGTTCATTTTATTAGGAAATTAGTTGTCTTCTTGCCGGCGGAGGCTTTCTTGTCCTTTTTTTTTGAACAGTGAGCGCCCCAAACAAAGGGGCAGAACCTTTCGTTGAACCGACACAGTGGATGTACATAATTTTACAAAGGACCTCAGAAGATAATAACTAAACATATAGGTCCTCAGCAATTGCAAAGAGGCCCTCGCCGACAGCACGTAGAAAGCGATCGGGTCCTCCTTCTTCTCCACCGCGGAGCGACGATCGAAGCAGCTGCAACCATGGATTTCGACGGGGATCAAACCACTTGCCTCCATCCCGGCAACACCATCAGCTAACTCGATCCAGTAGGGCCTCCAAATGGAGGTTGATCTGCCGTTCTTCGGCTTCATTGACATTCTGCTGGTCATGGATTGCGAGGATTTATTCAGAATCATCGCAAAGGAGCTCCAAAGGTAGGTTCCAACGCTCAGGCACCTTCCCAGATTGCTCTCCTTCCACCCATCTTCCTCCTGCAATACCACCGCGGCATCCAGAGGAGGAATAGAATAGGCGACCTTCGAGCTCTCCAGGTTGATGCAAGTACTTCTACGTCGCCTCGAATATAACGGCTCCTCTCGCCCAAAGAACCTGCCACGGACCTGGGTAGAGAAGCAAAGAAGGTGGCGATAAAGAAGTACCAGTAGCTCGAGCTTATTGAGGCAGAGGTCGAATCCTTTCCTTCTCCTTCTCCTCCTGAGAGCACGAAGAGGGGAAGGAATCAACCAGTCCGGTGAGTTGCTCGCCTTCTCACCAGCAGCACTGCCCTGGCTAGCCTTATTGCCGGAGATGCTGTCCACCTTGTCCACCGTCTGCGTCACCGAGCGCCACCTCGGCATCGCAAGAACGGAGCAGAGCTTCCAGAGCCCCCATCCTTGGCAGCAGAGGAGTGGGGATCTACTCCACAACACCACATGGGAAGAACTACACCTACCACTAAATCTACGATTCACTACTCTGTACACATAGGGGAACCACCCTAGCCCATCTCGACGCCTACCAGCAACGACGCCGGCGGCGGGAGAGGCTCTCGACGGGGGAGAACGGTGGACACTCAAGAGCGGTGGGGTGGGGAAAGGTCCATCTTACTTTGGGATACAGTGCCGAAATCTCCGTCTGATGGTTTGAGATTTTCCTTCTTGTCCTTGGGAGCTCATATGAGTTATTGAATATTGTAGGAACCACATTTTCCTTGTTTCCAACAAAATCTGATTGGCTAAAATAAAGGAAATAAACATAAACAAAGGAAACCACTATTAATAATAGAGATAATTGTAAGTGTAATGATGATGTTGACCTAAGTAACAAAGTGCGTATTTTGTAGTTGCGAGAGTACGGATGGAAAACTCCGTGACACATGTGTAATACGTAACGATCGAACTTTATTTTGTTGATAGGCTTACGATAATTATTAAGTAGCACATCTTTCTTTTGTTTATCCGTCTGCGCATGTCGCTCCCACGCACGTTGCCTATTTCGTTCTTCGCGTCTATAGGTTCACCTCGATTACTGGTCTTACTTATTGAGTATAAAAATACGCAATTTAGTCAAATGTTGAGTAGCACTTACACGTTATATTATCGTTGTTACTTGTGGTGATGGTGTTGGACATGTCTTTGAAAGGAGTACCTTGAGTGGACCGTGTTGGAGAATCCATCTACAAGGAAAAATAGGATTTTAATCAAAATGATTCAATCATGTGGAAACTCTGTTTCGTCTTAAATAAATAAATTTCAGAATTTGATTTTACGAAGAAAATACCATAAAACAACAATGGCACTATATAAAAATAAATTTAATCCTTGGTTTATTTTTATTCTGAAATTGTTAAAATAATCCTCGAGTTGGCACATATTGTGTAGAAGCAAAAAATAATATTTTACATATTAATCTTAAACAATTTCACATTTTTATATAGTTTTGCTCATATGCAGAATTTGAGTGTTTAAATTAATATTATAAAGTATAAAATGATATAGAACAAATTTATATTCTTCTCAATATTAGACAAACTTCAGCTCATGAATTTGATTAGAGAATAATATCACGAAGTAAAAAAAAAACTAAAATAGCACAGGTAATATCCTTCTCTCAAATCCCTCAGATCCCCTCTCTCCCAGTTCATCTCATTCCTCCCGATCCTGCTAACCTTCTCACTCTCTCAACAGCAGCTCCTCCACCAAATCCAGCTCCCCTCTCTCGATCTGCTCGAGCCGGCGTAGCTCTCTCTCTGCTCAAGCGGCGACCACGTCAGTGTCGCGACCTCCTAGCTCCCCTTTCTCGATCTGCACGGTCGTGCCGCCGCCCTGGTCACCGTTGCAGCCGCCGCTGCGATCTCTAAGCCCGCAGCTGCCGTCGAGGAGACCGGCTCGTTCGCCACCATGTCCTGTTCTCCTCCGACATAGTCCTGAGCTCGCTCCACTTCCTCCTAGCCGTGGGCTTGATTCTCCACGCCCTCCCCTGCATCCGCCAATATCCTTCGCTCTTGTCCTCCGGTCGCTCGCATGCACAGGTCCAGTCGCGGCCCAGCAACTGGTAACCGCCGCCAACACCGGCTGCGCCTCCAACTCAATGGATGTGGAAGACCACGCACAGCAGAAATGACAAGGTCTCTTCACCCTCGATTGCTACAGCCTAATCGCTTAATCGGTATGATTTACGCTCGCCAAACCAATTAATTTGCATTGCGGGAAGCTAATTAGCGTGCAAAACAACAATAACTTGATCTTACCGAGACCAAATTGATGCGTCAATAGGCTGGGATTAGCGTGGTGTCGGAATTTATGCAACCATGATATATTGCCTTTTGATCCCTCTTCCTGTACTTTTATGTGAGGTATAAAGAAGTCGTTTGAGGGATGAAATTTATGTTTGATCTTGCAATTTCAGAACCATCTAAATTGTGATTAAACTACCAAAATTAACATGAGAGTGTTTTCTTACATCTATCTCCTTGAGGATGGCATGGTAGAGAACATTCGCTTCTGTCTCTTTGATTACGGCAGAGTTAATCGTCATAGTGGTATCCACAAGCTAGCAACATCCACTTCTGTCTCTTTAATGCAGCAGCACTGTAGACGTGCAAGTTTCCAACATCGTTGAATCTAACATCCCTGTAGAAATGAAGTAGATAATTCGAATATGACAATATTTGGATTTGGTGCTGGAGAGGTATTGCAACAACCTGTTGATCTGAGGTTCCATCACCCTGATATGTTTCAACTCTGCATGGCTGTAGCTTCAATTCGGGGGTATATGCTGGATTTTTATCGACCAGTGAATTGGGCGTTTATTTAATGCTGATTGTTGTGAATTGGGCGTGTCATAACTGCCTATTGGTGTTGATTGATTTTCGGTGATAATTCCATCCCGATGTTTGCTCGTGTACCTGTAGTCCTAATTAATGCTGATTAATTGCATATTACTAAAAACCTGGGAAACAAACCGTGCGGATAAAGGAATGGCGTGGGGGTGGTGCATAGTAAGGGGAGGCGGACGAAGGGACGAACGTAATGCCTGAGAGGCAGACTACGGAACAAAATTTTCTTTTTAGGTAGTAGAGATAGAGATAAAACTCACTTTATTAAAAAGTGTTGGCCAGGCCAGTTCGGTGTTTTTCCCGATTGAGACGTTCGGCGTTATACGTTCTCACGGCATCTCCACCGGCTCCTCAAATAGAGCGTCTGTCATGGATTGTCGGCATGCTATTGGGAGCGCAAACGCACGTTATTGTCTTATTAGACACCTCCTATAGAGATCGTAACTTTTTTGATTTTTTATTGCTATCTTAAATGTTCCAAATAAACTGATATTACATAGTTTTAAACACGTAAAATAGTTTCATCACAGGAATTTCAATTACAAGAAAATAAATAGTCTAATATACAACTTATATTAAATTCAACAAAACTCAAAGTGGAATGCCCGCTTGTCCTTCGTATGCTCACATTTGCGCAATTAGATTATTTTGCAATTGGTTGTGAGTGTGTTGATCTGAGATTTTTGCATGCATATGGATAAAAATGTCGAACTCTCCTAACAACATATCAACAAGCTGGGTAAGAACATCCTGATGATAACATGGATGATTACCAACTTCGCAAGGTTCAACGCGCTCACTCTCGATAATCATGTTGTGTGGGATATCACAAATCATCATCACCTCACATATCTGCTCTTTGGACCAAGTTTGAGCAGGCTATCTGACAACCGCAAAACGAGCTTTGAGCATACCAAATGCCCCCTCGACAGCTTTTATTGTACCCTATTGTTCTCCTGCAAAATTAGATTGGTTCTAGCCTTGAGGTCCGAGATTGTCTTCACAAATATGGACCACGTTGGATAGATGTCATCTGCTAGGTAATACCTCTTGTTGTACTGGTTGCCATTAATCTCAAAGTTGCATGGTGGAGCATGGCCTTAAGCAAGTTTTGCAAACACGGGAGAGCACTATAGCACGTATATGTCATTGTGTGATCCCGCCATACCAAATAAAACATGCCAGATCCACAAACATGTATCTGCCGCAACTTCTAATACGACACTACAAGTTCTTGCATGACCTTCGTAAATCCTTAGCCAAGCGAAAGGATTGTTCTTTGACCGCCAATGCATCCAATCGATGCTTCCAAGCATCCCAAGACATCCTCTAACTTTATTTTGTCCTAGCATCTAAGATGTGTCAGCTTCATTTGGTTGTCTCATATAGTTTGGTCCAAACACCACCACCACGGTCCTGAAAAACCGGTACATGGTCTTCATACATGTAGACTCAGCCATGCCTAGATAGTCGTCACTGTGGTGTGGCGGCATGTGGATGACAAAAGGAAAGGGATGGAGTTTTTCTCGCTTTTGGCGTAGCAGGCCTCCCTTTCTTTGGGAGGCCTGCGCGATGGGCTATTAGCTCAGTGGTAGAGCGCGCCCCTGATAATTGCGTATGTATTTGCAGGAGATCCATATGTCAGACATCTCAAGGAACCACCAAACCGACGCAGTCTATCTTGCACTTGAAGTAGTCATCGTAATCCCACACGGTCATCACAATGTGAGGAACAAGTCCTTGTTCATCCGAAAGTGCCGCCAAAATTCCTTCGACCCATGTGTTGGATCGTTGTTGAAGTAATCGGCCATTAGCATCACATGAACTTTTATCTATTGGCGATCTTTGTTCTTCCTTCTCCTTCGCCTCGAACCTCCAACTCGAGGAGCGGAACTGGTCTCTTCGGCGAGTAAACCAATAAGGCACGTCAACATCGCCAAGTGCTCGTCTACTATTTTGGTTGCATTGACATGTGCTTGGAGCATTGCACCGGCCATCACTACATCGTCGTCGTTGTCCATATGCTACAATGAACGATGGAAGTTAAACAATGGCACTTGTTGTTTAGCAGAGACACAAGGTAAAAAAACTCACATGTGCAAAGCGTCGAACGCCTGGCACGCGGCGGTTCTGGACAAAGTTCTCTTTACCATCAGGCTGAGAGAAGAGACATGGAGGAAGGAAAGGAGAGAGTAGACGACGAATATTACTCAACGAATCATGATTACTAATAATGAGACTTCTCCCATGTCCTTAAGAACTAAATGAACTACTCACAACACATCATATGGATCATAATCAGAGGTGATACGATGATTAATAACAATTTGGTAATAAAGAGTAATCACCGACAATTCTCACAAGCATCAACTATTAAGGGGTTATCAATACCGATAGAGAGATCTTGATAAAAAATACAAGATATAACCCTAATTGTTACGGTGATATGAGATAGGATGATGATGGTGATGGTGCTCATGGTGGTGATGATGTTGCAATGACGGCGGTGATGATTTCCTCCTCCGGGAGGGAATTTCCCAGCGGAATCTCCCGCCGGGAAGGTATTTTCTTCTTTGTCTCGTTTTCGTCGCGAAGAGGCGGCGCAAAAATTCTAGAAAGTGGATCTCCTATATTTTTAGGTCAAGAGGAGTAAGTACGCCAAAGGGTAGCCGGAGACAGGGTCTGGGGCCACCAGATGACCTGCAGGCGTGGCCTAGGGGGCGCGCCTAGGGGTCACCTAGTGGGCCCATGGCTGGCCTCTAGATCTCCTTCGGGCTCCCCGGTGATTTCGTTCGAAACTCCCTTTTCTGATTTTTCTGGCGTCCGGAAGATGCTCCATCTGAGAGGTACTTTTTCCCTCTTAAATCTGGCTCTAATAATTAATTTTGGAAAACTTTATAAAACACAAAAACAAAAAAAATTAACATAAGTATTTCACTCTAATATGAAATATATCAATGAATAAGGATAATTAACATATAAAATAGTGATGTAAAATGGACGTATCACACGACTCCCCGGGCAGCGTATTCAATGTAGTCGTAGAAGAGTTCTGAACAATCGTAGATCCTCACAACTAGGCCTATTTGAAAGGATGTCGCTAAGCTTCCCTCGTCAAGGATCACATGTGTGATCCCTTTTGTGGCGGGCACATGTACGCTTGTATCAACCCGCAAGCACTCTGCCGTCCAGGACTCGGCACCGATGAAGAGAGATAGCCTTTCGGTGTTACTAATTGGTAGCACTAATCAACTGTGATTAGAACTACATGATTCTAAAACTTTCTCAACACATGGGAGAGAATAATAATTAGAGTTAGGTCTAATCGGGAGAGGAAACCTCAAAAACGCAATTAGACGAAGCCGTAATCAAGTTAGAGGGGATCTAATTAGAAGATCTAATTAGACCCTCTAATTCTACTAGAGAGAGAGCAATTCTTGCAATTGTTGTGTTTTTCCTCAAAGCTTGGAATCCTTTATATAGTGGGAGGAATGGTGAACTTCCCTTGGATAAAAGGAGTCCTACTCCTACTAGGAGGAGGGGGCTAGCCGCACAAAAGGGTGGCTGCACCCCCTCTACTAGCCCCTGTCGGATTGGGCTACAAAGGGAGTCCAACTCCACCTCTTCTTTCCCCTTTCCTTTTCCTACTGGTTTTCCCTTTTTCCCTCTCAACTGAACATGGAAAAATTCTAGAAGAAGTATTGCACTATTCTTGGAGGCCCTGGGGCACCTGCCAGCCCCCAGTTAGTGGGTGCGGCATGGGGCAGATCTGCCCCCTCTCCCCCCCCCCCTCTCGGTTTTTTGCCTGAAACTCTTCTGAAACCTTATGACCCTAATAGATAAAATGACCGATCTTATCTACTGATGTTAAAAACATATTTCTAACATCTCGGGACATGTCATTTCCTCCGTTTTCTCGTATAAAATTCTGCCTAACGCTAGAATTATTTCTTTCTTATAGTAACTTTCTCAAAACCTCTTCGGTTGAGACCGAACTTGTTTCTGTGATATCGTATTGACATCTAACATTCCTAAAACCAATAGAAAAAAATGTATTCTCTCAATTAAAATTTGGCACGGTTTAAGCGTGTGACCCGTAAAGACTCGATAACACACACACACATGTCCAGGAACTTACTTAACAATAACTAACAATAGAGTTGTGTACACCCATGAGGGCTCCTGTGTGTTCACGAAGATCGAGGGAACCTTACAAGTTACTCATTGTATTTATTCTCTTCACTTCACGATAACACAAGGTGATACTATGTGATCAAATCTTTGATCATAACACATAAAACTCGTACAGGTAACATCCTCTTTTCTCACCCATATCCCCGATGTGCTTGTGATAAATCACACTGTGTCTAGCAAGACGATTAGTTGACATTGGTGATACCGAGAGGGCTCAAAGCATGTGTCGCTCTATCGTCTAGAGAGTTAAGTACTAGTCTTGAACGATCTCAGTTCCTTTACACGCTCTAGATTATACCTAGACGTCAACGCTATTATCCTCTGTTACGGTGGACGGTTGAAGACATGCAAAGTTTAACTTTTTATTATGCAGTCACTAGATATCCCATAGTATAGGAATTATAGTCAATGAAAACTTCATATGTACTTTTCTACATATATTACAATCGTTTAGTATTTTTAACAAGATCATATACTTGGGTCGGTTCGGTACTATTGTTACTATAACAATAAACTCCTATGTTTTGATAGACTTTAACTAAGTCTATGATCAGGAAAATAAGATCATCTCACAAATCATAAGCTAATCTTAGAGACAATATTAGGAACTCTTGTTTGTTTATATCTTCACACCCGCATAAAGATTTTCTTTGAAAAATCACTTTTCAAGTTCTACAACAATTGTAGCATGATTACATAAACTTAATTATGAACTTGAAGATAAAATAATAAACACATATTATTGTCTCGAAGGCATATCTCCAACATTTTCCCTCTGGAGTGATGTTCAAACTGTCATGGACCCACGGTAAGGTGAAGACGCCACCTTTAAACTCAACCCTGGTCAAACTGACACGACTAGACGCAACCTTCCCCCCATGAGCCTAGGCAGCTCTCATACATAGCACTCTAGAAGCCCACGCCCTAAGGAACAACCAACACCAGTGATGCATCAGACTTTCCCAAATCATCACCCATTGTCACATTGGCCTCTCCCATATAGCCAAGGCGACATGGTCAATAAAAGAACGATAATGTGGCGCCATCATCGCCTGCTCTAGCAAACCCAACCTAGGGTTCCCCCAACAGCGAGGGAGAGGAATTCACGGTATGAACCACACAAGACCTACAGGAAGGACGCGACGTCGACAAGTGTCACCGTGGTATGCATCGAAAGACTCTGAGCAAGGGTGTTCACCCTGGTCCTTCACCATGACCCCAAAGTTACCGAAGTTGGCTGAGTAAGGATGAGGGACGATATGAGATCGCTGGGTTGAACCACCACCAGAGAGACAAGAAGCAGCACCGGCATCACTATCTAAGAAGAGTGGCACTACCCACCATCAACAATACCACCAGCCAGCATGGGCATGGAGGAGTAGCCCCCCATGCTAGACAACCACTACTATTGTAGCGTCGTGACGACATGCAGGAGCCGGAGCCTTACGTGCCGACATCGCACACCAGAACCACGACCTACTCAGGACCCATGTTCGGATTGGGCCCGGACGCCGAGTGCGGTCATCGGACACCGTCTCTCTCCATCACGTGCTAACCCTTGACGATGTACTCCCACGACCGGTTCCTCGCGCCAATCTCGATTCCTCTACAACGGGAACGGCGCACCACGAGAGGTCCCGCCTCTGCCGTCGGCAACACGGCTCCACCGACTGCATCCTCTGATGGAGGTGTGGGGGATGGGAGGAAGGAAGGAGCCCGACGGCGAGACCCTAGGGTTCCCCGTGTTGCCTTAGAGTGGGATGCGGGTTCATGTCGTTCCGCGGGGGTTTTCCGTGATAGGGGTCCTATTGGTTTAATGTCACCTGAAAATGAAATCATCAGGGCATCACCGGGCGAGTGACGCCGCGAGTACATTCGTAAAAATTTGGAACTACTTAGAGCAACTCCAACACGCGACCCATTTGGTCTGTTCGCGTCCGAATCCATCCGCGTGGGGGGAAAACCATAGCCCAACGCGCGTGACCCATTTAAAGAATCCAGACAGATGCCCAGTTTCCCGACCCATTCCTGGCCCATATTTGGGACGAAAATGCGTCGGCGCGGATGCGACATAGACGAGCACGGAGAGGCCTTGTGTCCCATCCCTAGCCCACATGTCATCATCTCCTAAACGACCAACTGCCACATTTATTGTGGGCGGTGGATCTATTTATATGGCCGCTGCCTGGCCAAACCCTAGCTCCATCCAAACCCTAGGCACGACCTCCATCTTTCAGCCACGGCCGCCACCCCAAACCGCAGATCCAATCGCCCGAATGGATCCCCCATAGTACCTTCTCGAACAGATCGAGCGCGCGCAGTGCAGATCAAGGGCGCGGCACTGGGACAACTTCTATTGGCGCATGGTGACGATCCCGGCATGGGCCGGAATCCTTTCGCAGCCGGAGCGCCCCGTGATGTCAGAGCGCCTACGCCGGGCCTTGCATGCGGCATACACGGACGAGTATGACCCCGAGGAAGAAGCCTACGCCGCTAGGGTTGCGGCGGATTCCCCAGCAGCGCATGCGCCTCCACCGTCCGCACCTGCAATTGCACCTGCACCTGCGCCTCCCCAAGAAGTGCTTTTCTTTAACGCTTTTTAGCTAGGCCCAGAAAAGTGGAATCAAGTGTTTTCAAGTGAAGAAGCATCCAAATCAATAAATTCCTCCAAAACTCCAATTGTAGCAATGGGTGCCTTAAACACCCCTGAAGATGATTCAACATGCAAATCACTTTTAGTTTCACTAAAAGTTTTATTAATTTTAAGCACATTAGGGGATTTTGGTTTGGGTACGTTGGGGACATACATAATTTTTTTCTCTTTTCCCACGGAAGGTCTATCCTTTTTAAACTTAAGATAAGAAAAAGGTTGAGCTTAAAGTTTCCATAGCCTCCTAATTTACCAATCCTCATATTTTGACTATCATGAATATTGCTAGCTTCTAAAACAGTGATTTTCTTGTTGATACTTACTATTGATTCATTAACTTTGCTAGCATTATCCAGGAACTTTGGAAAAAAATTCTCCCTAGAGTTTAGCTTTTTAATAACATCATCTAAAGTGATCTCGGTTTTAACAATCTTATTAGGTGGTGTTCCAACTAAACTTTCAATTAAATTACAGGCTTCCAAAGGAGGTGTCCCTAGGAAATTACCGCTTGTAAGAGTGTCTAGAACATACCTATACCAGCTAGTAATACCAACATAAAAATTCCTAAAAAGGATTAAGATGAGAATCACTTATCCTATACCAAGCATCTTTCAAACTTTCTCCGCCTTGTTGCTTAGAACACTCATTTTAACAAGACTAAAAACAGGAATAAAACTACAGCTATAATAAGAACAATTTTTTGTGTGTTTTTGATAAAGAGGAGAAAACAAGACAAAATAAAATAAACTAAGCAAAACAAAAACAAAGAGAAGAGATTGGAAGTGAGAGACTCCCCTTGCAGAAATTCTCTTCCTCCCCGGCAACGGCGCCAGAAAACTTTGTTGATGACTAATGTTGGTAGACCCTAAGTGCAAGGTGTGAAGAGTGTAGCAACAAGTTTTCCCTCAGAAAACAAACCAAGGTTGAATCGACCAGTAGGAGGACAAACAACCTCTCAAGGTTGATGCAGCTGAGGTGACAGGGCGCACTACCGGTTCAGCGGCAACGTGGAACCTACACAACACAATCAAATCGCTTTGTCCCAACGTAGCAGTGAGGTTGTCAATCTCACCGATTTTGCTGAACACAAAGAGGTTAAACGTATGGTGTGGAAAACAGTAGAAGAACAGTATGAAGGAAATAGTAGCAGTATGAAAGCAGTAGAAGCAGTGTTTGTATTATCGGTATGAGAAGATGGACTGGGGTCCACAGTTCACTAGTGGTGTCTCTCTGTGAAAGATAAATAACATGTGTGGTGAACAAATTACAGCTGGGCAATTGACAGGAATGAAGGCTGCACCATAGTGCATATGCAAGACATGAAGATTACTATGTGATTCATGTGTGCATTACAACAAAATACATAGACCGTCATCCAACTACATCTATGACTAATAATCCACCGTCCGAATATCATCCGAACAAACGTTGGGTATTAAGTTGCAGCAACAGATTATCGCAGTAAGCAAAGTGTGTAATGTAAACAATGTAAACTAGGTAAACACCGTTGTTTTCTCCCTAATGGCAACAACACATCCTCCATCCGTCATGTTTCTGTCACTCGACCACAGATGCAAAGTAGGCATGAACCCACTATCGAGCATAAATACTCCCTCTTGGAGTTACTAGCATCTACTTGGCCAGAGCATCTACTAATAACGGAGAGCATGCAAGATCATAAATAACATATGAATAAAGATAACATGATAGATCGATAACCAGAAGACATAGCATTCAACATTCATCAGTTCCCAGCAAACACAACATGTAGCATTACATAAAGATGATCTCGATCATGTAGGGCAGCTCATGAGATCTAAACATGAGGTACAAAGTGGAGAAGACAACCATATAGATACTGCGATGGACCCGTAGTCCAAGGATGAACTACTCATGCATCACTTCAGAGGATGACATGGTGGTGTAGACCCTCCGGTGATGAATTCCCCTCCCGGCAGGGTGCCGGGGAGAGCGCCAAAACCCTCCCGATCTCGGGATGACGATGACAGTGGCCTCGGGTGTTTCTCGGGACGAAGTGGTATATCTTTAGGGTTGACATATTGGGGGTATAAATAGACGAAAGGGCAAATGCGGTGGAGGACTGGGGGCCCCACACCAGCCCATGGCGCGGCCAGGGGGCGCGGCCAGGGGCGCGCCGCCCTATGGTGTGGCCTCCCTCCGGGCCTCTTCGGGACTCCGTGGAACTTTCAGGAATTCTAAGACCTCCGGACTTCGAATTTTCCAATTCCAAGAATATTTCCAGAACAATTTTTCTGAAACTAAAAAAAGTAGAAAACAGGGAACTGGCTCTATGGAATCTTGTCAATAGGTTAGTCCGGAAAATCGATAAAAATGACATAAAGTGTATAGCAAACATGTAGGAAACAACATGGAACATCAGAAATTAAGGATACATTTATGACGTATCAGGGATGCCTACTTGACGGACATGATCAATGAGAGCGGCCAGGCGGAGTACGGCGTGGAGGGGGACGAGGAGGAGGAGGAGGAGGAGGAGGGGGACTACCACTCAGGCCGAGAACATCGGCGACATGCCATTGTTCATGGACGAGCTGACCCAGCAAGCTCTGGCGGCCAAGAAGAGGCGTCCAAGAGGCATCGGGTACACCGAAGCGGAGGACCTGTGCCTCTGCGACACCTGGATGGAGATGGGACAGAACACGATCGTCGGGGCCGAGATGAAGGGCAACGCGTACTGGGGACGGATGTGCCAGAACTACCATGAAAGGGCACTACTCCCGCCCTACTCCATGGTCACAACACGGTCGGAGATGTCCATTCAAAAAAGGTTTGAACTCATCTCGGCCGAGTGCAGCAAGTTCACTGGGTCCTTCGAGCACGCGGCGGCCCGGCCGCAAAGTGGCCATGGCGTCGCAGACTTGGTGAGTCCCTGGTTCATGTGTGACATTGTCCCCGGCATCAACTTGTCCCTGGTTACATGGTTTCTACTTGTCTCATCTTTTTTTAGGCGTTCCAGGCGTTGGAGTTGTTCAAGGCCAAGCATGGGGGCAGGTCCTTCAACTTCGCCCATTGCTACAACGTGATCAAGGACAACCAGAAGTGGAAGGAGCTCCACAACCTCCTCAAGAAAGGCCGGGGACAGCTGCCGGTACCTAGGATGACTCCCGGCAACACGGACGACACGACAACGGAAAGGCCAAGGGGCCGGACCAACTCCAAGCTGGGCTTGGAGCGCGACGCCACGACGATTGCGCTGCAAGAGACCCTCAAGGGCTTCATCACCTAGAAGGACGAGACCAGCGAGAAGAAGGACGAGAGGGAGGAGAAGAAGCGCCGGGAGCGAGAGGAGATGACGAAATTTTTCTTCATCGTCCAATCTAAGAAGCTCGAGATAGAGGAGGAGAACGCGAGGACAAATGCCAAAGAAGCCGAGACTAGGGCCAAGGAGGCCGAGATCAAGCAGACGGAGATCGAGATCAAGAAGAAGGAGGTCGAGCTCGCACTGGCCACCCAAGAGGCCTAGATCATGGCCACGGACTTGAGCTCGCTGACCCCGAGGAAGAAGGCCTACTTCGAGAGGAAGTAGCAGCGATACATGGACGGCGAGGAGTGAACCATGGCCTCGTGCCCTTTTGTATGTCGGCCGGTATGAACTGAACCCTGCCCGGCATGGCATGGCCTTCAATCCGTGGCCTCCTTTTGTAATATTCTTTTGGGATTTTTTTTTTCTTTTTGGCCATCAAGTGAGCAGTTCCGTAGGGTGCACTGCACAAATACACGCGGACAGTGTCCCGAACCGCTACTCAAACGGATAAATTTAGGACGCATTTGGCCCGGATTTGAGCAGTCTCTCGTTGGAGATGTCGTTACACCGGAGCAGTGAGAGCCCTGCCCGATGCCCCATGGCTGCATCCACTGCTCTCGACACGTCTCCGTCGTTTCGCTCAGGTCATGTAACCAATTGGAACCGTGCTCCCTCTCCTCCCTGCAAAAAAGCAAGCAAAGTCTCCTACACAGGCCTGACACACAGGACTAGACTATCTTGTCGAGCCACCATGTCTTTAAATCAGTAAACCTCGCACACCCTCGCCGGGCCAACCAACAAACAGAGAGAGAGAGAGAGAGTAGCAGCTCCCCTGATCCCCTCCCCTCCCCGGCCAAACCAAAACCTTTCCTTATTCTTGCAAGGCCACGGAAACGGAAAGAGCCTGCTCCGCAGCGCGTTTGCGAGTTTGGGAAGAAGCTAGGGCGGCCGGAAGGGGAAACGATCGAGATGGGGAGGGGGCGCAGCGAGATAAAGAGGATCGAGAACCCCACCCAGCGGCAGTCCACCTTCTACAAGCGCAGGGACGGCCTCTTCAAGAAGGCCAGGGAGCTCGCCGTCCTCTGCGACGCCGACCTCCTTCTCCTCCTCTTCTCCACCTCCGGCAAGCTCTACCACTACCTCGCGCCCACCGTCCCCTCGTAAGCCCACCCGTTCAATCAAGCTACTAATTGATTCTGCCCGTTGTATGTATGTGCTTTCTTTGTACGTCTGCCTATACGTGCCGCGTCTCTTACTATTATTCTTGGCAGTGTCAAGGACTTTGTCGAGAGATACGAGGCTGCAACGCACACCAAAGTTTGGTCCGACATCCGCCAGGTACGTACGTGCGCACTATTACTGGTAATAATGCTCTGATTCAGAGTGATGCACGTCTGATAGATAGAGCTCTCCTTTTGGCATCGAGCAGGAGAGGCGCGCCGAGCTGGAGAAGGTGGGCAAGATGTGCGACGCCCTGGAGAAGGAGCTGAGGTAAGTGCGGTGCCGTAGCAACAGACATGGCCGAGCGACTGCGTGTTCTGATCTCCCTTTTTGTTCGTAGGTTCATGACGGTGGACGATGCGGAGCAGTACACTGTGCCGTCGCTGGCGGCGCTGGAGCACAACCTGGAGGCGGCCATGCACAAGGTGCGCTCCGAGAAGGACCGCAAGATCGGAGGCGAGATGAGCTACCTCGAGAACATGGTGCGCGTGTTCGCTTTGTCTGTTTTTTACGTCAGTACTGGAGACTGGAGTAGAAGTTTTGTAGTGGCTGATGATGTTTTCGTTTGGCGCTGCATATGCAGATCAGGGGAAAACAAGCGGAGCGCTACGGGTTGTGTGACAAGGTGAGCGCTTCTGGTTCCTATCCGGTTCATGTTAGCTCAATTTCACCACTTCTGTCCACCGTTGGGCAGGGTTCCACAATCATATTTTAGCAACGAAAACGGGCATTGTAATTTGTCGGATAGTTTTAACTGCGAACTTCTAGTATAGTGCAGCTGAACTGAGATCCCTAAAAAGAAGCAAGCTTTTTATTCCCTTCGTTGAAAACATTATTGGTACATTAAACAACAAAACATGAATCATACGGTACTGTGTTAGAACAATAATCCAGAAACTGCAACAAAATTGTGCTAGAATATGCACTTGTGTAGGGACTCTATCAAAGAATAAGACTATAGGATTCTAAGGAGGTAGATATACTATAGGATTTGCTCTACACAGATTGGTAGCAAAAAGTAGGAGTTCCTTTTTCACATCTAGAGTAAATAGGATTCCCAACAAATGTAGAGCAGGAAATAGGAAGTCTCCGTTAAACGGAAGCGTGCTTGCCCTACTCGTGGTAGTGCACTAGTGCGCAGTTAATGGGCACGAGGAGTGCTGCCATTGCAAGGCACGAAGTGACACAAAGGCTACCGACCTACAACACGTAGACCCGTCCATTGCAACTTCTTTACCTTGGAGGTGGAATAGCTTTTCACTTCCTGCAAGCAAAGGCGCGCGTAAGGCTATACGTATGGGCAGTGGAGGATAGGATAGGCTGCCCGAGCAGCCTAGCTCAACTGTGGACATACAGCTGCCTCTTGGACGCATCTAGACGAGATGAACAGCTTTGCTTTGCTACCTGACTTTCGCACTTTTACTTCAAGTATTTCTTTCAACAATGTTTTAGCCGGAAATTTTCAGGTTCGTTGATATTCTCTGTCGCACAATTACTGGATGTGTAACTCGGTCATGTTCATGTGATTTTGGTCCACAGCTTGCTCATGCTCAGAGTTTGAAGGACGTGGAAGGTGGATCTACCTCGCTAAGCAACGGCCTGGACCTTAAACTCGGTAGGTTCTCTGAGCCGATTCATAACCTTATCACTAATATTCCAGTAAAAGAAACCTAATTACCTTGCTAGTATGTAGCTAGAAGATCTGACATGTGTCTTGCTCAATGCTTGCAACTGTACGCAGGATTCAACTAGGAACGGACAGAAGCTTCAGGCCGAAGGGTTCTGCTCTAGTGTGTTGTTTTGAACTCTATCATGTCAGAAACATTCTAGTATACCTTTGAGGCTTGTAAGAGAACACTATCCCATCAGGTGTTTCGTTCATGGGTTTCATCTCCTTGATTTGGACTAGGCTGTAATACGAATATGTTGAATGTGGATGGAAGACCAATATGTTTTTCTTTTTGCCAAATCTGTGCCTTTTTCTAAAACTAATGTCTCATATGGCCTCTTAGTAAAACTACTTGCAAATATGGTCCCGGAGGTCGGCTCCAAGTAAAATAGAGCCGAACCTATGCAGATCGGCGCCAACCAATCGGTCCGCAGATGGTAGCTTGGAGCCGGCCTCTAGTAGTGTCAAAATACACAAATGTCTTGGCGTCGACATGCATTTTTTTTTGGCTCCATTCTATTTGGGGCCAACCTCAGGAGCCAGATTTGCAAATAATTTCGCTTAGGGGCCAAATGTGACATTAGTTTAGATCGAAAATCAAGATTTTGCCAGAAAAAACACTATGCTTATTTTCGCCCACCAATCACTGCAAAGGTAATTTTTTTATTAGATACTAGGCCTAAAGGCCCTGCCTTAAATTAATAAAGCACAAGGTTCATAAGTTTTACATAACTGCTGAGAAAAATAGCTTAACCAAGACCGAAAACATCCACGCGAACCGGCGTCCCCTCAACACGACCAGAGCCAGGAACAACACTGGGTAAAGCACTAGCTAACACACCCTCAGACCTTGGCGTGAGGTCGGCGTACATGCCCCTCATCTTTGCCGCCAGCTCCCGCAGATGCTCCTAGTCGGCCTCCTTTAAGAGGACACCCCATTGCTGCAGAAGATTGATCATTTTAAAAATAAGGTCGGAGGGATGACGCGGACTTTGCACTCAAACGTCAGCTTATTACGAATGAGGCAGAGTGCCCCACACAACGCCGTAAACAACAGCCAGCTAACTCTACGATGTCTTCCCAACAGCGATTGAGAGATAGGGAAAAACCGGGGGAAGTCAGCGCACACACCACACTCCACCCGAACTGAGCCAAATTGCAGTTAAAGAACATGTGAGTCACGTCCTCTACGCACCCACACAACACACATTTCCCATCAACGGGACCAAACCTATGTGCAACGAGTTTGCTAGAAGGGAGGCGGTCTAGTGCAAGTTGCCAGGTAAAGATTTTTAGCTTCAGCGACAACTTTGCCTCCCAAATGGTCGCACAGTGAGCAACCGTTGGTCCCTGTGCAAGTCTACGGTACATCGACGCCACCGAAAATTTACCGCCAGGTTCAAGCGCCCAGCTCACCACATCCAGGCCCTCCTTGAGGTGAACCTTTCGGAGCGAACCCTGAAGCTCTCGCCATTGATCGAGTCTATCCACATCCAAATTCCCGCGGAAAGAGATCCCCCCCCCATGGGGCTACGGGCCTCCGCCGCCTAGATGCATGGGGAGGCACAGACCGCAAAGAGCAGGGGAAACTCTCACTAAGGGGGTGTTCCCCAACCACCAGTCCGACCAGAAAAGAGTCCTAGTGCCTCTACGAATCGAGAATTTTGCGCCAAGTTTGAGGAGGTGTTTCACTTTATGAATATTGTTCCAGAATTGCGAGCCCCTCGGCTGTTCGTAGCAAAACTGTTGCCCGCCTCCTGATATTTGGCCCTAATGATAGTTTTCCAGATGGGGCCGTCTTCCTTGAAGATCTTCCACACTCATTTAAGCATCAACGCTTTGTTCATGAGTTTTGTGTTGCACAGACCTAAAAGGATCGGCCCAAATAGCATCGAACCTAGCGTGGAACGGACCCATCACAAAAGTAGGGAGAGCCTCCATGCAAGCATTGGAAAGAATCAATCAGCCGCCCGAGGAGAGGATTCTTCCCATCCACACTTCAACCTTTACACCCAACTTGTTAACCAGGAAGTTCCATTGCTCGAGGGTAAGTTTACGGTCTGAGATTGGCATTCCAAGATACATGAAGGGGAAAGCAGCCAACTTGCAATTGAGCATATTTGCCACTCTTCTTTGTTCGGATGCAGGTTGACCCAGGACAATAACCTCACTCTTATTAAAATTGATCTTTAAATCCGACATGTCCTCAAAGCAAAGCAGCAAGAATTTCAGGTTGGCTATGTGGAGGTCTTTGTTTCGAATCAGGATAAGGGTATCATCCGCGTACTGGAAATGAGTAATCCCCCTGGGAAGAGATGCGGGACAACACCCTCAATGTGGGCCATCCGGGCCAGGGGCCGTATTAGCATTCATCTCCCAGACCACCTGCTCGAGCTCCTCCTCCGAAAAGGTACGCATGAGACCCCAGTTTTCCCTATCCGAGATTCTAGCATGATTGGCCCAAATGTGTGTCGCCAAGCCAAGATGGCGCGGGGCAGAAGTCCCCAACAACTCCCGGTAGAAATCATAAATGTGTCCTTGAATTTGGAGCGGATCAGAGATGGGGCCCTCCCTAGATTGCAGGACAGAAATGAGGCATTTACGCCTTCTACCATTCACCACAACATGAAAATAGGTCGTGTTGGGGTCCCCCTGTAACGACCAACGAACCCTACCTCGCCGCCGCCAATACTCTTCCTCCAGGTGGTACAGTTGAAGCAGTTGGTCTCCCAGAAAATAACGGTAACACCAGCCCTCCTTGTCAAGGCCCCCCGCGTCGGCCTGCAACTCTAGCTCCTCAATCTGCGTCAGCAGGTGCGCCTTCTTAATTCTGGACTCTTTATTCAAATTGGGGCTCCAACCCCGCAGCCGCTGACGGAAGCCTACGTGCATGTGGTGCCACCAATCAATGATGTCCCTACCACCATCCGAGGCAGCCAGCTGGTCCCAACGAGACCCCATCATCTCAACAGAACCCTCCGTCTGCAACCACCCTTGTTCAAAGAAGAATCGGTTGCTCGTAATCGGCTTGTCGCCCCTGTCGCCAGGACCGGGGGTGTGATTAGAGCCCAACACAGGGTCCGCACATAAAGACGCCAAAGGGAATAACGCATCCAGCTCTGGGGAAAGGAAGACTCTATCAAGAACACACCACGCCGGGTTACGCTGCCTGTTTGTCCATGTGTATCTCTCCCCATTGCGAGGTACCTCTGTAAGCGCCCAAAACGATATATGATTATTGAACATTTCTCCACGAGGCCAATGCACTATGTCATTATTCTTATCTTGTGCCCCTCGCAACAGGTTAAAGTCACCCCCCAAATGATGGGGTAGGTGCAGCTAGCTACCTTTGCCGATAGCTCATCCAAGAAGGCAAGAGAGTCTGAGTGGTTAGCACGCCCATACACCCCAATGATGGTCATGGGTTTACCCAGGGCTTGAGGGAGGCCTACGTGCATGTGGTTAGCAGACCCATACACCCCAAACGCACTATCCCTGAGCCCTAACAACATGCCTCCCGAGCGGCCCGTCGCCGGGATCCAGCACGAGAAGAATTTATCCCCAACGATGAGGGCATCTAGTTCTTGATCCGAGAAGTCCTCTTTGAAAATTTCCTGGAGACACACTATGTCGATTTTGTGCTTGCCGAGAAGGTCTTTTTAGAGGGTAACGCACCCCGCACGCCGAAACCCTCGAATGTTCCAGAATATGATACACATTAAATCACTAGACCTAGAGCCTATGCTTGGTGGGTTGCTGGACGCCTACCCTATGGCGTCGCGGACTTAGCACGCTTCTGTCGCCCCGACATGGAAGGCACCCCCACAGCGGAAGGAAGCGGACGCGAAGGAGCCACCACCTCCACCTCGATATCCAGCAGCACGGGCTCACCCCCCCCCCCCCCCCCTTGGAGCTGCCGACTTGGCCCGACGTCGCACAGAACTCCCTGTCACGACAGAGCGCGAAGCTCGGCCACCCACCGGACTCGCCAAACCCACCCCCTCTCAGGGTTGGGCGTTGCCACTGCCACCTCCGACGGGGCAGCCGCGACCACCTCCAGCGCGAGCACACGCTTGGCCTCTGCCTCTGATACGTCCAAAACGTATCTATAATTTTTGATGGTTTCATGCTACTTTTATGGTTTTCATAATTTTTTATATTAAGTTTATGATTTATTTGAACTAACCTACTAATAGTTGCAAAAGTGCACAATGTTCTCGTTTCACACTTTGATGTGTAGGAATTACCAAAAATAGAAGAAACCTTGTTGGAGTCGAATTGGGACTTTCCCAAAATCTGTCCGAAAACACCTTTTAAAGATTGCCACGTTACGGGTCAAAGACAACGTCAAACGGAAATCTCACAGAAGACAAAATTGTGGCGAATTTCACGGCGTGCGGTCTAGACTTAAAATTCGCCTGATTCCAATTACGGACGGCCAAGATATGCCCGATTTACCGCAGCCCTAGATGGAACGACGGAAATCCATGAGACTATATAAAGGGAGGAAACCTAGGTCGTGGGAGACACCCCATACCACAAATTTCCAGCCCCCAAAGCCATATTTTAGCCTCCCCATGGATCTCATCTCCATGGGGAAGGGCTCCCAAGACCATGAAGGAAGAGGGCTAAGGGGCGGCGCTCTCCCATGATGCCGGTGGCGCAAGGAAGGAGTCCTTGCGCCACCGCCGGCGCCGCCCTGCGCTGTCCGCTCCGCCGTCTTCACCGCCATCTCCATCGCCAATTCCTCCTTGTCTACAGTGGTTCATTCTCCCACACACCTCTGTAACGCCCTACGTAAACATGGTGTTTGACGTTATAAATTATTTGCAGATGATCTATTGCATCTATGTCATGTTTGTGTAGATCTCTTTTGTGATATGATTGATTGTTGAATCTGTATGGATGGTTTGAGATATATATTGAATTTGTTACAGTCCTATGGTGCCATCATATGTTTATCCATGCATGGATCACATCATAGGGTTTGTAGTATGTGTAGAAAGCTAGAGGGATGGCTGCTTGAGTGACAAAAACATGAGCCCCAATCTAGTGATTGAAGCATATGAGATAAAGAGGACCTTTTGATCTTAATGCTATGGTTGGGTATTTTTACCTTAATGTATCTTCTAGTAGTTACGGATGTTTGCTAGACTTCCAATCATAAGTACTTGCAATCATTGGATAGTGAGAGCTTGTTAGCTTTGCCTCTCCCAAATAAAAGAGGAATATCAACCTTGTATTTGACTATTTGATCATTGACAAATCTATCACAATTACCACCACTTTTCCATACTCATGGTACTGTTAGTTTATATTCATTAAGTG
Organism: Alopecurus myosuroides; assembly: GCA_028641055.1. Classification (NCBI taxonomy): domain Eukaryota; kingdom Viridiplantae; phylum Streptophyta; class Magnoliopsida; order Poales; family Poaceae; genus Alopecurus; species Alopecurus myosuroides. Next base: position 225,602,695 of record CM054058.1, read on the forward strand.
TATTTTATTGCTGCAGCAACTAACTTTACTTTCATGTATTTATTATCTCACAAAGCTATCTCATACCCTCATTATTGCTCTAGTATTATTTCCTAGATAAAGTAAACGTTTAGTGTGCGTAGAGTTGTGTCAGTGGTTGATAGAACTTGGGAGAACATTTATCCTACCTTTAGCTCCTCGTTGGGTTCGACGCTCTTACTTATCGAAAAGGCTACACATGATCCCCTATACTTGTGAGATATCAAGATTTTTTCTTGCGCCGTTGCCGGGGACTAATATCGTAGGTGAATATTCTTGTGTGCACTTGTTTTCTTTGTCTCTATGTAGTTTTTACTTTAAGTTCTAAGTTGTTCTCTATCTTAGTTTGGATAGGAAATCCAAATTACAAAAAAAATTAGTTGTTCTTGTTACCTAAAAACGTTTTCGAAAAGAAAAGTGATTGGAAAGATGAGTAATGGTTAAGTGGGGGTCGACCTTGAACACTTGTGTTAATGCCTATGAAACCAAAACAATTTTTTTCATGGAAGCTTTTCAGCTAAAAACATGTATATATTGTGTATATTCCTTTGTACATAAAAAATAAAGTGCTAATATTAGTCTCTAGTTATTTGAAAGTGCAAAAGTTTGGTTTACTGCGCAGAAACATATTTGTTGTGCTTCACCGTATAATCTGTTTAAAATCACCAGAACATTATTTTGATCTGAAATTTTTTGTGAATAAATCTGAGATTATGATCTATCTTTCATTAGGTTTAAGTTTTTTTGATTTTAGCTAAGTAACTATCTCATTGAGTGCCATCTTTACAGGTTGTTCAGTTTTCGCAGATTTCGTTGTTTATTCAATATTGTACTTATTGTTCTTAGTTTCCTTAGTTTTTCGACAGACAACGGAAATTTTATAAGAAACATCGGTATATACAGTGGCTAGTTTTGAGTAAATATTATGAAACTTGTCAATGATTGAACATGAGTGGATTTTATTTAATGAGTACTAACACTACTAATGAGTTTTTGTCAAGTTTTATGTGAATGTAGTATTTAAAATCCAATAGAGATGGTGATACGAGATGAATGAGAAGAGAAAAGCTCAATATTGGGGACTCCCAAGTACACCTTAATTAAGTATTCAAGAATATTCAATCATCAAAGCTTGGGGATGCCCAAGTCATCCCTTCTTTTTCCATGCCTAGCTAAAAGGCGTTAAAGAAAAGCACTTCTTGGGAGATAACCCATGGTTTTATTTTTTCTTTGTTTTTATCTGTTTTATTTGAGTCAAGGGGTTGTGTACTTATGTAGCAACTCATTTGTATCTTTATTTTCATGTATTAGTTATTCCAAGTAAAGTTTCTAACAAAATTTGGAGTTGGTTTTGAATTTCTGCGCGGGAAACAGATTTTTGTTGTCCGCCATAAAAAATCGTATAATTCACAGAAAGATCGAAATGACCTGAAAGTTTTTGTGATTTTTCCTAAGCTAATTCCGAAACTTTTTCGTTCGTTAAGTTTTTTGATTCAAGCAACGTAAGTGCCCCTAAAAAATTCGTATTTACAGATTGTTCTGTTTTTGGCAGATTCTGCCATTTTTCTTACATTTGCTCTTTTACGATGTCAAGTGGATTTCTTTGCATCACAAAACATCAGCGGTTGTATCTAATGTATCAAAGTATCAATAGAACTTGTGCCCATTCAGAACACATGAATTTTTTATTGTTGCACTAACCCTCTAGTGCGAATTACTCTTTGAATGTGGTGTGAAGGAAGTTTTCAAGGGACAAGAGAAGAGGGTGATATATGTGATCAAGAAGAGTGCAAGGTCAAAGCTTGGGGATGCCCCCGTGGTTCATCCAAGAATATTTCAAGAATACTCAAGCATTTAAGCTTGGGGATGCACAAGTCATCCCCTTCTTCATCAACAATCTATCAGGTCACTTCTAGTGAAACTATATTTTTATTCGGTCACATCATATGAAATTTACTTGGAGCGTTTGTTTGTTTTTATTTTGTTTTACTTTTCTTTCTTTTGTTTTCTTTGCTGAAATAAAATTAGTTGAAACCTATCATTCCTTATTTGGGAGAGAGACATGCTCCGCTTTTTCGTTTGAATACTTGCTAGGCTAGTATTCTTAGTTTTTCTTCCAGTTGCTGCAAAATTTATGTTTAGCTCTTGTTTTCATTGCATCTATTGATCAGAGATGTTAGTTTTAGTAGTGTTATGTGACTACTCTCATGCTTTCTTGTTTTATCATTTAGAGAGTTTTTGTTAAAACATACTTTGTAGGGTGCTTGTTGGGAAAAGAAACTGCTGCATGTTGTAGAATTTATAACGATGCAAATAGAAGCTTGTATAAACTGTGGCTAGACTTTTTCATGTCATGCTAGATGTTATTTTAATTCTAAATCCTAGTGGTTATTTTATAGCATGATTTGTCTCAAATAGCTGAGAGCGTTTAATGTGCCATTGAAAGAATCATGAGTTGTTCTTGTCATATTGAAGCATAAATTTGTGGTGTTCTCCTTTGAATGTTTTATTTGGTTAACTTGGCGCATGCTTACACCATGTTTATGACTACAAACCAGTCACTTATAGCCTCTATTATCATTTAATTTTTAAACTTGTAGTACCACTTATGCTTTGATTAATGATGTTTTTGTCGCTATGCATGATTATGGCCTTTATGCTCTCTTGATTTGTCGCTCCTAGTCTTTTTGCTAGCCTCCACCTGTACTAAGTATGGGCTCTACTCATGCATCCAACTCCCAAAAACCAAAGTATGCCAAATGGGTCCACCATACCTACCTTTATGTGGTATTTAACCGCCACTCGAAAGTAAATTGATAATGTGTTACCTTTAAAAATTTCAAAATTACTCTTGTTTTGTGTTCCTGTTTTAGCTCATGAGGACGTAAATAGAGAATCTTTATCTCATTTGTTTATTGGATTTCACACCCTGGACTATTGGCTTCATCCGCTTATCCAATTGATAGAAGAGCTGGCAACGGGGTGCCCAGCCCCAAATTAATACAAACAAATTCTCTTCACTATTTTTTCCCACGATTTATCAGTCAAAGCATAATTGTGTAAACAAAGGAGAAAGAGGGATGACCTTCTACACCAGTTGCGCCCTTCAGTGGGAGCCGCTCTTGTGAAGTCTAGTTGGCTTGTGACATAATGTATTTTCTGTTTACCATTCGTTGACATAAGCATACACTTCTCTAAAAACTAGACACTCCTCCACGGTATGTGATTGTTGGCTGACACCCGAGGATTCGGTTAACCATGGTTTGTGTAAGATGGTTCGGAGGAGTTCAAACATTTTATACCTCTATTTAATAAAATAAAAATCTCTAGCACATGGGTGATCCATGCTTCCCTCTGCGAAGGACTTTTCTTTTACTTTTATGTTTAGTCTGTGTCTTCTAACTTTATGCACAGTTGAGAGAGCATAGTTGCCATTTTGAGTTTAATGTGCATTTTTTCCAGAAACATTATTAATTTCTTCATGATGTGTTATTACTTGCTCTCAAATTATTTGTTCTAGTCTTCCTCTTAAACTTTGAATGTGTCCTGGCATTTATGCTTTGCCCCACTCTTAATGACAAGCGAAGTATCACTTTGCTATGTTTTCTCTATACTTAAAACAAACGTATAACTTTCAATGCATTTTTATTCATGATCTTTTATTTGTGTTACTTCTCATGATGCAAGTGATTGCTATGTTTTATTGCTAGAATTATATATATCATGTTTGTGTTTAGAGTGCTATGATCCCAGTTTACAAATGCTTTTACAAATATTATGATCAATATTATGTTGGTAGCATGTCACCTCAAAAATTATTTTCTTTTTATCGTTTTACCTACTCGAGGACGAGTAGGAACTAAGCTTGGGGATGTTGATACGTCCAAAACGTATCTATAATTTTTTATGGTTTCATGCTACTTTAACGATTTTCATAATTGTTTTTATATTAAGTTTATGATTTATTTAAACTAACCTAATCATAGTTGCAAAAGTACACAATGTTCTCGTTTTACACTTTGATGTGTAGAAATTACCAAAAAGAAGAAGAAACATTGTTGGAGTCGAATTGGGACTTTCCTGAAATGTTTCTGAAAACACTTTTTAAAGATTACCACGTTACAGGTCGAACACAGCGCCAAACGGAAATCTCATAGAAGACAAAATTGTGGCGAATTTCACGGCGTGCGGTCTAGACTTAAAATTTGCCTGATTACAATTACGGACGGCCGAGATATGCCCGATTTACCGCAGCCCTAGATGGAATAACGGAAATCCGTGAGACTATATAAAGGGAGGAAACCTAGGTCGTGGGAGACACCCCATACCACGAATTTCCAGCCACCAAAGCCATATTTTAGCCTCCCCCATGAATCTCATCTCCATGGGGGAGGACCCCAAAGACCGTGATGGAAGAGGGCTAAGGGGCGACGCTCTCCCATGATGCCGGTGGCGCAAGGAAGGAGTCCTTGCGCCACCGCCGGCGCCGCCCTGCGCTGTCCTCTCTGCCGTCTTCACCGCCATCTCCATCGCAAATTTCTCCTTGTCTACAGTGGTTCATTATCCCACACACCTCTGTACCGCCCTATGTAAACATGGTGTTTGACGTTATAAATTGTTGCAGATGATCTATTGCATCTATGTCATGTTTGTGTAGATCTCTGTTGTCATATGATTGATTGTTGAATCTCTATGGATGGTCTGAGCAATATATTGAATTGTCTACAGTCCTATGGTGCCATCATATGTTTATGCGCGCATGAATCACATCATAGGGTTTGTAGTATGTGTAGAAAGTTAGAGGGAGGGCTGCTTGAGTGATAGAAGCATGAGCCCCAATCTAGTGAATGAAGCATATGGGATAAAGAGGACCTTTTGATCTTAATGCTATGGTTGGGTATTTTTACCTTAATGTATCTTCTAGTAGTTACAGATGTTTGTTAGAGTTCCAATCATAAGTACTTGAAATCATTGGATAGTGGAAGCTTGTTAGCTTTGCCTCTCCCACATAAAAGAGGAATATCAACCTTGTATTTGACTATTTGATCATGGACAAATCTATCACAATTACCACCACTTTTCCACACTCATGGTACTGTTAGTTTATAGTCATTAAGTGTATCTTATTGCTGCAGAAACTAACTTTAATTTCATGTATTTATTATCTCGCAAAGCTATCTCATACCTGTATTATTGCTCTAGTATTATTTCCTAGATAAAGTAAACGTTTAGTGTGCGTAGAGTTGTATTAGTGGCTGATAGAACTTGAGAGAATATTTATCCTACCTTTAGCTCCTCGTTGTGTTCGACACTCTTACTTATCGAAAAGGCTACACACGATCCCCTATATACTTGTGGGATATCAGCCTCCTGCTCAACCCTCACTCTTGCAGACGCGAGCGATTGCAAAGGTAATTACACTTGCGACATATTTTTTTTAACGGATTCAACCTGGACTCTACGACGAGAGACCTAATTCCATTGGGTGACCTCGTTCACACGAATGTGACATCCGCCCATGCATCAAAATCTCCATCATGATTCTTTTCAAGAGATCGGAATTTAGAGTAAATCTATCCGAATCTGATTTTTAGGTCTCTCCCTTTTGTACGGCTCTTGCTTTGTACTAAAACATGTCTACATTAATCCATATTTGGACAAATAGGAGTCATGTATTTTGGAACGGAGTGAATGTGGGAGGTGATTTGCAAGTGACCATTGGATGCATTTTTATAGGCCTGCAACTTTGTATAAGATACCATGGATACCATTGGTGGGAGAAAAAGACAGGGGAAAGAGAGTTTACTAGTAAGGCACCCAAAGGGAAGGAAAAGGCCGGTCGCTCTAATATTTTCTTTTTCCATGTATTTGGTACATGAAGTAGGGCTGCCTTGGTCCCCGAGGGATGCTCACTAAAAGTTCTAGTAGGCTTCCTTTTTCTTTATGGGCCTCTGTTCTCCATTCCTTCTTTTCTTCTTTTGACTTCACCCTTTAACCTCTTATGCTTGATCTTCCATATCTCGCGCTTCATGGCGAGCATACCGGTAGGGGACTTGATGTAAATATCCATAGTCTATTTTTTCGCTTTTACAACATATGTGATGGGTGCATTTTAGTCCATCATGTTGCAAACCAAGATAAAGTTATTGAGCAACTTGTAATGGAGATTCAAACTAGTCCAAATCACCCAGATGCTCATATGTGGCTATTCATTCATGAAGTATGCTACGCTAGCACAAACAAAATTTTATAACATGCAACTCCATGATTTAAGCTTAGGATTTAGGTCATGGATTTTCCAATAGACATGTTGGTGTGGAATTTGATGAAGCATGATGCAGCAATGCAATCCTTCCTTCCTCGTTCTATCCATCAAACAACCCCCATAGATCCCACAAACCTATTGTGTGAGCTTCACAAGTGCAATGCCTCTACATTATCCACAAGGTCAGAATGGAACGTCACGCCACAGATGGCAAGATCCGATGACACGACTTTGGGTTGGTGGTGGCTAGAGTTTCCAGCACTTGTAACCTTTCGACCGAGGTGCCTCTGTCTTATATAGGCATCTGCCTAGTCGCACAACACTTGTGACCCATCAAATCCTACTTTGAGTTATATTAAAATCGCACCCGACGAACGCTCTTATCCCACTACCCAAGTAGGTCAGATTCACTTGGATCTCATCCAAGACCACTCGGGCACGACTTAACTTCCGAATTGCACTATTCTCATAAGTCGGTAGTTTTTAGAGGCTCCTAGCAAAACATGACAACTCCCTAGTGATCTAAAGTCAATCGGACTGCCAACCCACTAGTGACGTAAAGTCAATCTGATGAACCTTGACAATATGTCACATGCTGAAATCATTTTACCCCAGTGATATACCTTGGCATCCTCAAAGTGAATTCTTGTCATCCTGGTTGGTAGCACAACCTCTCTTCTCGATCAATGTATACCTATTCAAAAACTGAGTTCACACTTTTTTGAAATGGAGGTTCTACCCCCTCCTCTGCATCAAAATGATGCACACGGACGTTTTTTTATTAATAATAAAAGTGAAGTGTCGACGCCTTACAAAGAGTTACAAGGATACACAGGAAGCCACCTTGAAAGGATAGTATGGCCACCTAGAGGGGGTGAATAGGTGCTACGACCAATTTTATTTTTCTTCAAATTAAGGCTTGACAGAAAGGTAATTCTCTAGATAGGAAACTATGGTGAATTTACATATATGAAAAGAAAAAGAATAAACAAGATACAAACATGAAGTAAAGGAAAGGGAATGAGGTAACCGATAACAGAAGCACGCGGGGACAAGGATGTAATCCCGAGTTCCTCCTTTTGAGTGGAGTACGCCTATGTAGGGTTCGTTGCATAGAAAACAAAAAAAATCCTATGCGAGAGACACCCGAAAGGCCAAGATCTAATCTAGGAGATGAAAGCAACGGGAATAGAGAGAGTCTTAAGAAGAACATACCCTCAAAGACACAAAGCGTTACGATATCAAATCTCGTTTTTGGTGTAGACGTACTCACACCGATCCCGAGAGCGAGAAGATGTGCACCGCAATCCGGCGGTGCCTCGATGGTCGGTCACACGTACGGTTGATGACGACCTCCGTTCCCTCGATCCAGCGGGGTGGCGGAAGTAGACAATCCCTCGGAACTCCAGCAGCACGATGGCATGGTGGTGGTGAATAATCCCATGGTCAGGCCTTCGCCAAGCCGAAGACCATGGAATGGAGCACCGGGTGGAGAGGAAATGAGGTGGGAAAGTGTGTGAAGGAGGAGGAGCCCTCACCCTCCTTTTATAGGTATAGGGAGGCAGCCCAAGGGTGGGGTGCGGCCAGCCATGGTGGTGCCCCCACCTCTTCCCTCTTCATGTGAGTGGACACTCCACTCACATCCACTCATCCTTCCTTTATTTCCCACTTAGAAAATCCAAGAGTTTTTCTTTAATAAATAAATAAAACATTTTTATTTCTTTATTTCAGCATTTGTTAATTCTATTAAAAACTATTTGCATATAGCATCTTGAATCTGTTAATTCTATTAACAATCATTCGACGAAAAACCCCTTGAACTATTTCAATTTTCCCTGAAACAATTTTGGTGATGCTCAAAACATTCTTTGATATTCCGTGTCCTCTCAAATGCATCATCGAACCTTAAGTGTGTCACCCTACGGTTCGCGAATAACATAGACATGATCGAGACACCTCTCTTATCAATAATCAACAGTGGGATCTGGAGATCCATGATGACTCCTATATATTCAACGATGACTCTCGTGATCGTGTGAACCATCAACGTCGTGACTAATTCCCTTTGTCTCGCGATATTTTACTTGTCTGAGATTCAATCATTGGTATCAACCATACCTTGTCAATCTCGTTACCGACAAGTACTATTTTCTCGTTCCGTGATATGACATCCTTGTGACCTAGTCACGTGCTTGCAAGCGGTGTCGATGTGATATCACCGAGAGGGCCCAGAGTATATCTCTCCGTCATTTGGATGGACAAATCCCACTCTTGATCCATGAGCCTCAACTAATACTTTCCGAATACCTAACGACACCTTTATAGTCACCCTGTTACGGTGTGACGTTTGATGACATCAAAGGACCCTTCCGGTATCAGTGATTGACATGATCTCATGGTCTAAGGAATAAGTTACTTCGTATGTTTGATATAAATATGTAAACTTAATGACTTGATCGCATTGCTATATTCACTTTGGTGGGCAAGTGTGCGAAGGAGGAGGAGCCCTCACCCTCCTTTTATAGGGAGAGGGAGGCAGCCCAAGGGTGGGGTGCGGCCAGCCATGGTGGTTCCCCCACCTCTTCCCTCTTCATGTGAGTGGACACTCCACTCACATCCACTCATCCTTCCTTTATTTCCCACTTAGAAAATCCAACGGTTTTTCTTTAATAAATAAATAAAACATTTTTATTTCTTTATTTCAGCATTTGTTAATTCTATTAACAAACATTTACATATAGCACCTCGAATCATTTGTTAATTCTGTTAACAACCATTCGACGAAAAACCCTTGAACTATTTCAATTTTCCCCGAAACAATTTCGGTGCTACTCAAAACATTCTTCGAAATTCCGTATCCTCTCAAATGCGTCATCGAACCTTAAGTGTGTCATGCTATGTGTTGTTAGGAACCCCAAGAGGAGGGTGTGATGATCACAGCGGTAGGAGTTTTCCCCTTAGTTAAGAACCAGGGTTATCAATCCAGTAGGAGAAACAGAATCTTCGGAAGGTTGATGCCACTGACGGTGGTGCTGGCGCTTCACCGGTGTCAGCAATAACGTGTAACTTGCACACAACACAACCAAAATACTTTGTCCCAACGGTATAGTGAGGTTGTCAATCTCACCGGTCTTACTTAAAACAAAGATTAGACGTATAGTGTGGAAAAATAGTGTATGCTTGCAGAAAGTAAAGAAAGCAGGAAATTGTTGTGGTTTGTTTAACAGTGTGGAAAAATGGACCGGGTTTCATAGTTTCACTAGTGGTGTCTCTCCATACAAGATTGCACCGTGGTGCACAATATGACTAGTGTGGAAATTATATCTAGGCAATTGACAAATAGAGGTTGCACCGTGGTGCACAATATGACATGAAGATTACTATGCTATTTAGTGCGGGCATTACAACAAGATACATAAACCGACATCCATCTGCATCTATGACTAATAATCCGCCCTCAGGTTATCATCTGAACCCCCTCAGGTATTTAGTTGCAAGCAACAGATAATTGCATTAAACAAAGTGTGTAATGTAAGCAAGATTATGCACAAGGGCACTCTCACCGCTGTTTTCTCCCTAATGGCAACAGCACATCCTCCCCCTTCACGTTTCTGTCACTCGAGCAAGGCAACAAGGAGGCATGAACCCACTATCGAGCATAAATACTCTCTCTTAGAGTCACTAGCAACTACTTGGCCAGAATAACCACTAGCACCAGAGAGCATGCAAGATCACAAATAACATATGCAAATAAAGACTATAATCAACTTTGCATAAGGTCAATATTCATCGGATCACAGCAAACACAGCATAGAGAATTACATCAGATCAATCTTGATCATGATAGGTAGCTCACGAGATCTAAACATGGAGGCATATGAGGAGAAGACAACCATCTAGCTACAGCTACGAACCTGTAGTCCAAGGATGAACTACTCACGCATCACTCCGGAGGCAGGCATGGTGATGTAGAAGCCTCTGGTGATGATCTCCTCTCCGGCAGGGTGCCAGAAACAGGTTCAGAACCCCCTGGTCTAGGGTTGACGGTGATGGCGGCTGCAGAACTTTTTCGGGGATTTTGATCAGGTGCCTAGGGTTTTCCATCCAGAGGGCTTAAATAGGCGAAAGAGCAAAGGCGGTGGAGCTCCAGGGGGGCCACACCTAAAGCTGGCGCGGCCAGGGGCGCGCCACCCTATGGTATGGCCCCCTGCTGCCCCTCTTCGGCTCCTCTTTGGTCTTCTGGATGCTTCCGAGGAAAATAGGACTTCCAGGCTTCAAATTTTCCAATTCCGAGAATATTTCCAGAACAACTTTTCTGAAACTAAAAAACAGCAGAAAACATGGAACTGGCTCTATGGCATCTTGTTAATAGGTTAGTCCGTAAAATCGATAAAAATGACATAAATAAGGGAGAAAACATGTAGCAATTAGCATAATATCATCATGGAGCATCAGAAATTAGGGGTACGTTTATGACGTATCAAGCATCCCCAAGCTTAGTTCCTACTCGTCCTCGAGTAGGTAAACGATAAAACGATAATTTCTGAGGTGACATGCTACTAACATAAACTTGATCAATCTAATGTAAATGCATATGCACGCTGAGATCATAAAAATTTAAACACAGGGATGATAAATAAAAATTTAATAATAAATCATAGCAATTACTTTGCATCACGAAGAGTAACTCAAATAAAGGATCATGAATAATAATGCAAAGAAAGGTAGACGTTTGTTTCAGGTATAGAGAAAGCATGGAAAAGTGATATTTCGATAGTCCTTAAGAGTGGGGCAAAACATAAATGCGAGGACACCTTAAAAGTTCAAGAGGAAGACTAGAACAAATAATTTAAGAACAAATCATATCACATCATGAAGTAATTATTGATGCTTATGGGACAAATGCACATAGAACTCAGAATGGCAAAAATGCTCTCTCAACTGTGCATAAAGTTAGAAGATGGAGACTCAACATAAAAGTAAAAGAAAGGCCCTTCGCAGAGGGAAGCAAGGATCACTCATGTGCTAGAGCTTTTATTTTATTAAACAGAGGTATTAAAAGTTTGACATTTGTGGAGGAATGTCTATATTTTGGGAGATGTATGCTAATGTCAACGAATGGTAAACAGAAAATACAGTACGTCACAAGTCGACTAGATTCACAAGAGCGGATCCTTTGGTGAATGACGCAACTGGTGTAGAAGGTCATCCCTCTTTCTCTTTTGTTTACGCAATTATGCTTTGACTGATAAATCAGGGGCAAAAATAGTAAAGAGAATTTGTTTGTATTAATTTGGGGCCGGGCACCCCGCTGTCAGCTCTTCTATCATTTGGATAAGAGGATGAAGCCACTAGTCCAGGGTGTGAAATACAATCAACAAGTGAGATAAAGATTCTCTATTTACGTCCTCATGAGCAAAAACAGGAACATAAAGCAGGAGTAATTTGAAGGTTTTAAAGGTAACACATGAGCAATTTACTTTGGAATAGCAGTTAAATACCACATGTAGGTAGGTATGGTGGACACAATGGGAAAAACTTTGGTTTAAGGGAGTTTGGATGCACGAGTAGAGCTCATACTTAGTACATGTGGAGGCTAGCAAAAGACTGGGAGCGACAAATCAAGAGAGCATAAGAACCATAATCATGCATAGAGACATAAGCATCATTAATTAAAACATAAGCAGTATCACAAGTTCAAAAACTAAGTGGTCATGGAGGCTATTCGTGACTGGTTTGTAGTCATAAACATGGTGTGAGCATGCACCAAGTCAACCAAATAAAATATTCGAAAGGGAATACCATATATTGATGCTTTACTATGACAAGAACAACTCATGAATCTTTCTATACATATTAAACAATATCAGCTATTTGAGGCTAATCATGCTACTCGATAACCACAAGGCTTGAAAACCAAAATAACATTTAGCATGGCATGAAAAAGTTATATCCACAATCTATACAAGCTTCTACTAGCACTGTTATAAATTCTACTTCAAGCAGCTGTTTTCTTTCTCCTAACAAGCACCATACAAAACATGCTTTAACAAAAATACTCTTTATGATACAGAAAGAAAACATGAGAGTACTCACATAATACTACTAAAACTAACATCTCTAATAAGATATGCATGCAAAACAGGAGCTGAATAGATGCAGCGGCTAGACAGAGACTTAAGAATACAACGTATTCTCAAGAAAAAGCGGAGCGTGTCACTCTCCAATAAAAGAATGCTGGGGTCCAACCAAGCTTATTATGAAAGTAAAAACAAACTGAAAGCAAAAGCAAAAGCAAACTGAAAACAAAAATAAAAGACACTCCAAGTAAAGCATATAAGATGCGACCGAATAAAAATATAGTTTCACTAGATGTGACCTGATAATTTGTTGATGAAGAAAGGGATGCCTTGGGAATCCCCAAGCTTAGACGCTTGAGTATTCTTGGAATTTTCTTGGATGTAACACTGGGGCATCCCCAAGCTTAGGCTTTTCACTCTTCTTGATCTTATCATATCATCCTCTTCTCTTGACCCTTGAAAAACTTCCTTCACATCAAAATTCTCACAATCTTCATTAGCAACGTTAGTGCAATCGAAATAATAAATTCACATGGTTCAGTTTCAACACAAGTCTAACACTAAAAAAAACATTAGCTACTGTCACAACTTCTTTCAAAACTCTGTTTCTCAAAAGAACACCAAAAGAAAGAGATTAAGATGCAAATGCGATAAATGGCAGAAATCTGTCAAAAACAGAACAAAAGGTAAGGATGGATTTTTTCACAAATCTTCTGTTGCTCAAATCAAAAAGTGGTCTTCTAAGAAAAGTTGCGTATATAACTCAGGATTAAGAACAAAAAAAGCTCAGGTCATTTTGAATTTTCTGTGATTTTTAACGGAATTAACAGTGGACAACAGAAATCAGTTTCCTGCGCAGAAATCCGAAATATAGACTCAACTTTCCACTAGCGGCTTTACTTGGTTCAACAAAAACTCAAAAGAAAAGATACAGAGGGGTTTGTAAGGAAATATAAAACACCCAGGTGCAAAGCACACCATAGAAAACAAAGGAAAACTGAAAGAAAACAGCGAAATAAAACGGGTTGTCTCCCGGTAGCGCTTTTCTTTAACGCCTTTCAGCTAGGCATAGAAAATAAACTCAAGTATTTTCAAGTAAAGAAGCATCAACATCACTACGAAGCTTAGTTTACCTCTCTTACCCTTATTATTTTTAGGCAACTTATGGTCCATGCATGATTTGGGAGTGAAAGTCATGTTACCTTTTCCCATATCAATAGTTGCTCCTAAGAGCTTCAGCAGAGATCTTCCAAGGGTAATTTGTCCTCCTTCCGCACATTCAATAACAAGATAATCAGTGGAGACTGTTTTTCCTAGGAGTTTCGCAAACACTCCCTCAGATATCCCAATCGGAAATATAGTGGTGTTATTAATGAGAGGAAGTTCTTCTCCTCCATCAACTAGCCCCCAAAGGTTCAAAGATTCATAAATTTCCTTGGGCATAAGACAAGATTCAGACATGATATCACAACAAGCATGAAAAGTTTCACCATTTATAACAACTTTAACCAAAGGGGTCATATTTGTTGACTCAAAATTTATTGGGACATGATCAAGATGTTCACGAATTTGGCTATATCCCTCTTTTAAGATAGAAATATGTGATTCAAGAGTATTTAATCTAGCATAAATTTCTGCAAAGGCTTTATCAGAACTACTGGGTAAGCTTTAGGTTGCAATTAATTTTATTATAGCATTGAAAGCTTGATATCTATCACAATTAAGGAAATCACCTCCTACCACAGTAAAGCATATCTATAACAAAGAACAAGACCAAAATAAAAGCTACGAAGAAACAGATTTAGAGTCACTTTAGTTTCAACTTTTCAATAGGAATCAAAAGCTCTAGACCAAGCTTCTTTGAAAATCTCATCATTCCCTTGTTTGAAAGTAAAGATTGTTTCTTCTGGTGACATAATGACATGAACAAAACTAGACATAAAAGCAAGAAAATAAATAACAGCTATGAAGTAAACTATTTTTTTTGTTATTTTGATATAGAGAAATGAAAACAAGACAATAAACAAAATAAAGAGATTGAGAGTGAGAGACTCCCCTTGCCAGAAGACTTCCTTCTTTCCGGCAACGGCGCTAGAAAAATCCTTGCTATGTGTTGTTGGGAACCCCAAGAGGAGGGTGTGATGAGCACAGCGGTAGGAGTTTTCCCCTTAGTTAAGAACCAGGGTTATCAATCCAGTAGGAAACACAGAATCTTCGGAAGGTTGATGCCACTGACGGTGGTGCTGGCGCTTCACCGGTGTGAGCAACAACATGGAACCTGCACACAACACAACCAAAATGCTTTGCCCCAACGGTACAGTGAGGTTGCGAATCTCACCGGTCTTGCTGAAAACAAAGATTAGACGTATAGTGTGGAAAAATAGTGTATGCTTGCAGAAAGTAAAGAAAGTAGGAAATTGTTGTGGTTTAGTTAACAGTGTGAAAAAATAGACAGGGGTTCATAGTTTCACTAGTGGTGCTCTCCATAAAAGATAGCATGCTGGGTGAACAAATTACAGCTGGGAAATTGACAAATAGAGGTTGCACCCTCGTGCACAATATGACATGAAGATTACTATGCTATTTAGTGCGGGCATTACAACAAGATACATAGACCGACATCCATCTGCATCTATGACTAATAATCCACCCTCAGATTATCATCCGAACCCCCTCAGGTATTAAGCTGCAAGCAACAGATAATTGCATTAAACAAAGTGTGTAATGTAAGCAATGATTATGCACACGGGCACTCTCACCGCTATTTTCTCCCTAATGGCAACAACACATCCTCCCCCTTCACGTTTCTGTCACTCGAGCAAGGCAACAAGGAGGCATGAACCCACTATCGAGCATAAATACTCCCTCTTGGAGTCACTAGCAACTACTTGGCCAGAATAACCACTAGCAACGGAGAGCATGCAAGATCACAAATAACATATGCAAATAAAGACTATAATCAACTTGTCATAAGGTCAATATTCATCGGATCCCACCAAACACAGCACAGAGAATTACATAAGATCAATCTCGATCATGATAGGCAGCTCACGAGATCTAAACATGGAGGCATATGAGGAGAAGACAACCATGTAGCTACAGCTACGAACCCGTAGTCCAAGTATGAACTACTCACGCATCACTCCGGAGGTAGGCATGGTGATGTAGAAACCTCTGGTGATTATCTCCTCTCCGGCAGGGTGCCGGAAACAGCTTCATAACCCCACTGATCTAGGGTTGACGGTGACGGCGGCTGCGGAACTTTTTTGGGGATTTTGATTTGGTCCCTAGGGTTTTCCATCGAAGGGCTTAAATAGGCGAAAGGGAAAAGGCGGTAGAGCTCCAGGGGGCCCACACCTATAGCTGTCACGGCCAGGGGGCCGCACCACCCTATGGTATGGCCCCCCTTCTGCCCTCTTCGGCTCCTTTTCGGTCTTCTGGATGCTTCCGAGGAAAATAGGACTTCCGGGCTTCGGATTTTCCAATTCCAAGAATATTTCCAGAACAACTTTTCTGAAACTAAAAAATAGTAGAAAATAGGGAACTGGCTCTATGGCATCTTGTTAATAGGTTAGTCCGGAAAATCGATAAAAATGACATAAATAAGGAAGAAAACATGTAGTAATTGTCATAATATCATCATGGAGCATCAGAAATTAGGGATACGTTTATGACGTATCATGTCACCCAATGGTTCCGCGAATAACATCGACATGATCGAGACTCCTCTCTGATCAGTAATCAATAGCGGGATCTAGAGATCCATGATGACTCCTATATATTCAACGATGACTCTCGTGATCGTGTGAACCATCAATGTTGTGACTAATTCCCTTTGTCTCGCGATATTTTACCTGTCCGAGATTCAATCATTGGTATCAACCATACCTTGTTCAATCTCGTTACCGACAAGTACTCTTTTCTCGTTCCTGAATATGACATCCTTGTGACCTAGTCACGAGTTTCTAAGCGGTGTCGATGTGACATCACCGAGAGGGCCCATAGTATATCTCTCCGTCATTTGGATGGAAAAATCCCACTCTTGATCCATGAGCCTCAACTAATACTTTCCGAATACCTAACGGCATCTTTATAGTCTCCCTGTTACGGTGTGACGTTTGATGACATCAAAGCACCCTTCCGGTGTCAGTGATTGACATGATCTCATGGTCTAAGAAATAAGTTACTTCGTATGTTTGATATAACAATGTAAACTTAATGACTTGATCGCATTGCTATATTCACTTTGGGTATATATGTTCATGACATCATTCTTCTAATGACATGACCCTGTTATTAACAACATCCAATGTTCATGATCAGGAAACGTTGATCATCTATTAATCAACGAGCTAGTTAAAAGAGAGGCTTTACTAGGAACCATTGTTTGTTTATTAAACACACATGTATCAACGTTTCCGGTTAATACAATTCTAGCATGAGAAATAAACATTTATCCTAAACACGGAATAAGATTATAACCACTTTATTATTGCCTCTCGGGCATATTCCCTTCAGCCATGTTGGAGGGGTGTGAGTTTTGCCACGAAGTCCTACTCAATGCCACAAAGGCCTCACCCTATTCTCCGATGAGTCTCGCTACAAAGGCCTAGTTCACCTTACACTATTGATTCCTTTTGAGGCGGAAATCGAGTCCTTTATAATGAGCTTGAGGCACACACCCACAACCAAATTGGGGGCTCCCAAGAATCACCAACAATCACCAAGAGAGTAGCAATGGAGTATAGGTTTTCCACAAAGAAACCCTAGACTCGAATCCCTCAAGCAATTGAGGGGGGGAATGGAAAACCGGTTGGTGAAGATGTAGATCGGGGCCTTCTCCTTCAATCCTTCGAAGATCAAAAAGTTTGCATGTAGGGATTGTGAGATCTAGAAAGGTGGGTGAGCTCAATTAATGGAGCTTTCAATTCTGGACGAGCTAGGTGGAGGAAGAAGGGGAGGGGGTATTTATACCCACACCCCAAAATCTAGTCGTTTGAGTCTTTCCTGCGAAAGTCACACCGCAGACTCCGGTGTAAAGGCCGGAGACTCCGACCTGCCAAAGACTCCGGCAACAGTCCGGAGGGTCAAAGACTTTGAAGTAGACCAGAGACTCTGGGCACTCTCTGGACCCTATGAAGTGGGTGACAACACTTTTGACTTCACACTGGGAGATCTTCAAGGGCGGAGACTCCGGTCTTCCAGGCCGGAGTCTCCGGCCTGGCCGGAGATTCCACAAAAGACTCCAGGCCTAAAATCTCGTTAGAGTTCAGAGGATGTCATCGTTTCCTTTAAGCGCTGGGAAAAAGCTCTGAGTCCGGAGACTCCGGTACCTGCACACTGGAGACTTCGGTGTAGGCGGATACTCCGCAGACTCCGGACACTCTCCTGTGGGACACACTACATGGTCTTGTTTGTTGGAAGTCCTGAGTCTGGAGACTCCAGTCTGAGACCCCGGAGACTCCAGCCTGGAAATAGATTCCAGCAACTCCAGCTCTTGTCGGTCTCTTTGATCTTTTTGGAGAACTCACCACCATTAATAAAATTATCATTTGACCCTGAACATCAACACATGTTAAAATAATACTAGTGTTGCTAACAAACACACAAAACAAGATTTAGCCGGATTTGCGCTTTCAATCTCCCCCTTTTTGGTGTTTGATGACAACACAAGTATTTGCAATGATAACCGCTGTTAGACATAGTTTTGTAAAAAGTAGACGGGCTCCCCCCTTGATGTGTGAACCAATGGAACACAAAAAACAAGGTTCTAAGCTCCCCCTATGTTGCAAATAAGATAAAGGGAGACACAAGCTATAAAAAGTAAATCAAGTTCAAAATATTGTGCTCCGAGCAACCCTTGCAAATCCTCAAGAAGTCTAGATAGCAACTTCTCCCCCGTTGGCATCGAGACACCAAAAATGAGAAAAGAGAAACTACACGCAACCCAAAGGATCCTCCTCCTCGTCGTCCTCATCACCACCTTGATCATCCTCATCATCATCACCAGACTGATACTTCGCTTCATCTTCAGCATTCTCTTCTTCTTCTTCGGTCATAGGAGCCTTGCCACAGTTGCTAGACGAGGATGGAGCTGAAGTGGCCTCATCAAAATCACCCTAAGGAAATGAGGAGGTGTTCCACCCATTGTAGGACATAGTCTGAGACTCAGTGACAGGCTCAAGAGGAGGGGTGTGCACTATGCCAACATGGTCCTAGAGACCCTTGATCATGTTCTTTAACTCCCTCCTTTCCTTGTAAGCCTCATGGTTCTCCTTGTGGACAGCAATAGTCATGCAAAGTATGTTGCGCTGGAACCATGTGAGCTTCTTGTGCTTAGCTTGAACCTATTCCTTGACATGTAGATGAGTAGGAGGGTCGGTATTTTTTCCTCCTAGTCATCGGGGCATTAGCCTCAAACATAGAGAGGACCTCTTCTTCCTCATCATCATGACCGCAAAGGTGAACTGAAAGAACCTGAAGATAACCGGCCTTGTGAACAGTCTCAGTCACCGGTCCAGGAACCTGATCAAGGATGAGATTCATCACATAAGGAGCATACACGGGAACCTTCTTCGGCTCATTCATGGCATGATAGATCTCTTCTTTGATGAAATCCATGACATCAATCTCAAAGCCCTCACTGTCTTCTCCAGCATGGTGGCAATTGAAGTCATGGTGAAGAAGTTTCACCAAACCACCACGAATAGCATCCACATTACCAGCCTAAGGAGCAATGTTGCACAGGAAGAGACGAAGGAGGATATTGTAGACACGCTTCATATCCTTGTTGGTTCCGACACATGCCAATTTGTCATAGAGAGGAGCCAACTTCATGTTGTTGTAGAAAACACCATGAACATGCATCCTCTTACCCAAATTGTCACCGTGGAGGGGATAGCCTAGAAGCTCAGAGAGCCTCAAAATAGAAGACTCGCACTTGAGAGGACCAGTCATCCATGTCAAAGATATGTTCTCATTCTCTCCAAACGTAATAGTAGAAAATATATGATGAACAGCGTTGACATTGTAATTATGTTGGATGCCAACAAGCCTCGCGAGAACGAGCTTCTTTTTCACCCAAACACCTTCCTCGAAGTACTCCTTGCTGCCAGAGCCTCTAAGTTGATAACCTTTTACCCACAAACTGGATGGCTCAGTGTGTTATAGATCTCAATATGAATGAGCTCATGTTTCTTCCCCCAATAGTTAGGGTTTTGGGATGTGCGATCCATGGTGAAGAATGGTTGCACTCTCATTTCCCTAAGCTCACTCTTTCTCATGCCCTTCAAAGTGGTGATCCGATCAAAACGGGCCTTCTTCGCCATTTCTTGCCTTTGGTTATCAGTCATATCCTCTTGCATTTCATTTTTGCTTCAAATCCCTTCTCTGAATCTGAGTCCATGTCTCTCGATCGTTGACTAGATAGTTCCGTTCATGAGCATGCTAAGGATGTTGCTTCCTCAATGGCTGGTTGGGGTTGGAATAAAAGGCCTTGGTCGTTTTCCCTGAAAACAGCCAAATATCAGGAATGATAGCAAATAGGTAAGCATACATGCCCGAGAAACAAGTGGAAAAACTATCTGGAGATGTTTAGTATCAAATTGGAGATTCTGCACTGGAGTCTCCGGCCTCAGAGGCGGATTCTTCGGCCCTGCGGCAAAGACTTTGATGCAGATTCAAGAACTTGCTACTAAATATCTCTAGATGGTTTCTAGCAAGGAAAATATTTGCATAAAAGAGTTCTACCACCAGGAACAGGGACTACATCTCAAAAAACAAATCACATCTAGATAAAACCCTAGAGGAAGAGAGAGATGAGGATAATGGGGTACCCTGGCTAGATATGGTGGAGCTCCAAGTGGGGAAGAAGATTTTCCCTCGAGGAGGAGTGGAGGAGGCCCGGCGACGGCGGATTCCGGCGGCGAGGAGCGGTCGGAGGGGGTCTTGGAGAGGCGGCGGCGGTGCAGGAGCTTTTGCGGTCGGGGGTGGATGGGGGATTATGAGCAACCCCCCACCCAATCCCCTTTTTACTCCGCCGAAACTGCCAGGCCGGAGTCTCTGGCCTAAGCTACAGAGTCTCCGGTGTACCAGAGATTCCATGCTTAGAGCGAAGACTTTGGCCAGACCGGAGTCTCTAGTGTAATACCCCTGAGTCTCCGGCCCCAACTCTCCAAAATTCCCAGAAATTGTTTCGGACATGCATGTGGCTATGAAACAATGGCTTTTAGGGATTTTTTGGCTTGGGATAAGAAAACCAAACTGGAATGGTACTTCACACTCAAAACTTGCAGGATCCAATCTATTAAAACCAAGATTGGGTATGTTTTCCATGAAAAAACAACCAGCTCAAAAGAAAACCAATGAGATCCAAATAACAACGAAATAAGAACCAACTCTTCAAGATAAAAGGTTGGTGGCCTAGGCCACCATGTAAGAGATTATGGTATGATACTGCAGAGATATATCTTGGGTGCATTGTCAATTATCAACATTGTAGCTCACAATTCAACATTAGAAATAGAGAGGTAACAATGTTTATTTTTTTGCTTTGGGCATAATGGGGGAGGGAGAACCCAATGTTTTAGGATAACACTCCCCCTATGTTCATTCCTACACCTAAACCCAAACACATAGTTAACTATAGGCGCGTGTGCAAGATTCTCATGTCAAACTCCTTGAATCGATGATATTTAGCTCATTCCTTAAAAACATGAATCTTGAATCATCTAGAGGATTTATGAATATGTACGTGATATTATCCTTGGTTGGGACATAGGCTATCTCAATATCACCTCTTGTCACATGATCCCGGATGAAATGATGACGAATCTCAATATGCTTTGTCCTTGTGTGTTGCACGGGGTTATAGGCGATCTTGATGGCACTCTCATTGTAACACAAGAGTGGAAATTTCTCCAAGTGAACATCATACTCTTTGAGGGTTGGCCTCATCCATAGCAATTGGGTGCAAGCACTAGCGGCCGCCACATACTCAGCTTTTGCGGTGGAGAGAGATATACAATTTTTCTTGTTAGAAGAAAAAATCACCAAAGACCTACCAAGGAATTGGCAAGCCCCAGAAGTTGACCTCCTATCATCTTGATCATCGGCCCAATCCGAGTCCATGTAGCCCTTGAGAGAAAATTGTTCCCCATTGGGTACCACAAACCAAACTCTTTAGGTATGAACCAAATACCAAAAGATCCTATGGACCACCACCAAGTGGATTTCCTTAGGATCCACTTTATACCTTGCACACACTCCTACACTCAAAAAAATATCAAGCCTAGATGCACAAAGGTAAAGCAAAGAACCAATCATAGAACGATACAACTTTTTGTCCACATCTTTACCATCCGGATTGTGTTTGAGATGGCATTTGACTTGCATTGGAGAGACCTTATCTTTAGCACCTTGGAAGTTGAACCTCTTGAGCATGTCTTGGGTATACTTGGCTTGAGAAATGAAAGTCCCACGAGCCAATTGCTTGATCTCAAAGCGAAGGAAGAATTTAAGCTCTCCCATCATAGACATCTTAAACCTACTAGTCATAAGCTTTGAGAATTCATCATTGAAAGCTTTGTTAGTTGAGCCAAAGATAATATCATCCACGTAGAGTTGGCATATGGAAATCTATACTTTGACCCTCTTTGTGAAAAGGGTGGGGTCGATTTTCCCAACTTCAAACTCATGGTCTTGAAATAACTCTCTAAGGTGCTCATACCATGCACGTGGAGCTTGTTTAAGTCCATAGAGTGCCTTAAAGAACTTGTAGACATTGTTAGGGAAGTTGGAGTTCTCGAACCCTCGAGGTTTCTTAACATATACTTCCTCTTTCAATGGACCATTTAGAAAAGCACGTTTGACATCCATTTGTTGCAATTTAAAGATATGCGAAGATGCATATGCAGGGATGATACGGATGGACTCAAGACAAGCCACGAGAGCATAGGTTTCATCAAAGTCAATGCCTTACACTTGAGTGTATCCTTGAGCCACTAATATTGCCTTGTTCCTCACAACATTACCATGCTCATCTTTCTTGATCTTGAATATCCACTTGGTTCCAATAACATGGTGGCAAACTTTTGGCTTCTCAACTAGCTTCCAAACTTTATTGCGCTCAAAGTTATTGGGCTCATCATGCATAGCTTCCAACCAATCCGAATCTTTAAGATCCTCAAACACTTTCTTTGGTTCCACCATGGATATGTGATCTTGATGCTCATTAAAGATTGCCAGTTGAGCTCTTGTGGACCTCTTGTTTTGCACATCACTCAACACCTTATCATCGGAGGCATCAATTTGCTTCAAGGCTCTACAAATCCTTTTAGCGCACTACGGGCTTCGATCTCCTCATTATTGTGAAGAGGAATCACTTGATCATGTTGGTCATTTGGTTCCCCGTCTTGACCGGAATGTTGGCCTTGATCATCATCTTACTTGCTTCAACAATAGGAGAAGAAGATGAAGAAGGTTAATCTTGGCCTTGACCTTGGCTATCATAAATGATAGGAGTGTTTGGTTCTTGCGTAGCAACTTGGTCAACAAGAGGAGGGTCTTGAACTTGTTCATGGGTTGGTGCATCACTTGATTCCTTGGCATGATCTTACAATGTAGAGGAGGGCTCCACTTGAGTAGAGCATAGTCCTTCTCAAGTCGCCACAAGGTGTCCCTCAATGGGGCGGAAAAATCCCAAACCCATTCTTCCTATGGCTTCTTTAGGAATTTCAACATCTACATTGGAAACACGAAATTTCCCAACTTGGGATCCATCATTTTCTTTGAACACCACACTATTAGATTCAATGAAAATCCATGAGGCCTTGTCAAAGACTCCGTAAGTGTGGTATTCGGCACCATAACCAACAAATGTACCCTCAATAGTTTTAGCTTGGCATTTAGACAAATGAACACCATTGATAAAATAGAAACACTTATAACCGAAGACATGGAAGTAGGAGATGTTGGGTTTGTTGCCGATAAGAATCTCATATGGATTCTTCATTAAGCCCCTGCACATGTAGAGTCGGTTAGATGAATGACAAGCGGTGGAGATGGCTTCGGCCCAAAGATATTGGGGGGATTTAATGTAACATCCCAAGTATGAAAAACCACCCCTAGCATGTTTGTTTCTTGTTTATTAAAGTTTTGCATCATGTCATCATACTCATTGAATTGTTTGCATTTGTTTTGCATCTGTTTTCCTTTTGGTTTGCATCTGTTTTCATTTGTTTTCACAATTGAAATTCAAACATTAATCAAATGCTTTGTTTCATACTTGTTATGTTACCACTTTCCAAATAAAAGGTTCAAATAAAACTCCCATTTGTTTCCATGAAAAATAACAAAAAGCTCAACTATTAAATTGTTCCTTAATAACCCACTTAATTCAAATTGCATTCAAAATTCAAATCATATTTACAAACAGCACCCAATGTGAAGTTATGAAAATTACCAAAACATTCTAATCTTTTGTTTCCATTTTTTAAACTAAAGGTTCATGACATTTAAATCTTGTTTCAAATAATTCACTTAATAATAAAATTCATCCAAATTTGAATTAATTTACAAACAGCTAGTTATTTTGAATTTTTTGAAAATCAAAGTTTGGCAAGTGTTGCTGTTACATGTTTTGAACCATACCAAATTTTCTCAAAAATTTTCCTAACTCAAAACTCTAGTTTTCTTCCTAATTCTATTTCTGCAAAAAAAAAACAGAATCAAAATTAAAAAGAAAAAACGGCTGGGGGAGAAGCAGACTGGGCCAATGCCCAGCCCACTACCCCAGCACACCCACGCGCGCGAAGGCCCGCTGGCCTGTCTTCCTCCTCCGTACGGCTGGCGTCAGCAGACGCCAGCGCGCACGCAGCAGGGAGCTCCACCTGCTCCCTCCCTTGCCTATATCTACCCCCTCGTCCACCAAACCCTAGCCCTAGGTCCCTGTTTCCTCCCTGCCGCCGCCAGCCATCATCTCCTTCCTTTCTTCCTCTCCAATTTCTGCCGGAGTTGTCGGGGGTGGAAGAGCTGCAGAGGAGCTCGCCGTCGACAGGCCGCCATGGAGCGCCTCCGTCCACGCTAGGGGCACCTACGCCACCGCCTGAACGCCTACTTCCTCTACAGCAACAGCAGCAGGGCCCAGGGACCATTGATCGACGACGACGAGATCGACGCCGCCGCAGCTGTTCTGAACTTCTTCACCGCGTCGTCGCCTCCGTCTGCCTCCCGTCTCCCTCTCGCCTCCGACAACCTCACGGTGAGCTACCGCAGCGCTCCAGACCTCTGTAACGCTTGTTCGCTTCATGTACGCGCGCGTCCATGTCTGAATCTCCGGCAGCGTCCGCCACCGTGCCGCCATGGTTGCGATCGAGGTTGTTTCCGTGCACGATTAGTCCATCCAAGCACGCGCACTTGTTCACCTATCTGTTGCACGCACCCACACCTGCTCAGCGCCGCCAGAACGTGGTCACCGCGCCGGCAGGCCACCGTTTCCCTCCGCCGCTGTCAGTTGCTGTCGCAAGACTGAAACTTTCTTCAGTTTCGTCAGAGAACGAAACTGAACCTCAACCTGTTTGCGCATGTTGTACTGATAAGAAACATTTCGCTACCGCAGCGGTAGCAGTGCAGCGCGCGCTCGCTCGCGGGTTCGAGCCCTGCGCCCGCGGAATAAACCCCATTTTTGCGAAAGGCACTCACAGGGTCGCCCCCCCTGTCAGCTGCTGAGTACGCGCGGCTGCCACGTTGGCTCCAGGGGCCCTCTGTCAGTGGCAGTGGCTAGCCACTGCAGAGTAACATTTGTTTTTCAGCTTTTCTATTTCAAATTAAATCCTTTTTATTCACAGATTGGTCCCTAGTTTTAAATTGCTAATAACTTTTATTTTATAAATCCAAATAATAAAAATAAAATATGTTTATTGAACCAAATTTGATTCTTTATCTGTTTATAACATTTGTATTCCGTTTTGAATAATTCGAATGCAATCAAATTTCAAATTCAAACAATTCATTTGAAATTTGAATAATTGCATAACTATTTCATACATAATCCAAATAATGCAAATAAAATATGTTTTCTATGCTATTTTGAACCATCTTTCCAAATATAAATTTTGTTTCATGTTTTGAATAATTAAAATTGCTTAAATAATTTAAACCTTGTTTAAATCATTTAAATTTGCTAAATTCATAACTTGCTTAAATTAAAATATTTTTGAACATGTAAAATATGTTTTCAAACTAGAAAAGTATAAACTTTTCAACTATGAATTTGAATTTATGTTTTGAACAAATAAAAATTCAATTAAATTCAAACTTGTTTTAAATTCATTTAAAACTTGTTTAATCTTGTTTAAGTCATAATAAATTCATCCTAATTCCTTTTTCAATATTTGAAACATGTAATCCACCTAAAATTGTGTGATCTTTTCAAATATGAACTTTGTTATCTGTTTTGAAGAATTTAAATTGCTGAAAACAACAAATGCTTGTGTAACACCTTTAAGGAACCAAAATTTCTTAACTTAATCAATAAAATTCCAAAATTGGTAAACCTTATTTCCAATTGATTCTATTGTTGTTATTTTTCTGTTTTCCTCATCCATGCATCATACTAATCCACTCTCACATGTTGATTAGTTGTAAAACAAATATTCCAACCATAATTAATGGACCTCTTCATATGCAACTCAAATTGCATATGGGTCCATTTAAATTGTGTTACCATGTCAACTAGGTTATTTTGATGCATCCATTAACTTGACATGCATCATCCCATGATTGTGCACTATGCCATGTTATTGATTGTTTGTCTCCTTGCGTTGTTTGTTTGCTTCTTCTCGGATAGAAGACGACGTTGAGACAAACGATACTTACGACACCCCTTCTGAGGATCTAGCTCAGTACCAGGCTGCTGAGTTTGCAGGCAAGTTTTGACTCATATGAACCATTGTGTTCCTTTCAACATTGGATACCGATACTTTCCGTTGTCTATTTCTGCTAGCCTTTTGAATCGTTGCTTCTGTTACGAACCTATCACATGTTATCCTTAACCCTGATATAGCCTCACCTCCACACCTATAACCCCTTTGCTTGTTGCCCGTGTCTTACTAGCATGCTTAGGGTTGTTTTGCCCGAGTCTGTTACCCGTTACTTTCTGTTACTATATTTCTTTTATGTCCTGGGGCTCGATGTTAAACAACAACCTGTTAATTTTGAGGTAATAATAATTTGCTGATAAGGCACCGGCAGGAGGCCCGACGTGGTTTTGAGGCCTGCTAGTGTCGACCCTAATTAGGAAAAGGGTCTTGTCTACTGATCCATGATGAGCGCACTATCCGCATGTGGGAAGCGTGTATGGGCGCCCCCCTCAATTTGATTCGATTCACATCTCGTCCAAATCGCCACACTTAGTTCGGGCTTTCCATTTGATGCACTCATATGCAGGTACGAACCCGAGGCCAGGGTGGAACTTTTGTAGTCGGCATTTAGGGCGGCGTGGTCTTAGAGTGCTATGAGGGTCCCCTTTTCTTCGTGGGGCTCGATTAGCCGCGCACGCACATCACGTGGTGCTTTGGGCTTGATGCGAAGAAGAGTTGAGTTGTGTAGAGTGCCTCGCTTGGTGGGTTTGATTCCCGTCTGGCGGGATATTCTTACGTGTACGGCCAAATTGGTGCACCCCTGCAGGGATAAATCTTCTCGAGAAGCCGTGTTTTCCGCGGTTATGGTTAACTTGGTGAAAGTACTGGCTAACAAGTACTCAGAACAACTTACACCTAACTAATGATAACTTGACTAGTAATAGCTTTATTGCCACAATAACTTGATCCATCATTAATCCAACTGTGTGAGTTATCCTCGGGTTGCTTCTTTGGATAAGGGGCGAGATCCAGGATGGGTTTGTTTGGAGTTAGTTATAGTTGGTTACGATACGCTATCTTATCCCCTTTCTGTTAGCCGGAAGTTGTATCATGTTTCTGTAGTTGGTTAGTGCAGCCAGCTGCCGCATCTTTGTATCACCCCTTTCTTCCGTTGAACCCAAAGCATATGTGCTTGGTGTTGACGGGTTACATTTTGGTGAACTGTGAGTCTTGCTTGCCAGTACGTTTATGTATTGACCCCTTTGGGGCTGTGGTTTCCGCAGACTACGCTTACGAGGATCCCCGTGACGGCTACTACGTGGAGTTTGACGAGGCTGCTGACGAGTAGATAGCGGACCCGGGCAGGATCCGAGACATCATGGATGGGCTCCGTCTTTTCGTTTCCGGCTTCTTAAGCCTATTTGGATTTTGTCTGTACTCAGACCCTTTGAATGCTTTCGCTGAGATGTAATGATGATATGTTGGGACATGTGTCCTCTGGATGATTGTATTTGCTATCTCTGCTCTAGTGAGAGCCATTTGCAACTTATTTCCATCTTTTGTGTCCTAGAGATCTGTTGTGTTATCATTTTGTTCAACGCCGTTGACGTACCATGTGTGTATGGTATGAAGTACGTCAATGGTAGTATCCTGATTTCTATGGGATGGTTTACGTAGACGCTGAACAGATAGGGGTTGGTTGTCACACATACGTGTGTTGGCCTACTCGTAAGAGATGCGGGTGCCGGTAAGCCCCGTAATCCAATCCACTACTGTTCAACGGAACTGCGAGTATCCTCTAGAAGTCCGGGTGCGACAAATGGTATCAGAGCCTGTCTGCCTGTAGGATCCCTTTTACTGGTCGCAGTTGAGTCTAGAAACTATTTTGTAGCTATATAGGAAAAATGAAACGTGGGAGTAGGGATTCTGCCATTTTATTTCTTTCCCCACCCACCCTCCCTTTTATGGTAAGGAAGTGCAACGTTGTTTTCTCTTCTCACCTAAACTTTCAAGTTAGGTTTTCACGAATCCTGGTTTCTCTAGGATAGTTATATCTACTAGACCATAGGAATGGAGGTGGTTGTGACATGATTTATCATGTGGCCTACTCATGATTGAGAACGGAGACGTGTAAGCCCCGGAAGCAAATCCTCTATTCCTTAAGCAGTAGATATTGATCTTTAGAAGCCCGGATGGGTTTTCCGTAGTACCTCAGGAGTTTTTGGTCTCGTGTTTCCCGATGTTGCTTCGATATCCTGTTCTTCTCAACATCCTTTTCGTCCGTTGAAACCTTGTTGTTGCTTGCCACTTCAGTTCTTCTACCGGCGGCTAATCAAAACTTCCCCGATCATCTGCAAATGGATCTCAGGTTCTACCCGCAGGTGGTTCGTATGACTCGTTACGAGAGCACCGCCGGTTATCCGGAGATGCTGAGAGCCATGGTCACTTATCTGGGGTTCCGTTGGGCACCAGAGTACCAGGTCTACGAGCAGCAGCCAGAGTTTGACCAGACCTACTACCAGGCTATCGTCTACATTCTGTCAGATGATGGCATGAGCGTTGTCCACCGCTACGAGGCAGTAGGTTCCACAGTGGATATGGCTGTGCAGCAGACAGCTTATGTGAGTCTCACCGTCCTTCGTGCTGACTACTGGGGATTTGACGATTCTATCTATCGCCACATCCCCCGTGGTTACATCACTTCGGAGGGAGCTCATTTCACTCTCTACGACAACTTGGATGTCTACGAGCATGATAACTCCAGGCTGCACACCACCGCTCAGTTTGTGAGGCACAGTGACGCAGTTGCCAGCACACTATCTCAGGAGTTGGCTTCAGTCAGAGAACAGCTCTACCTTGCTTTGACTCGTCTGGCGACTTACACCACAGACTTTGTTGGAGACGAGCGCTTTGCACGTTTCGATCAGCCAGTTGGTCGTCGTCTGCCAGATGCTGGAGGTTACGAGCCGATCAGAGGTCCACTCCTCAACCTCGGTGCTGGTTACACTGGGATTCCACGCTTTGGAGCACAGGGAGTCGACGCTATGTACTTCACCACACCTAGAGTCGCTCTCAGACCACGTCAGATCTATGTGGATCGTCGTTCTACCTACTTTCGTGGGCGTGCTCCTCACCATACCTCTCGTCGTACTACTCAACGCCGTCCTGCGTGATGAGCATGGGAGTACCGATGTATCCATTCTTAGCTATGTTTAGTTATCCTTTGGCATTTGAACCATTCATGGTGTGTTGGATATTCTGATGTATTTGAACATGTGATGATGTACCTGTTGGTTATCTATTCATGCGTCAGAATAATCTCGCTTTCGGTTTCCAAGTCTATCATTTTCTGTTGTTGTGCTAAAATGCATGTCTATTCAGGATGCCGCCAACAAGGAACAACCCGCCTGAGCCACCGCCAATCACGGAGCTGTTGACTCAGATGACCCAAGTCATGGCACAGATGGCCCAGTTCCAGACTAACCAACACAACAACCAGAATGCTCCACGAGTCAGTATCAAGGAGTTTCTCAGTCTGGGCCCAAGAGCTTTCGTGGCAACACGCGAGCCTCTGGATGCTGATGACTGGATCCGTGAGATAGCTAGGGCTCTGGAGATTGCTCACGTCGCTGAGGAAGACAAGGTCAAGTATGCATCCTATTTGTTGAAGGGTCAGGCAGCTACTTGGTGGGAAAACTACCAGACCATGAGAGCTGGCTACCCAATCACCTGGGGTTGTTTCAAGGAAGCTTTCCTGAAGCACCACATTCCAGATGGTCTCATGGAAAGAATGCGTGAAGAGTTTTGCTCTCTCAAGCAGGGCAAACTGGACGTCATTGGCTATCAGAGTGAGTTCAATCGCCTCGCTCGATACGCTGGTGATGAGGTGTCCACTGAGGCTAAGAAGATGGCAAGGTTCCGCAGAGGTTTTAACCCGGAACTCCAGTACGCTCTCACCAACATCAAGACCAAAGACTTCGAGGAGCTCGTTAACACCGCGCTCAATGAAGAAAATGGGCGCAAGGCGTTCGAGGAGTCTCGAAAGCACTCGCGTGAGGGTGGTTCCTCCTCCAACATGACCACCCCTCCGCAGAAGCGCCGCATCTGGGTGCCAAATGGTGTTGTCACTCGGGCTCTATATGCCCAAGCTTCTCCAGGATTTGCTCCCCGCCCACCCAACCCATCTCAGATGCATGGTCAGAGGTTTTCAATGGGGCAGCCAAGGCCAGATACTCCTCGTGTCGTCACTTGCTACAAATGCAAGCAGACGGGGCACTACGCTGACAAGTGCACTCAGAGGCAGCTACGTCCACCACCACCTCGTCCCAACACAAACCAGGCAATGGTGCGTGCTCCCCCGGCAAAAGCCTTCAACTCCAACAACAGGCCTGTCGGGAGGACCGCAAGGGTGAATCATGTCAAGATCGACAAAGCTGAGGAAGCTCCTGACGTCGTTCTCGGTACATTCCCCGTAAACTCTTTTCCAGCTAAAGTGTTGTTTGATACCGGAGCATCGCATTCTTTCGTGTCAAAGATCTTTGCGACAGCAGTTAAAATACCCTTGGTTGGTTTGGGTTCCCCGCTAGTAATAAACTCCCCTGGAGCAACTATGCAAACTTCCAAGATCAGTCATGAAAATCAGATTCTAATTGGAGGTCACATATTCCTTGCTTCTCTCATTCTGCTTGGCAATTCTGACATTGATGTCATTCTTGGTATGGATTGGTTGAAGGCCAATAAAGCTACGATTGACTGTGCTCAGAAGTCAATAACTCTGTTCCACCCTTCTGGCCAGATAGTCTATTCTCCAAATGAATCAAGTTCTGTTCAGCTGTACACCCTCGATGCAAAACCCCTTCCTTCAATTGAAAATGTTCCGGTGGTTTGCGAATTCCCTGACGTCTTTCCAGAAGAGTTGCCAGGGATGCCTCCGGACAGAGCAGTTGAGTTCGTGATCGAGCTTGAACCAGGTACTGCTCCAATCTCTAAGCATCCATACAAGATAGCTCCTCCTGAACTGAAACTGTTAAAGGAGCAAATCGACATGTACATGGAAAAAGGTTACATTCAACCTAGTTCCTCCGCTTGGGGTTGCCCAACTCTGTTTGTTGCGAAGAAGGATCAAACAAAGAGACTCGTTGTTGATTATCGTCCTCTTAACGAGAAAACCATCAAAAACAAGTATCCAATTCCTCGTATCGATGATCTTTTTGATCAACTTGCTGGAGCCTCAATATTCTCCAAGTTGGACTTGAGAATGGGTTACCATCAAATAAAGATCAGAAAGGAAGATATTCCAAAAACAGCCTTCACCACTCGGTACGGTCTATATGAATACACCGTCATGTCCTTTGGTCTCACCAATGCACCGGCGACATTCTCTAGACTCATGAATTCTGTCTTCCATGAATACCTCGACAAGTTCGTTGTGGTATATCTTGATGACATTCTGGTCTACTCAAAATCTGAGGAAGAGCATGGAGAACATCTTCGTCTCACTCTCATGAAACTTCGCGAGCATCGTCTATATGCCAAATTTTCAAAATGTGAGTTCTGGATTCCAGAAGTTGCTTACCTTGGTCATGTCATCTCAGCCAAGGGCATAGCCATTGATCCAGAAAAGGTTAAAGCAATTGTTGATTGGAAACCTCCAAAGACGGTGAAGCAAGTAAGAAGCTTTCTTGGCTTGGCTAGCTATTGCCGTCGTTTCGTCCAAAACTTCTCAAAGATTGCCAAACCTCTCACTGATCTCACAAAGAAGGACAAGAAGTTCGTTTGGTCTCCACAATGTGATGAAAGTTTCAATCTCCTGAAGACTAAACTCACTTCTACACCAGTTCTGGTTGGCCCAGATACTACCAAACCTTTCCATATATTCTGTGATGCATCTCTCCAAGGTCTAGGTGCAGTTCTTATGCAAGAACGTCAAGTTGTGGCTTATGCTTCACGTCAGTTGAATGCCCATGAGCAAAACTATCCCACACATGACCTTGAACTTGCAGCAGTTGTGTTTGCCCTCAAGAAATGGAGACAATACTTGTTGGGTAACCGCACTGAAATCTTTTCCGATCATAAGAGTCTGAAATACATCTTCACTCAACCAAATCTAAACCTCAGGTAAAGGAGATGGATTGAAAAGATTAAAGACTTTTATCTCACCATTTCTTACACTCCAGACAAGGATAATGTTATGGCCGATGCTCTCAGTCGCAAGTCGTATTGCAATAATCTCATGATCATGGAAAGCCAACCTCCACTTCACAAAGAATTCCAGAAGCTGAACCTTGGTCTTGTTCCTCAAGGCTATCTTGCTAGCTTGACAGCCAATCCAACTCTCGAGGACAAGATTCGTTCTGAACAACTTCGTGATGCTGAAATCAAGAAGATGGTAGAGCACATCAAAGAAGGCAAGGAGAAATTTAAGTCCTTCTCAATTGATGACAAAGGAACTGTGTTCTTCGAAGGACGCATTGCGGTTCCTCAAGTTCAAAGTATCAAAGATGTCATTCTCAAGGAGGCTCATGAAACTCCTCTCTCCATCCACCCTGGAAGTACAAAGATGTACCAGGATCTTAAGACACTGTATTGGTGGCCTGGCATGAAACGTGAAATTGCTCAATACGTTTCTGAATGCGACGTTTGTCAACGTGTTAAGGCAGTCCATCAGAAAACAGCCGGTCTTCTCCAACCTCTGAAAATTCCTGAGTGGAAGTGGGACATGATTGAAATGGACTTCGTCACTGGTTTTCCAAAGTCCAAGAAGGGCAACGATGCAATCTTCGTTGTTATTGATCGTCTCACTAAAGTAGCTCACTTCTTTGCTGTCAAAGAAACGATCTCAGCTAGTCAGTTAGCAGAGCTCTACACAGCAAAGATTGTTCCCCTTCATGGTGTTCGATTGGAAATAAGCTCAGACCGTGGAAGTATATTCACTTCACATTTCTGGAAAAGCTTTCAAGAAGCATTGGGCACCAAACTTCTGTTCAGCACAGCGTATCACCCTCAGTCTCAAGAGCAAGTCGAAAGAGTCAATCAGATTCTAGAGGATATTCTCAGAGCATGTGGTCTCTCCTTTGGCATGAAATGGGAGGAATGCCTTCCATATGCTGAATTCTCCTACAACAACAGCTTCCAGGCAAGCCTAGGCATGGCACCATTTGAAGCACTCTATGGCCGCAGATGCAGGAGTCCAATCAATTGGTCTGGAGCTGGTGAACGTTCACTCTTAGGCCCTGACATTGTTAAGGAAGCCGAAGAGAAAGTTCGCATCATCCGTGACAATCTCAAGATTGCTCAGTCTCGTCAGAAAAGCTACTATGACAGCAAGCACAGGGATATGATCTATGCACCTGGTGACAAGGCATATCTCCGTGTAACTCCCCTCAGAGGCACTCATCGTTTTGGTGTGAAAGGAAAGCTTGCACCAAGATACATTGGTCCTTTCAACATTCTCTCAAGGCGTGCGGAAAATGCCTATCGTCTTGAACTTCCAGAAAAACTATCCAAGGTGCACGATGTGTTTCACGTGTCACAGCTCAAGAGGTGTTTCAAAGATCCAGATTGTGCAGTTGATCATGATTCCATTGAACTGCAAGATGATCTATCTTATGAGGAGCACCCTGTTCGTATTCTCGATGAGACCGAGCGTAAGACTCGCAACAAGAGCACCAAGTTCTTGAAGGTGCAATGGTCTCATCATTCCGATAAAGAGGCAACGTGGGAGACCGAAGAGGATCTTCGCAAGAAGTATCCGGACCTTTTCTCTTCTCAGTAGGAATCTCGGGGCGCGATTCCTTCAAGGGGGGGCGTTTTGTAACATCCCAAGTATGAAAAACTACCCCTAGCATGTTTGTTTCTTGTTTATTAAAGTTTTGCATCATGTCATCATACTCATTGAATTGTTTGCATTTGTTTTGCATCTGTTTTCCTTTTGGTTTGCATCTGTTTTCATTTGTTTTCACAATTGAAATTCAAACATTAATCAAATGCTTTGTTTCATACTTGTTATGTTACCACTTTCCAAATAAAAGGTTCAAATAAAACTCCCATTTGTTTCCATGAAAAATAACAAAAAGCTCAACTATTAAATTGTTCCTTAATAACCCAGTTAATTCAAATTGCATTCAAAATTCAAATCACATTTACAAACAGCACCCAATTTGAAGTTATGAAAATTACCAAAACATTCTAATCTTTTGTTTCCATTTTTTAAACTAAAGGTTCATGCCATTTAAATCTTGTTTCAAATAATTCACTTAATAATAAAATTCATCCAAATTTGAATTAATTTACAAACAGCTAGTTATTTTGAACTTTTTGAAAATCAAAGTTTGGCAAGTGTTGCTGTTACATGTTTTGAACCATACCAAATTTTCTCAAAAAATTTCCTAACTCAAAACTCTAGTTTTCTTCCTAATTCTATTTCTGCAAAAAAAAAAAAAAAAATCAAAATTCAAAAGAAAAAACGGCTGGGGGAGAAGCAGACTGGGCCAATGCCCAGCCCACTACCCCAGCACACCCACGCGCGCGAAGGCCCGCTGGCCTGTCTTCCTCCTCCGTACGGCTGGCGTCAGCAGACGCCAGCGCGCACGCAGCAGGGAGCTCCACCTGCTCACTCCCTTGCCTATATCTACCCCCTCGTCCACCAAACCCTAGCCCTAGGTCCCTGTTTCCTCCCTGCCGCCGCCAGCCATCATCTCCTTCCTTTCTTCCTCTCCAATTTCTGCCGGAGTTGTCGGGGGTGGAAGAGCTGCAGAGGAGCTCGCCGTCGACAGGCCGCCATGGAGCGCCTCCGTCCACGCTAGGGGCACCTACGCCACCGCCTGAACGCCTACTTCCTCTACAGCAACAGCAGCAGGGCCCAGGGACCGTTGATCGACGACGACGAGCTCGACGCCGCCGCAGCTGTTCTGAACTTCTTCACCGCGCCGGCGCCTCCGTCTGCCTCCCGTCTCCCTCTCGCCTCCGACAACCTCACGGTGAGCTACCGCAGCGCTCCAGACCTCTGTAACGCTTGTTCGCTTCCTGTACGCGCGCGTCCATGTCTGAATCTCCGGCAGCGTCCGCCACCGCGCCGCCATGGTTGCGATCGAGGTCGTTTCCGTGCACGATTAGTCCATCCAAGCACGCGCACTTGTTCACCTATCTGTTGCACGCACCCACACCTGCTCAGCGCCGCCAGAACGTGGTCACCGCGCCGGCAGGCCACCGTTTCCCTCCGCCGCTGTCAGTTGCCGTCGCAAGACTGAAACTTTCTTCAGTTTCGTCAGAGAACGAAACTGAACCTCAACCTGTTTGCCCATGCTGTACTGATAAGAAACGTTTCGCTACCGCAGTGGTAGCAGTGCAGCGCGCGCTCGCTCGCGGGTTCGAGCCCTGCGCCCGCGGAATAAACCCCATTTTTGCGAAAGGCACTGACAGGGTGGCCCCCCCTGTCAGCTGCTGAGTGCGCGCGGCTGTCACGTTGGCTCCAGGGGCCCTCTGTCAGTGGCAGTGGCTAGCCACTGCAGAGTAACATTTGTTTTTCAGCTTTTCTATTTCAAATTAAATCCTTTTTATTCACAGATTGGTCCCTAGTTTTAAATTTCTAATAACTTTTATTTTATAAATCCAAATAATAAAAATAAAATATGTTTATTGAACCAAATTTAATTATCTATCTGTTTATAACATTTGTATTCCGTTTTGAATAATTCAAATGCAATCAAATTTCAAATTCAAACAATTCATTTGAAATTTGAATAATTGCATAACTATTTCATACATAATCCAAATAATGCAAATAAAATATGTTTTCCATGCTATTTTGAACCATCTTTCCAAATATTAATTTTGTTTCATGATTTGAATAATTAAAATTGCTTAAATAATTTAAACCTTGTTTAAATCATTTAAATTTGCTAAATTCATAACTTGCTTAAATTAAAATATTTTTGAACATGTAAAATATGTTTTCAAACTAGAAAAGTATAAACTTTTCAACTATGAATTTGAATTTATGTTTTGAACAAATAAAAATTCAATTAAATTCAAACTTGTTTTAAATTCATTTAAAACTTGTTTAATCTTGTTTAAGTCATAATAAATTCATCCTAATTCCTTTTTCAATATTTGAAACATGTAATCCACCTAAAATTGTGTGATCTTTTCAAATATGAACTTTGTTATCTGTTTTGAAGAATTTAAATTGCTGAAAACAACAAATTCTTGTGTAACACCTTTAAGGAACCAAAATTTCTTAACTTGATCAATAAAATTCCAAAATTGGTAAACCTTATTTCCAATTGATTCTATTGTTGTTATTTTTCTGTTTTCCTCATCCATGCATCATACTAATCCACTCTCACCTGTTGATTAGTTGTAAAACAAATATTCCAACCATAATTAATGGACCTCTTCATATGCAACTCAAATTGCATATGGGTCCATTTAAATTGTGTTACTATGTCAACTAGGTTATTTTGATGCATCCATTAACTTGACATGCATCATCCCATGATTGTGCACTATGCCATGTTATTGATTGTTTGTCTCCTTGCGTTGTTTGTTTGCTTCTTCTCGGATAGACGACGACGTTGAGACAGACGATACTTACGACACCCCTTCTGAGGATCTAGCTCAGTACCAGGCTGCTGAGTTTGCAGACAAGTTTTCACTCACATGAACCTTTGTGTTCCTTTCAACATTGGATACCGATACTTTCCGTTGTCTATTTCTGCTAGCCTTTTGAATCGTTGCTTCTGTTACGAACCTATCACATGTTATCCTTAACCCTGATATAGCCTCACCTCCACACCTTGCTCGAGTCTGTTACCCGTTACTTTCTGTTACTATATTTCTTTTATGTCCTGGGGCTCGATGTTAAACAACAACCTGTTAATTTTGAGGTAATAATAATTTGCTGATAAGGCACCGACAGGAGGCCCGGCGTGGTTTTGAGGCCTGCTAGTGTCGACCCTAATTAGGAAAAGGGTCTTGTCTACTGATCCATGATGAGCGCACTATCCGCATGTGGGAAGCGTGTATGGGCGCCCCCCTCAATTTGATTCGATTCGCATTTCGTCCAAATCGCCACACTTAGTTCGGGCTTTCCATTTGATGCACTCATATGCAGGTACGAACCCGAGGCCAGGGTGGAACTTTTGTAGTCGGCATTTAGGGCGGCGTGGTCTTAGAGTGCTATGAGGGTCCCCTTTTCTTCGTGGGGCTCGATTAGCCGCGCACGCACAGCACGTGGTGCTTTGGGCTTGATGCGAAGAAGAGTTGAGTTGTGTAGAGTGCCTCGCTTGGTGGGTTTGATTCCCGTCTAGCGGGATATTCTTACGTGTACGGCCAAATTGGTGCACCCCTGCAGGGATAAATCTTCTCGAGAAGCCGTGTTTTCCGCGGTTATGGTTAACTTGGTGAAAGTACTGGCTAACAAGTACTCAGAACAACTTACACCTAACTAATGATAACTTGACTGGTAATAGCTTTATTGCCACAATAACTTGATCCATCATTAATCCAACTGTGTGAGTTATCCTCGGGTTGCTTCTTTGGATAAGGGGCGAGATCCAGGATGGGTTTGTTTGGAGTTAGTTATAGTTGGTTACGATACGCTATCTTATCCCCTTTCTGTTAGCCGGAAGTTGTATCATGTTTCTGTAGTTGGTTAGTGCAGCCAGCTGCCGCATCTTTGTATCACCCCTTTCTTCCGTTGAACCCAAAGCATATGTGCTTGGTGTTGACGGGTTACATTTTGGTGAACTGTGAGTCTTGCTTGCCAGTACGTTTATGTATTGACCCCTTTGGGGCTGTGGTTTCCGCAGACTACGCTTACGAGGATCCCCGTGACGGCTACTACGTGGAGTTTGACGAGGCTGCTGACGAGTAGATAGCGGACCCGGGCAGGATCCGAGACATCGTAAATGGGCTCCGTCTTTTCGTTTCCGGCTTCTTAAGCCTATTTGGATTTTGTCTGTACTCAGACCCTTTGAATGCTTTCGCTGAGATGTAATGATGATATGTTGGGACATGTGTCCTCTGGATGATTGTATTTGCTATCTCTGCTCTAGTGAGAGCCATTTGCAACTTATTTCCATCTTTTGTGTCCTAGAGATCTGTTGTGTTATCATTTTGTTCAACGCCGTTGACGTACCATGTGTGTATGGTATGAAGTACGTCAATGGTAGTATCCTGATTTCTATGGGATGGTTTACGTAGACGCTGAACAGATAGGGGTTGGTTGTCACACATACGTGTGTTGGCCTACTCGTAAGAGATGCGGGTGCCGGTAAGCCCCGTAATCCAATCCACTACTATTCAACGGAACTGCGAGTATCCTCTAGAAGTCCGGGTGCGACATTTAAACTCCGCCAACATGGTCCTAGCCATATCCAAGAGTGTCTGGTTCTTCCTCTCGGCTACACCATTTTGTTGAGGGGAATATGCAGCCGAATATTGATGACGAATACCCTCTTCACTAAGGAACTCATTAAGTGTGTAGTTCTTGAACTCGGAGCCATTATCACCCCGAATAACCAAGATAGGAAGATTGTGTCGACGTTGCACTTGATTGGAGAAGTCGATGACGGTTTGTTGAGTCTTACTCTTCAACTTGAAGAAATATACCCATGTGTATCTTGAATAGTCATCCACGATCACCAAGCAATACTTCTTGCCTCCAAGACTTTCCTAGGCAATGGCACCAAATAGATCAACATGGAGAAGCTCCAAGATCCTCTTTTATGAAATAATTGTCCTGCTTTTATGGGAGGCATCATGCATATTGCCTTGAACACAATCCCTACACACACGGTCTTTGGCAAAGGAAACATTTTATTTTAGTCCGAGGATGTGGCCACCTTTGTGAAGACTTTGCAAAGTTCTCTTGTTGACATGGGATAAGCGGTGATGCCACAACCACCCCACGTCGGCCTTACCGAAGAGACACATCGTTTGAGTTTTGGTTGACTTCAAAAAGTCTACGACATACAACTCATTTTCGACATGCCCAACGTAAGCAACATCGAGAGACTTGCTCCACATAATGACCACCTTGTTAGGATCAAAGAAGACGGAGAAACCCATCTTCCCTAAAGCACGAACTGAAATAAAATTGAAACCAAGGAATTCGACAAGCATGACATTTTCATGGGTGATATTAGGAGCAACAACCACCTTTCCGAAACCCTTTACCTCATATTTTGACTTATATCCATAAGTGACGGTTGCTTGCTTTGTATTTGGTTTCAACTCCATCAGAATAGCCTTGCTTCCGGTCATATGACTTGTACACCCACTATCAAGTATCCATTTTGACCCATCGGAAGCATAGTCCTACAAGAAATCATCGGCTTGAGTTAGGACCTGAGAAGGGTCCCCTCATGTTAGCAACAAGGGTCATTGGAACTCAAATAGAGTAATCAATGAAACCCTCAATAGTACCAACATATTTAGCTTGCACAACACCATAATAATCAACAAATAAGAAATAGTGTGGATTGTTAGTTCCCACGGAGTTGCTACGAGTAGTGTTGTCCCTAATGACAATACCACTCGCACCAACATTCTTATTTGCTTATGCGGGCTTTGACTTGTTCCTGTTCTTCTTCTTCTTATTCTTGCTCTAGGCAACATAGCCAAGACCTTGCTTGCCATTTTGTGGTCTAGGAGCAACCACTTGTGGCTTAGGGGGTACGTGTGGATTACGAGCCACAACCTTCTCAACACTATGGCCCTTGCCCTTGATTCTTGCTATCTATTCCTTTAACCTAGAATTCTCCTCAATAATATTTGCATGATCACAAGAAGAAGTAGAAGTACTAGGCACATATGCCTTGGCCTTGGGAGGGTTCTTGCACCGCAAGAGCAACATAATCCTTAAGCACGGGATCACATTGTTGATATTTGAGCGGAGACAAGTTTTCTTGCAAGGCAATCTCTTCTTGTTGATCCACCATCTTGGTCGCCACCTTGGCCTTGAAAGCAACGAAGGCTCCTTTGTGCATTCCAATAGCACGAGCACGAGTTTCATGAGAAAACTTTGTTTCAACTTGGAAGGAGGCCATATCTTGAATCACCTCGGTTGAGGTCATGAGAGGTGATAGTGGTGTCTTCCTTGAAGGCTCTTCAAGTCCACGGCTCAAATGGCATGAAGGTACTCACGTACTTACTCTTGATCCAAGCATCATTCACATAAGTGGCACCAAGACCACTAAAGGCGGTAACTAGGGTCTTGAGTCTTTGGTACATGTCCTCATGGCTCTCACCATCATGCATATAGAACCCTTGGGCCTCGTTGCTCAAGGTACCATACATATTCCTCTTCATGCTTTCATTGCCCACGAACATGGTGATAAGAACATCCCATGTTTCTTTGGCAGTGGAATATTGTTGAAGATGGGGCATGTGGTTTGGACCCACGTCTCGTTGAATCATCGATGAGGCGGTGTAGATGAGTTGGCGATCTACTACCTCTCTTCTTGTCAAGTTATTGGGGTCATGAGGCATGTATCCATCTTCTGTGACCCTCCAAAGCTCAATACAAGAAGAGTTCAAGTGAGTTTTCATATAATATTGCCATTGATCAAAAGTATGTGCATCAATTTTAGGAGGTTCGCCTCTAGAGTTAATATGAGTATGTGGGATAGGAGGATCGGAAGAGTACCATCCCTCGACATTGTGGTACTCGGCCTTCTCATCCGTTCCCTTAGAATTTTTGTCCTTAGAGGATTCACTCTTATGTTCTTCATTGTTATCCCCATCCTCCGGAATTTCTACCGAAGGAGATGAAGAAGAAGTTTTCCGGGCCCTTCGCTTTCAAGAGTTGCAACATTAGATATCGCAACTCCGTCATTTTGACATCCATGGATGAGGTCAAGGAATCTTTCAATTCCTTGAGACCATCCATAGTGACTTGTGCCGCGGACTCGGAAGCTTCTCCTCCGTTGACCATACTATAACTCTTAGGCGGTTAAACCCAAAATAAGAGCCGAGGCTCTGATACCAACTAAACAGATGGCATGGGCACCTAGAGGGGGGGTGAATAGGTGCTACGACCAACTTTAATTTTTCTTCAAATTAAGGCTTGACAGAAAGGTAAATTCTCTAGATATGTAACTATGGTGAATTTACCTATATGATAAGAATAGCCATAAACAAGATACAAACACAAAGTAAAGAAGAGGGAACGAGGTAACCGATACCGGAAGCACGCGGAGACAATGATGTAATCCCGAGTTCCTCCTTTTGAAGGGAGTATGTCTCTTTGGAGGGGTGTGAGTTTCGCCACGAAGGCCTACTCAACGCCACAAAAGCCTCACCCTATTCTCCGATGGACCTCGCTACAAAGGCCTAATTCACCTTACACTATTGATTCCCTTTGAAGCGGAAATCGATTCCTTTACAATAAGCTTGAGGCACACACCCACAATCAAATCGGGGGCTCCCAAGAATCACCAACAATCACCAAGAGAGTAGCAATAGAGTCTAGGTTTTTCACAAAGAATCCCTAGACTTGAATCCCTCAAGCAAATAAGGGGGGAATGGAAAACCGGTTGGTGAACATGTAGATCGGGGTCTTCTCCTTCAATCCTCCAAAGATCAACAAGTTTGGCTGGAGGGACTATGAGATCTAGTAAGGTGGGTGAGCTCAATTGATGGGGCATTCAATTCTGGACGAGCTAGATGTAGGAAGAAGATGGGGAGGGGGTATTTATACCCACACCCCAAAATCTAGCCGTTTGAGGCTGTTCTGTGAAAGTCACAACGGAGACTCCGGTGTAAAGGCAGAAGACTACGACCTGCCAAAGACTCCGGCAACAATCCGGAGGGCCGGAGACTTTGAAGTACACCGGAGACTCCGGGCACTCTCCAGACCCTGTGCAGTGGGTGACACCACTTTTGACTTCACGCTGAGAGATCTTCAAGGGCGGAGACTCCGGCCTTCCAAGCCGGAGACTCCGCAAAGACTTCGGGCCTCAAATCTTGCCAGAGTTCAGAGGTTGTCACCGTTTCCTTTAAGCGCTGGGGAAAAGCCCCGAGTCCGGAGACTCCGGCGCATGCACACCGGAGACTCCGGTGTGGGCCGGATACTCCGCACAGACTCTGGACACTCTCCGGAGTGATGATAGTGGTCTTCTTTGGATACTCCGCAAAGACTCCAGATACTCCGCACAGACTCCACTTGGTCTTCTTTGCTGGAAATCCTGAGTCCGGAGACTCTGGCCTGGAAATTGATTCCAACAACTGCAACTCTTGTAGTTCTCTTTGATATTTTTGGGAACTCACCGCCATTAATAAAATTGTCATTTGACCCTGAACATCAACACACGTTAAAATAATACTAGTGTTGTTAACAAACACACAAAACAAGATTTAGCCGGATTTGCGCTTTAACACCTGCCTAACGACAAATTCATCACACCTACAAACCTACATTTGATGAAGGGGGTGGTCATTATCGGAGCCAAGTGTCCTGGCCTAACACATCAACACACATCATCTAAACCGCAAGCCTCACTCCAGTCGCCCAATAGCTAGCCGAGAGCATGTATTTTTAGTTTTTTACACATGTATTTTTAAATACATACATATTTGAATAAATATAAGTCATGTATTTTTAGTTTTTTACACATGTATTTTTAAACTGAGAGAGTACAATACTAAAGTATGAGGGTTTGTTTCGCAACATTGCTCCCTCCACGCGGTGGCATGTATGCAGCTCAAAACTACTGTGGACTCATATGCCTCTTAACAAATTAGAAGTGATGTAATTATCTCTTTACTAATCACAGTTTGTTAGTAACATCTTTTAGCAATATCTGCACCCTATACTGAAATAGGATCTTCTTTTACTTAAAACAAGCTAACATTTGAGATTGGACACGATCTTATTTTACTTAAAACAAGCTAACATTTGAGATTGGACGAACACAAATCGGGAATTTCAGGATTTGGAGTACTGCACAAATCGAGGTTTGAGATTAGCTGATTGTCACTAAACCTGCTGCATTCCTGTATATTGAAGCCGCTGAAGAAGCTGTTGAGACTTCCTTCCGGTCACTCTGAAAAAAGAAAATGAATGTATCTACTCTTTCAAAACAACAGCAAACCTAGTCTTTTTCAAGTTCTCACTCCTTTATGGAATAGTACTCGTGGAATAGTACTCCCTCCGTCTCAAATTAATTGTCTCAAAGTTGGTATATAGACATATTTTAGTGCTAGATACATCAATTTTTGTCTAACTTAGGGAATGAAAAAGCTAATGAGGTATTGAACTCGCCTAGAAGAAAAGATACTAACACACCCAAGCAAAGCTTTGCTAAGAAAGCAGTCTCATGTTTTGGATAATCAGTTGGTCTCATGTTTTGGATAATCAGGTTGGATACGTGCATATGTCACCAATAGAAGAATTGAGTGATCCCTTCCCCTTGACCAGACAAATGGAAAACCCCAGGGGTAATATTGTTCCACTCGCGACGGGATGCAACGTGGATTAAGTTTTGGGTGCAAAATAAAAGGGAGAACTAGGATTACAGTAGTTCACCGCTTGTCTGCTTAACGAACGAGAGAAAGACGAGTAATTAACGCAAATGGATTATTAACCTCGTTTCAGTTTATTCTCGTTACAAAATCCTGATCTTAAATTTTTGAATTGAGATCTCTTATTCTGTTATTAGATCTCTATTAACGATTTGAAAATAACACCGGTTAATTGGTGATACAGCCTGTGTAATGCGCAAACGACTACGATTAGTAACCATCAGATCCACAATTTAAGCGTCTGATTGTGAGACTCAATCTGTCGTTCGTGTATATAGAATCTTGCCATAGCCTGCAAAACTATTAGTGAATCTCTATTGTATGCAACCCAATTAAAACAGGAATATGAGGATGCAAAGCGAAACAGAATAAAAAAAGCTAGATTTTTTTGTTAAAAGAAGCCGGTTATCTACTTAAACTGAAGAACGAACAATGGGTTTGAAACAAGCCAAATAAATGTAACGAAAAGAGGACCTGCAGAAGAAACACAGAGAAAGGTATAGGGAGCTCAGTAAGAACGTAGCGATTATTAATCACACCTGAAAGATCATTTTCATTGAATAATCTCATCACTGCTCCGAAAATTACAAATCTATTCAAAAGAGAAGACAGATATGAAATCACAGCAAGAAAACATGAACAAACAAAGAGGTAACCGCAGCAAAGAGGCGGAGGATACGAGAGAAAAT
Source organism: Alopecurus myosuroides (assembly GCA_028641055.1). Lineage (NCBI taxonomy): Eukaryota > Viridiplantae > Streptophyta > Magnoliopsida > Poales > Poaceae > Alopecurus > Alopecurus myosuroides. The sequence continues at coordinate 225,647,132 of CM054058.1, forward strand.
CATCAGGCGGCCGCAATGTATCGGTCCCATAGTCGAAACGTGGTGTCCAATGGGGGCCGACTTTATAATGGCAGCAGCGGAGGAAAACCCTAGCACTTGAGAGTTGTTGGCCGTCTGATAAGTTATCAATGGACAAGATTGGATATTCAGCCACCAGTGCAGAACTGGGCCATGACCATCGTCCTTCCTTACTGGGCCAAGTTGCGACGGTTGGTCTTGAAATACAGTTCGTAAACCTATAATGGGCTATTTGCCCTCGGAAAAACCTATAATGGCCTACACTCAGCCTGAAACCCAAGAGGTTAATCATTTACGTGAAATCCATCTAAAAATATAAAAAACAACGTGGAATCCATTTTAGTTTCAGGATGCATATGCACACGGTATTTTTAAAACATATTTTGAAATATCGAAATGTTTGAAAGAAATGGTCTCGCATAGATCTTAATAATAATATGTGTGCACAAAATTGTTTCACGAAAAACCGACATTTTTTGAGTTGTGTATAAAAAACAAGAAATGTCTCCTGAAACGACTAATTTTAATAGAAAATTTTGTCTTTTTACACAATTCACAAAAAGTAACGATTTTCCGTGAACGACTTTATGAAGACATACGATGTTAAGATGTGTGAATATTTTTTTGCAATATATATATATATATTAAAATACATTTTAAATATAGGGTGCATATGCACCAAGGAGCTAGAACGCTTCCCCTTAATTAACGGGGCACAACCAAGAGAGCATGCATGGGCAAATCGTGTTCATTGCCTTTTGCTGCGTTTCACGCTCACGCCGCGCACCTCCCGTGGCTTCTGGGTCTAGCCCATATTTCGTTGCAACGCACTTGTTCCTCCCCCCTCCCCACTCTTTTTCCCTCCTTCAACTCTTTCCATTTCGTGGCTTCTCTTATCTCGCTTTTGCTGCTAAGTTCGGGATCTGCTATGGTGGACCAGGCGTCGTCATCTCGCCTCGTCGCCGAATATGGCGGACCAAGGTTAGGCAATGCTCACATTCTTCCATGCCTTGGTGGTATCCTCCATCTATCTTCTAGATCGAAACTTTTTTTAGGATTATTGCATGTGTCCGTGTGTAGTATTGATCCATGGGTTCCCCATCGGTTAAATGTTTAACTAGAACGCAGAGTGAAGACATGTACTATGGTTTTGCTTGTGTCAATTACATCATTTGTCCTTCTTCTAGATCATAACTTTGTTTTAGGGTTGTTGTTTGTGTGTAGTGTGGATTCCATGGGTTTCCTGCATGTTAGATATTTAACTATAATATGTACCGAAGGTCTGTGCCATGGGTTTTCCCATGTCAATGACATTACGGTTGCTTCCCATGTGTAGTGTGGATCCATGGGTTCCCTGTGAAGGGTTCGTTGCATAGAAAACAAAAAAACAATCTACGCGAGAGACACCCAAAGCGCCAAGATCTAATCTAGGAGATGTAACCAACGGGCCTTGAGAAAGTCTTAAGGAGAACATACCCTCGAAGACACAAAGCGTTACGAGATCGAATCTGGTTGGTGATGTAGTTGAACTCACAACGATCTCAAGATCGCGAAGAAGAGTCCTGCAATCCGGCAACGCTTACGCACTCGGTCACACGTACAGCTTGATGACGACATCCGTTCCCTCGATCCAGCGGGGCAGCGGAAGTAGAGAATCGCTCGGAACTCCAGCAGCACGACGGCGTGGTGTGGTGGAGAAAACTTCGTTCAGGGCTTCGCCAAGCGCATGAACATGAGGTGGAGCAGCGGGTGGAGGGAGGTGAAGATGACACCAAGTGTGTCACCCTACGGTGCGTGAATAATGTAGACACGATCGAGACACCTCTCCAATCAGTAGTCAACAGCGGGACCTAGAGATCCATAATGACTCCTACACATTCAACGATGAATCTAGTGATCGTGTGAACCATAAACGTCGTAACTAATTCACTTTGTCTCGCGTTATTTTTACTTGTCCGAGATCCGATCATTGGTTTCAACCATACCTAGTTCAATCTCGTTACCGACAAGTACTCTTTTACTCGTTCCGTGATATGACATCCTTGTGACCTAGTCACGTGCTTGCAAGCGGTGTCGAAGTGATATCACCGAGAGGGCCCAGAGTATATCTATCCGTCATTTGGATGGACAAATCCCACTCTTGATCCATGAGCCTCAACTAATACTTTCTGAATACCCAACGACAACATTATAGTCACCCTGTTATGGTGTGACGTTTGATGACATCAAAGCACTCTTTCGGTATTAGTGATTGACATGATCTCATGGTCTAAGGATTAAAGTTACTTCTTATGTTTGATATAACAATGTAAACTTAATGACTTGATCGCATTGCTATATTCACTTTAGGACTATGTTCATCACATAATTCTACCAATGATATGACCCCGTTATTAACAACATCCAATGTTCTTGATCAGAAAACCTTGATCATCAGTTAATCACCGAGCTAGTCAAACGAGATGCGTTACTAGGAACTCTTGTTTGTTTATTAGACACACATGTATCAACGTTTCATGTTAATACAATTCTAGCATGAGGAATAAACATTTACCATAAACAAGGAATAAGATAATAACCACTTTATTTTTGCCTCTTGGGTATATTCCCTTCAGCCTCCCACTTGCACTAGAGTCAATAATCTAGTATGTAAGCACTTAACACATATGACGTTCCAGTTTAATTACCATTGCTTCGTATGTGGTAAAATTCATCAAAAAGATCTGACATGTTCAGGTCCTATTGTATTTGCATTGTCTTTATGTCTACACACATCACTCATTCTCTAATGAGATGGCTTTGTATATATTTGGTCAACCGGTGAGACCTTAATTCCTTAGCTTAAACTAATGTTACTAACATTGTGAAAATGTAGCTCCATAGTGTCAGCAATCTTGGAAATTCACCAAGTTCAATAAAAAACAAAATACTCCTATTATTTGTTGTCAACACAACTATATACTTGGCCTTTGTTGTAGTACCCGTCACAATACTTTAATTTTGGAACTCATTCAAATCCAGATTGAAACTTTCTTCCAGCCTATTGTGCTACCCTTCAACACATATTTTAATTGAGATAAAATTATTTGAATAGATGACAAAACTATTAGTGTAACATATTACAACAAATAGTTTGTCATTACTACATAGGAAAACATATCCCTAGCATTTCTAAAAATTGCATAAGGATCTCTCCCACGGTTGTCTAATCATCATATGAATTATCCTGCTATAACATCCTATAGCATAGACTCATATGGTTGTGTACATAGCATGGAACACATGACTTAGAAATCTAAATTTCAATTTTTCTCATCACGTGTCAAAACACTTGAATATTGCTCAATTCTTTTCCATGTGGCAAGAACCCCTTCTTGTCATTACGATATTGACTTACTTCATCTATGTAATGTGGCTCAACCATATCAGACGGTTCAATAAAAATCTTATAGATATCGATGCCCAATATCTCCTAAGTCTTTCATCAATATGAAAATCTTAACCGTGTTAATTTAAAATACATATTTTCCAATCAACCATATGTCAGCTACATAAAGCATTAGAAAATATGTCTTAACGCTCGCACTTAATTTCTTGTAAATCTACAAACATCTTTACCGTTCATGATGGAATCAAACTCTTTTGATAACTTCATTAAAGTAAAGATTCCAACTTCGTTATGCTCACTTCAACCATTGAAGTTTGCATACCTGTCTGGCAACCTTTTGAATTTTACAAAAACTCTCAGACTGTGTCAATTACACATCCTCGATCAAACTTCCTAGAGAGGAGAGTTGGTTTTATTACTCAACTGCCATATCATAATATGTAACTTTTGCTAGAACTATTCACAAATACTAAAGCATCACTACGGAAGATCAAAATCTTGTAGTAGTCAACTCTTTGAACTTCGTCGAAAACTTCTTTTTTGACAAGCACAACTTTCAAAGGATGTAAATATCCATGTCTTTGTTGCTATATAGACCCGTTTGCTATCGTTAGGCATCATGCCTATCGAAAGGACTACCAAGTCACATACTTGATATTCATATAGGAATACTATCGCGAATATAATGAGTCATCCAATTTTACGAAGTCAGGGCCCATCATTTGCTTCCTTTATATGTTTTAGGTCCTTTGTTGTCAAAACAACACTTCACTGTCAAACCACATGTTGGTCTAAGTACAAAGTTTTAGGACTTTTATGGTTCAGTTCGCAAACTCATTCGGAGTATCTACAACACATGTAGTGTCTTCTACTTAGTCAAAATAGGAAACCCCGGAACAACTTTCAGTGTTGCGCTACTCTTGACATGATAACAAAGATTCTCTAATCTAGTTGAGTTTCTATTGTCCTCCCACTCACTTGTTTTGCAAGAACTACTTTCTCGAGAAATCAACCCTTTCTGGCAAACAACATTTGTCTCTGGTTTGGTGATAGGAGAAATACCCAATGGTTTCTTTGGGATAACCTTATAAACATGTATTTATCCTCTTTTGGTTGTAAACATTTTACACATGCTATGCATACCAAAACTTAAGAAAAAGACAATTAGGGTAACTACCCAAGCCATAACTTATATGATGTCGATTTCAACGGATCATGATGGCGCTCTTTTCAGTGTAAAAAAACGGTAGTATCTAATGTATAAACTACAAAAAATATAATGGCATTTTATTTATCTTACCATATTCAACAAGGTTTGATTATGTCTCTCGAACACTCCATACTTATGTGGGGTATTCGAGAAGGATAAATTGTAGAACAATTCTGCAACTCCTCAGATGTTTTGCTAAACTTGTAACTCAAACTTTATCCTTTATGATCCAATCATAAATACTTGATTATCTTGTTACGATGATTTTTACTTCATACTAACAATAGTTTGAACCAATTCAAAAACATCAAACTCCATTCTCTTTAAATAGATATACTCATCTATCTACTCAAATCATCGACATAATTTTACGAAGGAAAAATTAATCCACCACACACAACTACACATAATGGACTATATACATCAATATGTATAATCTCCACTAAATTAGTTGTCCATTCTACTTTGGCCTATGAATGGAATTTTAGTCATCTTTTGGAAGAGGTCTCACAAGTATCAATTTATTCAAAACAAAATGACTCTGGGAGTCCATTAACATGGAGTTCCTTCATGTTTTCCTTTCTGATATGAACTAAAATGGTGGTGTCACAATTTAAGTGAAATTATTTTATGTCTTGCAACGTTTAGAATTTAGTCTTATAGATGTTTACTTTACAAACGCGGTTTATATTAACTCATCCATCAATTATGGAATATGGTCATAGTTTTGAACAATCTTATTTGTTCTCACAAAAGACCAGAACAAAATAACAACTTATCAAGTTCTTAAAATAAATCTTGAATGTTTGGTTCGATACGACAATGAACACAATAACGGTTTATTTATGTTCATGTCATGATCGATCCCACATCTACTACTAGTTTCTTTTAGCCACTTGTATTTATTGCATTGCGTTGCTTTGCATGACAACTCATACTAACCAATCTGGTATCAGAATACCAAAAAATACTTTGTTAACTAGTAATACATCTATAACTTGTATATCAAGCATATACTCCTGAGCTGGACCTTTCTAGTTATCTTCTTTTCTGCCATATAACTTTTTGTAATTCTATTTTCAATATTACCTTTCCTTTACAGAAGAATCATTCAACATCAAACAATGCTAGTCATACTAGCAGATTTTCCTTGGCGTGGTGGTCATATACTATCACCCATTGAGTCATACTTTGAGTTTGATTGTTCTACTAATATCACCATATTATTAGCATTCTTCAAGATTCCACTCTTAGCAATCTCCAAGCAAGGTAAACGATTTTACTCATACTTTTAATCCATACCATCATAACAATTTTGTGATTAAGCTACTATAGCTCGAAGGAAGGAATTTAGAGGATAATTTTTAGCGCCCAATGACGTAGGGATGAATCCTAGACCTATTGGGTGAGCCTACCCGGTCCAAGGCCCAAGACCTAGGCCCAAAGACAGATGATATCCCGAGGTACTAGAAGGCCCAACAGAAGCCCACCCGCAAGAATTGCGGGTCAAGACAATAACTCCTATACGTAGTCTACTAGGGCTCATGTAACCCCCTCCTGGCTGCATATATAAAGCCATGAGGGAGGAGAGAAAGATCATCCAATCTAGGGATCCAATCTAGAGAGGAAGATACAAGCCACAACTAGACTAGGCAATACACGGGATACCCTGTACGCCTCACCATGGCATCGCCATTGTAAACAGCTCGACTATCTCGCTATAATACAGATCAGACAAGCAGGAGTAAGTGTTTTACCTCTACGAGGGCCCCGAACCTGGGTAAATCTTTCTCTTTGTTAGCCATCGAGGTCACCAGCGCGTACATTGTTCCTCTACTCGAAACTCTACCGGCTCATCCGAGAGATTTGTTGATACGACTCTTCGACAATTGGCGCCGTCTGTGGGAACGACACGCGCTGGATCTACGGTCTCGCCGGCCTCATCTACATCAAGCTTCGGATCCTCGACCCAATGGATTCGATCAACCTCGACTCCTTCAACTTCATCGAGCACTCGCCGGCATCACGCACGGCCTTCATCGTCTACATCGACATCATTCTTCACGCGCCGGCTGCAGGACAGAAACAACATACATACTGCAGACACCATCAACGGCGACTCGAAACTCATATGGAAAATTCCTTCGGTGGAAAGATGCGAAATCAAATTATCTACCGGATACAATAAGAATCGGCGAATTCCGACGGTTAGATCTCCGTGGATGCCCCGAACACTGAAGCCCTGTCAGAATCTGACGGAACTCCGCGCGACTTTGGGAAAAGAATTCTCACAGTCGACTCGGACATCAATTCGAAGATCACACCGTTGAACAGCTGCGGAATACAATCCCTCAGCACTCCGTCTTTTTTGAGCCAATTTCAACGGTTAGATCTCCGTCAGCGGCTCGCGCACCGCGACACGTTTTGGATCTCTGCGAGTTCGCGAATTCAAATCGCGGATACGGATCCTATTGCGGCAATTTGCGAGTCGACACAAAGACCAAGAAACGTCAACAAAACTTGGAGACTCGCCATACTAGTGCCCGGGGGCTCTACATTAACATTGCCATCCATGTACACACGACAAACATCGCGACTCCGCCGCGTCGACTCGATCCGCCGCGTCGAGTCCTTCGAGAAAACATCGCGACTCCGCCGCGTCGACTCGATCCGCCGCGTCGAGTCCTTCGAGAAAACATCGCGACTCCGCCATGTCGATTCGATCCGCCGCGTCGTGTCCTTCGAGAAAACATCGCGAGTCCGCTGCGTCGACTAAGTCCGCCGCGTCGAGTCCTTCGGTCGAACATCACGACTACGCTGCGTCGACTCGGTCCACCGCGTCGAGTCATTCAGACAAGCATCGCGACTCCGCCGCGTCGACTCGGTCCGCCTCGTCGGGTCCTTCCGGAAAACATCGTGACTCCGCCGCACAACTCCGCTACATCGAATCCTCTCGACTAAGCATCTCGGGAGCTGTCCTTCTCCGCAGCCACACTCGTTGCTCGGGGGGGCTGTGCTGCAAAGTAGACGCAATCAGAATTCGCCGCAGCCGCACTCGACACTCGGGGGGCCGAGGCGCGAAACAGCCGCACTCGACACACGAGTCCGGTTCATCGATCCCGTCACTCGGCACCGCCTCGTCGACTACGGCAATGTCATACAAAGTGCAACGCAAGAACCACAACGTCGGCTGCAACTTCGAAAGTCGACACAATCCTCCGCTCGGAGTCGATAGTCGACACATATCCTCCTCCGGGAGTCGACACATGTCCTCCTCCGCGAGCCAACAGAAGACAAGCACAAGGGTTAGCTTCACAACAATTTGAGCCTATGCCCGACTCTGCGAGTCGAGCATAGCCTCGGGGGCTACTCCCATCGGGAGCACTGCCGTGCACCCGATAAATCGAAGAAGCAACGTTGGAAGATCTTTGAGTCTATGCCCGATTACAAATAATCGCACATAGACTCGGGGGCTGCTCCCACCGGGAGTGTTGGCCGCGCACCCAATTAGCGCTGGTCGCGCAACCGACAAGCACTACACGCGCACTCGACGTACTACCGCGTCGGAAGCATCTAACACGCTGGCCGCGTATCTGAAGAGCTCTGTCAGATATCTTCGTACAGTTCCTTATTGTGGTCGAACAAACCGCATATTAACTCGGATGAAGAAAAGCAAAACATCAAACTTGTCCGTCTCGACGAGACGCATACGACAACGCGGGCCAATTAGCGAAATCAGAACATCTTGAAGAATTTTCGGGTCCATCTTCTTGTGTGGACTCGGTGGCTGAGCGTCCGCGTCAACTACACGACTTCCACGTCGTCGTGCGACTCCGCCACGTCCTCGTCGACTACACGACTTTCGCGTCGACCCCTTCCACCATGTCGAGTACATCTCCACCTCGTCGACTCCGTCCGCCGTGTTGAGTACATCTCCACCGCGTCGACACCGTCCGCCTCGTCAACTACACGACTTCCGCGTCGACTCCGTCCGCCGGGTCGAGTACACCTCCACCGCGTCGACTCCGACATATCTAGTCTCTGACACTTCTCGCCACGTCCCATCGGGAGGCAGAACAAGTGCTCAGTGCACCACGACATCATGCGACTATCAGCCATCAGGCTTATTTCTCTTCGGAATCTTCAAACAAAAAGGCACTCGCCACGCAGCGGGGAGAAGATTGTGAGTATGCGGCTCCCGCAAAAACCACGACTCCGCACTACGATGTACAGACACATCACTCGAAACAAAAGACAGCACTTGTTACGCGTCCAAAAGAAAATTGCGAGTCCCTAAACACGAAATTTCTTTCGTATGGGCATTCTAACACGAAATCTCTTTCGTATGAGCATCAAAGACGCGGAATCTCTTTCGCATAAACTCCTTAACACAAAATTTCTTTCGTATGAGCATATAAAGACGCGGAATCTCTTTCGCATAAGCTCCCTAACACGAAATTTCTTTCGTATGGGCATATCAAGACGCGAAATCTCTTTCGCATAAGCTCCCTAACACGAAATTTCTTTCGTATGGGCACATCAAAGACGCGGAATTTCTTTCGCATAAACACCATAACACGAAATCTCTTTCGTATGGGCACATCAAGACGCAAAATTTCCTTCGCATAAGCACCCTGACACGAAATCTCTTTCGTATGGGCACATTAAGACGCGAAATTTATTTCGCATAAGCACCCTGACACGAGATCTCTTTCGTATGGACGCGAAATTTCTTTCGCATAGTCACCCTGACACGAAATCTCTTTCGTATGGGAACATCAAGACGAAATTTCTTTCGTGTAAACTTCATAACGCGAAATCTCTTTCGCACAAGATCAAGAAGGAATATCTCTTCACCCGAAGAATCGCAAAAACTTGACAAAGGTAAAATCGCGAGTATGCGGCTCCCGCAACTCTACCACACGATGTATTTACACATCATTATCCTGGATCGTTCGACCGACTAGGCACATCCGGATGCCGTATTCTTTCGAGTACGAAGGTAACACCCAAGGATCTCTCTTTTGGGCCTGGAATCGCACTCAAGCTGCGTCCTCCGGTAAACTTTCCGTGTCAACAACACGAAGAAAAATCCTAGCGGACGCGCCGGGTACCCCTTTAGGTTAAGTTCGACTCGGTAAGACCTCAACGGCCCAGTCGCAACGATCGCCTCGCCGGATTCGAGTCGGAGGTCTCGAATTTGTGTAGGCCAGAACCGTTTTTGCCCTAGATGCAATTAATTGGCCCTGATCTTTCGGGAGAGCCAAGCGACTGAGCCGCATACTTCTGCGAAAACAGCCAACACAAGGCACATTTACCACTCGATGCTCGAGTACAGAAGCGCATCGCGCACAGGGTATACACCCTCAAAACCAGACAGTTGAATAACCAATCGAAGAAATCAAGAACGGACTTTGAGTGCCCACCCGACTGATTCTCAGTCGACTAAACACTCGGGGGCTACTGACGTAGGGATGAATCCTAGACCTATCGGGTGAGCCTACCCGGTCCAAGGCCCAAGACCTAGGCCCAAAGACAGATGATATCCCGAGGTACTAGAAGGCCCAACAGAAGCCCACCCACAAGACTTGCGGGTCAAGACAATAACTCCTATACGTAGTCTACTAGGAATCATGTAACCCCCTCCTGGCTGCATATATAAAGCCATGAGGGAGGAGAGAAAGATCATCCAATCTAGGGATCCAATCTAGAGAGAGAAAGATACAAGCCACAACTAGACTAGGCAATACACGGGATACCCTGTACGCCTCACCATGGCATCGCCATTGTAAACAGCTCGACTATCTCGCCATAATACAGATCAGACAAGCAGGAGTAAGGGTTTTACCTCTACGAGGGCCCCGAAGCTGGGTAAATCTTTCTCCTTGTTAGCCGTCGAGGTCACCAGCGCGTACATCGTTCCTCTACTCGAAACCCTACCGGCTCATCCGAGGTATTTGTTGATACGACTCTTCGACACCCAACTTCTTGGAAGATTCAAACGCCTAGCGTCTTCAATCATTGCATATATTCAAATAATATAAGCACATATTGTCACGCTAAATTATGCGCAGTCATGTTGCCACAAAAAAGTTTCTAGATATCAATATATTTTTCACTTGATTGTTTCTGAAAACAATTCTTTTCAGTTCCTAAATCACCTTGATCAATAAAACATTCTTTTGAAGATAAAGTATTATGGAAGCAATCATGGCATCGGATTCTAAGTATGAATTATTTGCTCTCTAGATCAATAAATCATTAATGATATGAAGCTAGGTAGATTATACTAAAAATCTACAATAGGACTCAATTTTAATTTTCACTAATACGGTACCAATCTTAAATGGTTTTACCATATCATAATAGTTATATCTCAATTAACAATCTAAGTGTAAGGTAGTTTGTGGATGCCAATACTACAATTTATGAAAATTCACTTTGATTGGTTGTTCATGATAAAATAAGTTCAAGTTAATTCAAAATTATTACGTGAACTCCTACTTAAAAACAACATCCCTCTAGTCATTTTAGTGATTACATAAACCAAATTCACTACACCAAAAATGATCATCACGTGGGATGATGTAGTTGCAAAGGCGAACATCGACATGTTCATCATATCATCCATATGACTCATGCTTTACCTTTCGGTTACGTGTTCTGAGGCCATGTATGTACATGCTAGGCTCGCCAAGTAGAACCGTAGTATTGCGTGTGTTTCGAGGCCATGTCTATGCATGCTAGGCTCGTCGGCACCTGTTGTATGCGAACGTTGAGTCTGTCACACCAAATCATCATGTGGTGTCTCGAAACAGCAAACTTTATTAACGGTGATACTAAGGAAGAACACATTATTATCTTCATATTAAGTGAGAGGGATCATCTTATAATGCTACCGTCATGATCTAAGCAAAAAAAGATGCATAAAAGGATTAACATCACATCCATGGATAATATGATATGATATGGTCCTTCTTGCACTTGATCTTCATCTTGTGCATCATGGTATAATCTCCATCATTCCACCGGCGTGGCACCAAGGTCCATGGCACCTCCATCTTGATTGTCCATCAAAATTACAACATATCACATGGATATGATATACATCACGCAGACCATAAATAATAATACAACCATATGGCTCCTGCCGGTATGTCAATAATTTACAAAAGAGATCATCTCATACATCAAATTTGTAACATTGACCATATCACATCACATGCCCTGCAAAAACAAGTTAGACGTCTCTAATTTATTTTTGCATATTTTACGTGGCTTAGGGCTTTCGAAGATAGAACCGTTCATACCTACGAACATGAACCACAACGTTGATAAACATATTTTTAACAACCCTTCATAGATTAGATCTTAACTATAGTAGGAGAAACGGACACCCCCTTAGCCACAAGTGAGACAGGTCTCGCGTACAAAGTACACATACAATTTGTCTAGGGCAGCTTCATCCTACTATGACACTAAGATCATAAAATACTCAAGGAGGCAATAACATGATCATCAACACTCACATACACCTATGAGTTCTACCCGTACAAATCATCTACGCATATATCCGACTCTGATACCACTGAAGGGTTCCTTGCATAGAAAACAAAAAAATTCCTACGTGAGAGACACCCAAAGGGCCAAGATCTAATCTAGGAGATGTAAGCAACGGGCATGGAGAAAGTCTTAAGGAGAATATACCCTCGTAGATACAAAGCGTTACGAGATCGAATCTCGTTGGTGATGTAGTTGAACTCACATCGATCTCAAGATCGCAAAGAAGAGCGCTGCAATCCGGCAGCGCTTCCGCACTCACTCACACGTACAAATTGATGACAATCTTTGTTCCCTCGATCCATCGGGGCAGCGGAAGTAGAGGATCCCTCGGAACTCCAGCAGCACGACAGCATGGTGTGGTGGAAAAACTTCGTTCAGGTCTTCGCCAAGCGCATGAATATGAGGTGGAGCAACGGGTGGAGGGAGGTGAAGATGACACCAAGTGTGTCACCCTACGGTTCGTGAATAATGTAGACATGATCGAGACACCTCTCCGATCAATAGTCAACAGCGGGACCTGGAGATCCATAATTACTCCTACACATTCAACGATGAATCTAGTGATCGTGTGAACCATAAATGTCGTAACCAATTCCCTTTGTCCCGCGATATTTTTACTTGTCCGAGATCCGATAATTGGTATCAACCATACCTAGTTCAATTTCGTTACCGACAAGTACTCTCTTACTCGTTCCGTGATATGACATCCTTGTGACCTAGTCACGTGCTTACAAGCGGTGTCGATGTGATATCACCGAGAGGGGCCATAGTATATCTCTCCGTCATTTGGATGGACAAATCCCACTCTTGATCCATGAGCCTAAACTAATACTTTCCGAATACCCAATGGCACCTTTATAGTCACCCTGTTATGGTGTGACGTTTGATGACATCAAAGCACTCTTCCGGTGTTAGTGATTGACATGATCTCATGGTCGAAGGATTAAAGTTACTTCGTATGTTTGATATGACAATGTAAACTTAATTACTTGATCGCATTGCTATATTAACTTTAGGTCTATGTTCATCACATCATTCTACCAATGATATGACCCCATTATTAACAACATTCAATGTTCATGATCAGGAAACCTTGATCATCAGTTAATCAACGAGCTAGTCAAACAAGAGGCGTTACAGGAACTCTTGTTTGGTTGTTAGACACACATGTATCAACATTTCTGGTTAATACAATTCTAGCATGAGAAATATACATTTACCATAAACAGGGAATAAGATAATAACCACCTTATTATTGTCTCTTGGGCATATTCCCTTCACCCTGCCTATTAGATGTTTAACTAAAACGCGGCCGAAGGTGTGTGCTATGAGTTTGCTTCTGTCAATTATCACAGAACATGGGTCTTCCATGGTTTTTCTTGTATGTTAGGTTTTAGATGATTTATCACAATGGTAGCATAGGACTTGAATGTTGTTTCACGTATTTTTCATGTATGCATATGTTCTAGAGGAGTCTCTTCTAACTAGTCAAACATAAGACGGTAAAATTCGTCTTCATATGATTCATACTAACTAGGTAAACAGTGCATTTGTAAGTTTCGTTCCCCCTTCACCTATTAATGTTTGGGTTTTCGTATCCCAAGAGCGAAGTCGTTCAAATATACTTTATGTTTAAATGTATGGTTTTGTTTAAAACTAGTTCCCCTTGACCTAATACTTTTCATTTTCGTATCTCAATTTTCATAATATTTCATGTATAGTTTACTGTTCAAAACTAGTTCCATTTTTCACCTACCACTTTCCACTTTTCCATGAGCAAAATCGTCCAAATATTCTTTCTATTCAAAGTAGGTTTACATTCAAAACTAGTTTCCGTTCACCTACTATTTTTCATTTTCTTTTTTGTACCCCACAATAAAAATCGTTCAAATATATGTTCTATTAAAATGTAAGTTTGTGTTCACCTACTCTTATTTATTTTTGCTTTCGTATCCTAAAATTAAAATTGTTCAGACATTTTTATGTTTACATAATACACCTTTTTCGCATCTCAAATACAAAACTAGTCCAAAATAATTGGGTTCACCTTCCATTGTTAAAAAAATTCATTTTTTCTATTTTAAACTAGATACCGTTCACCTACTACCTTTTGTTCAAATTTGGTTCTCATTCACCTACTACTTGCTGTCTTTATATCCCAAAATCAAATTCGTTTAAATCTATTTTCCGTTGAAATGAAGTTTTTTTTGCCCAAAACTAGATTCCGTCCACCACCTAATTTTTGTCTTTGTATCCTAAAATCAAAACCGTTCAAATATATTTGTTTTTCAAATGTAGGTTTCCGTCCAAAACTAGTTTCCCTTCACTTACTGCTTTTCGTCTTCATATCCGAACATAAAAATCGTTCAATTTTTTTTTGTTGAAATGTAGTTTTTTTTCAAAACCAGTTCATGTTAACCTACTACTCTTTGTTTTCACATCTCAAATTAAAATGTCTTCATATATAGTTTCATGTTCAAATGTAGGTTTTCGTTCAAAACTAGTTCCATTTTTCACCTACTACTTTTCATTTTTCGTATCCCAGAAAAAAATCATTCAAATATACTTTCTATTTAAATGTAGGTTTTCGTTCAAAACAGTTTATGCTCACCTACTATTTTTCCATTTTCACTTTCGTATCCGAAGATCAAATAAAATATTTTTCTGTTCAAACGTATGTTATCGTACAAAACTAATTCCCATTCACCTACTATGTGAACTACATGTTTTCATTTTGATATCCAAAAGTCAAAATCAATCAAATATATTTTGTGCTCAATTGTAGTTTTTTTGTTCAAAACTAGTTCTCGTTAACCGACTAAATTGTTAATGTACTAAAATTTTGTTGGATGTATGACCAAAAGGCAATAATATTGTATACATCTATTTCATAATTATGGTTCATATTACTATGCTATAACTAGCATGGCTCATGAATATGATATTTAGAAGAAAACTCACACTCACATGTAGTAATATGAACACAGTATCAGACCCTAGTCTTGCTTTTTACGAGTAATATATTGTATGCTTGATGGTTATGTTTTCTTGGTCATGGACATTGTTTATGTCAGCATCAATAAATAGCATATTGTTGTAAGCGAACAATATGGCTAGGTATTACATAAGTAGATTGATATGGTAAGAGATTCTATTAAGGTATCTTTGTCCTTAGTGTCATATCACAACATGGTTATATTGCAATCTTTGATTTGACCATGAGGTTATCGGGGTGATATATTCTGGAGGTCTTACTTTGGTACTATGTAGAGTCACACCGTAAACTGGATGAACATAATGGTAGCCTCTTGGGTAATTCTAAAGGAGTATATTGCCTCGATGTTCTTTGATGGGAATTACTCCTCCATAAAAAAAAGATACAAGTTTGGGCCCACTCGGTATTCTTGATATCAGTTCCATACAATGCATGATGATGATACATCATGTGGGATATCATAATACAGTAACGATTAAAAAGAAACTTACCGGTTAAGGAGAAAATACAAAGGTATAGTAAATCAGAGATCGTTTCACGACAATACCGGAATCCATAGTCTCAGGTAAGTTCGATATATTGTATAATGACCAACGGGTTCAGCTGTTTATTCATATAGTATGTGGGAGTCAATATGGGTGTCCATGGCCCCGCTATTGACTATTGGAAATGAAAGAGTTTCCAGTTTCATGTCCACATACTATTGAACCGGGAAACACACTTAAATTAGGGCTGATTTTTGTGTATATCAGTAGATCCGGATCAAGTAGGAGTATCATAGTAGTGGTGTTTATGCATGATATATATATTCTATATATAGGAGAGAATTTATATTGAGGTAATTGGATGTTCTATAGTAATAGAAATAATTTTTGTTACTACCGGAATTCATTCCGGAGTTGTTCTGAGAGAGAAATTGAGGTTGCACTCTTTACAGAGAAAGTGCAGAGGGCATGAGATGTCCCGGGGTGTCGGAAATATATTTCTAACATCGTTATAATATCGATGATTTTATCTAAAGGGGTCATAGGGTTCCGGAAGAGTTTCGGGCAAAAACCGATAAGTGGGAAGCGTTGGATGGGGCATGAATGCCCCTCATGGCCGCATCTATTTTAGGCCTACCCAGTGGGACCTAGGGCACCACACATTGGTACTTGGCATCCAAGTATTTTCCCGAATTTAAATGGAGATTAAAAGGAGAAAATAAAAAGGGAAAAGGAAAAAAGGAAGGTGGAGTTGGACTCCACATGGAGTCCAATCTGAGTTGGGCAAGTTGAGGGGTGCGACCACCTCCTTGGTGCGGCTAGCCCCTCCTCTGAGACCAAAAAGGACTCTTCCTTCCCTATGGTATGTCTCCCCTCCTCTCCAACTATAAAAGGACCCCCAAGGCTATATCCAAATTATAATTTTGTGAGGAAGTCTCTCTCTCCCTCTCTCTAGTACAATTGTAGAGTCCATGTAATTGAATTAGATCTTCTAATTAGGTTTTTGAGGTGTTATCTCCCAATTATATTTAGTTTCTAATTGCTTTCTCTCTCATGTGTTGAGAAATCCACCTTCATATACACCCGCGACGTCTAGTCTTGGACGGCAAAGCGCTGCAGAATTGGATCCAACGTATATGTGCATACTCTTAGAGGCGTAACACGTGAGACCCTCATCCTGTTGGATCAAGGTGTTGGATATGAGGAGTCGGCAACATCCTCACCCACATGTTTGTGCGTGAGAATCTTCTACAGACTTCATCGACATCGTTCTCAACACCTCTTCCGCTTCTATGGTGATGGATACACGATCTCGAGATCTAGATTTTAGAATTATTATTCACTTGTATCTTCATAAATAGATCTTAAGGGTTGCGTAGCATGCATGGAGAAAATTTTAAATTCCCGAACACACAACCCAATACTTTTTGTGTCTCATTTTTTAAAATTGTTCATATATAGTTTTGTTGTTCAAAATGAAATTGTCTATTAAAAAAGCTTATTAATTTTTTGTTATATAAACTCATTGATATATATTTATATATTTTTTCACATATCTAACTTCATGGCCTTAATTGAGGGACAAAAGTTTCAAAATCATGATGGTTTTGTATTATGATCTCAAATGCTATGACAACATAAAAAATATAGTTGTTGAATTTTGGGATAAAAAATATCACAAAATGGTGATTTAGTCATAACGAGAAATATCATGAAAATAATCACGGCTACGCAAACACCATACAATTCTCATAAAAATCATACTACTCCAACACAAAAAGAGAAGCGTAAACAAAAAAAAAGGTGTGCGCACCGAAGAAACATGCGGTATTGGGTCTAGCCCAAAACAGAGAAGGAGCGTGCGACGATGCGCCGTTTCACCGCTGAAGGCGGTGTATAGGAGCTACCGTACGCGTGTGTGAGTTCTTGCAGAACTTACGGGGGCCTCCCACGGTAAAATGGGACGGCCCATTGGCTCGTTCAGTATACTTATTTGGGGTTTTATGATTTCATTTTTCTTGTGGTTATTTTTTTGTTTCTTTTGGGTTTTGTTCCATTTTGTTGCACATTATTTGGTGGTATTAGCTTAGATATCATATCAAATGGGCAGGCAATGTTGAAATAATAAAAGTCTCATGGCATTATCTCTACTAGATGATACCCCGCGCGTTGCCGCGGGACACCTATGGGAATGAAAATGTAAAAATTGAACGTGTTTTATTCATGAGAAGCATTGGTTGACAAAGGTATTGGAATGAACTGCTTTATTCGTATGAAGCATGTGTCAGCGTACATATTTTCGGCATATTTATGGGTATGCTAATCCACTACAATATAGTTCCTACTTGCATATAGAATGAATTCAATTTATGAAAGTGTCAGTTAGCCAATTGTTGATGTAAATGTGGCAAAGCCTTCCATCGTTATTTTAAAATTCTATATATACCTTCATGGTCTGTTTGGCCTTGACCTGAGAATTGGATTGTGGTATCTATTTTATGAAAATTACAGGACCATGTAGAATAAGTATTCCCATACTGTATCATAGTAACCATTGATAACCCACTTGGGATGTGGAATAAATCTGAAATAATAGATGAACACATGTTTGTCCCATATAACCTATATATAAGCACGGTGATGGTAATATCGTTAGATCCACTTTTCATATGGATAGCACATTGTATGATCTAAAGTGAACACCAAAACAGAATTGTCGAAACAACATGATTCAAAAGAAAAAAAAAAGATCAACACGAGTTTACCTATATTTCCACAGCCGGATATTTGCCCCCTCACAATATATATATATAAGTTGTGTATTCAGGTCCATGACGAACAACACCTATTTTATTGTGAAACAACCTGGGACATTGATATATTAAATACATATTTATTATTCAAAAATGGTAATATAATTCATACCTTAAGTATATGTGCAGAATTGCTGATTTAATTGTGTCCAAAGATATTAATAGACATATAAGATTAATGGAAGCGGCGCCTTAAAGGCCTTCGGAAATTCAGATTATATGATCATACAGAGATAAGGAAAATTTGTATATGTGGATGTATGGACTGGTCATAGAAAAAAAAAGTATCATGTAGAATTTGCCTTCAAATGCTGCAATAGATATAGTTAACATGTAGCCATGTGAATCCCTCGAAAAGCATGTAGTGATCCTAAAAGGACAAAAGAGACCAGTACACCCTATGCAGCATAAACCTGTGTGTACCAACCGATTATTTGAAGAAGAGACTTAGACCTGAAAAATTAGCCACCTACAAATCCAAATAATCAACCGCAACTGTGAGTTTCACAAAAATAAAAATAATGAAAGAACCAAAACTCCACTAAGTGTGCAGCCGGCCGGAGACCTGGAGGACAAAGAGATGTTGGAACTTGTGAATGAGCAACCATATGAGATGAGAGTGAATAATTCAGAATTTCAGATCCGGTAGTACCTTGGAGAGAGAAAAACACGAGGCACGTAGAGAGAAGAAGAGACGTGAGCGGACAGCGGAGGACCTCCGACCTTTATAGACCGCTGCATCCATGAGTACCTGCCCGTGGTAAATGCAAGCTAGTTGCCCCATCCATCCTCCTGTGGAATAAAACCTCCTGTGAGATTAATCCATCTGCTTGCACCATTTGGGTATATGAAGCGACAAACGGCTTGGTGGGTTTGGGAAGGCTAGGCGACTATCGCGGGCAGAAAAATGAAGAGACCGGACGCGCAGGGTGAAGGGAGAGAGTCACGTTGACGTGCCTCGTAGAAAAATAATAAGTACAAAATTAGAAAAATATTTGTTGCTGAAAATATTGGAAAGATGATGACATGGCAGCTACATGGGGCTGCTTAGGTGGACATCTTGCATGTTAAGAGAAATCACTTAGTGGGTTGCTCCTATTTAGATATTATAGATTCCAGTATGGCCGCCATAGGCAGGTCTGCAAGTGGGAGTGGGGCCTCTTTGCACCACCAAGACCACCCCCCATAAATGCGTAATTGGACGCCCCCAGTGAGAATTTTGTATGTGGGATTTGCGGGCTTCCTTTAAGCCCACATATCCTGCATAAAATTCTAAATGAATGGATCAAATAGTACTTTGGTGTATCATTGTCGTGTTATAGCAGAAAGGATTAAGAGAGGGACAAGCACGGAACTAGAGAAGTTTGTGTTTACGCCTATGTTCATGTGTACTGATCACCCGCCACGATCTACCGCTTTTTGAAAGGTCCCAAAGTAATATGGCGATGCCTCCTTCCATGAGACGCTTCATGTATTTAATGCTGATACTGGAGATCGTGCGTGTTGCCGCTGCCATGTGTTGTGCATCGGTGGTGTCATTTTCACCGCCGTTGGCATTATACCGCTCGCCGCTTCTGTCCAGTAGCTCCTTCATCGTCTCCTCTGTCTCAACCCTTGTAACACTATCAGTGATCCTACGGTCTTGATTGAGAATGTTGGTAGTCACAACTCAGACCGGTCCGCCGAGCTTGCTCGGAAAGGTGCTACTACTCAAGGCACAAAGGGAACACGGAAACCAAAACTAGAGAAGGAGTTACAAAGAAGGCCACTCATCTAGCAAACTAACATAATTCTTCAAGTGCATGGATAGGATGTTGTCGCCAGGGGGACACAAGAGAACGTCAATTAAGAGCGTGATAGGTGTTTGTGGGCTTCCATGGACATCTGACTAGTTCATTGCGCGCTGATACGTCTTAAACGTATCTATAATTTTTGATGATCTATGCTTGTTTTCTACCAATTGTCATATGTATTTACTCTGGTTTTATATTATTTATTGGACTAACCTACTAATTTTCGAAAAGTGCACAAGTTCTTGTTTTAAACTTTGATGTGTAGGAATTAACAAGAAAACACAAAGGGAGACTTGTTGGAGAAGGACACTGACTTTCCTGAAATCTGTCCACCAACAGTTTTTAGAGATCGTTAGTTTGACCCCCGAAAACAACGTCAATTCAAGATGAAATTGCCTACAAAGTTGTTGGCCATTTCTATAGCTTCCGTTTAAGCCCAAGAACAGCCCAGTCCGAGTTCGTATGCGACCTGTGGACCCGTTTTACTGGAGGACAAATATCTGATTATGGGATTACGGGAATCGGTGACGTGATTGAGTCCAACTCTTGCCATATTTGATGGATTAGGCCAAGACACGACTTTGGAGCCTCATTAGGGCTGATAAGGGTCCCTAGGAAGGTTCTAGAGGTTCCCAAGAGCCCTTGGATCAAGGGACCATCCATCGGAGGGCCAGAGAGTATTGTCCCATCACATATAAGGAGACCAAAACCCTAATTCTTGGGAAGCCACCAAAACCTACGAATTTTTGCCTCCCCCATGGCCTCATCTCCATGGAGGAGGGATCATCTACATCATAAAGAAGCCATGGAGGAAGGGGGCTAAGGGGCGGCGCTCCCCCATGATGGCCGGCAGGCGCAGGAGGAGCCCCCTGCGCCGCCGACGGTCGTTGGCGCCGCCCTGCACCTCACGTGCTGCCCTTCTCCATCCTCTCCACCGTCTTCACCGCCATCTTCATCGCCAATTCCTCCTTGTGTACAGTGGTTCATCCTCCCACAAACCTCTGCACCTCCCTATGTAAACATGATGTTTGGCGTTATAAATTATTTGCAGATGATATATTGCATCTATGTCATGTTTGTGTAGATCCCTTTTGTCATATGATCGATTGTTGAATCTCTATGGATGGTTTGATCTATATATTGAATTTGTTACAGTACTAGGGTGCCATCATATGTTTATGCGCATGGATCACATCATAGGGTTTGTAGTATGTGGATAAAGCTAAAGGGGGTTGCTTGAGTGACAGAAACATGAGCCCCAATCTAGTGATTAAAGCATATGGGATAAAGAGGACATTTTGATCCTAATGCTATGGTTGGGTATTTTTTACCTTAATGTATCTTCTAGTAGTTATAGATGTTTTCTAGAGTTCCAATCATAAGTACTTGCAATCATTTGATAGTGAGAGCTTGTTAGCTTTGCCTCTCCCACATAAAAGAGGAATATCAACCTTGTATTTGACTATTTGATCATGGACAAATCCATCACACTTTCCACCACTTTTCGACACTCATGTTACTGTTAGTTTATAGTCATTTAGTATACTTTATTGCTGTAGCAACTAACTTTACTTTCATGTATTTATTATCCTGCAAAACTATCTTGTTTACCCGTATTGTTACTCTAGTTTTATTTCCTAGATATTGCAAATCGTTTAGTGTGCGTAGAGTTGTATCGGTGGTTGATAGAACTTGAGAGAATACTTATCCTACCTTTAGCTTCTCGTTGGGTTCAACACTCTTACTTATCGAAAAAGGCTACACACGACCCCGTATACCTGTGGGATATCAAGACCTTTTCTGGCGCCGTTGCCGGGGAGCAATAGCTTGGGTGAATGTTCTTGTGTGCACTTGTTTTCTTTGTCTCTAAGTAGTTTTATTTTCAGTTTTAAGTTTTTTGATATATTTAGTTATGGATAGGGAACACGAATTAAAAAAAAGTTGTACTTGTTGTCTAAAAATGTTTTCAAAAAGGGAAGTGATTGGAAAGATGAGTAATGGTTAAGTGGGGGTCGACCTTGAACACTTGTGTTCATGCCTATGAAAACAAAACAAATCATTCCATGGAAGATTTTCAGTTAAAAACTTGTATACATTGTATATATTGTACATATTCCTCTGTACCATAAAAGTAAATTACTAATTGTAGTTTCTAGTTACTTGGAAGTTGATAGTTTTGCTTTGCTGTCCAGAAATAGATTTTTTGTGCTTCATCGTACAAAATGTTTAAAATCACCAGAACATGATATTGATCTGATATTTCTTGAGTGCAAAGTAATGCTTATTATATTTCTTTCAATAGAATAACTTTTCCTGATTTGAGGTACGTAGATAGGTCTAATAATTTGATCTTTACTGCTTCACTGTAAAAAATCATGATAAATCTCAGAATAGTATTTTGATCTGAATTTTTTTGTGCATAAACCTGAGATTATGATCTGTATTTCATTAGCTTTGTGTTTTTTTATTTGAGCTACCTAACTATCTCGTTGAGTGTCATATTTACAGACTGTTCAGTTTTGGCAGATTTCTTAGTTTATTCAATATTGTACTTGGTGTTATTAATTTCATTAGTTTTTTACGGACAACGAAAGTCATGAACACCTTAGTATATACAGTGGCTAATATTGAGTAAATATTATGAAACTTGTCAATGCTTGAACATGAGTGGATTTTATTTACTGAGTACTAACACTACTAATGAGTTTTTGTCAAGTTTTATGTGAATGTAGTATTTAAGATCCAATGGAGATGGTGATACGAGATGAATGAGAAGAGAAATGCTCAATCTTGGGGACTCCCAAGTGCACCTCAATTAATTATTCAAGAATATTCAATCATCAAAGCTTGGGGATGCCCAAGGCAACCCTTCTTTTTCCATGCCTACCTAAAAGACGTTAAAGCAAAGCACTTCTTGGGAGATAACCCATGGTTTTATTTTTACATTGTTTTTCTCTGTTTTCTTTGAGTCAAGGTGTTGTATACTTCTGTAGAAACTCCTTTGTATCTTTATTTTCATGTATTAGATGTGCCAAGTAACGTTTCTAGCGAAAGTTGGTGTTACTTTTGGATTTCCGCGCAGGAAACAGATTTATGTCGTCCACCGTATAAAATCTTGTAATTCACAGAAAGATCAAAATGACCTGCAATTTTTTTTCTTATTCCTCAGCTAATTCTGAAACTTTGTCGTTCTTTACGTTTTTCGATTTTAGCAAGTTAAGTGCCCCCCAAAAATTCGTCATTACAGACTGTTCTGGTTTTGGCCGATTCTGCCTTTTTACTTGCATTCTCTCTTTTACTATGTCGAGTGGATTTCTTTGCTTAACGAAACATCAGTGGCTGTAGCAAATGTTTAGAAGTATTAATAACACTTGTTCCCATGCAAAACACGTGAATTTTTGATTGTGCAATAACCCTCTAATGCGAATTACTTTGAGTGTGGTGCGAAGGAACTTTTCAAGGGTCAAGAGAAGAGGGTGATATAATGTGACCAAGAAGAGTGTAAAGCCAAAGCTTGTGGATGCCCCCGTGGTTCATCCCAGCAAATTCTAAGAAGAATCAAGACTCTAAGCTTGGGGATGCCCAAGGCATCCCCTTCTTCATCAACAATTTATCAGATCACTTCCAGTGAAACTATATTTTTATTCGGTCACATCATATGAATTTTACTTGGAGCGTCTGTTTGTTTTCTTTTATTTTACTTGCTGAATGTATAGTATGGGCACCTAGAGGGGGAGGGGATGAATAGGTGCTATGACCAATTTTAATTTTTCTTTCACAATTAGACTTGACACAAAGGTAAATTCTCTAGATAATGCAACTACGGTGAATTTACCTATATGACAAGGAAAACAACAATCACAATACAAGTGCAAGTAAAGGGAGAAGGGAACGAGTAAACCGATATGAAGCATGTCACGACCCCGGACCCAGAGATATACAAACTGTCATGTGCTCCTAGCAATGGACCCACAAGGGCTTCAGGATTACCAGCCCCGGCCGCAACAAACAACAGCAGGCAGACCAGATTCATCGGCATGTAGTCCGGATCCCCGGTCTACTACTCCTTGTGTCCATGCTAGTCATAACCAGATATGTATACCCAAGCGTCCACGAGTCGGATGAAACTGAAGGAACGGGACCAGAGTTATACAGAGCTGCTATGTGTCCAGAAAGTGCAACAACAATCGAGGGTTACTGGGGTTACCTCGCCCCAGGTCGAATATCTTCGGCAGGCGGGCTCGGGCATGGATCATCGGCTCCACAACCCCTCAACTGCGACAACTATGCAGGCATAGCCAAAACTGTATAACAACAGGCTTGAAACCAACAACCGATCAAAGCAACACTCTAGACATAGAAACTGTATTGAGCATGTATTACTAGAGTATAGATTTACAACCAGAGGTCACATGACCCAACATTACATCAGATAACGGAAGGCAAATTATGTTGCTAATCAACAAGAATAAAAAAGGCCTAAGAGGCCACAACATAAAGCGACGTCCTAGCCCATAGATTCCAGGCTGCTACCTGGGAACCCCAAAACTACTCGTCGATGTCCATGCTGAAACACCACCGATGTGAGACCTTCACCTGAACCAAATTTAAGCAAACCTGAGTGTCGTGGGATAATCACGGCAGACGTTACCGGGGGTAACGGATCTTGGGGCAAGACGACACAGGCGTTTGGGAGAGGGTTTAGCTCAGAGGAAAACATGATGGAACTCGATCTGGTAGCCGGCAATCAAGTCGTCAAGTCTCCGATCTCAAGATATTAACTCAACTCTCGTGTTACACTGGATACTCGATACCAAAACGATATTGCTAGGGTTCTTAGATCTCTTCAGCTAAGCCTAGGGGTCGGTTTATAAAGCACCCGTACCCCCTGGCTTACCCTCCAAGACGCACCCTGAATCCTACCCGGACACCGCGTACAAACCCTAACTTTCCTTTACAGTAACCCACAATCCGGGTTACGAGGCCTACAAACTTGGGCCTTCCAGAAGTTTCTTTATCCTTAGCCGGATCTTGCGCAGCGTCCTTTGGGCCGGGTTACACCTTGGAGTTGGCCTACCGGGTTATTATCCCTCCATTAGTAGTCCCCAGAATAGCTTGGTCTTCACGGATCCGCCCTTGAAGCGCCTGCTATTCCCTGAAAAAATGTCAAACGCACAAGCGTATGGAGGCCGGGTTAAGGTGCTTTGATAAATAGCTAGGCCTAACTCCATGGTGGCCATATAGTAACCCGGCTTTTCTCCAAGCACTTGGCTTAGCTCTCCAGGTCTAAACCCTGATAAAAAATGCCAAAAGCTCGTCTTACTTTACTCGATAATTAACCCTGATATCGCGGAAAATATCTCCTTATTTCTGCCCGGATATCACGTTCAACGCTTGAAGCATATCTCGAAAAATCCGCACAGATGACCGTTATCCCAAAATTTCCGGATCCCGCCTGTTAGGATAGGTTTATCCACCCACACCTTATAAATAGAGCCCAGAGGGTAACTTAGATCCTAACATTTCATTCCAACCTTCCCTTCGCTTCCTCATTCCCTGCGCTCCGCAATTCCACAAGAATCTCAAGCCACCATCGTAGCAAGGCCGCCGTCGACCACATTCATCCTTGAACGACTCTGCGCCGCCGCCAAACTCTGCCACCGCGCCGTCATCCCACTCATCAAGGGTTGCAGGGGGACATCCAGACCGCGACATCGGTCGCCGCCACGCCAGATTCAAGCTCCTCCCAGTAAGTATTTGTTAAGATAGCTCCACAATTTTTCGATTCGCCTCAGATTGGATCTAGGTCAACCTGCGAGCCGTTCTTCCTATTGCACCGGATTAGATCGATTTGACGCTCGCTAACTCCTTTAACCACCTGTTTGACAATTACACCTCATCCTCCTACCATTATCAATCACCAATTTCTTCGTAGAATCGTTCACAAGTTTTCCAATCTAGATCCATTTCACCTTAATTTTCCGCGCATAACATTGACACCCGGAAAACCCTCCTTTTCCGGCTATTTTGCTTGCAGCAGATACATGGGCAACCATCCGTCTTCCCCAAATACTTTTCCATACGTAAGTGACCAATAATCTCCATAGTTGTACTTAATACCCGGATACCTCGCAATCTCCACTCCATGGCGTGATACCCGGATAGTTCTTAGTTTTCATGCTTTCTTGATACCCCAGACTCGGATAATCCAATACTTCCGAGTCTTATTTCCTGTACCTTTTTTCCTTGTGTTTTGCAGGTTGACCCCATGGCTCCCAAAAGGCAAGGGAAACAGCCGGCCCAGGCGAAGACAACCCAATCCATATCCGCCAATTGGGGGCGATCCACTGTCACAAAGGCCAAGCTGGAAGAATTGGCCGAGTTGGGGGTTCTTCCCCCTCAAAAGGACATCCACTGGAGGGCGCCGGGTGACGAGACCCGGCCCACACCCGCCGACGGCGAGGTAATCTGTTTCCTAGAGCACGTGACCCGGGGATTCCGCCCTCTGGGTCACCCTTTCTTTTCGCGAGGTCCTGAGCCACTACGGCCTCCGGGTATTCGACATAGGGCCTAACTCTATGTTGAATATTACCCACTTCATTGTCCTATCCGAGTCGTACTTGTGCACTCCGCCAAGTTTGACTCTCTTTATTGAACTTTTCCAGTGCAAGCCGTGCCGCGAAAGCGGTGACGGAGCACTTCTCACTTGCGACGGGGTATCCATCCAACGCCGCAAAAACTCCCCAATGCCGACCCTTAATCTGAACTCCCATGTCAAACACTGGCAACTATCCTTCTTCTACTGCCACGACACCTCTCCACCCGGCGAGAAGAGACTGCCGGGTTACTCGGAGGGCCTCCTCAATACTTCCGAGAATTTCAATGCTTTCGCCCGTGACTCAGACAGGGAGGCAATCATACCTTTGCTAGCTAAGTTAGCCGTTCTCTCAGCCCAAGGCCTTCTTGGGCTCAACTTAGTGAAAACTTGGGTCTACTTCCGGATCCAACCCAATTCTATCCGCTCCAAATTGTTGTGCGGATACTCGGGGCACACCACAGACGCCCTTCGATATTCCACCAAGAGCTTCGCAGCCGGGGATACCAACAAAACCATCAAGGGTTTTTTGACAGAGAAGCTGGAGGTGATAAAGAACATCGCCGGGTTACTTCCGTTTACTCGGGAAAACCCGGCCCCAGCGGTAAGACCCGATACTCATTAGTTTATTTCCTCGTCTTGACTCGATACTACTCCTAGTTCTTATTTTCATCTTTATGTCTCAGGACGATGATCCTTTCTGGACAGTTGAAACCTCCCTCCCTTCCATAGACCGGGAAGAAGAAGATGAGCCGGCTGACGGTGATGAAGGTATTTGCCCGGATCTTGTATTATATTTACTTGCATCATTTTCCTCCTATTTAACTTTTTCCCACGAACACACACTCGGTTCGCAGGGCTGGAGGACGAAGGTGAGAATAACGAGGATGACCCGGAGGCTACCGAATCTGACCAAGAGGCAACAGTTGGAGCCAAGAGGAAGACCAGAGGGGAAGTGTCCAAGGTTCCTTTCTCCTCTATATCCTCTGAACCTTACTCCTTTGATGCCATGCAACAACTTAACCATCAATTATCGAACTCGTTGTACTTGAAGGATTCTCTTCCAGCCAAGCGCAGAGTAACTCGGAGTTCCCCGGGTGAGGATCCCCTTAACCCGGGCATCTCCACCTCCCCCGTCCATCGTGCCAGTGCTCCTCCGCCTCGTACTTCCAATTCTCCTCAGCGCCACCCTTCTCCTAACCATCCACGTGTCGGGCAATTCCGGGTTCCGCTATCGGTCCCTTTGACATCTTCGTCTGCTTCCAGCGGCGAACTCCCGCCGGATTACGCCGTAAATATCGGGTAAGTTTTTGCTATATGACATCCTTTGATACCTGACAATTTTCAATCACCATTGCTAACTGCCTCTTCTCATCTTTCTTTAGCGCTCAAGCCACCGTTAGTGACCAGGAGAATGTGGAGATGGATAACCGGGAGGCGGATAACCGTCAGACAGAGGAGCCGACTGAGAACGTAGACGCCGCGACCGGTGGTGATACTGAGAACAACCAGGAACAAGCCGCCGGGTCTCCTGAGTCATCCGAACCAGTGGACGAGGAGATCGAGGTTCCGGACACGAGGATGGGTTCTCCCAACCCGGATACTCAGACTGTCCGGGTCTCGACTCCAAGGGCGGGGAGAGCTCCCCCATCAGGCGACCAGGCTGCCGGCTCTTCCGGTGTCCGACCCGAGGACCTGACGTTTGCCCAGATGCTTGAAACCATGCGCGCTTTGAGGGCTAATGAAGAAAACATCTTGGAGGCTTTAATAGCCAAACACGAGGTAAACCCAACTAATATTGCTTGTGTCCTTATCCAGTCCCCAAGTTCCGAGTGAATTAATTCACAATTTGCTTGGAACTTTATGATATAAGCGACTGATAACTTGCCCCTTTACCCGGCTAATCCTTCCTTGCATCCATGCAGTCCTTCGTGACTCAATCTGAGGAGAAACTAGCCAAGGCCACCAAGCTCATTGAAAAGGAGGTGGCTCTGCGTGAGGCGGCCGAGGCTGAGGCCAGGAGGAGCAGGACGATAATGAAGAAATATAGGAGGAGGGCTCACACAGCAGAAGATGATCTAACAAGCCTTTCTATTCAAATTGCTGATACGTATCGTGCTTTGCTTGGTACGTTTCTTCATCCGGGTTATCCTTTTGATAAATAGCCGGAGTTTCCTGACTCATGTTTCCATTTTTGCAGGTCCGGATGAAGTGATGCCGGACGAGGGTGACATTGCCAGGCTGAAAACTATCAAGAGCGTTATCCGGCAGCTATGCGCCGGAACCAAATGGATCCTTCAAGAAATACGGTGGCCGGGTAAAGGGCATGGCGACCTGAAGAGAATGCTAGACGCTTGCTCCACTATCCCCGAGTGGATTTGGCACTGGAAACGCTCGTCCTGCCGGGTTGGAGTAACCCGGGGTCTTGCGCTTGCCAAGGCTTACTTCCCTAAGCTCGAGCTAGCCAAGCTTATGGGCGGTTTCCCAGAATACAAGCTTGATGGGTCCAAGTTCTCCGTGAAGGATTTCCAGGCCGTCCAGAAGGAGGTCCGTTACCCGGCCAGCGTGATTGCTGACGGCTTAGATGTCGATTCCCTCGTTCCTGCGTATGATGCTGCTGGTGAAGCAGTTAAGTCGGATCTTCCCGAGCCATATGACATGCTGGCCCGATGGAAGGAGGAAGCTGCTAAGTTGAGGGAGGAGGCTGCCAAAAAGAAAGCTGAAGCCGATTCTGCACCCGCTACCTCCACACCAGTCGTTCCTCCTCCTGCGCGAGCCGGTACTACTGATCCGGGTGCTGCTGTTACCCCAAGTGATAGCAAGGGCAAGGCGAAGATGGACGCCGCGGCCTAGAACGCCGAGTGATACCTGATGCCTGATGCTACCTCATATGCGTCAGTTGATCGATGTGTCGTTAAAACAATTATTTTTGGATGGTGCGCCTGTGCACCTTTGATACTATTTGCCGGAGTTTGTAATGCACTCTAAGTTCTTGATACACTTTGTGCTTCTTCTGATCGCTTTAAATTTATCCACTTTTGAGTCAACTTGTTCTTGATATCCGACTTTCTTTACGATTCCTTTTGTGAGACTCGGTTTCCGAGTTTCGTGGGTGTTGACGAGCGGACTTGCTTCCAAGCCCCCAAGTCCCCGAGACTCGGATGTTTGGGTTTTTTGAGCCTTAGCAACTAAGCTACTTTTTCCTTTCCAAAATCCCGAATGCCAAGACCCGAATTTCCGAGTCTGGGATATGTGGTCTTTTCGAAGAGAACGAGTTTTGTTGTTTGCTAAGCCCAAACCCGGAGCCGTTTCACATAGGTAATGAAGTTATGCTTGATAAACATTGAGTTTCCAGCTATTAGCCTTATACTCTGCATAACTTGTGGTTTAGATGACCCTTTTGACAATCTTGTACTATAAGCCGGCTTTCGCGTGGATACCATGTTGTTACATCTATACGAAAACAGGGTCAGGCAAGTCCCATTGGGCTTCATGGCTGATTGTAATCGTAAGCGAGCAAATCATGCCACTTTTATTGCGAGTCACATCGAGCTTAAGTAAGAAAAGTCAAGAAAGTTTGGCTCCTTTGTCCGGTTATAAGATTGCAGCCGTACTCGTTTGCGAGTAATCGGCCCTTATAACTCATAGGCATCGAGGCCGGGTCATTGGGTTTGCAACTGTGCTATTCAAGCAATCAGCCCCCAAGACCTATATATATGCAACGTACTGAGATTAAGGAAAATGAGAATAATCGCTTCTTTTCTTGATATGAGAATGTTGGGTCAGCAAGCCGCCTCATTAAAAACCCATCCAGTCCCCAAGGGTACCCTGGATAGGAAAAGAGTACGTCTGAAACATGCTGCCTGTTACATCGTGCAATTCCACTTGCCAATACAGTCTTTACTAAGTATAATATGGACGTAGCTGAGCCACGTTCCATGGTCTGTCTCTTTCTTGCATAGATGAAGTGGTATGAGCGGTGTCATTAACTGTAGCCGACTCTTCCCTTGCATCTACCAAGTAATATCCATTATGCAGATTCCGGCTTATGATAAACGGTCCTTCCCATGGTGGTGATAATTTGTGTTTTCCTTCGTTTGACTGTACCAGGCGCAGAACCAAGTCTCCTTCCTGGAATACCCGGGTTTTCACGCGCCGGCTATGATACCTCCGTAGATCTTGCTGATATATGGCTGATCTTTCCAGGGCTTGTTCCCTTTGCTCTTCTAACATATCTACGGCGTCCTGCCGGGTCTTCTCGTTCTCTACCTCGACGTAAGCTGATACTCGAGGTGAATCATGAATAATATCACTCGGCAGCACTGCCTCCGCACCATAAACCATGAAGAATGGTGTCATCTGAGTAGATCTGTTAGGTGTAGTGTTGATACCCCAGACCACGGAAGGTAGTTCTTCGACCCATGCACCCGCAGCCCTAATGCAAGGGACTCGCAGTCGTGGCTTTAGTCCACGAAGTAATTCTTGGTTTGCCCTCTCCACCTGTCTGTTGGCCTGCGGGTGAGCCACTGATGCTACGTCAAGCCGGATTCCATTGCTACCACAAAACTTTTCCATTGCGCCAAGGGACATGTTGGTTCCATTGTCGGAAATTATACTGTGGGGATACCCGAACCGATAGATAATTCTTTTCAGGAACTTGACCGCTGTAACTGCTTCAAAGTTGGTGACTGGCATAACCTCAACCCACTTGGTAAACTTATCAATAGCCACCAAAAGATGTGTCTTCTTGCAAGGTGACATGTGAAAGGGACCAACCATGTCCATACCCCAAACCGCGAACGGCCAAGTTAACGGAATAGTCCGTAATTCCATAGCTGGCACGTGGGTTTGGCGAGCGTACCTTTGACATCCGTCACACCTTGCCACTAAGCGCTCCGCATCTGCTAGAGCCGTGAGCCAGAAAAATCTGTGTCGATATGCTTTGGCCACAAGGGATCTTGTGGATGCATGATGCCCATAATCACCTTCATGGATTTCCTTAAGAATCTGTCGGCCTTCTTCTGGTGCTACACAGCGCAGAAAGACTCCTGCTGTACTTCTCTTGTATAACTCCCCATCGATGATCGAATATCCCTTTGCTCGCCGCAGAATTTGCCTTGCTAACACCTCTTGCTGTGGTAACTCGCCCCGTGATAGGTAGGCCAAAAACGGTTCTGTCCACTCAGGAATAGCACGCACAGTGGCCACAAGTCCTAAATCCGGGTCTTGATTTGCCAATTCCTCCTCTGACTCGGTTTTAATTGATGGTCGCCATAATTCGTCCAGGAAAACGTTAGGTGGAACCGGCTCTCTGCGCGAGCCGAGTCTAGCGAGGGCGTCGGCTGCCTCATTCTTTCTTCTGTCTATATGCTCCACCTCGTACCCGGAAAAACATCCTGCAACCCTATCAACTTCCCTGCGGTATGCTGCCATAGTTGCGTCCTTTCTATCCCAAGTTCCTGACACCTGCTGTACCACAAGGTCCGAATCTCCAAAGCATCGTATCCTCTTAATGTTCATCTCCTTGGCTACCTTTAAGCCATGCAATAGGGCCTCATACTCGGCCACGTTATTGGAACAGTCAAAGTGAATTTGTAGTACGTAACTCAATTTGTCTCCTTTGGGTGATGTTAGCACCACTCCAGCTCCTGATCCCTCGTACTGCTTTGATCCATCGAAGTGCATAATCCATGACTCGGAGTTTGGAACCATGGTAGTCATGCCTGTGTGTGTCCAATCATTAACGAAATCAACCAGAGCCTGAGATTTGATTGCTGACCTGGGCTCGTAGCTGATGTGATAATCCCCCATTTCTATCGCCCATTTGGCTATTCTTCCGGTCGCATCCGAGTTTCTGATGATATCCGACATTGGTATTGAGCTAACCACTGTTATGGGGTGTTCCTGGAAATACGGCTTCAGTTTCCGGCTGGCCATAAAGACCCCGAAAACCAGTTTCTGCCAATGCGGATAGCGCTGCTTTGCCTCTGATAATACCTCACTGACATAATAAACCGGCCTCTGGACTGGATAACCTTTCCCGTCCTCTTTACGCTCCACAACCACTACTGCACTGACGGCTCGGGGGCCAGCTGCCACGTATAGCAGCATAGGCTCTTTAGGACCCGGGGTCGCTAGTACTGGTGCCTCAGATAACTGCTTCTTTAGTGCTTCGAACGCCTCATCCGCCTCTTGATCCCATACGAATTTGTCGGATTTTCTCAAGAGCCGGTACAAGGGTATTGCCTTTTCTCCGAGTCTTGATATAAATCGGCTCAAGGCTGCTATGCAGCCCGTGAGCTTTTGAACATGCTTCAAATTTTCCGGCTTTTTCAGACTTTGGATAGCTTTGATTTTGTCCGGGTTTGCTTCAATTCCTCTCTCGGAAACGATAAAGCCAAGTAATTTCCCGGCTGGAACTCCAAATACGCACTTTGTCGGGTTGAGCTTCATCTGATACCTCCTTAAGTTCTCGAACGTTTCCTTTAGATCGTCAATAAATGTTTCTGCCTTCCTGGTCTTGATAACCATATCATCCACATAAGCATGGACGTTGCGTCCAATTTGGTCCTCGAAGCACTTCTGAATACACCGTTGATAAGTTGCGCCAGCGTTCTTCAACCCAAATGTCATGGTTTTGTAACAAAAGGCCCCAAAAGGGGTTATAAACGATGTTTTCTCCCAATCCTCACTCTTGAGTTTAATCTGATGATATCCGGAATAAGCGTCCAGAAAGCACAATAGGTCACTCCAGCTACTGCATCTATGATCTGATCTATCCTTGGTAGTGCGAACGGATCCTTTGGGCAATGCTTGTTGAGACTCGTAAAATCAATGCACATTCTCCACTCATTGGTCTTTTTCATTACTAGCACCGGATTTGCTAACCAATCCGGGTGAAATACTTCCATGATGAAGCCGGCTGTCAATAGCCGAGCAATTTCTTCACCTATAGCTTTCCTTCTTTCCTCATTCATCTTCCTCAAGCCCTGCTTCACAGGCCTGGACTTGGGATCTACATGCAAACTGGGCTCTGCCAATTCTGTAGGGATACCCGGCATGTCGCTAGGTGTCCAGGCAAATACGTCCGCATTCGAACGAATAAACTCCACAAGTGCCTTCTCCTGCTCGCTGTCCAAGTTAGATCCTATAGTAAATTGCTTAGTGGGATCACCTTCGACAAAATCTATCATCTTGGTGTCCTGTGTTGCCTTGAATTTTGCTCTTTCGTCCTCAGTATTCGGCTTTTTCAATGCGGTTCCATCATCCGGATCTACTTGAGACCGATAATACTTGAGTTCCTCTTTTCTGCAAGCTTGCTCGGCCATTACCGAATCTCCTTCGTCGCACTCGGCCGCTATATCCCGGCTTCCATGTATGGTGATGGTCTGCTTAGGACCCGGAATCTTCAGCTGCAAATACACATAGCACGGCCTGGCCATGAATTTGGCGTAAGCCGGTCTTCCAAATAGCGCGTGATAAGGACTGCGCAATTTGACCACCTCGAACGTGAGCCACTCGACTCGATAATTATCCGTTGATTCTCTGAAAACTACCTCCAATGCGATTTTCCCCTCGGGACATGCCGAGTGACCCGGCACTATTCCATGAAAAATTGTTGAGCTTTTATGTAGCTGGGACTCTTTGAGACCCATGCGTAAAAAGTTTCCCAGTACAAGATATTGATGCTACTTCCACCGTCCATCAGGACCCTTTTTAACTCGTAACCATTAACCTGTGGTGTGACTACCAATGCTAAGACTCCTGGGTGCTCTATTCTTTCCGGGTGATCTCTTCTGCTCCACGTTATCTCTTGCTCCGCCCATCTCAGGTATCCCGGACCAGCCGAGGAAACCGAGTTCACAGCTTGCTTGAGTATCTTTTTTTCCCTATTAGAAGTTCCTGTGGTATGCACATGATATTGTCCTTTTAAATCAGATGTACGTACCATACCGATGAAGATGCTGATCTGGCCGATCGTCACAATAGATCCGGATTCGAGGTGATCCGACTCTGGCCCCCAGCCGGAATCGTCCACCATCTTCTCTCCTTTGTGATCGATGTAGATCTCGCCGACGACAAGATTCTCCATGTTCTTCCGAGCTTCTCCCGTGATGTAACCACCTTTAGACGCAGGCCCCACGGTGGGCGCCAACTGTCGTGGGATAATCACGGCAGACGTTACCGGGGGTAACGGATCTTGGGGCAAGACGACACATGCGTTTGGGAGAGGGTTTAGCTCAGAGGAAAACATGATGGAACTCGATCTGGTAGCCGGCAATCAAGTCGCCGAGTCTCCGATCTCAAGATATTAACTCAACTCTCGTGTTACACTGGATACTCGATACCAAAACGATATTGCTAGGGTTCTTAGATCTCTTCAGCTAAGCCTAGGGGTCGGTTTATAAAGCACCCGTACCCCCTGACTTACCCTCCAAGACGCACCCTGAATCCTACCCGGACACCGCGTACAAACCCTAACTTTCCTTTACCGTAACCCACAATCCGGGTTACGAGGCCTACAAACTTGGGCCTTCCAGAAGTTTCTTTATCCTTAGCCGGATCTTGCGCAGCGTCCTTTGGGCCGGGTTACACCTTGGAGTTGGCCTACCGGGTTATTATCCCTCCATCACTGAGTACTGGAGGTACTCAACAAGACTTAGTTAACCTATTATATATCTGCTAGTTTCATAAAGGGTTTTATGAAGGCTGATTTGCGTAAAGCAATGTTTGTTTTCCAAATCGAGGAAGAATAGCACGTATTGTAGAGGGTTTTCAAAACATATGAAAAAGGACTCAACTCTTGTAGATCATCATCTTTTGAAACCACCAACTTCATTTCCCAGCATCTCACTTGCTACAAGGATCACCCCTCTCGACATCTCCAAGGAGGCACCCTTCATCTATTGCATCCATGCTTTGTCAACATATTTTACGCCACGTTCAAGTTATCTATGGTCTTTACATTCACCAAGTCGTCCTTAACCGTGGACACGGCTTTTCAAAAAGATTGCCCTGCAGGGATGTACACTTTACCCACACGTACCATCCGACTCTTAGCGCCACATGTACGTTCTTCCATGGAACGCGACAGAGGGTGGCTGGCCACGACCTTTACCTTACCCGATCCTATCCATGAGTCAACCCAAGACAGGGCCACCCCGTCAACAGGGAGTTGGCCATCCTCCTGACGGCACCTTTCTCTGTGAGGCGGGGTCAAGATCCGTGTACGTCCATCACTTGGCCCCGGTCACGCCCTAGCGGAGCATTTTGTTTTCAAAACCGTTTAAAAGGTTTTATTTGCGGTGCCGAATGGAAATCTCAAACTACGTGACTCATGGATCTGGCCAAACAAGTTAGTTGGTCGAGCGCGGTTACTTAGACCCCGCGTGTGGTTGCACGCTCAGTCTTGGCTTCCGCTCGAGACCGTAATCTTAGGGTTGGCGAGTATAGGACGAACAACCACTTCCCAAGTGGCCTCCCAAAGCAGCCTTAATCAAGTTATCCACACAAAGCTCATCTCACCACGTCATCATATCATACTAGGTTCTCGTAGCTCTGATTCATCAACCGGATGGAGCAGAGGTAAACAAACATGTAAAGCTAAGCGAAGCAGATATGAGGCTTTGGCGATGCGCACAAGCAAATCTATGGCGGCTAGGAGCAGTGGATCAGGATATTGAGGCAATGCAGTATATAGGTGAACTATATCTACTAGCATCAAATACTTTGGAATCGAATGCACAGTACGAGAATCAAATGTTGTTCGAAAACATATATGAGCAGATAAGAGGTTATGCTTGCCTTGGTTATAATAAAACCAATAGAAATGTCTTCTGGAATAAGTGCTTGACTTGTCGGTTAAGATCAAGTATTCACCATGGAGTTGTTGGCCTTCTCTTCGGAGTCACGTTCTACCGAGGGGGAAACAACACCGATAAAAAGAAGAACAATCAACCATGGCATCGATGCAATGCACAACATGTATGCATGAGCAAGTTAATGCACTGAAATAAAGCCCTAGACATGAAGATAGGGTTGCTAGGGTTCGTATGTCAATTATGCAGTTTTACTGAAATTAGCCCGAAATAGACCCCGGAGGGCAATTCGGCTGGTTATGAAGGCGAGTACCATTTTAATAGCTCAAATAGGTTTAAAAACATCATAAACAGGTTGTATTTGTCATTTTGAGCACTTTGGTATATAACTTTTAATTTTCTAATTTTATTGAATAAAAAGTTATTTTCTCCATTTTAAATGATTAAACAACATTAAATAAATGCTCATTTTTGGACTTTCTCAAACATGTGTGAAAATTACATATCTGGGTAGATTACATTTTTCTGAACAAAACCATACTTTCATTTTATTTTTCTGAGTAATATTTTGGGAAATATTAATTTTACAAGTTCTTATTATTTTCTGTAATTTAAAATAACAGAGGGCCCACGTGTCATTTTAATTTTATTTTTCTAAAAAGAAAAGCCATTGGCGATGGGCCCATGGTGACGTCAGCGACGGACGGAAAGCCACTGCCGGCGAGCAATCGCTCGACAGGGCACGAATTGGGCCGCGTGATTTTGTGCATACGAAGGAGGGGTGCACGGTGAACCAAATGGTGGCGGCGGGGCGACCTAATTGTCACCGGAAAGCTGCCGGCGGTGAGGTTTGCGGCGGCCGGACATGGCAAACGACGACAACGAGCTACGGTGCACGGGGGGAAGCGCAGGGGCGACTGGAAAGCTCACCAGAGCACCGTGATCGAGTGGAGGTGGTCTAGGAGGGGCGGTGAGGCCGTGGTCGACGACGAGCTTGCAAACGACGGCGGCCGGACTCGGAAACGACTCGTCGATTCGCGCTGTCCTTGGCTTCCGAGCTCGCGTGGCTCGACGGGGACATAGAGGGAAGCTCGGCGGGGCCAGTGGCGTGCACGGAGGGGCGCGGGGGTGGCCAGAACGACGGCAAATCGACGGCGGCCGTAAGACAGAAAGTTAGGGTTTGGGTTCTGTGCGGGGAAAACAGAGAGGAAGAGGCGATGGCGCGTGGGGCGAGCGAGTAGAGGAGGTTGAGGACGCCTCCTCGTCCTCCTTATCCTCGCGGAGAAGCAGGAGGTGGCACACGGAGCCGTCGGCGAGCGGCTCTCCTTCTGGCAGAAGGAGGAAGACGATAAACAAGGAAGTTTTGCGAAAACCCCCCGAAAGAAACAGAAACTGCAAAAAGGTCCTTTTCCCTTTAAAAACAGAACTGAAAGCAAACTTTTGAGAGCCTTTTCGAACTCAGAAAAATTGGCAAAAATAACTTTTGGAAAGCTTGTGAAATTTCCAACAAAACCATGTGTTTCTTTGGTGTATTTGAAATATTTTTCAATACAAGATTTTAGAACCCAAATTAAGTACTTTTTGTGGAATTTTCTCAAACCAAATAAATTCACAATTTAAATTAGTTTAACATGGTTCAAATTTTTGTTTTCATGCATGTATGAGATGAAAAACACCACAGCCCTTTGGTAGCAAAATTTTGGATGTTACAAATCTACCCCCCTTACAAGAATCTCGTCCCGAGATTCCCGAAGGAGAAGAAAGAAGGAACACCGGTTTTGAACGATCTTCTCGAACCTTAAGGTTCTCTTCTCGAAGAGATTGTTCGGTAGCACTTGCGAAGATCTCCAGCGGATACACCTTAGGTGAGAGGGAAAACTCTTAGGAACTGATCTTTACGGAGATCGAGTATCCCATGGGTAACTCATGACAGGATGTTCATAAAGAACTTTTGAGTTAACAGGCATGAAACACATCAAGGTGACGGAGGGAACTGAGAGAGGGTTTCAAGTTTATGGACGATGGTTTTTGAAAGGATTTAGAATATGAGCTTTGCACAAGACTTTAAATCCTTGTGGACAAGAAAGGTTGGACAACTTGTGACATAACAGTTTCTTCAAATAGAATACCAAGATGGTGAGGATGGTCTTGAATATCACAACGTAATATCCGTAGACGAGGGAGAACACGAGAAAACACTATTATTGTGCGTCGGAGAAAATTTGATACAGGATCATGTTCACTCTTCGGAGTGGACACAGAAGATAACAGAACTTTCATTCCATCAAAGTTTGTCAATAACTTTGTCAAAAATCATGATGTTACTTCACAACAGAGTATGAGTAACCAAAATAAGTTGGAGCACCGTAACAAAGGAGGAATTCTTGATCACACCATAAGGATGGGTAACCAACGAGGGTTGAAACACCAGAAGGAATAGGGAATCTCTTTCCTATTGTGGTTTGGACGTAGCAATGCATCTTCCACATGGTTAAGATCCCATGGCTGAAGTGACTGACAAATTCACACAATGTATGAGATGAACAGAACTTCAAGTACCAACAACCTGAAGAAGGAAATTGTTCGATGGCGGTCACAAAACACCAGGGGATGGTTCTCATGAGGAACTTGTTTCCACCAGAACAAAGGTTTTGAGGATCAATAAAGAGACATTGGAAGAATAAACGTCCAGGTTATCCTTGATGTTCTAAATACCGACACCAGGCTCACGACAAGCCTTCTATAGGTCATCAAGTGAAAGTAAAACTCCGGTTTGGAAGATCGGGGAGGAAAACTTGTTGAGAACGAGCCACACCAGAATTCTCACGGAGAGTGGTTGTTCTTACAGATTCAAAGAGATATGACATTAGACCTTCCGGCTAATTGTGTCAACCACAACATCAACCATGCCGGATTCTGGAAGGACCTAATTCAATACCCTTGAGGAAAACACCAACCATCATTGTTGCTTGAGATTCAACTATGGTTAGTGGGAAAAATAACCCATACTCGGTATGTTTGAACAACGGAATTACACCGGTTACAGTTGAGATACTTTTACTAGATTCTCAAGATACTGACTACGATGCCACACTCAAGAGGATGAGTGAGATTGCATAACTCATGTATTAGCAACTTGTGAAATATGGTTGCACCTACATGACTTACTTACAAAGGAACACATCGGAGTCCTTGTTGGGGAGACGATACAGAGATAACAAAGTTTTTAGACTTCTTCTCTTTCACGAACAATCAGTCAGTGGCTTGGGGTGGATGCAAACTTCTTAAACTAAATGGAGGTAACAACTTACCATCTCAAGAGTAGTCCACACATGCATGACTGACATGGGATTATTCCCGAAGGAACAAGAAAACTCTTCTCAAACCCACGACGACAACTTTCACCAAAATCACATGAACCCGAGAAAGTCACTTCGAACACCGAGAGCACAATCTTCGTAATGGAACAAAGATGGTTCTCGAAAGTTTCCAACATTAGTTCCAAGTGTTCAACATTAACCTCTTGCAACTTGGGTAAATAGGAATGTCATCGATGGGCTCGAAAACACACTTATCACGATACTCCAAGCAGAGGGATTCATATGGTATATGAACAAGGCAGAATATTGGTCAGAAAAAAATGACATGAAGGTGTACCTAGGCAAAACACCATGAATGGAAACACCATCAAAGTAGTCCTTGGAACTGAACATGATCTGACGATAGCACAAACCAAATCAAAGGTAAAATTATAGCATATCCATTGAAGAGATACTATCATGCTTCAACACAAAAGGAACTAGACATCCCTTAACAAAGGATCAAGTTAGGCGGAGCTTTTGCCTTCTAACTCTCCAAGTTGTTGTTTAAGCTCAACCAACTAGTCCAGCATAGTTTCTTGGAGAAAAGAGCAATTCAAATTTACCCTTTGCTTAGACATTACAGCCAGGTAACAACCTGGTGATACTTCTGGAAAGAGAACCAGAATATCACAACCGACCGGTATGTCTTGGAGTTTGGAAGGAAGCTTGCTTTTCAAAGCAAACAATATGATCTTGAGAGCTTCAGCATAAACCTAACTCTCTGACCAAGAATGTACACCGGAATGAACGGATTTGGTAACACAGTCAACTTAAGGTAGAGACCGGGTGACCAATAGTGCTAAGAAAGATGCAGATGTTTCTTAGATTTTTTTTAAAGCAATACAAATTGCTAGGAATATCTGATGCACACATCGATACACAGACTCATCATCCTCAAACATTCAAGCTTGGAGAAATGGTGGGTGAAGATGTGTAGGAGCATCACTTCATAAATAATGCCATGAAGCTAGGCATGAACTCTTGATATGTAAGAGTGTGATACCCTGAGGTAGAACAGAGTAGAAGCTAATGAAACTTCTTTAACCTGGGAATTACAAAACTTTGACCTGGTCCTGGAGGTGAACGAGGTACTGGAGTTTGTTTCTCCTGACATCCCAAGGTGGGATGTTTTGACGGAAAACAAGAGCAAATGCATTGGAAAAATCCAACACACATATGCAACATGTATTTCAAACAGTAGATGAGGTTTGGAAGCAAGCAAGGAATAGGAACGTGCTCTTGGAAAATCCCGAGATCACGTTGGATGCACAAGGTCATACTCATTTGTATAACCCATGCTAATACGGGAGGTATAGCAGACTCAAGAACAAGGATATGGGAATCATAAAGAACACTCTTGTTGTGATCCCTTTTGGTTCCAAAGGAAAGCCTACGGCTATAAAAGCTGGAATTTCCTAGCCACCCTGAGGTAAAACAGATTCCTCAGGATCCAAAGAAACAGAACTTGGGTTAAAGGTCAGCATCATGTACTGATAGCGTGAGCATCACATGGTTAGGAAACCACACGATCCAACCCACTGCAATTTAGCACATTCCGGGACCTTCGGTTCAAGTCCAAGGTTAAAACACTGAGAAAGGAATAACTACTATCTTAGTGCCTTGAAGGACACTATGAGTAGCAATCACGAAGTAACTTTCAAAAGACAAACATAGCTCCGGAAGAATCTGATCAAAAGACAAAGAATACATTCGAGATGAAAACGAAATCTCGAGGTTCAGGATTTTGGGGACATTGGATTATGGAAGAATAAGGAATACACACAAATATGAGAGATTATGAATGGAAGGAAATCTCCCAGTTGAACAACAACCAACTGAGTAAGGAACACACAGGACTCTAGAAACTTTAACACTAGGTCAACTTGGGTAACAACGTCCTTGCCAGAGAAGGCACCTAGGTTTTGAATGACTAGAAGAGATAGCAAAACCTTTTCAAATCAAAACAGGTAAGATGACCCAGAGTTAGAGCGATACCAAATAAGGAGCACAAAGAATCCTAAGAAGGTTTTTCACAATCCATTTGGGGTTTCAAAATAGTTTTCACAAACTCTAGACTCAACATCGACGAAGCAGTAAGGTTTTCCTACAGGCAGTCCTGCTCTGATACCATGACCTGTCACGACCCCGGACCCAGAGATATACAAACTGTCATGTGCTCCTAGCAATGGACCCACAAGGGCTTCAGGATTACCAGCCCCGGCCGCAACAAACAACAGCAGGCAGACCAGATTCATCGGCACGTAGTCCGGATCCCCGGTCTACTACTCCTTGTGTCCATGCTAGTCATAACCAGATATGTATACCCAAGCGTCCACGAGTCGGATGAAACTGAAGGAACGGGACCAAAGTTATACAGAGCTGCTATGTGTCCAGAAAGTGCAACAACAATCGAGGGTTATTGGGGTTACCTCGCCCCAGGCCGAATATCTTCGGCAGGCGGGCTCGGACATGGATCATCGGCTCCACAACCCCTCGACTGCGACAACTATGCAGGCATAGCCAAAACTGTATAACAACGGGCTCGAAACCAACAACCGATCAAAGCAACACTCTAGACATAGAAACTGTATTGAGCATGTATTACTAGAGTATAGATTTACAACCAGAGGTCACATGACCCAACATTACATCAGATAACGGCAGGCAAATTATGTTGCTAATCAACAAGAACCAAAAAGGCCTAAGAGGCCGCAACATAAAGCGACGTCCCATCCCATAGATTCCAGGCTGCTACCTGGGAACCCCAAAACTACTCGTCGATGTCCACGCTGAAACACCACCGATGTGAGACCTTCACCTGAACCAAATTTAAGTAAACCTGAGTACTGGAGGTACTCAACAAGACTTAGTTAACCTATTATATATCTTCTAGTTTCATAAAGGGTTTTATGAAGGCTGATTTGCGTAAAGCAATGTTTGTTTTCCAAATCAAGGAAGAATAGCACGTATTGTAGAGGGTTTTCAAAACAGATGAGAAAGGACTCAACTCTTGTAGATCATCATCTTTTGAAACCACCAACTTCATTTCCCAGCATCTCACTTGCTACAAGGATCACCCCTCTCGGCATCTCCGAGGAGGCACCCTTCATCTATTGCATCCATGCTTTGTCAACATATTTTACGCCACGTTCAAGTTATCTATGGTCTTTACATTCACCAAGTCGTCCTTAACCGTGGACACGACTTTTCGAAAAGATTGCCCTACAGGTATGTACACTTTACCCACACGTACCATCCGACTCTTAGCGCCACATGTACGTTCTTCCATGGAACGCGGCAGAGGGTGGCTGGCCACGACCTTTACCTTACCCGAC
Organism: Alopecurus myosuroides; assembly: GCA_028641055.1. NCBI lineage: Eukaryota > Viridiplantae > Streptophyta > Magnoliopsida > Poales > Poaceae > Alopecurus > Alopecurus myosuroides. The sequence goes on from CM054058.1 coordinate 225,690,507, forward strand.
CCTATCCATGAGTCAACCCAAGACAGGGCCACCCCGTCAACAGGGAGTTGGCCATCCTCCTGACGGCACCTTTCTCTGTGAGGCGGGGTCAAGATCCGTGTACGTCCATCACTTGGCCCCGGTCACGCCCTAGCGGAGCATTTTGTTTTCAAAATCGTTTAAAAGGTTTTATTTGCGGTGCCGAATGGAAATCTCAAACTACGTGACTCATGGATCTGGCCAAACAAGTTAGTTGGTCGAGCGCGGTTACTTAGACCCCGCGTGTGGTTGCACGCTCAGTCTTGGCTTCTGCTCGAGACCGTAATCCTAGGGTTGGCGAGTATAGGACGAACAACCACTTCCCAAATGGCCTCCCAAAGCAGCCTTAATCAAGTTATCCACACAAAGCTCATCTCACCACGTCATCATATCATACTAGGTTCTCGTAACTCTGATTCATCAACCGGATGGAGCAGATGTAAACAAACATGTAAAGCTAAGCGAAGCAGATATGAGGCTTTGGCGATGCGCACAAGCAAATCTATGGCGGCTAGGAGCAGTGGATCAGGATATTGAGGCAATGCAGTATATAGGTGAACTATATCTACTAGCATCAAATACTTTGGAATCGAATGAACAGTACGAGAATCAAATGTTGTTCGAAAACATATATGAGCAGATAAGAGGTTATGCTTGCCTTGGTTATAAGAAAACCAATAGAAATGTCTTCTGGAATAAGTGCTTGACTTGTCGGTTAAGATCAAGTATTCACCATGGAGTTGTTGGCCTTCTCTTCGGAGTCACGTTCTACCGAGGGGAAACAACACCGAAAAAAAGAAGAACAATCAACCATGGCATCAATGCAATGCACAACATGTATGCATGAGCAAGTTAATGCACTGAAATAAAGCCCTAGACATGAAGATAGGGTTGCTAGGGTTCGTATGTCAATTATGCAGTTTTACTGAAATTAGCCCGAAATAGACCCCAGAGGGCAATTCGGGTGGTTATGAAGGCGAGTACCATTTTAATAGCTCAAATAGGTTTAAAAACATCATAAACAGGTTGCATTTGTCATTTTGAGCACTTTGGTATATAACTTTTAATTTTCTAATTTTATTGAGTAAAAACTTATTTTCTCCATTTTAAATGATTAAACAACATTAAATAAATGCTCATTTTTGGACTTTCTCAAACATGTGTGAAAATTACATATTTGGGTAGATTACATTTTTCTGAACAAAACCATACTTTCATTTTATTTTTCTGAGTAATATTTTGGGAAATATTAATTTTACAAGTTCTTATTATTTTCTGTAATTTAAAATAACAGAGGGCCCACGTGTCATTTTAATTTTATTTTTCTAAAAAGAAAAGCCAGTTGGCGATGGGCCCATGGCGACGTCATGCTGACGTCACCGTGACGTCAGCGACGGCCGGAAAGCCACTGTCGGCGAGCAATCGCTCGACAGGGCACGAATTGGGCCGCGTGATTTCGTGCATACGAAGGAGGGGTGCACGGTGAACTAAATGGAGGTGGCGGGGCGACCTAATTGTCGCCGGAAAGCTGCCGGCGGTGAGGTCTGCGGCGGCCAGACATGGCAAACGACGACAACGAGCTACGGTGCACGGGGGGAAGTGCAGGGGCGACTGGAAAGCTCACCAGAGCACCGTGATCGAGTGGAGGTGGTCTAGGAGGGGCGGTGAGGCCGTGGTCGACGACGAGCTTGCAAACGACGGCGGCCGGACTCGGAAACGACTCGTCGATCCGCGCTGTCCTTGGCTTCCGAGCTCGCGTGGCTCGACGGGGACGTAGAGGGAAGCTCGGCGGGGCCAGTGGCGTGCACGGAGGGGCGCGGGGGTGGCCAGAACGACGGCAAATCGACGGCGGCCGCGAGATAGAAGGTTAGGGTTTGGGTTCTGTGCGAGGAAAACATAGAGGAAGAGGCGATGGCGCGTGGGGCGAGCGAGTAGAGGAGGTTGAGGACGCCTCCTCGTCCTTCTTATCCTCGCGGAGAAGCAGGAGGTGGCACACGGAGCCGTCGGCGAGCGGCTCTCCTTCTGGCAGAAGGAGGAAGACGATAAACAAGGAAGTTTTGCGAAAACCCCCCGAAAGAAACAGAAACTGCAAAAAGGTCCTTTTCCCTTTAAAAACAGAACTGAAAGCAAACTTTTGAGAGCCTTTTTGAACTCAGAAAAATTGGCAAAAATAAGTTTTGGAAAGCTTGTGAAATTTCCAACAAAACCATGTGTTTCTTTGGTGTATTTGAAATATTTTTCAATACAAGATTTTAGAACCCAAATTAAGTACTTTTTGTGGAATTTTCTCAAACCAAATAAATTCACAATTTAAATTAGTTTAACATGGTTCAAATTTTTGTTTTCATGCATGTATGAGATGAAAAACACCACAACCCTTTGGTAGCAAAATTTTGGATGTTACAAAGCACACGGAGACATGATGTAATCCCGAGTTCCTCCTTGTTAAGGGAGTACGTCTCGTTGGAGGGGTGTGAGTACGCCACGAAGGCCTACTCAATGTCACAAAGGCCTCACCCTATTCTCCGATGAACCCTGCCACAAAGGCCTAGTCCACCTTCCACTATTGATCCCCTTTGAGGCGGCAATCGAATCCTTTATAAACAACTTGGGGCACACACCCACAACCAAATTGGGGGCTCCCAACAATCTTGAATCACCAAGAGTAGCAAGATGCATAGGTTCTTCACAAGAGGAAACCCTAGGATAGATCCCTCGAGCTAGAGGGGGGAAATGAATAACGTCTCGGTGAAGATGTAGATCAGGGCCTTCTCCTTCAATCCTCCAAAGATCTTCGAGTTTGGTGGGAGGGATTGGGAGTTAATGCGGATTTGGTGAGCTCTTAAATGCTATTGAGTGCCAAGGGGGAGAACTAGAGCCCAAGGTGGAAGAGGAAGGGTATTTATACCCCCTCCTCAAAACTAGCCGTTTTGCAGGAAAACAGGTACCGGAATATCCGGTCCAAGTTTGGACCGGAATATCCGGTTGGGATATTTCTACCGAGTTCGTTGACTTAAACCGGATTATCCGGTTGCGTCTGAATAATCCGGTACCAATAATCCGACTGGCTTCTGTCTGGCGTAGGGAGCTGAACCGGATATTTCGGCTCCTCCGGAATAATCCGGTACAAATAATCCGGTTCACATCTATGAGGTCCAACTCCAGTCCTTAGCCGAATTTCGAGCAGAAACTTCTCAACCGGAATAGCCGGTATGGTTTGAATAATCCGGCTCATCTCTGTCCCAAACTGGATCCAAACCATCCTAACCGGAATATCCGGTTTCCCTAAATAATCATGTTCGAATAATCCGGTTGCTCACTGTCCCAAATCTCTTAACCCAATCTTCAGCGATCTTTTCGGTGATCGATGCCGATGTTAAGTATAACACCTGCACACTAAACACCTCAATAAATAGTGTACTTAGTATTGTTAACTAACACACAAAACACTGGGAAAAGGAAATGCACTTTCAATCTCCCCCTTTTTGGTGTTAGATGACAATACTAAGATTTGCAATAAAACTTTGAAGAGTACATGTTTGAAACAAAATGGAAATGTCTCCCCCTATCTATATGCACATCTTTTGTTTGCCTCAAATGCAAAAAGTGCAATAACATACGGAGAGCAATTTCCAATAAGTAACAAACATGCCAGAGTAACACTATCACCAATATGTTGATAATAAGAGAGAAATATATACCTTGTGCAAAGAGATGAAAACAAGAATACCCAAGCACAACAATAGATAATATCCTCAACATATAAGATAGATAATCCATAATAACCAATAACATATGATAGATAATCCATGATAGCACATAGTTTTAAACGAGACAATAAAACGAAAAGAGTTCACGAAAAAGACTAAAAATGGACACAAGCTCTCAAGAACTGGTAAAAGCATACGCTTGTGCCCGAACCCATTCAAATCCCCGTAGTCCTACTACTACTTATCCCCCTTTGGCATCGAGACACCAAAAAGGAGATGGGTAGTGGTGCTAGCGTCCCAACAATGATCTAAGCATCGGAATGCTCAGACGACTCTCCAGTTGACGCGTCAGAAGCACCCTCGGACTCCCTCTCCAGATCCTCGTCCTCAAACTCATCTTCCTCCTCAAACTCATCTCCATCACGAGCACGGGAAGAAGCAGCTGTAGCACGAAGAGCCTCCTCAATCCGCTCCCAAGGAGTACAGTCTCTGCCAGACCACTGAGAGTAGGACTGTGGAACAAGCGGGGCAGGGAGATCACCAGAAGCACCACTCACATGGTGAAGGATCTGACTCTGAGTGCTATAAATAGTGTGTCCCTGCGGTAGGCCTAGTACTGCTCCTTGTGGATATCCACCTTCATGCAGAGCATGTTGCACTGAAACCAGAAGAGCTTCCTGACATTGCGCAAGGTGGAGGTAGGATCAGCCTGGGGAGCACTAGAAGGGGCCACACCTCGTCTCGAGGAACCACCCTCAGAAGGAGGAACAGGAGCAGGAACAGCCTTCTTCCTCTTGATGTACAGTTTCTTGAACTTGTGCTTTTCGATGGGTAACTCAGTGTAAGAAGCAGTAGCGTCCTCATCCTCATAACACTACTTAGCCAAAATGAGAAGGTTCCACAAAGGACTGGTGACAGAATCATTGTTACCTCCACTTGGCACTAAGAAGGACCGGAAGAGGCGCACGAGCTAATCATAGAAGGGGAGGATCCCTTCCACCTTCCCAATAGAAAATCCTGGAGCATACATCTCTGCCATAGATCTCTCCCTTTGAGGCATCTCCACATCATGCATGCGGTAACCAAGTGGAGGGTGAGAGTTGTACCGGTAACCAAGCAGGCGTGCCAATCTGTGGAAAGGAATCTCACAGGGAGTGGTTTGAGTAATTCACTTCAGAGAGAATGGAACATTGTTGTCAAACACCACTGTGAACATGAACTGGACAACGAGATCGGTGTTGTAGTGGCACTGGGTCTCCAGAAGCTTCACAAGCCCAAACCTCTCAATGATACTGGAAGCATCCGCAAACTCCTCCTTGTCCCTGATCAACTAAAACCTAGTAGGATGCATCTCATGGATAGGAAACATGTAGTCAGAGTAGATGTCAGCATAGATATATGACTACTCCAAGTTCCAGAAACGAGCATCCTCACACTCCACATCACGAGGAGTGTTGTACCAATCCTTCTGTCTGATCTGAGCATAGTCCTGAGTGGAGATATCTGACTTGTAGTTCTGCCTAGCTGTCTTTCCTTTCTTCTTCTTAGATGGCTTCGAGGCGAGAGACTTGCTCTTGGCAATAGCTTTCCTAGGAGGGCGGTCACCGGGATCCTCATCACTAGTGTCCTTGTAGGAAGGACGCTTGCGAGGGCCCAGCTGGTCAGTGTGAGAGCCACCTTTGAAGGAGAATTAAAGAGGAAGCAAAAGGGATAAGTGCACATATGTCAAGCAAAGGAGGGATCATACGTCAAAACAATAGAGAAGATTCCATGTAATGATCGAGAAACAAGTCTAGCTAGGATCAAAATAGTACTTGAGAAATTCGGGACAGAACTCAACCGGATATTCCGGTTCAGTTCTGTACCGGATTTTCCGATTTCGTGACAGAACCTAGCCAGATATTCCGGTTCAAAACTGAATCGGATATTCCAGGCTGCTCGTCTGCTCTAACATAACACAACCGGATATTCCGGTTCAAAACTGAACCGGATATTTTGACAGCATGAAAACATCACTAGATTGATTCTCCACTAGATTTAAAAACTAGATCGGTGACATGTGAATCTAAACTATTGTCTCTAGCAAGAAAATGGTACCCTAGGGAGCAATTTCTACCATGCATTGTCAACAAAAACACAAATCCATGGATGGGTATGGTTATGGTACCAAGATTCAAAGGATTTGAACTTTACTGGCGTCCATGGATGAAGATGCTTGGATGGAAATGCTCCCGAGCACGAGGGGAACAAGATCCGGGCAAGAACTCACAGATCCCGCAGAGGAAGTGGCCCGGGAGGCCAAGAATCAAAGTGGTGACGCTTTGGGTGGAGAAGAGGAGTTGGGGAGAATAAAAAGCAAGAGCTGCCTCTCTCCCGCCACCCCTCAGATTTAAGTGATCTGCGTCGGACCGGATATTCCGGTTCAAGTTTGAACCGGATATTCCGGTACCACCCGGATATTCTGGTTCAAAACTGAACCGGAAATTCCGGCTACCATCTGATCCGAAACCTCCTAGTTTAAAAGGAATGACAAATGTGCTAGATAGAGTTTGGTTTTTGGGTAGGAGGGCTTAGGATAGAAACAGCAAACTGAAAGTAGTACTTATCCCACTCAATTGCAAGAATCAAACACACAAAAGTCCAATTTGAGTGAGATTTTCCTACGAAAGAACACTTAGGGGGGAAAACAAGAAATGCAATGAAATATCAAATAAACCTCAACTAAGATCCAACTCTTCACAAAGAAGAGGTTGGTGGCCTAAGCCACCATGTCAGAGATCATGGTATGACACCGCGAAGATATATCTTGGGTGCATGGCCAATACTCGACACTGAAGCTCACAATTCAACATTAGAAAAAGAGAGATAACAATGAATTTTTTCTATGGGCATAATGGGGGGAGGGAGAACCCAATGTGTTAGGATAACACCACCCCTATGTCCATGCCTACACCTAAACCCAAACACGTTTCATCTATAGGGGTGTGTGCAAGATCCTCAAGTCAAACTCCTAGAATCAATGATGTTTAGTTCATTCCTCAAGAACATGAATCTTACATCGTCGAGTGGCTTCGTGAAGATATCCGCAAGATTTTCCTTGGTGGGCACATATGCGAGAGCAATGTCACCTCTTGCCACATGGTCTCGGATGAAATGATGAAGAATCTCAATGTGCTTCGTTCTTGTGTGTTGCATGGGGTTGTAGGAGATCTTGATGGCACTTTCATTGCCACACATGAGAGGCACCTTATCCAAATGAACATCATATTCCTTGAGAGTTTGTCCCATCCATAGCAATTGGGTGCAAGCCTTGCGGCGGCCACGTACTCGGCTTCGGTGGTGGAGAGAGATATGCAATTTTTCTTCTTGGAAGACCAACTCACCAAGGACCTACCAAGGAATTGGCAAGCCCCGGAAGTGGACCTCCTATCATCTTGATCACCCGCCCAATCGGAATCCGTAGAGCCCTTTAGAGAGAATTGTGCCCCCTTTGGGTACCACAAACCAAACCTTGAGGTATGAACCAAATACCGAAAGATCCAATGGACCGCCACTAAGTGGCTTTCCTTAGGAGCCTCTTGATACCTTGCACACACACCTACACTCAAAACGATATCGGGCCTAGATGCACAAAGGTAAAGAAAAGAACCAATCATAGAACGATACAACTTTTGTTCCACATCTTTACCATCCGGGTTACGCTTGAGGTGGCACTTGACTTGCATAGGAGATGGCTTGATATTTACATTTTGGAAGTTAAACCTCTTGACCATGTCTTGGGTATACTTGGCTTGAGAAATGAAAGTACCACAAGCCAATTGCTTGATCTCAAAGCCAAAGAAGAATTTAAGCTCTCCCATCATAGACATCTCGAACCTGTCAGTCATAAGCTTTGAGAACTCATTATTGAAAGCTTGGTTAGTTGATCCAAATATGATATCATCCACATAGAGTTGGCATATGAAAAGCTCTCCCTTTACTCTCTTTGTGAAGAGAGTGGGGTCGATCTTCCCAACTTCAAAACCACGGTCATCCAACAACTCTCTAAGGCACTCATACCACGCATGTGGTGCTTGTTTAAGTCTATAGAGCGCCTTATCGAGCTCTTAGACATGGTTAGGAAAGTTGAGATTCTCGAACCTCGGAGGTTGCTTAACATATACCTCCTCTTTGAGTGGACCATTCAAGAAGGCACTTTTAACATCCATTTGTTGCAATTTGAAATTATGCAAAGATGCATAATCAAGAAGGATACGGATGGACTCAAGGCAAGCCATGGGAACATAGGTTTCATCAAAGCAATGCCTTCAACTTGAGTGTAACGTTGAGCTACCAATCTTGCCTTGTTCATAATAACAATACAATGCTCATCTTGCTTGTTCTTGAATATCCACTTAGTGCCAATAACACTGTGGGAATCTTTGGGCTTCTCAACTAATCTCCAAACCTTGTTGCGCTCAAAGTTATTGAGCTCATCATGCATAGCTTCAACCCAATCGGAGTCCTCAAGAGTTTCAAACACTTTATTTGGTTCCACCTTAGATATGCAAGCTTGATGCTCACTAAAATGTGCCAATTGCCTTCTTGTGGATTTTCTAGCTTAAACATCGTCCAAGACCTTGTTGTCTTGGGCATAAATTAGCTTCAAATCTATTCTTATCCTTCTAGCACGACGGGCTTCAATCTCCTCATTATTACAAGGAGAGATCACTTGATCATTTGGGTCCCCGTCTTGACCAACTTGGCCTTGATCATCATCATCATCATACAACTTCTTCAACACTAGCTTCAACTTGAGGAGAGGAGGACGAGGATGGTTGATCTTGGCCTTGACCTTGACTAGCATGAATGATAGGAGTGGTTGCATCTTGCGTAGTAACTTGGTCAATAAGAGGAGGGTCTTCAACATGTTCTTGGGTAGGTGCATCACTTGGCTCCTTGGCTTGTTCTTATATTGTAGAGGAGGGCTCCACTTGGGTAGATCATAGTCCTTCTCGAATCGCCATAAGGTGTCCCCCGATGGGGCGGAAAAATACCACACCCATCCTTCCTATGGCTTCTTGAGGCATTTCAACATCTACATTAGAAACATGAAACTGCGCCACTTGGGAGCCATCATTTTCCTTGAAACCCACACTACAAGATTCGATGACAATCTGTGAGGCTTTGTCAAAGACTCTATAAGTGTGGGATTCGGCACCATAACCAACAAATATACCCTCAATAGTTTTGGATTGAAATTCAGACAACCTAACACCCTTGATCAAATAAAAGCACTTACAACCAAATACATGGAAGTAGGAGACGTTGGGCTTGTTGCCGGTGAGGATCTCATAGGGAGTCTTGTCCAAGCCCTTGCGGATGTAGAGGCGGTTGGAGGAGTGGCATGCGGTGGATATGGGCTCGGCCCATAAATATTGGGGAGAAGAATACTCCGCCAACATGGTCCTTGTCGTATCCAAGATAGTGCGATTCTTTCTTTCGGCAACACCATTATGTTGAGGAGTGTAAGTGGTGGAGTATTGATGACGAATGCCCTCTTCACTAAGGAATTCATTCAAAGTGTAGTTCTTGAACTCCGAACCATTGTCACTCCTAATAGCCATGATTTGCACATTGTGTTGACGTTGCACTTGGTTGGAGAAGTCGATGATGGTTTGTTGAGTCTCACTCTTGCACTTGAAGAAATAAACCCAAGCGTATCTTGAATAATCATCGACAATCACCAAGCAATACTTTTTGCCATCAAGACTTGCCTCGGGCACGTCACCAAAGAGATCAACATGGAGAAGCTCCAAGATCCTCTTTGATGAAATAATAGTCTTGGCCTTGTGCGAGATATCATGCATCTTTCCTTCAACACACGACCTACAAACGCGATCTTTGGAAAAGGAAACATTTTCTTTTAGTCCGACAATAAGGCCACCTTTGTGAAGACTTTGCAAAGTTCTCATGTTGACATGGGATAAGCGGTGATGCCACAACCACCCCACGTTTGCCTTTCCGAAAAGACACATTGCTTGAGAGTTGGTGGACTTCGAAAAGTCCACCACGAACAACTCATTTTCAACATGTCCCACGTATGCGACGTCTAGAGTCTTGCTCCTCAAAAGGACCACAATATCAGGATCAAAGAAGACGGAGAAACCCAACTTCCCTAATGAACGAACTCAAAGTAAATTGTAACCAAGGGATTCAACAAGCATGACGTCCATGATAGTGATATCAGGAGCAATCACAACCTTGCCAAACCCTGATACCTTAGACTTGGACTTGTCTCCATAGCTTAAGGTTCCATTAATATCTTTTGTGCGCAACTCCGTCACAAGTTCTTTGCTTCCGGTGATATGACTAGTGCATCCACTATCAATTATCCATTTAGACCCACCGGAAGCATAGTCCCGCAAGAGATCATTGACTAGAGTTAGGACCCGAGAAGGGTCCCTTCATGTTAGCAACAAGGGTCTTTGGAACCCAAATAATATAGTCAATGTAACCTTCAATTGGACCAACATATTTAGCTTGCACAACACCATAATAATGAACATATAAGAAATGGTGTGGATTGTTAGTTCCCGCGGAGATGCTACGAGTAGTGTTGTCCCTCATGACACTACTACTCGAAGCAACATTGCTTGCTTGTGCGGGAGTGCTCCGAGTAGTGTTGTCCCTAATGACAATACCACCCGAGGCACCATTGTTGGCCTTCTTCTTGTTCTTCTTTTTTGGCAACATAGCCAAGACCTTGCTTGCCCACTTGTGGCCTTGGAGCACTCAATTGTGGTCTAGCAACAACCACATGAGGGCTAGGGGAAACCACTTGTGGGGTAGAGACCACAACTTTCTCAACTTGAGGGCCTTTTCCCTTGAGCCTTGCAAGCTCATCCTTCAACCTAGCATTTTTATCAATAATATTTGCATGATCACAAGAAGAAGTAGACGTGCTAGGGTTGTTAAGTTTATTAAGTTGAGTTTGAAGTTGTTCATGCAACTCTTTGAGGGCAGAATGTTGACTCTCCAAAGCTTTGTGAGCCTTGGTAAGTTTTTCAAATTCCTCGGTTAGTTTACCATGACCAACACCAAACTCAACCTTATACTTTTTAGACTTTTTATATTTTGAAATTTCAAGGTCATGTTCCTTGGTGATATTAGAAAAAAGTTCATTATGTGACTATTTCAATAGATTCTAGTTCCTTCTCAAGAGAAACTCTACCATCATGATCTTCTTCAAGAGTCATAGAGAGGGATGCTATATCATCCGCATCCCTTATTCCGATCTCACCTTTCTTCTCAAGAGCTTCATGGGCCTCTCCCAATTGGCTCATGAGATGATCAAAGTACTTCTTGGTCTCCCCTTGTATGTTAGACATAAAACGTTCCAAAGAGAGAATTTCATCTTCTACTCTAAGACTAGCAAGATTTTCAAGTTCACTTGGGGTCTTAGAGGTGGGAGAAGGTGATACCTCCGAGGCCTTAGCCATGAAGCACTTGGCATTTGGGTGAGGATGATTCTCATTGGGGGATTCGAATAGAGATGAAGATGATGGAGTAGAAGCAATATCAAGAGCAACCACTTCACTTGTGGTTTCTTCTTCTTCATCACTATCGGAATTATATTCCTCTTGAGTCACTAGCACAAACTTTGTGGGAGATTTCTTGTTGAATGGTTTCTTCTCGAAATGAGGTTTCTTGTAGTCAACCTTGGACTTGTCCTTGCGAAAGCTTTCCACCATGGAGTTCTCTATTTTCACAGGGACACTCCGCAATGAAATGGTGCTTATCTTGACAATTGAAGCAAGACCTCACTCGTTGAGTCCCATCATTGCCATAGCGAGACTTGGTCTTCTCCTCAACATATTTCTTGGCCTTGGGATGATTCCTCCAAAACTTTTGCACGGTAAGAGAAATGATATCCTTGAGCACGAGATCATATTCTTGATCCTTCAATGGAGCCAACTCCTCATGGCTCTCTTCTTCATGCTCAACCTCTCTTGACACAACCTTGGCCTTCAAAGCAACGGATGCCCCTTTGTGCATTCCTATGGCCCTAGCACGGTTGTCAAGAGCATTCTTGGTTTGCACTTGATAGGAGCACATCTCTTGCATAACTTTGGTTGAGGTCAAAGAAGAAAATTCATGTATTCCTTGAATTCTCTTCAAGTCCGCGGGCTCAAGTGGCATGAGAGAAATCATGTACTTCCTTTTGATCCAAGTATCATCAATGTACTTGGCACCAACATTGGAGAATGCGGTGGCAAGAGTCTTGAGCCTTCGGTACATGTCTTCATGGTTCTCTCCATCATGCATATAGAACCCTTCGGCCTCATTGATCAAGGCACCATACCTATTCCTTTGCATGCTCTCATCGCCCACAAACATGACGACAAAAGTGTCCCATGTTTCCTTGGCGGTGGAATATTGTTGAAGATGCGGCATGTGGTTAGGACCCACGGCTTGTTGAAGAATTGACAAGGCGGTGTAGTTGAGTTGACAATCTACGGCTTATCTTCTTATTAGGTTCTTGGGGTCATGAGGCTTGTGTCCATCACGAGTGACCCTCCAAATCTCTATACAAGAAGAGTTCAAGTGAGTCTCCATGTAATATTGCCATTCACGAAAAGAAAATGCATCAATTTTAGGTGGATCACGCCTAGGAATTATATGAGGATGTGGGACGGGAGGATCGGGAGAATAACGTCCTTTGACAGAATGATATTCTTCCCCTCCTTCCGTACCCTTATCGGTGGAGTTTTCGGCGGAAGAATTTTTAGATGGATCACCATCATCCCCTTTCTTGGCGCCCCCCCGGATTTGCGTCCGGAGGAGATGATACGATGACCTCCGGTCATTTGGCTTTCAAGAGTTGCATCAAGACTTGACGCAACTCATCGATTTTGGTCTCCATGGATGAGGTCAGTGAATTTTTCAACTCGTTGAGATCATTCATAGATACCATCGCCTCAAAATCGTCCGTCTCCGCCTCATCTACCATAGTAAAACTCTTAGGAGGTTAAGCCCGATAGAAGAGCCGAGGCTCTGATACCAATTCAAAGTATAGTATGGGCACCTAGAGGGGGTGAATAGGTGCTACAACCAATTTTATTCTTTCTTTCACAATTAGGCTTGACACAAAGGTAAATTCTCTAGATAATGGAAGTACGGTGAATTTACCTATATGACAAGGAAAACAGCAATCACAATACAAGTGCAAGTAAAGGGAGAAGGGAACGAGTAAACCGATATGAAGCACACGGATACATGATGTAATCCCGAGTTCCTCCTTGTTAAGGGAGTACGTCTCGTTGGAGGGGTGTGAGCTCGCCACGAAGGCCTACTCAATATCACAAAGGCCTCACCCTATTCTTCGATGAACCCCGCCACAAAGGCCTAGTCCACCTTCCACTATTGATCCCCTTTGAGGCGGCAATCGAATCCTTTACAAACAACTTGGGGCACAGACCCACAACCAAATTGGGGGCTCCCAACAATCTTGAATTACCAAGAGTAGCAAGATGCCTAGGTTCTCCCCAAGAGAAAACCCTAGGCTAGATCCCTCGAGCTAGAGAGGGGGAAATGAAGAACGACTTGGTGAAGATGTAGATAGGGGCCTTCTCCTTCAATCCTCCAAAGATCTTCGAGTTTGGTGGGAGGGATTGGGAGTTTATGCGGAGCTCTTAAATTCTATTGAATGCCAAGGGAAGAACTAGAGCTCAAGGTGGAAGAGGATGGGTATTTATACCCCCTCCTCAAAACTAGTCGTTTTGCAGGAAAACAGGTATCGGAATATCCGGTCCAAGTTTGGACTGGAATATCCGGTTGAGATATTTCCACCGAGTTTGTTGACTTAAACCAGATTATCCGGTTGCCTCTGAATAATCCGGTACCAATAATCCGGCTGGATTCTGTCTGGCGCAGGGAGCTGAACCGGATATTCTGCCTCCTCCGGAATAATCCGGTACAAATGATCTGGTTCACATTTGTGAGGTCCAACTCCAGTCCTTAGCCAAATTTCGAGCAGAAACTTCTCAACCGGAATATCCAGTATGGTTTGAATAATCCGGTACCAATAATCCGGTTCATCTCTGTCCCAAACTGGATCCAAACCATCCTAACCGGAATATACGGTTTCCCTGAATAATCCGGTTCGAATAATCCGGTTGCTCACTGTCCCAAATCTCTTAGCCCAATCTTCACCGATCTTTTCGGTGATTGATGCCGATGTTAAGTATAACACATGCACACTAAACACCTCGATAAATAGTGTACTTAGTATTGTTAACTAACACACAAAACACCGGGAAAACGAAATGCACTTTCACTTGCTGCAATAAACTTAGTTGGAACCTATCATTCTTGTGTGGGAGAGAGACACACTCCGTTTTTATTGCTTAGAACACTCTAGTTTTCATTCTTATTGTTCCGTGAGTGTTAACTTTTTGCTAGTACTACGTTTAGCACTTGTTTTCCACTCTTATTTTGTTCAAATATTGTTAGTTTGTTTCAGTTATATATTATTAGCTCTCTGGTCTTTGATGAATATTATCTATGAGAGTTGTTTCAAACAAGTTGGTGTTGGCGAAGAGTAAAATATTTCATGCTTATAACAGTACAAATAGAAGCTTGTTTAGACTGTGGCTAGACTTTATCATGTTATGTTGGATGTTATTTTAATTCTATGCTTAATAGTTATTATTGTAGCATGACTTGTCTCAAATAGCTGAGAGTGCTTAATGTGCCATTGAAAGAATCAAGAGTTGTTTTTATCACATTGAAGCATAAATTTGTGGTGTTATCCTTCGAATGCTTTATTTGGTTGGCTTGGCGCATGCTTACACCATGTTTATGACTACAAACCAGTCACTTATAGCCTCTATGATCATTTAGTTTTTGACTTGTAATACCATTCATGCTTTGATTAATAATGTTTTTGTCGTTATGCATGATTATGGCCATTATTGCTTTCTTAATTTGTCGCTCCCAGTCTCTTGCTAGCCTCCACCTATACTGAGTATGAGCTCTATTCGTGCATCCAACTCCCAAAAACCAAAGTTTGCCAAATGTATCCACTATACCTACCTACATGTGGTATTTAACCGCCACTCCAAGTAAATTTCTCATGTGCTACCTTTAAACTTTCAAAATTATTTCTGTTTTGTGCCCCTATTTTAGCTCATGAGGAAGTAGTAGTTGGGTTTGTTGTCTTCCATACTATTTAAGTACCCTGACTTGCATGCTTCATCTGCTCTTCATTAATTTTGCAAAGAGCTGGTTAGACCATTATAACATAAAAAACTAAACAAATAAATAGGCACTCCTCCATGATATGAGATTGTTGGCAGGCACCCGACGATTCAGTTAGCCATGGTTTGTGAAAGCAAGATGGGGAGGAGTGTCATACTATATAAAGAGCATGCTATAATTTATTAATATAAACAATTCGGAACCGCTCTCAACTTGTTTAGTATGGAAGATGACAGGAACTCTATTACCATTCGTTGACATAAGCATACACCTCTCTAAAAAAATCACTTTGCTCCACTCTTAAAGACAAGCGAAATATCACTTTGCTATGTTTACTTTATGCTCGAAACAAAC
This sequence comes from Alopecurus myosuroides, assembly GCA_028641055.1. Lineage (NCBI taxonomy): Eukaryota > Viridiplantae > Streptophyta > Magnoliopsida > Poales > Poaceae > Alopecurus > Alopecurus myosuroides. The sequence continues at coordinate 225,705,830 of CM054058.1, forward strand.
ATATAACTTTCAAGTGCATTATTATTCATGATCTTTTATTTGTGTTACTTTCCATGTTGCAACATAGTTGCGAAATTACATTGTCGGAATTATATCTATCATGCCTATGTTTAGAGTACTTTGACCTCAGCTTGCAATGATTTTACAATAATGTTGATCAAGTTTGTGTTGGCTGCATGTCAGCTCAAAAATTATTTTGTTATCACTTACCTACTCGAGGACGAGCAGGAGTTAAGCTTGGAGATGCTAATACGTCTCAAACGTATCTATAATTTTTTATGCTCCATGCTTGTTTTCTACCAATTGTCCTACGTATTTACTATGGTTTTATATTATTTATTGTACTAACCTACTAATGGTTGCAAAATGAACAAGTTCTTGTTTTACACTTTGATATGTAGAAATTAACAAGAAAACACAAAAGGAGACTTGTTGGAGAAGGACTTTGAATTTCCTGAAATCTGTCCACCAATAGTTTTTAGAGATCGTTAGTATGACCCCTGAAGACAATGTTAGTTGAAGATGAAATTGCCTACAAAGTTGTTGGCCATTTCCATAGCTTTCGTTTTAGCCCAAGAACAACCCAATCCGAGTTCGTATGCGACCCGTGGACCCGTTTTACTGGAGGAAAAATATCTGATTACGGGATTACGGGAATCGGTGACGTGATTGAGTCCAACTCTTACCATATTTGATGGATCCGGCCAAGACACGACTTTGGGGCCTCATTAGGGCTGAGAAGCAGGGGCGGAGCCAGGATTTAGGTATAGGGGAGGGGGGGGGGGGCGAGGCACGAAATGGCCAAAAAATTGTTCCGTGTTCGAGCAAGGTACTAGACATTTTTTCCTCATATAACCTCTAATACTTGTCGAATCACTAATAGTGCAAAAAATCGCAAAATCAGATCATAACCAGCATAATTAGGAATCATAAATATAAAAGTTATGATCAACTTCTACATACTGAGTATAGGTGAAATTGTTGGATTTTCTGCTAGCACTTACGACCTGCCTTGAATTTAAAATTATTACTGATCTTGACTAGAAATTATACAAGGCGTGGCAGTATTGCACACACGTGTTCAAGGGCAAATGGTCAATTAAGTGTATAGAATGATCAGCGTACCTCTATATTGACAGAACGAGTGACATAACTCAGAGATCGTAAGTTAGCACGTATATGAGATAATTAGCAAGTATATGCATTACCCATGCTAGTAATACGTACTCCAAATAATTAGGGGGGCGAACCTTGGCGGGGGTCTAGACCCTCCTAGCCCCCCTTGTCTCCGCCCCTTCTGAGAAGGGTCCCTAGGAAGGTTCTAGAGGTGCCCAAGAGCCCTTGGATCAAGGGGCCATCCATCGGAGGGCTGGGGAGCATTGTCCCATCACATATAAGGAGAGGAAATCCCTAATTCTTGGGCAGCCACCAAAAGTCACGAATTTTGCCTCCTCCATGGCATCATCTCGATGGAGGAGGACTCATCTATAGCACCAAGAAGCCATGGAGGAAGGGGGCTAAGGGGCATCGCTCCCCCATGATGGTCGGCCGGCGCAGGAGGAGCCCCCCTGCACCTCACGTGATGCATCTTTTTCATCCTCTCCACCGTGTTCACCGCCATATCCATCGCCAATTCCTCCTTATATACAGTGGTTCATCCTCCCACACACCTATGTACCGCCCTATGTAAGCATGGTGTTTGGTGTTATAAATTATTTGGAGATTATCTATTGCATCTATGTCATGTTTGTGTAGATCCCTTTTTTATATGATTGATTATTGAATCTCTATGGATGGTTTGAGCTATATATTGATTTTGTTACAGTCCTAGGGTGCCATCATATGTCTATGCGCGCATGGATCACATCATAGGGTTTGTAGTATTTGGACAAAACTAGAGGGGGGCTGCTTGAGTGACAGAAACATGAGCCCCAATCCAATGATTAAAGCATATGGGATAAAGAGTACCTTTTGATCTTAATGCTATGGTTGATTATTTTTTACCTTAATGTATCTTCTAGTAGCTACGGATGTTTGGTAGAGTTCCAATCATAAGTACTTGCAATCATTGGATAGTGAGCGCTTGTTAGGTTTGCCTCTCCCACATAAAAGAGGAATATCAACCTTGTATTTGACTATTTGATCATGAAAAAATCCATCACACTTTCCACCACTTTTCCACACTCATGTTACTGTTAGTTTATAGTCATTTAGTATACTTTATTGCTGCAACAACTAACTTTACTTTCATGTATTTATTATCCTACAAAACTATCTTGTTTACCCGTATTGTTACTCTAGTTTTATTTCCTAGATATTGCAAAACGTTTAGTGTGCGTAGAGTTGTATCAGTGGTTGATAAAACTTGAGAGAATACTTATCCTACCTTTAGCTTCTTGTTGGGTTCGACACTCTTACTTATCGAAAAGGCTACGCACGATCCCCTGTACTTGTGGGATATCACGCGCACATGCCAGAAATATGCGGAGCCCCGCATTGTGTCCCACTTGCAACCTGAGCTATTGGGATTAGAGAAATCATGGCATTGTAGTTTGACGAATACCTTGAAAAATATTTGCTGTGGTGGTGGCAATAAAGGTGTCAGATCTATTTTTTCGGTGGTTCTCCTTAATTATTTTGTGCTCCCAATTTTTTTGCCAATAGTATAACCGTTAAACAAATGTCCAATAATCTACTTTAAAATGGGTGCAAATTTTGACACAGTTTGTGCAATAATCTTAGGGTCTCACTTATTGGAGTTGTTGGCTCGATCATGTGGCTCTTCAAAACTTTGAAGGTCTGTCGAGCTTGTACATGTTTTGTGTTTATTAAATGCTTCACCAGAGTGATGGTAGAATGTCAAGATGCAATGGATTGAACTAGAGATAATAACTTCAAAGGACATTGATTCAACTTCTGGATTTATCAAGGGTTTGTGTGTTCCGCACTTGCTTTCGTTTATTCCATCTCATTTTGCTTTATTTAATCGGTAAATATGTTACTACTAATGATCTTATTATTTGCTAGAGCGCATATGTAACTATGTCATATTTTATTTATGGACAATGCGAGTATGTAGGCAGTGGGTGTATGTATTTGCTGTTTTTTTAGATAGATTGTTTTCTTAAAGAGGACTACTACACGACCGATGATTTTTGTCCGACTACCGTTGGATGGACTGCTGAGTGCTGAGTCCGTTGCTGCATCAGCCCAACAAGAAAAACCGTCACATTGGTGTGCCGTACAACAGTCGGATGGAAAACGTCACATACAATATATTTTTGCCAAATCTGATCCTTCAACAAAACTAATCTCAAATCTGGCACTTCTCCAAAACTATTTTCAAATCTACCTCTCGAGGTTAGCTTCACAAAAAGTGGAGCCGAACTTATACGTGTAGGCATTATCCTTTCTATAGCCCACCTCAGTAGAAATTCTTTTGGGATCGAAACAAGGTTTAGAGACAAAATATGATGGCACCGAAGTAGACAAGTTCAAATCCATCATCTTAATTTGGCGCTGACGCTAAGATAACATATTTGAAAATTGTTTCGAGAAGAACCATACATATTGTTAGAAGGGACATAGTATTTGGCAAAAGATACACGAAAAGATAAGGCTGGTCACAATGGGAGGAATATGTGCTACTCGTTTCCTAGACTATATTACTACCTCCACAGTGGGCAGTTGTATTGGAGTGTTACTGCTAAGTTGCTGCGACCAGCCTAAAACGGTCAGCGCGAGGATCCATGATTTACGGAGCAGATGGATCCATGCTAGCACCTGACACACCAAACTAGAATCTGACGAAGCAGCATGGCAACTGGCAGATTAACCATGGTGGACAGGCGTCACTTGGTTTGGTTAATCAAATCTACTCCATTAGCAAATGCGAGCATTTATTGCGGAGATTAAACAATCTGCAGATCGGGATGGAAATCTGCCGGCGAAGAAAGCCGCAAACTATCACTGCAGTCATTCGTGAAGTGTGAGGTCAAACCAAGTCGGATCTCAAACCAAGAAGTCGCGCGCACTCTCAGGAACGGGCCGATTTTGCTGCACCGAAAACCACATCTTAAAATTTATCAACACACTTCCCAAACGAGCAGTCCCAAGTTCAAAAAAGAGAGCGAGCAAGAAGCTACCATCTGTGTTACCGTTGCGCAGCAAACATGATTCAACTTCCGATCGAGACGCACTGTGCATTTTTCTTTACTCCTCCTAGTCTAGTACTCTGTGATGCACTTGACAACAAAGGCATTAACTGTGAACGGAATCTGGTTTAGCCGCACTGCTAGCTCGTCGGGTCAACTTGGAGCCGGCCGATCGGCCAGACCACCTTATAAATTAGCCCGTGCCAGACACATCTGATCACGCAGTTCATTCTGACTTTAGCTACTGGTTATATCAGGGAATCGATACTTCACCGTTGACACAGGCAAAAACCAGTCAGTCAGTTGAGCAGAGATGAGGAGCCACGCAGCTGTAGTCGGGGCGGCGCTGCTCGCCCTTGGCGCGCTGCTACTCCCTTCCCACCATGTGATGGCCGATGACTCGGCCATGCCGCCGGTGCCGGCGATGCCGCCGCCCAATGGCATTTCCATGCCCCCGTCCCAGGCCGGTCACACGGCTATGCCACCGTCGATAGCCAACGACACGGACATGTCGCCATCGCCGTCGCCGTCGATCGTGTTGCCGCCTGTCCAGCCGTTCGTGGTGGTGGAGGGAGTGATCTACTGCAAGACATGCAGGTCCAGCAAGTTTTACAGCCGCGACATGGACGCGTCACCCCTCCAAGGTTTGCATCACCCAGATCCCTAGCCATAGTTTGATATGCCGCGCGCACACATCAGTGCGTTGTTAGCGCTGGAAGAACCGATCGATCAGTGCATGCAATCTGACGTTCAATTGCCCATTCTGGTCGTTTCCCTCCTGCAGGCGCGACGGCGCAGCTGGTGTGCTACGGGAAGAAGAAGGTGAACGTGACGGCGACGGTGTCGGACGAGCACGGCTACTTCCTGGTGATGTTCTACGACCTGCCCAACTTCATCCAGCGCAACTGCAAGATCTACCTGGGCACGTCGCCGACGCCGCTCTGCGACAGGCCCGTCTACCCGCCAAACAAGGGGATCGGGCTCTCCATCCTCAAGGAGACCATCACCCACCCGCCGGTGGGGCTGCAGGGCATCTACAGCCCCGCCAGCGTCCTCTTCTATGGCCCCACTGCCGGCCAGAATTGTCCATCAGGCTGACCAAGCGCGCCGCCTCTAGTATCGATCCGGCTAGTAGTGAGCGAGTAATCATCTACTCCAGTTATATGCATTGTTCATGGGTGTCTCTCAGAGTGTCAGTGTGGACACCTGCGATGGTTTGCGTTTATGTATTTCTTTGTACGTGTTGCTAGTATCAGCTAATTTTTTCGATGAAGTGATCTTTATTAATTAATTTTTTAAAAATATTATACCCGTCGTGTGCATATCTAATAAGCACACAGCCCACACCAGTTCACAAGTCTCAACAAAAAACCAAATTAAAAAAATAGTGGAAATAATATCATAAAGGGATAAAAGAGGTTTCAATGATTGAGAGGCAGTTCACTTGGGCAAATTTTCTTCCTGGACCCATATACGGAAAATTAGACCGCGTACTAATGACCTCACGCACGAAAAACTAGACCGCATAACGACGTAAAAGGTTTTAAGTATTACACCCGACCTTTGCATATCCATTAGTAAAAGCGTTGATCTATAACTTTGTTTCGGGAAAAGTGTTGTCATTAAAGTCAACGATGACATTGGTAAATACTATCAGAAAAAAAGGTCTTAAGCAAGATGACCCATTATCGTCAATGCTTTTTTAACATTGTGACTGATATGCTCGCGGTAATCATTGCACCCGCAAAGACTGATGGCCAAATTGAAGATGTGATCCCATATTTAGTTGACGGTGGATTATCCATTCTTCAATATAACGATGATACGATTCATTTTATGGAACATGACATAAAAAAGCTAGAAACACAAAGATAATTATGTTTGCATTCGAGAAATTATCAGTTTTAAAGATAAATTCCCATAAAAACGAATTGTTTTGTTTTGGTGGGTATAGGAAAATGCCTCGGTGTATGCCGATTTATTCGGTTGTGGTCAAGGCCAGTTTCCTATTAAGCATTTGGGTATTCCCATTCATTATCGGAGACTCGCAAATGTTCTATGAAAATTGGTGGAGGAGAGACTTCAAACCCGGTTAAACAACCGGAATGGCAAACTAATATCTTTGGGAGGAAGATTGGTTCTCATAAATTATGTACTATCTAATATGGTACTTTATATGATTTCATTCTTCCAAATTACAAAACAAATCTTAAAACTTGTAACATTCCAAATCTTACATTTGGAATGTTTTGCATTTAGAGCATATGCATAGCATGGCATGTTTCAAAAAATTGCATTTTTGCTTGTTGCATTTGAACCCCCAAAATAAATCATGTTTAAAGGAAATCAATTTCTTCTTTAAGGCATTATAAGCCAAGTTATTTTATTATTTTTATCTCTTCCCAAAATCCCCTTCAAAATAACCTAGCTTGTTAGGTTTTCAAATTTCAAAACTTTTGAAATCGGTTTGACCCTTTTTGGAGTTATATTTTAAAAGTTATTAATATTTTGGTTTTGGTATAAAAAAAAAGGAGCAGGCCGGCCCAGCCAGCCCAGCCAGCCCACCTCGTCGCGGAAGCGTTTGAACAAAAAAAAAACGGCCGCGCCCGCTGACGCGTGGGCCCAGCCCACGACGTCATGGCTGACGTCACCCCTCACCGGAATCCCCTCCGATTCGGAGACGGCAACCGCCGCCGCGGATTTCGTGGCCGTTTCGGCCACGATACGCCCCCTCCCGCATGCCAGGGCCCCTTTATATACTTCCCCCCGCCTCGACGTCCTCACCCCTCGACAGGGCCGCCGCCGCCCTCAAAACCACTGCCGCAGCCGTTTTTTCCGCCGCCGCCGGCGAGTTTCGCCTCGGGAACCAGCGCCGCCACCACCCCGAGGACCGCGAGGAGGAGAGGAGCTCAACGGTGCCGTCGCCTTCGCCGGAGGAGGTCCCAAACGCCGCCGCCATCCACGCCCGAGCCGCCGCCGCCGCCACGCCGGCCATCTCTGGTGAGTTCCCGGCCAGATTCAATCTGGGCCGTCGGATCTCGATCCGACGGTTCAGATCCAGATCTGACCGGTCAACGCGCGGGCTGACGTCGCGCTGACGTCATGCCTGCGTCAGCGCCAGTCAACGCCCGGTCAATTCGTTTTTTTTTCGTTTAAAAAATTCCAGAATTTGTTTAAATTTTGTAAATTCAATATCTTTAGATGCGTAACTCCGTTTTGTGCATGTAATATACCAAACGAAAGAGAAAATTGAGATCTATCCATCTACGCAATCAAATCTATGTTTTGACCTATAATTATTTTCTGTTTTCAATTATGCTTTTTAGGCCTTTTAAATCATATAGAATCAACCGTAGCTCGAAATTCATCAAATCCTTTTTGTATGATCTTGTTTTGATTAGATCTACCAGGAAAAATAACATTAACTTGTGTAGATGCTTAATTCAACTTAGATCTTGCATGTTCTTAATCTAGCACTATTAAATCTTTATAATTGCTTTAATTGTTTTCCTTGCAACAAAAATATTTTTCTTGCATCATACATATCATTAATAACCAGAGGATGATAATAGATCTATTTTGCGTTAATAAATTTTCATGCATGCATGTGTTGCATATTGTTATGCCTTGTTGCTTATGTATGGTTATTGCTACGTGTAGATTACAACGATTACAACGAGTATGGTTGCGAGGACTGTTTGAACAGCTGCTCGTGTTGTCAAGGCAAGTGACACGCATGAACCCTCTATTTTACTATATGCATTAGATCTTTATAGTACTTATGCATGATTAGGAGTTGAGTGATATCGCTATGCTAGATGTTATAGAGATTGCTTCACTAAGGGCATCTCCAGCCGTTGCGCCCCCCCAGGGCCCAAAACGCCGCCGTTTTGGGGCCGCCGCGGCGCTAAACGGCGCTATTCTGGAACCTGGGGGGGCGCGTTTCCCAGTCGCGTACCGAGCCCAAGAATCGGCCCAAACAAACACAAATTCAAAAGAGGCGAAATTTTATTGAAATTTTTAAACTTCGTACATATTCGGCGCGAATTTACAGCTAGTACGAAAAATTTAAACTAAAAACTTAAACAACTACTTAAGCCCGAGGCTGGCGGCGATCGCCTGGCTGTAGTCGCCGCCGTCGTCGTCGTCGTCGCTGGGGGCGTCGCCGGGGCGCTTGCTTCCCCCTGTCCCTCGTCGCCGCCGCCGCAATCCCACCTGCTCACCTCGAGCGCCTGCTGGATCACGCCGTCGTCGTCGGAGTCGGAGGCGTCGAGAACGATGTACACGTTCTCCTTCTGCGGCGGTGGGGGAGGGACTCGGAGGCGGGCCGCGTTGGCTGCGGCCTCAAGCTCGCGCGCCGCCTTGCGCTGCTCGGCTTCAGCCAGCAGGCGGCGCTGAAGGGCGAGCTCGGCCTCGGTGGTGTCGCGCAGACTCCACTGGGCGGCGGCGGCGACGTCGAGCGGTTGCAGCGTGTTCAGCGACAGCTGCTCCGCGACCTTTTGGTCGGGCCACTCGCCCTCGTCGTCGTCGTCGCCGCTCTCCGTCTTCGGGCGAACCACGCGTTTGAAGCGTGGCTCGCCGAGGCGGAGCGCGCCGCCGCTGCGCCTGCGGGCGGGCGCGCCGGCGTTAAGAAAGGGGGGGGGTGTGGAGTTAGAGTGCCCGGCGGAGGAGCTCGACGTCGCGGTCGAGGAAGACGCGCCGGTCCGCCGCGCCACCCACGGCTGGGTGGCCTGCGGCGGCGGCATCTCCAAGCGCGGCTGGTTGCCGGCGTGGATGTGCTGGAGGACCTCGTCGAGGGTCCTGCCAGGGGCACTCCACCAGCGGCGCCGCCCGTGCGCGTTGAAACGGCCCTCGACAGGGCCGTTGTCGTTCAGGGAGTCCAGCTCCCGGGCGCGGCGTGCCGTCAGCCGATCCCACCAGAACTGGTCCACGCCGGTGAGCGGGAAGTTCTGGGGGTTCTCCATCCCGGCGCGCATCTCGTGGATGGCGCGGCGGAACTCGGCGTCGGAGGAGGGAAGGCGAGGGACTGGGACCCCGCCGGTGCTGAGTGCCCAGCGGCTCGCCCCCGCGGCGGAGCTAGGGAGGCGCATGTCCGGCGGGCAAGGATAGCCCGCGCGGTACAGCGCCATCGCCTGGCCCCGGCGCAGGTTGTGGCGTGGGAAACCGTTCTCCGCCGCTCCGTCGGACATTGTCGTGGAGAAGAAGGGAGAGGAGAGCTCGCCGGTGTGAAGAATGGTGTGGCGCGGCGCGCGGCGGGGGGGGGGGGGGGGGTTATAGCGCGGCGAGCGGCCGGGCATTTACTGCGCGCGCGCGTCCCCTCGCTGCCGCCCGCCACGCCATTACGCCGGCAGCCTTTGGGCGGGGCGCATGCACTGGGCGGCCGCCACGCCATAAACGCCGGCAGCCTTTGACCGCGCGGTAGCCGAGAAGACGATCACGGGCGGTTCTGTTCCCGCGCTTTTCTCGTCGCGTCGCTGACAGGGCTGGCCCACGCGCGCGGCCGCGCAGTTTCGCCCCCCCAGGCCGAACCCAGCGGCCTGGGTTTGGCCTGGGTGCCGCGGCGCTATTTAGCACCGAAACGGCGCTATTTGGGCCGCTGGGGGGGGGGGGGCGAGTGGTGAAGAAGCGGCGCTATTCGCCGCTTCCGCCGCGAAAAAAACCCCCTGGGGGGGCTCTGGGGGGGACGGCTGGAGATGCCCTAACACCCAAGTGGAGCGATCATATGTTACCCTAGATTGTAGCAATCCATTGTTAGGCAACCATCGTACTTGTAGATTGCTGAGCCATGCTTTAGATACCGTGGTTGGGTTTATTATCATGTTAAGTATTGCTCGATATTTTAATTGCCTATGAAAACAACATGATAATTAATTAACCACTGGGCGGATTGCTAGCATGTCATCAGAGTACAAAGTTTGGTGGGGACCGCCGCCCAGTATTTTGAGATTATGTTTAGTTTTCTTTATGTAGTTGTTCTTTCGTGCAGCCGTGTTTCATATTAGTATGGGCTAGACATAATTTGTAGGTCGTGGTGACTCGAACCCAACGTGTCCAGAGATGTAGAATAGTGGTAGGATGGTCCGGTGCGTGGAGGGTTTGGGGATCTACTTCTTATGAGTTATGGCTTAATCTTCTTTCCTTCTGTGTTACTAATGGTGTAGCATGGTGTTTGGAGTCGATTAGGCAACACGGGTAAAGGGCACAAACCTCGCGAGGATTAAAACTAAGATCTTAGTCGTGTTCCATTGGTTAGGGACAATTCAGCAACTAGATGGGAAACATGACATATCTCGTTCATTCTTGTTTTTATTGATTACTAATAATTTGACTATGGGTTATTGGAGAAGTGCCTGATGGTGTTTCAGTGTGCTAATCCAAAGGGTAGGAGCACTTTGCTATCAACCAAAGTGTCCAATTATGTGAAAAATCTAATTTCTAATAAATGATAGGTCAAATGCCTTTATGCAAAATAGCCTAGAAAACTCCACTAGCCAAATATGCATGTAGACTAGCACTTGCCATTTATATACCACCATAGTGTCACTTGCCATCATTGCTCAGAATGATCTGACCTCCTTTTGGGGGCTGCATATTCCAACGTGCAGGTTATTCGGATTCGGATTAGCTTTTCGTAGGTTTTCGAGGCTTCACATCAACCTTTGTTCGCCCGTGGCTTGCAAACAAGAAGATGGAGGTCTACCGCTGCTTTGTTGTGTTATTAATAATTATTTGAGCTAGCATTTCGCTATGCAGTTTGTAATAAATTACTTTACTCTGGATATTCGATAGTATTCAATACATTTGTTATTTTGATTACTATCTGTGTTGTGTGTGCTGGTGAACGGTCCAGGGGCCAGTACTACACACAAAAGTATAGCCTATGTTGGGCTGTACTACTACAAAACTGTTGGATTATTTTCGAGCAAAATTCTTCTGGCAAGATGATAGTGAGAAAAGAAAATATCGACCGACTAAGTGGAGTGTGTTTTGTCGTCCCAAAGATCAGGTGAAAGTATAAGGATGCCGCCTAGAGGGGGGGGGTGAATAGGCGCTTTAAAATAATTACATATTAGGCTTGAGTAAATGCGGAATAAAACTAGCGTTTAATTAATCAAGCACAAAACCTATGCAAGCTAGGTTTACCTATGTGCACCAACAACTTATGCTAGTCATGATATACAACTATGAGATAGCAAGATAGATGACTTCAAGCACGATGGCTATCATAAAGGTAAATGCATAAGTAACGAGGTAGAGTATAGAAATAACCGAAGCACAAGGAGACACCGGTGTGATTACCTAAGTTCCTTCCCAAGGGAAGTACGTCTTTGTTGGAGAGGTGGGGAGCCACCTAGGCGCTCCTCAATAGCACGGATGTGCACACCTTATTCTCCTTGAGCTTCTCCGGTGAGGGGGATGATCGTTTCCACTATGAGATCGACTTGAAGGCGTTGACCAAACCTTACACGGGGTTGAGGCTATCTCCACAACTCAATTGGAGGCTCTCAACGAAGCTTCTTGAAACAAGATGGAAGCCCCAAGCACTAACCGTCTAGGGTGCTCAATATACCCAAGAGGAACAATCTCTCCGGTGACCAAGCACCCAAGAGTAACAAGCTCACAAACTTCTCTTTCACGAATCTCGTGGGGAACTCAAACCGATGCACCTAATGCAATGGCAAGAACACACAAAGTGGTCAAGAACTTCTCTCTCAAATCCCACCAAAGCAACTAATGCTATGGAGGGAGGAAGGAGGAAGAACAAGGAAAACAACAAATGAATCCCTAGATCTAGATCCAATAGATTCCCCTCACAAAGAGGAGGGATTGATTGGTGAAGTGGTAGATCTAGATCTACTCTCTCTTTTCCCTCAAGTGGAAGCAAGAATCATTGGAGGGATTGAGAGATAGCAAGCTTTTGGAGGTCAACAATGGAGGTCAAACTTGCCCAAAAGGTTGGGGAACCGTTGGGGAAGAAGTCCTCTTAAATAGGTCTCCCAATTATCCAACCGTTGGAGGAAAAATCGCGCAGGGGCGGAACCTCCGGTGAAACCACCGGAACCTCCGCCCCCCCGGATGAGTTAGAACACCAAAAGGGCTAAAAATAATGCCCCAACCACCGGAGCCTCCGGTGAAACCAAGATCATCCCGAACGGGTTTCCGACGGAGCCACCAGCGGAACCTCCGGTGGTGGAAAAAACTGCAGAACACCCTATATGAAAACGATCGTAACTTTTGCATACGGACTCCGTTTTCGATGTTCTTGGGCTCGTTGAAATTGCAACGACGAGCACTACAAGAATATACAGAGAAACATCATAGTAAAAAAATGGGAATATAAAACCAAATGATGAAAGGTTTGGCCTATCAATAAAGGACAACCGGTAGAAACCTCCAATAACAAAAATGCGATAAGTTTTTCATACGAAATCCATTTTTGATGAACTTGAGCTTGACATGAAGAACATGAAAATCTCTAAAACCTTACATGGAGAAAACCCAAATAAGAACCAAGAAGGATGATGCCAAGTATGCAAAGGTTTGAGCTCCCTACGATAGATACGATCAAGATATGCATTCAAGAGCCCCTCTTGATAGTACGGTTATCTATCCTATAATCCGGTCTCCCAACTAGCATAATGAGACTGGTAAAATAAAAAACCTATCTCAGTCATGCCTTTTCCTTGCGCAATCCAATTGAGCTAGATGATGACGATCTTGACTTTCTCAAGTTGGATCTTCTTTCTTGATCGTGCTTGCTAGCACATGCTCCGCTTGATGAAGACTTGCAAGTTGCTCCCCCATACACCACTATGGCAGAGGATGCTCCCCCATACACCATTATGGGAGAGAACCTTAATGGAAAATCTTCACGAGGCCACAAACTACAAAAGGGTGGCAAGCATCAAGCATATGATTTCTTCTAGATGCTTTACTTGAGCTTCCACGTCAAGCTAGGTGACGAACACCGCTTGACGATGACATAGACCATGGGCAATATGAAATCTTCCTTTTTGTTCATGCCCATGGAAAGATACCAAACCACACATAGAGATGCCACACACACATATATGGGTTAGATCACAAAGCTATATTGACAATTGCTTACCATACCATGAGATACACAATCCCACTTGGTACATCGTGTAGCTTTGTGTGTTTATCACTAGCTTGATCAACCTTGTATATTTTCTTCTCACTTCAAATAATGATGTCTTGAAGATAACCATGAAGGATAACCTAATACTTTTCTTCAAGACACACTAGCAATGAGCTCAACTCAAACCATGATCATTCTTCATGTAAATCCTTGGGTATACATGAACTCCATTATTTCCTATGGACAAGATCTACAAGGATAACTCAATGCAAACATTAGTCCATAAGGATTGTCATTAATTACCAAAACCACATATGGGGCACCATGCACTTTCAATCTCCCCATTTTGGTAATTGATGACAATCCCTTTTTACGAGGGTTTATATGATGAATTAAGCAACCATGCAAAACAAAGAGCAAGGATGCAATAGCATGGAAGGCAAATGCTTCAGAACGAAACTAAAGCATAGAACAAAATTCCCTTAAACCCTCTAAACTTCTCCCCCATTGGCATCCATTGCCGAAATGGGAAAAAAGATTAGAAGGCCAATATAATAAGAGCTCCCCCATAGTGTATGCATTCCTCATGATATGAGTGAAATCATGAGCATATATCCAACTAGGAATAGATGGAGGGAGATCAAACTATATTGAGGATCCAAAGATTTACAAGCAAAGTCAAATTGAAGGATACTTTCATAAAGAAGCAACCAACCAAAGGATCCTAAAAACCGATTGACCAAAATCAATATTATGATAAGATCAACCAAGTGTTCTAGAAAATCAAGAGGGAGCTCCCCAAGTTACATGCACAATGTTAGATTTGAATTACTATATAATGTGCACAACATGGAATCATCACTCCCTTCTAGATAATTTTGAACACAAACAAGAGCAAGAGAGTAGACTGGAAATGAAGCAAAGCAACTTGCAAACAAACAAGAGTTGAGCATTTAAGATCAAGAAGCGACAAGTAAAGATTTACTCAACCAAAAGAGATGAGTGTGACATGGAAAGACATTTGTAGGAGACTAATAGGATGAGCAAAGCTTCATCATAGTCTTTAAATATATGAGGCACATAGTGCATATCATGTATTTCCCATACACACAAACCAACAAATGATAAAACACATAGGTCCACAAGCTTTATAAGATGCAAAAGGAATACCAAAAGAAAAGCAAAGCTTGTGCCTTTTAGGAACCACCAAGTAATATAAAGCAATAAAACATGGTCACTAAAGAAATAGAATATCAATTAAAGATGTAACTATTATTGTGTGTATAAGTTTCTAAGTGGACACCAATCACAAATATATATATCCATAAAGAAATATGCACACACAAAAATAGGTACAAGGGTGAAGAACATGATATCCAAGATAGGTTCATAAATATACCAATAAGATTTTTGCTTGAAAGCAAAGCACTAGGCTTAGTTTAATCTTAAGGGGATATAGATGGACAAACAATAAACTCACCAAAGCATCACAAATATCACAAGGGAAAAGTGATAGTTGGAATGCTTCGAGAAAGGTAACACACGTCACAAAAGATTCAAATGGTTTTTGAGAATTCATCAATATTGCATATGAGAGACTTCAAGTAGAAGTTACTAGATTAATATACTTGGGATTGGTGAATCATGAAAATGATTATAAATATCCCCTTAGTATGTAATCATCCCGACTTACTCATAGTTCCAATAAAGATGTTTTTGATAAGACATTTGCAAGAGCCAAATGAAATGCAACAAATGGAATTCATGCCAAGATGCAACCTACACAAGGTTGAAAGCTAGAAGTGTATGCATGAAATAGATACTTGTTACCTAGACGTCATTGGTGATGAAGAGGATGCGAGTTTGATAATCATCGTAGCTTGACTCCTATGATATGATGGTGAGAACACCTTCCGTATGAATGGAGCAAGCAACCAATGTATCTCCATTGTACCTAAAAACAAAAGTCAAGTACAAAATGGTTCCCACACTTATTGGGTCCAAAGTAGTTAGAACAACTACAATACATAGGACAAACTCCACATAAATATGTGCATATTAATATGAATTTGAATTTTATGCACATCTTAGCCATTTAGGATTTGATGGAGTTTATCCTATATATTGGATCAACAAAAGTAAGCATGTCAAAGGATATACATAGTAAATATACATGCACAAAACTTTCACGAACCAAACAAGATACAAATTGGACAAAATACCAATTAAAACAAAGAAGGCACTCACAAGAGATAAAATCAAACGAAGTGTCCAAATTATATCAAAACCCCGAATCAACACATGATTTAGGAAATCAAATATAGAAGATAACAAAAACAACATCAAAGAATAAACAAACCCTCTACACTTTTCATGATGGCACACAAAGTACCAAGAAGAAAAATGTTCGTCTTCCAAAGAGACAAGTCATTGGGATAAAATACCAATTTCAAGACAACAAGTGTTCAAACACATATAGGATAGTTCTTCCAATAATAGTGCATTAATTATGATATTGCATTTCAATACAAGATGCACACAATGGAATCATTACTCTCCATATATAATTTTCAAACACTAGTCAAGCTCAAGAAAAGCAATAAGATGCAATACCAATTAAAGAATTGTGTTATACTCAATGCAGGATAGCTTCTCCAAGAAATGCAACACAAAGAAGTATGACTTTGAATGAAAGTGCACACTAATGGGATCATTGCTTTTCCTAACTCAATAAAGCATAAATAAAATTTTGAGTAGAGCAAGGAAGACACAAAGGAGTTTGAACCAAACAAATCCTTGGCAAGAAACAAGGCAATTTTAGAGCAATGTACAAAGTAACTATGATCAATAAACTTACCACAAATTATTATAACTTGTCAAAGACAAGAGATGTATGGGGATATTTCTCGGTGGTATATTTGTTCACAATCATATTCACAAAACATAAGCATGTGGTAAAAGATAGGAATGAAAACACCATACTTAAATAGAGATTCTTGGAGGCTTCAATAGTCGAATGATCATGCAAAGAAATGATTAATATATCAAGAAGCAACCGGTTCCCGAGAAGGTAAATTCTAGTGCTAATATGTGGAAAACCGCACCAAGAAACTCTCTCACAAATAAGATACCAAAAGATGAGCAAATAAAATCATTTAAGCAAATTGAAACTTGTTTGAGCACACATGCCACATAGGAACAACATAATTAACAATATCAATTCTATGTGGCAAAACCTTAAATGTTCACATTCTTTAGGCTTGTAATATGCACAACATATTACTCCCCCATAATGTGATAATCCATATCTTCTTAGCAAGAGGCAAACAAAGACCAACTTGAGATAATTAATAGACATTAGAATTTGAATTTCTCGTGAGTATGAGATACCACATAGAGATTAGATAATATTGAAATATCAACACTATGTGGTATTCCTCATGTACACACATTTTGGGATTGTGAAGTGCCAAAGACATATTACTCTCCCAAAATGGGATAGTCCATTAATCACTCAAAAGAGCCAAATAAGATACACACAAGATGCAATTAGGCTCAAAGAAAACTCATACATACATTTTGTGCCAACCGACAAACACATACTAGATTAGTCAAGGATAAGTAAGTAGTAAGCACAAAATATACAAAATACAAGCAAGTTACAAAACCAATACATGCAAAGGGGCAAGCAACTTTCAATGTATATATAATGTAATAAATACAAGTTACCGCAAGAAGGAGCATGGAATATGAGATAGAGACGTGATAATCCAAATGACTCGGCTTAAGGAAAATATACGTGATGAAGATCCCTTAATTCTTCATGATATAGCCAAGTCTCCAATGCCCTCCGATAACACCTATTGATAAAGTTTGAGCTTGTTGGTCCCCAACAAAGTTGGGTCCTAAGAGGTTAGTCACAATAGGCTTGGCAACCCAAATGGTTCTTTTCTTGACACCACTTTGAGTACCAACATATTTGGCAAACACATTGCCCACATTATCCTTCCGAATGGAATACACATCATCAATTATGATAGGGTTGGATAATGTACCATTAGTGCATGAAGAAGCAAGATGGCCCTTTTCACGACATAAGTAGCAACAACGACTCCTTCCATTCTTCTTAGTTGATTTCTCAAATTGAGAAGCATTAGCTTGAGTCTTCATGGGAACATGACTTTCTTCAACTTGAGGTTGAGGTTGAACTTGTGGCCGTTTCCCTTGTTGCTTCTCGCTAAGTTTCTTCTTCTTCAAATGGCATGATCTAACATGATGCCCTTCAACCTTGCACTTGAAGCAAACAATCTTGGCCAAATTCTTGTCTTGTTCATGGCCCTTCATCTTGTCGACCTTGGACTTGTTCTTGTGATTGGAAATGAATCCAAGTCCTCTCTTGTCATTGGGGGATTTTTGGACACTCAACATATTGTCAAGTGTGGACTTCCCTTTATGACACTTCTCCAAGTCTTTCTCCAATGAAGTGACTTGGGCCTTGAGATCTTTGATTTCCTCTACATGGTTAGTATCACCACAAGAGCTAGAGGAAGTAGATGCATCATTGTTAGAGCAACAAGGTAAGGAAAGCAATTCATCATAAGATGTGGGAACATTATGAGAGGATGAATTACTAGGACTAGCACAAGGCAATATAACATTTGGAGTAGATATTGTGCCTTTGTCCACATGAGGCTCACAAGATGTTACCTTATTTAAAATAGCCTTATGAGCTAATTTTAGCCTCTCATGGGAGACTAGAAGATCCTTATGAGAGCTTGAGAGCTTTTCATGAGTTTATTCCAATTTCCCATAATTACTAGTTAGCAACTCAAGTTGAGCCCGTAGCTCAACATTCTCCTTTAATGTGGATACTTCACAAGAAATAGAGTTAGTAGCACAAGCATCAACATTTTTAGCTTTGAGGTCATTAGCAAGAGAAAGAGATAATTCATTGTCCCTTCTAAGCTTAGAAACGCTAATAGCACATGTTTCTTCTAGACTATATAGTTTCTCTTCAAGAGAAGATCTAAGGGACCACTCTTTCTCAAAAGCCTTTTCAAGCTCTTTGTCCTTGATAGAATGACTACCACTATGACTTTCCAAAGTCACGATGATATCCTCCTTTTCATCTATAAGCGAGTTAGCCTTATCAAGTTGTTCTAGGAGAGCATTCACATTTTCTTTGGTCTCATCAACAAGGCTTGATAACCATAAGCCTAATTTCTTAGACTCGTCATCAACCTCCTTACCAACATCATCATCACTACTATCATCATAAGATATATTGGGGTTCAAAGTGGAAGATTCCTTTGAATCCTTAGCCATGAGGCAAAAGGTGGTAGATGATGATGGATCATTACTTGAGGCACCACTCAAGTCCACATCTTGTTCCATAGAGAGTTGGGTTCCCTTTACATTGTTAGCCATACAAATACTAGAGGAAACAAAATCATTTGTATGATGGGAACAAGATAAAGCAAGCATATCATCATGAGATTTAGTCAAGCAATGTCGACATAATATGCAAAGACTATCAACACAAGCATGTAAAACATTTTTTTTGTTCTAGTTGTGTTTAAGTCCAAAGATGAGGCATGACAATAAGATAGAGATGAAGGATCATCAATAATAAGCTCACTATCATTATTTCAAAGCCTATCACTACTCACCATCTCATTAGTTTGTGGCTTACCACATGTTGGTGAAGTAGAAGAAGTTGAGAACACATCACGAACGGAAGTGGAGGGATAACAGTCAACTTCTCCAACATTGGACACACCATATTTATCTTGAAGCTTTGTCCATAACTCATGAGCATTCCCGATAGGAAAGAGTGGTTTAATAACTACAAGGCTCACAAGAAGGAAAAACGCATTAATAGCAAGAGCATCGAGAGATAAGTTTTTCTCTTCCTCTAAAGTTGGATTTTGAGGATCCTTTGGAGGAGAAAAACCCATCTCTACAATTCGCTCCATATGTGGATCCATGACCGAAAATAAATAAGCATGTGAAATTTCCAAACATCATAGTTTGTGCCATCGAAATGAAATGTGGGATCGTGCACTAATTCACTAAGCAACATCGTTACTCTCAAGGCGGTGAAGCATTATAATGAGAGCCCTGGCTCAGATACCAATTGAAAGTATAAGGATGCCGCCTTAGAGGGGGGGTGAATAGGCGCTTTAAAATAATTACGGTTTAGGCTTGAGTAAATGCGGAATAAAACTAGCGTTTAATTTATCAAGCACAAAACATATGCAAGCTAGGTTTACCTATGTGCACCAACAACTTATGCTAGGCATGATATACAACTATGAGATAGCAAGATAGATGACTTCAAGCACGATGGCTATCACAAAGGTAAATGCATAAATAACGAGCTAGAGTATAGAAATAACCGAAGCACAAGGAGACACCGGTGTGATTACCGAAGTTCCTTCCCAAGGGAAGTACGTCTTCGTTGGAGAGGTGGGGAGACACCTAGGCGCTCCTCAATAGCACGGATGTGCACACCTTATTCTCCTTTAGCTTCTCCGGCGAGGGGGATGCTCGTTTCCACTATGAGGTCGACTTGAAGGCGTTGACCAAACCTTACACGGGGTTGAGGCTATCTCCATAACTCAATTGGAGGCTCTCAACGAAGCTTCTTGCAACAAGGTGGAAGCCCCAAGCACTAACCGTCTAGGGTGCTCAATACACCCAAGAGGAACAATCTCTCCGGTGACCAAGCACCCAAGAGTAACAAGCTCACGAACTTCTCTTTCACGAATCTCGTGGGGAACTCAAACCGATGCACCTAATGCAATGGCAAGAACACACAAAGTAGTCAAGAACTTCTCTCTCAAATCCCACAAAAGCAAATAATGCTATGGAGGGAGGAAGGAGGAAGAACAAGGAAAACAACAAATGAATCCCTAGATCTAGATCCAATAGATTCCCCTCACAAAGAGGAGGGATTGATTGGTGAAGTGGTAGATCTAGATCTCCTCTCTCTTTTCCCTCAAGTGGAATCAAGAATCATTGGAGGGATTGAGAGATAGCAAGCTTTTGTAGCTCAACAATGGAGGTCAAACTTGCCCAAAAGGTTGGGGAACCGTTGGGGAAGAAGGCCCCTTAAATAGGTCACCCAAATATCCAACCGTTGGAGGAAAAATCGTGCAGGGTCGGAACCTCCGGTGAAACCACCGGAACCTCCGCCCCCCGGATGAGTTAGAACACCAAAAGGGCTAAAAAATGCCCCAACCACCGGAGCCTCCGGTGGTTTCACCGGAGGCTCCGCCAATATCATCCCGAACCGGTTTCCAGCGGAGCCACCACCGGAACCTCCGGTGGTGGAAAAAACTGCAGAACACCCGATATGAAAACGATCGTAACTTTTGCATACAGACTCCGTTTTCGATGTTCTTGGGCTCGTTGAAATCGCAAAGAAGAGCACTACAAGAATATACAGAGAAACATCATAGTCCAAAATGGGAATATAAAACCAAATGATGAAAGATTTGGCCTAACAATAAAGGACAACCAGTAGAAACCTCCAACAACAAAAATGCGATAAGTTTTTCATACGAAATCCATTTTTGATGAACTTGAGCTTGACATGAAGAACATGACAATCTATAAAACCTTACATGGAGAAAACCCAAATAAGAACCAAGAAGGATGATGCCAAGTATGCAAAGGTTTGAGCTCTCTACAATAGATACGATCAAGATATGCATTCAAGAGCCCCTCTTGATAGTACGGTCATCTATCCTATAATCCGGTCTCCCAGTTAGCATAATGAGACCGGTAAAATAGAAACCCTATCTAAGTCATACCTTCTCCTTGCGCAATCCAATTGAGCTAGATGATGACGATCTTGATTTTCTCAAGTTGGATCTTCTTTCTTGATCGTGCTTGCTAGCACATGCTCCGCTTGATGAAGACTTGCAAGTTGCTCCCCCATACACCACTATGGTAGAGGATTCTCCCCCATACACCATTATGGGAGAAACCCTTAATGGCAAATCTTCACGAGGCCTCAAACTCCAAAAGGGTGGCAAGCATCAAGCATAGGATTTCTTCTAGAGGCTTCACTTGAGCTTCCACGTCAAGCTAGGTGACGAACACCGCTTGACGATGACATAAACCATGGGCAATATGAAATCTTACTTTTTGTTCATGCCCATGGAAATATACCTAACCACACATAGAGATGCCACACACATATATATGGGTTATATCACAAAGCTATATTGACAATTGATTACCATACCATGAGATACACAATCCCACTTGGTACATCGTGTAGCTTTGTGTGTTGATCACTAGCTTGATCAACCTTGTATCTTTACTTCTCTCTTCAAATGATGATGTCTTGAAGATAACCATGAAGGATAACCTAATACTTTTCTTCAAGACACACTAGCAATAAGCTCAACTCAAACCATGACCATTCTTCATGTAAATCCTTGGGTATACATGAACTCCATTATTTCCTATGGACAAGATCTACAAGGATAACTCAATGCAAACATTAGTCCATAAGGATTGTCATTAATTACGAAAACCACATATGGGGCACCATGCACTTTCATCAGGGTGGTCTCAGAATTCATGAACCTGAGGTCAATAATAGAGTCCTAATTGCTAAATGGATCTTCAAGCTTCTGGACGAAGAAGGGTTATGGCAAACCCTCATAAGGAGGAAGTATGTGGGTTCAAAAGCATTATCTCATGTTCTTTGGAAACATGGTAATTCGCACTTCGGGTTGCCCTTACGGCAACAAAGAATTTCTTCTTCCCACATGGATCTTTCTTAATTAAGGATGGTTTGAAAATTAGGTTCTAGGAGGACAAATTGCTAGGTCAAGCCACGCTTCTAGAACAATATCGGTTTTGTACAATATTGTGCGATACAAAGACGACACGCTCGCCTAGGTGATAGGATCTTCCCCACCGATGTTTCGTTTAGAATAACTTTATTTGGTCCGAGCCAAGCATCCTGGAATGCTCTGCTTCTGTGGCTGGACTCCGTCCAACTGACGCAAGGTTCAGATAAATTTCAATGGAATCTCAACAAGAATTGTAATTTCTCGGTTGATTCTATGTACAAAGCATTACTATAGTCTAATGTACTAATTGATAATTATAAGAAAATTTGGAAGATGAAGATTCTTCTGAAAACTAAGGTGTTTGTGTGGTATCTTCATCGAGGTGTAATTTTTATAAACGATGATCTTGCAAAACGCAATTGGAATGGAAGTAAAAAGTGTGTATTTTTTCAACATGATGAGACCATTAAGCATTTATTCTTCCAATGTAAGTTTGCTAGGTCTATATGGTCAATCGGCGATACGTTGCAAACATATCTACTTTTTCGACCACTTTTCTTGTTGTTTCTCCTCACATTTGCATGATTTGAATCAAACTAACATGAACTAACACTGTTTTCACAGAATTACCCTTGGTGTTTAATTTTGTGCAGAAATTCAATTTTCTCAGAAATTTTAAGAAATTATTTTTCCCCGGAAGACTCCCGGAGCCCAAAGTATAACTGGAGGGGTCCACTAGGCCTCAGGGGGTGCCAGCCGCGGCCCCCCCTCTGTCCGCGCCTGAAGGTCCCCTAGGGTCCTAGGACCACCTCGAGGGTCCCCTTTGGCATAAAGGTGCCTTCGTCCCTGAAACGCACAACCCCCAAAGGATTTTCCCGAAAATGATCCGTAGCTCCGCCGACACTTGAAAGCCTAGTTCAGGAGATAGAAGTTCCTATTGTGGCACCCTGCCGGGACGGGGATTGGAGAGTGATCGTCGCTATCGTCATCTCCATCACCTCTCCATCAACTCTCCATGATTCCCCCTTCGATGTGTGAGTAATCCCCTGCTGTTGGCAGAGGAGATAGTAGGGATTGGATGAGATTAGTCATGTAATAGATCACGCGATTGTTAGGGATTGATGCCTAGTATCCACTAATGTTGTTTATTGTCGTTGTTGCAAGTTGGAGTGCTTAATGTTTGTCAATTAGGACCCGAGTGCCATAATTTCAGATCTGAACATGTTATATTTTCATGAATATAATTGTTGTTTTGAATCATATCTACTAGTTGTATACACTTATTATTGTTTAGAACCCGAGACCCCAAAGTGACATTGTTAGGATATCGGAGGGGATGGACTCTAGTTCGAGGAATACATGTTTCCACCGTATGTTAATGCTTTGCTCTGGTGCTTGGTAGAACAAGTGCCTTAATTACCATTAGTGCCTTTGGCCCCGCAACAACGGGATGGTAGGACAAAAGACGTCGTGCAAGTTCTTAATGCAAGTATGTACGGCAATTCTCGGGAAACATGTCTATGATAGTTTGTGACTTGGACACTCTTATATATTTGTGCTGCTCTTTGTTACCTCTATTACATGGTTAATCTCATTCATGCAAAACCCGTACATCCACCCCTATACCTACAGTTGTTTTAACACTGCTTCTCAATCTGTTTACATTCGTACTATTGCTACTACTATTTTAGTGCTACTGTTACTATTAAACCACTACTGCCATTATATCACTGTTACTACTAATAAATTGTGTGAAGCAAGATACTTTTCAGGTGCAGCTGAATTGACAAATCGGTTGTTAAGGTTTATAAATATTCTTTGTCTACCCTTGTGTCGAATCAATAAATTGGGCTATATTTACCCTCGAAGACTATTGCGATCCCCTACACTTGTGGGTCATCAACCATCCAGATAGGTTCTATCTTATTCCCCCATATAGCATTGCGAATATTTTTGGCAATTGGCTTAATGGTGTGGATCATAGTTTTAATCTTCTTATTAGGGTGGAAACGATTGTCGATATTTGGTCGCTTTGCCTAGGTAGAAATGACAAGATTTTTAACGATACAAACTCTTCTGTTATGCAGGTCATCTACCAGTGCATAGAAACACTCTGATCATGGTCACCCCTTGAGTGTGTGGAACACCACAACCTGTTTTTGGAGGTGTCTTCGTGGTTGGAGGCAGCGGCGAGGTCTTTGTTTTTCCAGCATAGATGGCCACATAATCTACAGATCTGCTCTGCATCACCATAGAAGTTTTACAATTTTTCATTATGATATGTATTTCGTCTATTTTATTTCTTTGGTTTTTGTTGAGACTTGTGAACGGGTGTGGGTTGTGTGCATCTTACATATGCAGAGGCCGGATGTAATACATAAAACCTGGTGTTAAGTAATAAAGATCCCTTTATCGAAAAAAATCACCATCAGCGGTAAGGAACGAGGCATAATATCATCCGCCACTGTGGTTCATGATGGCTGACGTTGGTAAACCCCAAGAGAAAGGTTGTGAAGAGTGCAGTGGTAAGTTTTCCCTCAGAGAAGAAACCAAGGTTGAATCGACCAGTAGGAGGACAAGCAATCTTTGAAGGTTGATGCAGCTGAGATGATAGGGAGCACTATCGGTTCATCAGCAACGTGGAATCTACACGACACAATTAATTCACTTTTCCCCAACGAAGCAGTGAAGTTGTCCATCTCACCGGTTTTGCTGAACACAAAGAAGTTAAGCGTATAGTGTGGTAAACAGTAGTAAAATAATACAAAAACAGTAGAAGAAGTATGAAAACAATGGAAGCAGTGTGTGTATTATCAGTAAGAGAAAATGGACCAGGGTCCACAGTTCACTAGAGCTGTCTCTCCATAAAAGATAGCTAACATGCGTGCTGAACAAATTACAGTTGGGAAATTGACAGATAAAGAAACATGCATGACATAAAGATTACTACGAGATTCATGCGGGCATTATAACAAAATAAGTAGACCGTCGTCCAATTTCGTCTAGGACTAATAATCCACCATTCGAATATCATCCGAACAAACGTTGGGTATTAATTTGCAAGCAACGGATAATCGCAGTAAGCAAAGTGTGTAATGTAAACAATGTAAACGAAGTAAACATCGTTGTTTTCTCCCTAATGGCAATAACACATCCTCCATCTGTCACGTTTCTGTCACTCGAGCATAAATGCAAAGGAGGCATGAACCCACTATCGAGCATAAATACTCCCTTTTGGAGTCACTAGCATCTAGTTGGCCAGAGCATCTACTAATAACGGAGAGCATGGAAGATCATAAATAACATACACATGAAGATAACATGATAGATTGATAATCAAAAGACATAACATTTAATATTCATCGGATCCTAGCAAACACAACATGTAGCATTACAAATAGATGATCTCGATCATGTGAGGCAGCTCACAAAATCTAAACATGAGGCATAAAGTGAAGAGGAAAACCATCTAGATGCTGCTATGGACCCGTAGTCCAGGGATGAACTACTCACGCATTACTCCGGAGGCGGGCATGGTGGTGTAGACCCCTCCGGTGATGAATTCCCCTCCTGTCAGGGTGCCGACGAGAGCTCGAGAACCCTCCCAATTTCGGGTTAATGATGACTGCGGCCTCAGGTGTTTCTCGGGAAGAAGTGGTATATTTTTTTAGGGTTGACGTATCGGGGGAATAAATAGGCGAAAGGGCGATGGCGG
Organism: Alopecurus myosuroides; assembly: GCA_028641055.1. NCBI lineage: Eukaryota > Viridiplantae > Streptophyta > Magnoliopsida > Poales > Poaceae > Alopecurus > Alopecurus myosuroides. The sequence continues at coordinate 225,731,612 of CM054058.1, forward strand.
TGGACGCCCGAGGGGCCCACACCACCCCCAGGCGCGGCCAGGGGGCACGCCGCCCTATGGTGTGGCCCCCCTCCGGGCCTCTTTAGGACTTCATGGAACCTTCGGGAATTGTAAGACTTCCGGGCTTCGAATTTTCAAATTCCGAGAATATTTCCAGAACAACTTTTCTGAAACTAAAAACAACAGAAAACAGGAAACTGGCTCTGTGGCATCTTGTCAATAGGTTAGTCCCGAGAAATCGATAAAAATGATATAAAGTGTAAGGAAAACATGTAGCATAAGGTATGAAAACAACATGGAACATCACAAAATTATAGATACGTTTATGACGTATCAACATGAAATAAAATAATTTCTGAGGTGACATGCTACCAACATAAACTTGATCATCATAGTAATGTAAAGCATGTAAATTAGGATCAAATGAATAAGGGTTGTGGTTTATAGTTGATATCAAATAGAATAATGTATAAACCATTAGGAAGAACAACGTAAAACTTTTCAATGAATCAATACTAAAAGACAATCCACTGTGCAAAGTATATTAAATATGATTTAAGCTTCAAGAATAACAATATAATCATCCAAGGCATCAAACTCTCACAACAACTCCTGTTAGGATCAAGTCAAGTGACAACAATATGCATGTAGGAAAATCATTCAAATAATTGTGCACTCAAAACAAGCAAGCGTTCTGTATTGATTTCTGGCACTAGGATGTTGTGGCTAAAAGAACATTATGGGGGGGGGGAGGGGTTGGATGGTCAATGGAAAAAAGTCTCACACAACTGAAAGTGATCATTAGACAAGAGGAAGTCTTATAATCGAAGTTATGCAAGGAGTAGTCATTGCCACACAACGGATGCACATAGAGCTATAAGTGTATCCAATGGAAGTAGTGGGGGTACATCCAACTGGCTTGCTCATGAAGACCTAGAGCTCTTTTGAGGAGGCTCATCATTGGAATATACAAGACACGTTCTATAATGTAAGTTCCCCACATAGTTATGCAAGTCACAATATGAAAACTCTCTCCAAACTGAAGTAATGATGCTAAACAAGCACAAGTATGGAATAAGTGATAATAGTGCTGCCCCCTCTCTTTATTTTCTCTCTTTTGCCTCTTTTTTTTCTCTTTGGGGTTTTTATCTTTTTTATTTTTATTTTTTTATATATAACCTCACTGGTAGGGGAAACACTCTATTTTACAATGAATCAACACACTATTAGTACTCGGAATAACACTCTATTAGCACAAGTAAATAAACACTCTATTAGCACAAGTAAATAAAACTAAATGCTCCTCCCAGTGTAGCAGTATGCAAAATAACAATGAAGGATGACAAGTAACATAATGATGATGGATGTTGAATAGAAATATATCTCGGAATGACTATGAAAATTCCATGGTAGGTAGGTATGATGGTTGTTTTGAGGAAGATAAATTTTGGCTTATGTGTAGAAGAACAAAGTTCTTCCACGGGGTTTGGATGCTAGAGTAGTGACAAAGCTTAGTGGTATCATTGGTACTCATGCTTGCAAAATAAAACAAGACAAACTAACAAAACAAGTAAAAGAGTAGAAACTAGAAGACTATTTTTTTTTGGATTTTTTACATAAGAGAAACAAAACTAAATAAAAGTAAACTAAGCAAAAACAAAAGAAAAGATAGAAAGTGGAAGTGTGTAACTACCCTATCTGAAAGCTTGAAGTTCCCGGCAAAGGCGCCGGAAATTACTTGCTTGTTGGCGTGATCACACACCCATTGGGAAACCCCAAGAGAAAGGTATAATGTAGTCAGCAACGAATTTCCCCTAGTTAGGGAACCCGGGTGAGCAATCTAGTAGGACTTCAAAGTCTCTCAGTAGGTTGCTTGTTGTCTGGCGCTTCAACAAACCTGGACCTGCACACAAACACAAACATTCTCTTGCTCCCAACTTTTCGAGAAGGTTGTAAGGGAGTGTTTGTTTGGACTTTTACATGCTTTCCACCAAAATAAGCCACACATGGGAACCAAACGGGTGTGCTTCGCTTCTTGCTTCTCCAAAGCCAGTGCCACTTGCAAACGAAGTGTTATATTGGTTTCCCACCAACTTTGTTCGTATTTACATAAATTCTGCCACTCTCTACTTATTTCTATCGCATCCACGCACTGGAGCCAAAGCACTGACGCCAAAACAGTGTCCGGCTGCTTGCTATGCTGATGTGTTGTATGCATGCAAGAATTTCTCGCATGTGGTGCATGTACCGATTATTAAAAGTAGGTTGTATACGTAACTACTGATCCACTACTTATTGGTCTTACAGGAGTTTTTTATTGTATTTTTTCTTTGTTTGCACCGATGGTCTCCAAGTATACTTGATCCTTACCATTAGTCATAGACAAGAAAAATAATTACTAGATATATTATATTGATTAAAAAAATCTTAAATTTGATATCGACAAACGCCGATGACATGAAACCAAGGCGTGAACGCATTGCTACCGTAGTGTTTAATGCGAGAAGAATATGATTGATGTTTAATGATATGTATTCTTGAAATTTTATAGTGACAACACATTTTGGACAGTAATACACATGCCCTCGTCACTCTGAGGGTATTTCAGACAATTCCTCAACACATAGCTAGACAGCCAACCAAGTCGCCAAAGATTCACATTCAAAATAGTGTCTTCCTGAGCACAACAGTTTCCCCTCCACAGCAGTACAGTCAGGCACAGCCAGCCAGCCACAGCCCAAACGAACACCCTCTAAATCTTCCCGTTTTGCTGAAATTTAGAGAATTAATTGTATCGAATGGTTGGAGAATATTAAATAAAAATGCAACAACGCGCAAGTGATGATATAAATCAAGTAAATGAGGTTGTAATCAATGAGGAAAATAGAACCAGGGGCCATAGTTTCACTAGTGGTGTATCTCATAAGAACAATAAACATGCTGGGTAAAGAAATTACAACTACGCAATTGACGAATCATGAACATGTAACAATACTATTATGACGAAATATAGTTCACGGGTTCTAACATTGTAGGCATTACGTCAAGATAAGTAGACCTCCATCTGACAACATCTATTACTAAAAGTCCACCTTGAGACATCAATCCAGAAAATCTCGCTGGTAATAAGTTGCAGCAACGAAGTGACTGCTTGTCTGCAACAGAAAAATGCATTAATAAAAATACGTAATGTAAGCAATAATCCTCATCCGTAGACAAGAACACCGATGTTTTCTCCCTAGTGGCAATAATGCATCCTCCACACATCATGTTTCTGTCACTCGAGCACACATGTAAAGGAGGCATGAACCCACTACTTAGCATATAAACCCTCTCTTGGAGGTCATACAATAACTTGGCCAAGGCAATCATACACACCGGAGAGCATTGCAAGACAAGATTAAAAGTCTCTAAAGATATAAGTGAAACAATTCAATATGACATGCCAAAATAATTATAATCTCATGGTTCATCGGATTCCAGCAAACACAACATGTAGCAATTACATAAAGATGATCTTGATCATGTAGGGAAGCTCACAAGATCTAAACATGGTGGAAGAAGGAGGAGAGAACACCATCGAGCTACTGCTATGGACCCGTAGTCCTGAGATGAACTACTCACGCATCCGTCCGGAGGTAATCATGACGATGTAGAGGTCTCCGATGATGACCCTCCTCTTCGGCAGGGTGCCAGAGCAGGACTTCAGAAGCACTTGATTGGATTTTCGAGGTGACGACGCCATGTATGTTTTTCGTGGAAAAAAATTCCGCCCCCGACGGGTTAATGTGAATTTATAGGCGAAGAGGCGACAGGAGGCGGTGGCCAGCGCGACAAGGGTCCCACCAAGGGCGTCCTAGGGGGTCGCGCCTGCCACCCCTCTGGTGGCGCCCTGGCTCCCCACTGGCTCTCCTTTGGACTCTATCTTCGTTCCGGGTAAAAAATGGCCTCCGTGAATTTTCAGGACTTTTGGCGAATATTTTTTTCACATCTTTTCTGAAACATAAAAACAAAAGAAAACATAAACATGCTCTGAGCAACTTGTTAATAGTTTAGTCCATGAGATCATCCGGAAAACGAAGTAAAACATGTACAAAACATGAAAGAACATAAAGAAAACAAGCATCAAGTATCAAAAATTATATATAAGTTTTGGACGTGTCAAGGATCTGCCGTAGAGGTCCCTACCTGCATGACGATATTGTTTCGAATCCTGATTGGGCTCTCCTTTGATCTAGCCGATAATAGGATTGGCCGACCCTTTCGATGGTAGGTTCGCCGGAGACGCAACCGACGACTCCAACATGGCCGAGGAACGAGCGGCGAAGGCCCTGTCGATGACGTTCCCTAGCACCGGAGCCGGTGAGACACGCTGTTGAGGAAGAGACCCTTGCCACGGACCCATGCGAGGAGGGAAGCGTGGCAGCCTTATCCTGGACCGCGGCAACGCCATCACGGAGCGGCGTCTCCACGTAGGCCTTGCCATTGTCCCCACCGTCGGAAGAACCCCTACACACATCAAAACTATTAGAGAACTCACATGTGCTTGATGTTGACCCTCGCTCCCAGAACCGACTAGATGGCGACATAAACCCCGGTTCTGTCCAGAATTGTTACTTGAGCTCCGTTTTTGAGGATAGAGGAAGAAGATGGGAATGAGAGCAAGGTCGCGGCCGAGACTCGTCATCCATGGAGTCTATCGCCATCTAGACAACAACGTGCCAGCCATCTAGGTTGTCCTCTCTCGAGGGATCCTCATCTAACGTCCCCAGGTAGGAGAAAATTGACCCGGAGCACCCTGGCCTCCACGCCGGCGGCGCCGCCGTCACGCGTCGGCGATTGGCATCCGCACTCCACAAAACTATGCCGCACTTTTTTTTGTTGTTTTCTTCAGCAACGGCTATCCGCTAGTATTAACCAATGTGCGTTCGGTTGGTTCAGTTCTTGTACGTAGCTCATGTGGCTAGCTTCTTGCGGACCGAACCGTCTCTCTACCAGTGTCAACACCCAAACAGACCACTCGGAAACACGGTTACCCAAAAGGTATTGGGTCCACCGAGTTTTTAGCGCTCCAGTTATATTCTACACATGGTTATTTTCTTTCATTAGCTCTCTACTCACCATCTTCAATACCTTCTACCGAGACGGTGCTGGTAATGCTGCCACGACCGCTAGGGAGCCACAACGAAGAAGGCTTCATCGAGGATGGAGTGAGCCGCAGACAAGCAATAAATTAACGTGGGGGTAAGGGTGCGCCGGCGACGAAGACCTCCCGGGTGGCGATGTACTTTCGAGGGAAGGCCAGGGTGGTGGAGGACCAGCGGAGGCCGAGGTTCGAGGAGGGCGGCGGTGGCAGGCGGCCTGGCCGGAGGTGGATGCGGGGGTGGACTGAGTGTAGAGTACGGTGGAGGCGGTGGCTAGAGTGCGGCCATCTTCCCCAAGTCCGGCCTTCTTCTTCCTCATTCTCCCCTTGTCCTCGGACAGCTAAACAACACCCACGTGGTGTCGGAAAATCAACCGTGCCCACGGGTGCCCGTAAGCTAGTATCCCGTTACGTGGCATTATATAACAGAGAAAATGCGCACCAAGTAGATGTGCGTCACACGTACTTTTACTACTCACATTTATTACCGAAAGAAGATTTGACCACAGTTGACAGTTAATTAGATCAGAGATTTTTGCACCATTGTACGCATATAGTACTCTTTTAACCCAACATATTAAGCTTGTTCAAAGTTAATTAACGTCTGACCAATTTTATAGAAAAAATATCAGCAAAATCAAAATTATTTGATTCACCATGTAATATACTGTTCTATAAACTTGGTCAAACTTTGTAATGTTTAACTTAAGATAATTATAATACGCGCGGAGTAAAAAGAAACATAGCGAGTACTCCCTCCGTTTAACAATAGATGATTTGCATTTGTCTACATATGGATGTATCTAAACACTAAAACATGTCTAAATACATCCATATGTAGATAAATGGAAGTCATCTATTGTTGAATGGAGGGAGTCCATGTGGAGCAGTTTCTCCTCCGTCTGAAGTCTCAGATATTGCAACTTCCACGGTTTACACCGCATCGATTGCTGCATCAACTGAGTGATTACCGAGATGCTAGAGAATTAGCAGATAAAAATGGCAGCGCGGATCAATCTTTAAGATGCATCATAGCATCTCTTTTTGTTGCTTAATCATATTCTTCTCCAGTTTTCCACGAGAACAAGTTACCTGCAATTCTGCATCAACTGCTGAAATGTCCGGGTTGACTTTGCGTCAGTGCGTCGTGGGGCGGGTGAAGAAGCCATCGGGCCATCGATCCAACGATCAGGGGAATCAAGACATCCATTTGCATGCAAATTGAAGCATCGCCGCCCCTTTGCTGCTCTCTTCATCATCCAGCGGGTGTGCGTAACGGCGCCGCCGCCCCTGGATTGTGCACAAACACCGGATTAACATCATCCCTTTTACTCTCTGCAAATTTAGGCTACATTGCATGGACGCAATACTACTAGCTTGCAACGCACCAAAGGCCACATGCAAGCAATGATGTACGTATGCCCCGACGTCGGATCCGTCCCGATTTCCCCAATTCGGTCGAGTCCTGCACCGATGCGCGCATCTTCTGCACGCGTGCCAACCAATCTAACGATCGATCCAAAGCAACTGCACCAACCGGAATCCCTGGCTCGATACACCTCGACATGCACGCCAGCGGCCAGCCTATAAATTGAGCCCTCTTCTCAGACTCTGCATGATCATTCCACCACAACTTCTTTGATCGTACAACTATAGCAAGTTTCAGTAAATGGCGTTGCTCGCGAGTTGCCTTCTGGTCTGCCTCTCCCTTGTTTTCCTCTCCCTGGGCTGCCTCCCTAGCGGCTCGGCGATGGGCCTGCCCCGGCCGCCGCGGAACATGAACTTCACCATCGGCGTCGAAGGCACCGTGTGGTGCAAGGGATGCCGGTACGCCGGCTACGTCGAGTCCAAGAACGCGTCCCCGCTCCCGAGTACGTACACGCGCCGTAGAACTCACACGAATTAACCATCGTCTCTGCTCACCCGCCTCGATCCTGTTTTGTTATGCAGATGCCTCGGCGCTGCTGCGGTGCAGCCGCGGGAAGTGGTCGCTGTCGCTCTGGGCCGCCACGGACGCGCGCGGTTACTTCAAGATCCAGACGGCGAAGCAGGTGGTGCCATTCACGAGCAAGAACTGCAAGGTGTACGTGCTGGGGTCGCCGGTGCGAGCGTGCCCCGTGGACGTCAAGCCCCGCCGGAACAAGGGGTCGCCGCTCAAGCTCCGCAAGTTCGTGGCCGTCTCCGATGTTGGCCTGATGGCGCTCTACAAGGCCGGCGACTTCGTCTTCGGTCCGAAGAAACCTGGCAAGTGTTGATCGATCGAGTTTCAGCTTCGGATGGGATGTCGCGCGGCGTGATGTATACTGCTCATGGCGTGGACTCCGTGCGTGTTCGGCTGGTGATAATAAACCAAAGTGTACGTTGATGGTACTGTCTTCCCAGATAAATGTCTGTTGTTCGTGCCTTGGTGGTCGCCTACGAATCCAGATTTTGGTTTACGGTGAATAAACATTTTCCTTTGCCTGTACTTATTGACAAGAATGCTACAAGTCTGTACATAGCGCTACTCACAATTAAATACTTCTGTGGTTCGTTTTTTACTGTTGCTAGATGCCTTCTTCATGACCCTTCTCTGCATTATCATTTGATCAGTCTAATCTCCTGACCATCCTTACTCAGTGCAAGACCTTCTGCATGCATGTTGTATGGACCTGGCTTTTTGAACCAACTTTTTTTCTTTAATCGTTTGCTCATTAAGGCCGTGAACGAAAAATGCAAATATTCTGAAATGCTCTGCAGCTGTAATCTAACGATGCAAATACTCACTTATTACTACATGGCTTGTATCAAGGCATCGCTATCCAATTGGAACATCCACCAGTGTCCACACTTTACAGGAGCAGCTGATTCCATCTTTGGCTCAGATGTCGCTGCTTAAATCTCTGTTGCTTGCTACTTTCTTAACAACAGCTGATGTAGAGGTGTCTTTTCTGCCGATAGATTTGCTGCTAGATTTTCTTTGTCATGTAATCTTAGTACTTCTAATATACTTTCTCTGTATCGAAATGTAAAATGTTTTACTACCTTCGATCCATATTAATAGGTGGTAAAGTGGATGTATCTAGACATGTTTTATTGCTAGATACATCCACTTCGCCACCTATTAATATGGATCGGAGGGAGTAGCATTTTCTAGACAACACATATCTAGACATGTTTTACTGTAAGATGCATATGAATCTATACACTAAAGTATGTCTAGATACGTTTTGTCTAGAAAATACTAAAACATCTTATATTTTGATACGGGAGGAGTAGGTAGTAACATCCATACCACGTAGGCAACGGAACTTCTGTGCATATGACACTTTGTGTCTGATAAGTGTACGACATGCAATTCTAGCGTTTCTGTTTAGTTTTGCCACACATAGCGACAGTTGGATGGGCATATCGTACACAAATCAAATCGGACAGATATAATCGTACGTATAGCAGCTCCCCGTAGGCAAAAAAAAGTCGATTCCATCTCATTTACAAGTAATGCACGTATACCCACCCACGTTGTCAATTTTTGCAATGCGATATAAATTATATAATATAAAAAATATACCATTTGAAAGTAGAATATCTAAAGTTTCTAATGGTATACTTTTACACTATATTATGTTGGTCAAGTTGGCAAGTTAAAAGTACGCCTTATAGACCGAGACGGAGGGAGTAAGAAATTGGTCTGCGTTAGTATAAAAAACTAGTAGAAAAGGCAAATCTAATAGCTATCCTGACACCAGTACTACAACTCTCTATTATATCTTATGGCAAACTTTATTTACCCGCGTACTAGTATGACAGTTGGCATAGGTTTTTAAGTGGGAATTTTGCTTGATTAAAGAAGTTATTATGCTCAAACTTGAGAGAGTAAATGCGGACATGTAGCATGAATTTGCCCAGGAGGTTTATATCATGCGGGCAGTTGCGTCATACTACTCCATCCGTTCCGTCAAATAAGTGTTCGTTTACCTTTTCTACCTTTTTTCTTTGATAAAGAGAAATATTAATATCAAAGATACCAATTACACCCAGCCTCTGTATCAACTAGTTGTCGAAGGACAACTTGGATGCACACATCGAAGAAAATAAAATAAAAATAGAGAAATAAAAACAAAGATCCCGTTGCGGTGATGGAACACACGCTACAACAACACTCTAACCATCACCGAATATAACACCTGAACCGCAGACGGGGTTCTCCAAAGGCGACACCTTCAAGAAGGAAACAAAGCGCAAACATTGTCGTCGCCCGATCAAAGATCTTAAACTTTCACCCTGAAGAAAGTCCGAGTCCACAAAAACAATGTCTTCATCAAGACCATTGCCAGACACAACCAATTAAGGCCAGACCTTGGGCTTTCACCCTGGAATTCGCCACTCGGTACTCAATAAGTACCGCCACATAAGCAGTCCACCTGTGTTGTCTCCCCCTCTTACCAAGGCTGTTGTTGCAAGTGTCCAACACTGACACACAGGAAAAACCTGTGTCACCATCCTTCGCCGCGACTACTACACCTTTCCACCAAGTCAAAACTCCAATCGAAAACACCATGACTTTCTCCACCTCTGTCAATGCCATGGAGATCTAATTAGAATATGCCCCATAGCACCGTTAAGAAGCGAAGCTTCACGCCACTCCCACATGACGTAATTGGCATGATCTAGGGGAGCGCATGACCGGATCGATTCCAACCTAGAAATCCAGTGGCGCCATGCGCCAAACGACGAAATCACCGAGAGGAAGACCGGAACACATCTGTGACTCAATCGAGAAGGTCCGACTCATGTAGATCGGCGCCATGACGTGTGTGTCAGCTGCATACACTTTGCCCAGGCGAGATGTGATTGGGCAGCTGCAGCATGGCTGATCTTCTCCACATGAGTGCGCTCAGCCTAGAACACTCGTACATGTATGTCCATAACCCAGGTAGAGTTACATGCATCATGGCTTGGTTGCTAGCGACGCACACAAAGTCTCTGAACGAGGCCAATCCAATCAGGAGGTCGGTAATCAGCAACTTCTTGAGGCCGGCGGTGCCCACATCATGAGGCCAGTGAGGCGGCCGATCCCATTAGGAGGTCTGTGATCAAGCACTTCATCAGGTCAGCGACGGCCAGATCACACACAAGTCGAACGACACGGCCGATCCAATCAAGAGGCCGTCGATCTGCCACTTCGTGAGGCTGGCGGTGGCCAGATCAGCCAAATCACGAGGCCAGCAGATCCGCACAGGAACACACGATTTGCAGCTCTCGGGAGGTTTGCCGCGGACTATGCCGGAAACCTGGCCTCCCGACGGCTGCTGCATCGGTTCCTTTGGTGATGCACCGCTCAGATCAGAGGTGGTACTTGGCGTAGGAAGAGGACACTAGGGCTAAGGGAAAAGAAGAAAAAAAGGATGTGGAACACGCCTCGCCGCCGCCGTCCGCCGAGAAACGACCTCCTCCGGCGGCGGCGAGCTGTCTGGAGCGGCAGGGGGGTGCTCTGTGGTGGCGGCTCGGGCGCCTCCAGAGTCGCCTCAAGCAACCCGGGAGGCAGATATGGTTAAGCAGTGAAGATACTGATACTCAATAGATCGGTTCCTTTGGTGATGCTACCTTTTCTGTCCGATCAAATTTATAGAACTTTAACTAATTTTCTTGGGTAAAGTATTAGCATCTATGACACCAAATTGACATCAATAGATTTGTTTTGTTACAAGTTTTAGAATATACCAATCTGATGTTATATATGTTGCTACTATTTCATATAAAGTCGGTCCAATTTTTTTAAAAATGACTAAGTACAAAATCTAGATGTACACTTGTTCGTGGATGAAGGAAGTATGGTTTGTTTTCCTAAACTGATGCTTTTTAGGATAATGGCATACTTGCAAACTATTCCAATAAGCCCACAGGAGCGCAACTGCAAAATTTGGTGGATAACGTGACCTGACACCTACCTGGCTGGCGTAAACTAGGCTGCTTAACCGAGATGGGCGGTTGGAGCTGGTCAAATTGACGCTAGCACTCACTCCCATCTTTGCTATGATGCCGTTTGACATCCCGACCGAGACTCTAGTGGAAATTGAGAAGATCCTTAGGGGATTTCTTTGTAAAGGAAGGCGACATGTCCACAGTAGTCACGGGCTTATGGCATGGGATGAGCTGTGCACACCCAAGTAGTTGTGCGGGCTCGCATCCCCAACCTACGCACAATGAACTAAGCTCTCTGAGCTAGACGACTGTGGTTGAGTAGAGTGGATGACCCCAAACCATGGAATGAGTTTGACATTCAGGTCCTCCTGGAGGTGAGACATTTATTTGATGCCGCCATGGTTTCTATTCTTGGAGACGGTGCCTCCACCTTCTTATGAACTGGCATATGGTTGGTGGGAGGCCGAATACGAGACACTGCACCAAATCTCGTCTCGGATACCCAAACGATCTACGGAATCTCGTGGGGTGCACGAGGGACTTCTTGGTGGATGGATTGAGGATGTCCTGCCAGATTTGCTTGGCCCGGAGCTGGGTGACCTGATGAGTTTGGCTGACCAGTTACTGGATGTCATTCTCACCGGCAGAGTGAATGATGTCTTCAAGTGGAACTGGGAGGCAAACAATGCATACTGTGCCTGATCAACATGCATGGCAAGTTGGGATTCTTCCTATGGTTGGCGATCAAGAGGAGATGTTGGATGGCAAATAGGCTAAGTCGTCCTGGACTCCTGCACCTGGCGGCACTGGCGGACCTAGAGGGTTATAGAAGCCCAGGCAAGCGTGTCTAAAACGCCATTTTTATAGGTAAACTTGTTGTACAATGTAAGAAAATACAAAGGAGCGCGTGCCGGCAAACCCGTGCGGCCGCCCGGGCTGGAGGGGTGGTAGATCCACCCATGCCTGGCGGCATGTCCCCTTTATGATCAGCACGAGGAGGACATCGACCATCTCCTCCTAGGTTGTGTTTTAGCCAGAGAGGTGTGGACCATTCTTGTCCTAAGGTGGGAAGGAACACACGGTGCCGATACAATATTCCTGACTAGTGGATTGGATCCCGAGCTTGCTGAGTGACCGGGACTTGTGGACCGCGACTGCGTTAACTTGTTGGTGTTTTTGGAGACACTACAAAGATGTAGTATTCGAATGATCGCAGCCATGGGTGGAGGCGGTGGTTAGGAGAATTGTAGACGAGGCCGATTCGTGGCGTACAACATGCATGTTTAGAGGTAGGCTAGCTCCGGTGGAAAGGTGGAGGGTCGGCGAGTGAGCGACTTCTGTAACTTGGTGGGTGCGAGCTTGGCGCATGTGCCATCTGCGGTGTAGTGTGGCTGCTTGGTCCCTTCTTCTATCAAAATGATACACCTCCGAGGGTGTATCCTTGAAAAAATCTATTTCTGTGTAGCGAGCCTTTTGAACATAAACATGTGTTTTCCTTCTTTCTTCTATTATAAAAAACGAGTGGCTTATATGGGAAAACCTCACTGTTGTTTTGTTTTCATCAGAAGAAATTTTGCGTCTAACCTAGTATTTTTCTTGTACCTAGCAAATATTGTTTGTCAGTGATAAATGCATAACAACTTGGAATATTGAATGTTCTCTATATTGGTGTACGTAGCTTTAAAAATTTCTGACCTACGTAGCACACGGGAACTGCTATCGAGGTACGGGCGAGGTTAGATCTGATTGTTACCGACACGAAGCGCGGAAGTGGTGTCAATGACGATTCCGGTGAAGCCTGATGAAGAGTACCACCGTTAAGCCTAGCGGTGGGACTATTGTCGTTTTCCAGTATCGTGCCTTCTGGATCCAGCAGAGTGAGGGTATCACGTGTTACCCTATGAGAGTTCGCACACGTATGTCTGACAAATTCCAGCAGTGCTTTGTCGTCTACGGCTAATCGTTAACGGCTCACAATTAAGGTGGAGAGATCGCAACACATGGGAGGGAGAGGGGGAGAGAAAGAGAGAGATAAGAGCTAGGTCTAATCAAGAGATGATCTTCATCTCCTAATTTGAATAGGCTCAAGACCAATTAGAGGATCTCTAAACATAAGTTCTAATCCAATTAGAAGCATTCTAATTAGAGACTTTAATTCAATTAGAGAGGTTATAATTAGAGCCTCTACTTCAATTAGGCGATCTCTAATTATATCTCTAATTATGTGAGAGAGAGAGAGAGAATAGCCCGAAAGCTAAATTGTGTGTCTAAACAATGAGGAGGGGTGGCCGCACCAATCCTACTAGAGGGTTTCGGATTCGACTCCCACATGGAGTCCAATCCCCTTCCGCCTTATATTTTTCTTTCTCATTTTCTTTTTCCCACTTTTCCAACTCATTTATTTATAATTAAATTAGGGAAAATTTCCAGGGAAATAAAATGCACTTTGTGAGACCATGGGTCCCATCTGGCATCCCCTAAATTAGGGTTTGCCCACAAGAGGAAATCAGCCCCCCCTCTGGCACTACCCCTTATATGGAAAGTCCTCCGGAACTCGTCTGGAACCCCATGACCCCTATAGATAAAATCGTCGACCTTATCTAACAATGTCAGAAACATATTCCCGACACCCTGGGACATGTCATGTCCCCCATAATCTCTCCGAATAATAATTTTATTATCCGGGTGATACCCGCTCTTTCTCCGGACCATCTAGTGTGAACAAATGACTATGAAGACTTAAGTATGTTCCCCCTACAGGTTCGATAACTAGTAGACATGATTAGAAAATCCCTTTTCTAATCAGTAATCAATATCGTAGACGTCCATATTGATTCCTACGAGTTATACTAAGAAAACAATTGAACCTGTTGGTTTGTTAAGTATGTTCCCATTACTTCATGATACCAATCAATACCTTAGGACGAGATAAATGATAAGGCTGTGATTAAACTATTTAATGACCTTATCACATTATTCCCGATATCTGGTATGATTCCTTTTACTCGTTACCGTATTATAGTATCCCCATGACTAGTGACATGTCCTTGTCTGCGCAGACTTGTTTACCGATACTATTTCACCAAGTGGATCCTTGATGTATCTTTGTATTAACTAGAGGAATAATTCCCAGTCTTGAACTATCACAATGAATGAATACTTTCGTGACCACCCAGTGTTAGCCTTTTTGATCACCAGTTTACGGTGTGATACTTGACTATACCTAAACGATCCTTACGGTAAACATCATTAGAATTTCTCATGGTATAAGGAAGCAAATATAACAACCATCTAATGACGATACTATTTACCAAAAAAAACTCAGAGTATCTTAAATACTTGGTTCTACCTAGCCACTATGTTCAAACAACAAAATGCCCTTGTGAAAGTACACACGTGTCGTCTAGAGTGGGGAGGGTGAATAGATGTTTAAAAATAATTACGGTTAAGACTTGAATAAATGCAGAATAAAAATAGTGTTTAATTTATCAAGCCAAAAGCTAAACAAACTAGGTTCACCTATGTGCACCAAAAAATTATGCTAAATAATTCAAGCAACTATATGATATCAAGATATGTTACTTCAAACTCGATGGCTATCACAAAGTAAAATGCATAAGTAAAGAGATCGGGTATAGAAATAATCGAGACACATGGAGATGATGATTTATCCCGAAGTTCACTTCCCAATGGAAGCTAATCTCCGTTGGAGAGGTGTGGAGTCACGATGACTCCAAGCGCCCAATGGCTCACCGTATTCTCCTAGTCCCTCCACCAATGCGGAGTGCCACGATCCACTAGGGGACCTTTGAGGGTGTTCACCGATCCCGTACAATGTTGGGACAATCTCCACAACTCAATTGGAGGCTCCCAACAATATCCTGCGAGCTACCAAAGCTCCAAGATAGCAATAAGGTCCCGAGAGCTTCCAAAGCTCCGAGACAACAACAACCGTCTAGGGAACTCCAAGTACCCAAGAGGACAAGCTCAAGGGTACCTCAAGAACCCAAGAGTAACAAGCTTCTCAACTTCCACTCAACCGAATCCTCGTAGAGAACTCAAACCGATGCAATCGCTGCAATGGCAAGAACATAAGAAGTGCTCAAATGCTTCACTCTCAAATCCCACAAAAACAACAAATGCTATGGGGGAGAACAGAGGAAGAACTCAACAAATGAATCCACAAGATCTAGATCCCAAAGCTTCCCCTCACTAAGAGGAGAGATGGATTGGTGGAATACTAGATATAGATCTCCTCTCTCTTTTTCCTTTAGTTGGAGGCAAGAATCATGGAGGAACAGAGAGAAAGTAAGCACCAAAAGGTCAACAATGGTAGGGAAAAACTTGCTCAAAAGGTTAGGAACCAATGGGAAGAAGACCCCTTATATAGGCCCCCAAATAAGCCTGTTGGGGGCATTCTGTGCATTCCCGGCCTGAGAACCGACCAGGCCGGACACCTAACAGAATTGGTCATTCTGGGGGTGCCCAGGCCGGCCTCTCAGTTTTCAAAAAAAAATGTTGATACTATAAACGCGATATCTTTTGCCTCCGGATTCCGTTTTCGATGATCTTGGCCTGCTTGAAATCACAAAAGCGAGCACTAAAATATCATGCAAAGAAACATCATAGTACGTCAATGGAGGATAAAACCAAATGATGAAATGTTTGACCTCTATATAGGAACAATCGGTAAAATCTCCAATATAAAAAACGCAATATGTTTTTTATGCGAAAACCGTTTTTGATGAACTTGACCTTGTATTGAAGCACATTACAAGCTTTAAAACCACACATGGAGAAAACAAAAATAAAAACCAAGAAAGATGATGCCAATTATGCAAAGTTTTGAGCTCTCTCCGAATGATGCGATCAAGTTGCTAATATGAGAGCCCCTCTTGATAGTACGGTTATCTATCCTATAACCCGGTCTCCCAACTAATGCTATGAGACCGGTAAAATAGAAAACCTATCAATATAATACCTTTGCCTTGAGCATTGCACTTGAGCTAGATGATGAAAATCTCGATCTCCTCAAGATGAAACATCTTTCTTGATTTCGCTTTGCTCGGTGAAGACACATAGATTGAGCCCCCATACGCCACTATGGGAGAGACTCTTTTAAGTCCATCTTCACTTGGCCATTATCTTCAAAAGGGTGGCAAGCTCCAAGCATGTGATCTCTTCGATATGCTCCCCTTGGACTTGCACTTCTCAACTTTGATGACAATCACCACTTGACGTCATCCACCATGGGACATATGCAATCTTCCTTTTGATGCAAGACCATGTAAATATACCTAACCCCACATTGATATACCACACACACATATAATGGGTTAAAACACAAAGCTATATGAAGAATTACTTACCATACCATGATCCCACATGGTACATCTTCTAGCTTTGTGAGTGATCAATATTAACCATCGCTTAGCACTTTGCGTTGATCAACCTTGTATCTTTTCTTCTCTCTTCATAATAATTATGTCCCTTGTATCTTTTCTTCTCTCTTCATAATAATTATGTCTTGAAGGTAAAGATGAATGTTCACACAATATTCTTCTTCAAGACATACTTGCAATATGCTCCTATCTCATGACCAAATTTGGGATATTCACATGAATAGCACCTTGGTCATCACTTGATCATCTTGAATTCAACACATGGACATCAATAGGGTGGGCATTCGGTTCTTTCGGCCTTTTCGGTTCAGTTTTTCGGGTTTTATAATAATTCGGTTTTTAGAAAGTGACAACCGAATTAACCTATCATTTTTCATGAACCGACAATTCGGTTCTTCAGAAATTCGGTTCGGTTTTCGGTTCAAACCGAATTAACCGAGATTGTAACATGCAAAAAATTCAAATCAAGAATTAGATAGCAAAAATGGGTGGATAGGGTTGCAAAGCCTTGCCGGGACGACATTGACGTGTGAACCTAGTGTCATGGAAGCTAATATTACATGACATATGGATGAGTATGTATTTGTTGTGAACTTTAATTGCAGTTACATAAGAGAAAGCAATAAATAAGATTTGGGTGGAGACTGTGTTGGCAATGATAGATATTTTTAATGGGACAACTATTTATTTCCCTAGATATAGTTTGTCGCATGGTCTTGAAATATTTGATTGCATGATGAATCGGTCCTTTCGGTCAGTTCGGTTAACATGGACTCAAAACCGAACTAACCGATATAATTTCGGTTTTCTAAAGTTGGGAACCGATATATGGACCGAAAACCGAATTAACCTTATACTTCGGTTTGTTCGGTTCGGTCTCGGTTCGGGTTCGGTTTCTCGGTTTTTTATGCCCACCCTCAATGGCCACATCATACTTGGAAGACTGAATGCTAGCATTTCCTTGAAACAAGGTGTCAAGTTTGTCCCAAGCTTCCTTGGCGGTCTTGCAACCGCGGATGTGAGTGAGATGCTCCCTTGGGAGAGCCTTCTGGATAATAATGAGAGCAGTTTTGTTGAGTTGAGATTCAACATCCTCCCTTGGAGTCAAGTTGCTTGGGTCATGAGGATGAAATCCATGGATCACGCTTCTCCACAATGCGGTACACGATCCTGGAATGTGAGATTCCATTTCAAACTTCCAAGAGGAAAATTCGTTAGTGTTAAGGATGGGTGGAACTCCAACATTAAGGATGTGTGGCATGGAAACGATTGGGTGGATAGAATCATAGTTTTGTGGTGGTGAAACTTTTGAATTGGACCCCGAACCATTAGCCGTTTCAGACTTGGAGCCACCGTCACTCTCCTTAGCTTTGGCTTTAGCCTTTTGTGCGGCTTTAGCCTTAGCTTTGGCAATGTTCTCTTCGATTTCGGAAATATCCGGATTTGTTTCCTCATCCGAACTATCCTCATCGGTGACATGGGGAGAGTGAGAAGGCCCCTTGGTTCTACCCATCATGTTCTCCAACATCTTCTTGATGGAGGAAAACTCCGAGCCCACACTAGAGCTAACCTTGGACAATTGGGTTTGAATGGTACAAACCGTTGTCTCTAGGTTGGCTATAGTGTCGGCCATTTTGGAGAGCTCCTCCTTAGAAGATTCGGGATCATCTCCGTTGACCATGATTACTCTTAGGCGGTTAAGCCCGATAAAAGAGCCGAGGCTCTGATACCAATTGAAAGTGCAATATGGTCAACTAGAGGGGGGGGTGAATAGGTGACCTACAAATTTTACTTCTTTTTCACTTTTAATGGGGGCTTTAAGAAAGTAAATTCTTGATTACCTAAATGTGCAACTAAGTGAATACCCTAGGTGGTACGGAACAAGTAGCAGCGGAAATAAAGGAACGGTACAAGATAACAACAAGTGAAAAACACGGAGACAAGGATATGTTTCCCGTAGTTCCTTCTTAGAAGAAGTACGTCTACGTTGGAGAGGTGGGGAGCCACCTAGGCGCTCCTCAATAGCACGGATGTGCACACCTTGTTCTCCTTGAGCTTCTCCGGTGAGGGAGATTCTCGTTTCCACTATGAGGTCGACTTGAAGGCGTTGACCAAACCTTTACAAGGGGTTGAGGCTACTCCACAAGTGAGATGGAGGCTCTCAACAATCGAAGCTTCTTGCTACAAGGTGGAAGCTACAAGCACTAGGGTTTCCCTTGGATGACAAAGCAACCAAGAGATTACAAGATCCCAAGAGT
Source organism: Alopecurus myosuroides (assembly GCA_028641055.1). Classification (NCBI taxonomy): domain Eukaryota; kingdom Viridiplantae; phylum Streptophyta; class Magnoliopsida; order Poales; family Poaceae; genus Alopecurus; species Alopecurus myosuroides. The sequence goes on from CM054058.1 coordinate 225,750,319, forward strand.
TGTGGTGTGGGTACACACGTTTTGGCTTGGTGGAAAGGTAGATCTAGTCCTCCTCCATGAGATCCTTGAAGGGCATCGAGTTTGGTTGGAGGAGGAGGGAGATCGGGGCGTTTTGAGCTCTACAACAATGGAGGAGAGAGAGGAATGGACGAGCTACCTATCTAGAGGAAGAAGACAGCTATTTATAGGCTCCTCCAATTTCTGACCGTTGCAGTCCTCCAGGGCCGGAATATTCCGGTGCTAGCACCGGAAATTTCCGGTCAGCTTGGGCCGGATTTTTGAATAGTCCGGGGGGCGGATATTTGAAATATCCGGGGGCGGAAATTTCCGCCCCAATACTCCGCCCCCCTCTCTGCGCGCGGGCACCAGCTTGTTGACGAAAACTGCTAAGGACCAGGGGCCGGATATTTGCACCGGAAATTTCCGGGGCAAATTTCCGCCCCACCTTCTGTGCGCGGGCACTTGGGAGAACTCCATTTTTCGCTAAGTCCCAGAGGACCGGATTTTTGCACCGGAAATTTCCGGGGCAAATTTCCGCCTTGGCTTCTGTCCGCGGGAAGTGAAAACACTTAGTCGTTTTTCGAGATGCCAGAAGAGGGCCGGAATATTCCGGTGCTGGGGCCGGATATTCCGCCCCATAGGCACCGGAAATTCCGGTGTGTATAGCTCAATGCAACCATTAGTCCATAGTGATTGTCAATAATTACCAAAACCATACATGGGGTACCATTCCCTTTCACCTTGTTAATATTGACAAAACTTTTGTCCACGACTAGGAAAACATGGTAATCTAGTATTAACAAGTTTGTATGTGAGACATGACAAAGGGTATAACATTGTGTTTACATTTCTACACGTGTGTATGGGGTTTCCTCTGAATCTCATATTTAGTAAACATAGCAACTATAGCATAAAAACATAATACTTTAATCATGAAGCAGATGTATATTATTGTCTCTTGGGCATACATCCAACACTCTCCCACTTGCACTAGATACAATAATGTCTTCAAAAAGACAGCACCCGGAGTCCAAATTATCTAAAATCGACGCTTCGAAGAACGAAACAATACACAAGCTTCGTTGATGCTCAATCATAGATCTTAGGTTTTTACTCGGGAGAAAACCCGCACTCTCAAAACAATGTCTTCAACAAGGCCATTGCCAGACACAACCAATTAAGTCAGACCTTGGATTTTCACCCTAAAATATAAGACTCTATACTTCTCATCTACTGCCTCCCCCGCTTGCCAATGTTGTTGCTACAAGTCAAGAAACACAAAGCAAAGTCACCATCGCCTCGTAGACTCAGTCTTCTATTACTAGACCTTAGACCTCAACCGCCATGACATTCACTGTCTTCACCATGGAAATAAAAAACTAACAATATTTATGATGACAACAGACAGCAAAGTTTCACGACCCTCCCTCGAGAAGTCGTGCGGCCATAAGAAAGGTGTGCGCACAACCGAATCCCATCTAATCCAGCAATCTACAGACAAACATCAGGCGCCCAGTGGAGATCATCGGTGGAGCCTTCTGGAACTCGTCACCAGCCAAATCAATGAGGGTAGGCATAAATCATAACACCGTCTTGGTGCGACAAGAACCCTATGACCGCCTACTTTATTAGACAGATCAGGCAGGCCCCCACGTTGTCGCCCGCCGGCTCCCAACAGCAAGATGGAGATCTCAGTAGGCACCATCACCACCACCCGCACCATGCAGAGATGAGGGGCTAAGCCACACCGAGTCCCCCGAACCAGACACCATGCCGCCCTCACGGCAACCGTGGTCAACCAGGCCACCAAAGTAGACCGGAGCTGTCGTCCCAGCGTCCATCTCTGTCTGATGAGTCGCGTCAACAAGGGCCACCATGAAACTCCGACCGGAGATCCCGCCACGCGAGAAGGAAGAGGGCATCACCACTACCATTCGCGCTCGGGGATGAGATCCCACCACCGTTGTAGGCAGCGCGGCTTTTGACTAGCAGCATCCTTCGACCATACGCCAAAATATAAGTTGGTTACCATTATCACTAAATTGGTTACCATGTAATGCCCATGCTGAATATAAGTTTGAAAGAATAGATATGTCCATCGGAAGCTTTAAACCAATGACCAGTCAAGTTCATCACTGGATGGATCATTTCACACACACGATTAAATAGCAACCCCTTTCATGGTCCTCACCAACTAGAATTTTTTTCGAGGGTGTCACCAACTGGAGACTTGAAGATCATATGATATGCTAATACAATTTATGTTTATTCAATTTTTAGGAATGTATAGCTTCCCAAGGACACTGAAGAATAATGTTGTCTTATCAAGATTTACAAAGGAAACAATGTTTTGTTGTATTACTTTTGTGCATTTTATGTACTATAAGCAGTGCATTTGATTTAAAAATTATGTTTCAGCCGTTTCATTTTCAGTTATGATGTACTGTTGTAAATTGTTCATGCAGCAAATAAAGATGTGTGCATGTCATGTTGTGATCTATTTCATTGTCGATGTTGTTGATTCTTGCTATTTCGGAAATTGTTGTGATCTCTTCCGGTAGTGCCGACATAGATTATTGTTATTTCAGTACTGTTGTGAGCTCGTTCTACTACTGCTCTGACCTACTCTGGACACGATGTTACCATATTGTGTTTTCACTGGTGGGAAAATGCGGGCTCATGTGGGCTGCCACAGCGTCTCGCGCTAGTTCTAGAGGTTTATGGCAGCCAGCCGTGAGGTGCCGCAGCTATGCCATTGTCCCACATATTTGTGTAGCGGCCATCCACATCATGCGCCGCTTGCAACCTGACCTTCCATGCAAGCCGATGATTGTAACGATTATCCAGCGAACGATGCATCCAAGCATTTTGGTCGCCCCTATTCGAGCGAAGTTTGCTTCCAAATTTGTAATAATTATTTTTCCCTTGACTTAGCCAACATAAAATTCCTTTTGATTTTTCTTTGAGCTTTCGCCAGGTCTCAAAATCAACTACCTCAAGAGATAGGTGATTGTTATGGAAGTATCGCAACAGAAACAAGCTATAGTGGCCAACCTACAGAACTATAAAGCAATCCTCATTTGCTCGTCTCACCCTTACCACCGCCTCAATGTCCGGCCTGCCTATTTAAACCATAAACATTTTGCTTCTGGCAGATGGCACTCACACAAGTTTCTACAAACACCTAGCTCGTTTCTTCTGGAAAGGGGAAGATGACAAGAGAAACCAACATTGGGAAAAATGGCATGATGTGTGCAACCCCAAAGACCAGGGTGGTCTAAGTGTGATCAATTTTGGAGATATGCCCTAGAGACAATAATATTAAGTTATTACTCTATCTTCAAGTTCATTATCAAGTTTATATCTTCGTGCTATGTCGGATATATACCAAATAGGGGTATATAAGATGGTAGATAAAGTGCCGGATTACCAGGGTGGCCTAAGTGGTAGTGGGCTCAGGTCCATTGGGCGGCCCAGTAACCCGACGCACAGAAGCTGGATTCTAGAAGAACCCGGATCACGGCCCAGGTGATCTGGCTTGGAGGAGAAGACGGATTCCTTGCTTTCCAAGTTACGAGTTACCGTAGTCCTCTAGGTTTCCTATTCTGTAAGCCCTAATCCGGCTATTATATAAAGCCGTACGGGAGATAGATTAAACAAGGAACGAATAACAGAGAAGCTCTATGCCAACTCGCCGAGAAGCTCATCCTCGTCGAGTAGCTTAGATCTAGACCCTCACATTGTAACCCTGTTTACGGGCTTTAGTCCCGATTAGTGAGAAGTGCAGGAGTAGGCACGTCGTACTGTCGCGACGTACCGAACCTGGGTAAATCCTGTGTTCTGTGTTGACTACGCGATCCCGTTACCCCACGTCTCTACCGTAGTCTCATGGCACCCCCGTCTATGAAAACTACTACGATGTCTCGACAGTTGGCGCCCACCGTGGGGCAAACGACGTCAGGCGTGAAGTTCCGATCTGGGATACTTGGCGGAATCGGAAGATCAATCACTGTCGGAAGCTTGGAGTTCGACAACGACGTCGGGCACTTCCTCGACAACGGATCCTACATACCGGCGCAAAACCACCTGGTAAGTGCCTGCGTGTTACCGATAGGATCTGCTAACATCTTTATCGGACTAACTGCAGAAGCAATGGGGTTTTGCAGTGGAAGCAAATTTATCCCACCCGCCCTATACCCAGTCGAAGATGACTATGATACCGGATTCTGCTCAGATCGCCGACAAAAAAGTGACTTACACTTCATCGGCATGGTGCAGTCCGCAGTCGCCGAAAACACGGATGACGGAAATCCCGTGCAAGAGGCAGACAACAATACACCCGTCGCAGAGACGGAAGATCCGATACCCGTCACAGAGACGGAAGACCCCACATCCACGGATGTGGAAGATCCGACATCCGTCGACAAGACGACGAACTCGGAAGCCGACTCAGTTTTAGCCGCTATCGAGGCAAGACTAGAGTCGGAAACCGGATCGGACGATTTCGATTCCGAAGATGAGGAGGACTTCGAGAAGAAAGTTAAGTCCTTTCAAGAGGGATTCCATGAAGTTCTAATGGCGAAACCGGCTGATACCACGGACGCCGGCAGCCAGGAAAGCCCTAAAACCCCTCCGCCAGAGGAAGAGAGAGAAGACGGAGAAACTTCTCCGGTATTCCCCAATGTCAAGGAGATGACAGAAGATGAACCTGTCAAAAAACCTCCCTCTTCCAAGAAAAAGCATCGTGCTGCTAAGAAACTCCAATACAAAATCCGGAAGAAAAAATCAGCCGATCTCGCTGATGAAAACCTGGAAGTAGGAGATGCTAGCAGAACAAAGCCTGCGGAGAAGAAATCCAAAGAAATCACTGCTCCGCCAATGACGGAACAGGAAGAGCAAGAACTATTGCAAACACCAGTGGGGCCAGATGAACCCCCTGAGATGATGGAAGCCAGGAGACAAGCTTTCCAACGGCAACATCAACATCTACTCAGATCTCGGCAACATCTCCAACAAACCCATAATGACATCAAGGTCATGAAGGAAGAAATAGAGGAGTACGAGAGAAAGAATAGATCCGCGTTAAAACCTACTAGGTTACCCGGAATCGTAAGACCGGAAGAACTGCCGCCAAAAGAAAGGTTCCATAACCCATCTTGGCAAAAGCAGGTCAACGGCAAAGATGCCAAGGGCGAACCAATATACAAGACCGCAGCAGAAAACGCGGAAGCAGCGTTCGCGATTCTTAACAACGATCTGTACTCCAACGGGGAAAAACTCCAAAGGGTGTATGCTTTCTTAGGAAAAGCATTGCAACAACAACAGCGCGCCCAAGAGCGATCAGGGAGGCTGCACGATAACTCCGCCCTATGCAAAACAGCTACTTGCGCTGCTGGAGCACCTGGACCGGAAGAACCCGGGGATTTAGACAACTCAAAGGATAAAAAAGAGGATCCGAGAAAAGACAAGAAAAACCCCGACAACCGGGATGCAGCGTCTAGGACCGGATCCCATCTCCCGAAAGATGGACATAAACCCCATGATCGGGAAGACAAACACCGGAACGACGGCAAAATAATGCCACCTCCGAGAAACCCAGCTGAGAAAGCTGGAAGATACGATATACCTCACAGGCGTGAGAGATCCCGGACACCTCCTAAGGACAAAGAAAGGCACAGGAGCAGAACCCCGCCTAATCCAAAAGGGCGTGACCACGGAAGAGACAGAAATAATCCCGGAAAAGCGCGTTCGCGCAACAATGGAAGAGCAAGGAGCAGATCCCCTTCTGTCCATTCAGCCGGAAGATATTCTGCACACATTGACAGAGCAGAAAAGGATGATATATACTTTGGTCCTAAGTGTTTTACTGATAGGATTCGAAGAATAACCATGTATTCTGGCTTTGCCAAGGTCGGTCCAACGTATCAGAAATACACCGGCAGCACAAACCCGGATACCTGGCTCTCAGACTACTATACAGCCGTCCAGATCAACAATGGGACAGACCTGGAAGCTGTCAAGTTTCTTCCCCTAATGTTGTTGGACGGAGCCAGAGATTGGATCAATGGATTACCATCAAGAACTGTCGACAGCTGGGATGATATGGCTAGAGTATTCACTCAGCATTTCCGGGGAACGTACAAACGCCCGAACAGCATCAACCAGCTAAACCGTTGCACCCAATTCGAGGATGAACCATACGTGGATTTCATCTCCAGATGGACAACAATGAAGAATAGTTGCTCTGGAGTAACTGACGTACAAGCAATGCATGCTTTCGTCAATGGCCTAAAACCCGGACTCGTACCATTCATGGTTGGTTCCAAAAAGCACAAAGATCTCGGATCTATGCTTACAACCGCCAATGAGCACGCTGCAGCCGAAGATGACATCAGAGCAAGAGGAGGCAATATCGAATCACTGATACTTGCCAAGAAAACCCCTCGTTCTGACAAAAAAGGAACTCCAGAAACAACGACGAAACCCAAAGAGGTCAACATAGCCTTTGGAGGAGAAAAGGGAAACAAGTGGAAAGGACGCAACCCAGATCCAATCAACTACACTCCAGAGGAGTGGGAGAGGATTAAGTCGGAACCTTGTGTTCACCACTCGCAATTTGGGAAACCCACCCATACAAACGCGCAATGCCGGCTGAATAAGCACATGAAAGGCAGTGCAGGAGCCGGAAGTAAGGGGAAGGGTTCCAAAAGGAAACCCGCCAAACAAAAGCCAGAAGCTGACAAAGAAGACAGTGAATCGGACACTGACGAAAAAATCCAGGAACAACAGCGTTAGGGCGAACCCAAATTTCCGAGAGTCGATGGAGAAGCAATGCTAACTTTCTTAGCAACCCCGTCAGCAAAGGTGGCCAAAAGAACAATTCGAGAAATAAACGCGGTTGTTCCGGCAACCCCGAAATTCTTGAAGTACTCCAACACACCGATAATCTAGGATCAGTCTGATCATCCCGGAAATATCCCTGAACCCGGCACACAAGCTCTTGTTGTAAGCCCTATTGTTCAAAACACTAGGCTAAGAAGAGTGCTGATGGATGGAGGATCCAGCATTAATATAATGTACCTGGATACACTGAAGCATCTGAAGATTTCCGAGTCTCAGCTCAACTACAGCAACATACGCTTCCATGGCATTGTTCCTGGCAGGCAAGCACGATCCTTAGGAGAAATTTCCCTAAATGTCACCTTCGGAGATAAAGATCACTTCCGGCAGGAAAAAGTATCCTTCGAAGTAGTGCCGTTCGAAAGCGTGTATCACGCAATACTCGGACGTCCAGCTTTCGCCAAATTCATGGCAAGATCTTGTTATATATATAACAAGCTGAAGATGCCAGGACCCAAGGGAGGAGTAATCACTATAGCCGGTGATTTCAAGCTGGCAAACGAGTTGGAGAAAGAAAACGCCCTTTGCGCTCAGAGAGTCATAGCAAAGGAAGGACTGAAGGAATTAGCCAAGGAGGTATCGCCGTCAGAAATGCCGGCAGGAAAAGAATCCCGGAAGCCAACAGACAGCTTCAAGGCGTCCGAGAATACAAGACAGGTAATCCTAGATCCCAAAGATCCGACAAAATTTGTCGTCGTAGGGACTGGGATGACTGACAAATAGGAAGGCGAGCTCATCAAGTTCCTCCGTGAGAACTGGGATATTTTTGCCTGGTGTCCAGCTGACATGCCGGGTGTACCTAGGGAACTTGCTGAGCACCAACTCAAGGTTATTCCTGGATCAAAACCCGTCAAACAAGGTCTCCGTCGATTTGACGGAAGAAGACGGAAGGCTATTGGCAAGGAAATTATCCGGCTTTTAGCAGCGGATTTCATCAAGGAAGTAATCCATACTGACTGGTCCGCAAATCCGGTATTAGTACCGAAGAAAGACACTACTGCTCTTAGAATGTGTATAGATTACACAGGTTTGAACAAGTTGTGTCCGAAAGATAGGTTCGCGCTACCGCGAATCGATCAAATAATAGACGCCACTGCAGGCTCTGAACTTTCATGCTTTTTGGATGCATACTCCGGGTACCACCAAATACGCATGAAAAAGGAAGATCAAATCAAGACTTCTTTTATAACCCCGTACGGGACGTACTATTATGTAACCATGCCGTTCGGCTTGAAGAACGCAGGTGCAACCTACCAGCGTTGCATGCAACGTTGTTTGCATAGCCAGATTGGCAAAAATGTCCATGTTTACATGGACGATATTGCTGTCGTAACCAAGGAAAAAGATACACTCCTTGAGGATTTGCGAGAAACTTTCGAAAACTTGCGCACTTACAAAATGAAGTTGAATCCATCTAAGTGCGTATTCGGGGTTCCTTCAGGAAAACTTCTGGGTTTCATCGTTTCTCACAGAGGAATAGAAGTTAACCCGGAAAAGATCAAGGCAATCTTGAACATCACAAAACCTACCTGCGTCAAAGATGTCCAAAGATTGACGGGTTCTGCCGCAGCCGTCAGCAGATTTATTAGTCGGCTAGGGGATAAAGCCTTACCACTCTACAAGCTGCTGAAAAAATCCGACAAGTTCGAATGGACAGAAGAGGCCGATGCGGCGCTGACTCAGTTGAAGGTAACCTTGATAAAAGCTCCGATTTTGGCATCGCCAAAAGACGAAGAACCCATGTTATTATACCTTACGGCTACAAATCGGGTTATTAGTGCGGTAATCGTTGTGGAACGGATAAAGGAAGAACAAAGCATACCAGATCAACATCCGGTATATTACATAAGCGAAGTTTTTTCCGAGTCAAAACAAAGGTACCCACACTACCAGAAGCTGGCGTATGGTGTATTTTTCGCATCTAGAAAATTGCGCCATTACTTCCAAGGGCATTCCATAACAGTGGTTAGTAAAGCACCACTAGCAGACATTATAAACAATGCGGAGGCAACCGGCCGAGTAGCCAAATGGGGCATTGAGCTAGCAGCCTTCGATATTAAGTACCAGCCAAGGGCGGCCATAAAATCCCAAGTTTTGGCAGACTTTGTTGCCGACTGGACGGAAGCAATGGAAAAAACACCGATGCCGGAGTCCGAGTACTGGATCATGCACTTTGACGGATCCAAGATGAAGGAAGGAGCTGGGGCTGGCGTAGTCTTAAAATCTCCTAAGGGAGACACAATGGAGTGCATGTTGCAAATACACTTCAACGCCAGTAATAACGTGGCAGAATACGAAGCTCTGCTTCATGGCTTGCATATTGCAAAAGAAATAGGAGTAAAGCGCATCTTGTGCTATGGCGACTCGGATTTGGTGCAGCATCAGCTCAACCAAACCTGGGACGCAAAAAGCCCTATAATGGCCGAATATCGGAAAACGGTAGACGAGTTCGCCATCTGTTTCTTTGGATTTGAGGTCCTTCACATCAAAAGGGAGGAAAATTGGAACGCGGATGCACTAGCCCGCATGGGATCAGAAAGGGTAAAAACCTTACCACCAGGAGTATTCGTTCATCACTTACATGAGCCGTCCATAAAAGGTGGAGACGTTGATTATCCTCTGGCGTCTGAATCAATCGAAGTCATGCTCGTTAAGCCGGACTGGACAATTCCGTACTTAAACTTCTTAGTCAATCAGAAGTACCCGGAAGGAGCAGACGAAGTCTTGCAAAGACAAATACAGCGTCGATGCAAAGGATACGCGGTAATTGACGGCTGCTTATATAAACGCAGTACTTCTGGAATTTTTCAGCGGTGCATCTCACCAGAAGAAGGAAGAGAAATACTGGAAGAAATCCATGCCGGCGATTGCGGACACCATGCTCAATCAAAAAGCATAGTCAAAAAAGCATTCCACGCGGGGTTTTTCTGGCTAACAGCCAAGACAGATGCCGAGCATATAGTTAACACGTGTGCAGGGTGTCAATATTACGCTAAACAGACCAATTTGCCGGCCCAAGCACTTAAAACTATTCCCATTACATGGCCGTTTGCGGTCTGGGGGCTAGATATGATAGGACCGTTCAAAACTGCAAGAGGCGGACTTACACATCTACTCGTAGCAGTAGATAAGTATACCAAATGGGTGGAGGCCAAACCCATCAAAAAGCTGGATGGTGCAACTGCCAGAAATTTCATCATTGATTTAGTAATGAGGTATGGCGTCCCACACAGCATAATAACTGACAACGGGACGAATTTCTCCATTGGAGAATTGGCAAAATATTGCCAACAAACGGGAATACGCCTAGATCTTGCATCTGTAGCGCACCCGCAATCCAATGGGCAGGTTGAAAGAATGAATAGCTCAATCCTGCAAGGAATACGCCCAAGACTCGAATCTCCTCTTCATAGAGCAGCTGGAGCATGGGTAGAGGAATTACCTTCTGTGCTTTGGAGTATTCGAACGACGCCAAATAGGTCAACTGGGCAAACCCCGTTTTTCCTAGTTTACGGTGCGGAAGCTATTCTTCCAACGGATATGATCCATGACAGCTCTAGAGTGCAGGATTTCGATGACTCAGATGCCGAAGAAGCACGACAGGACGCCGTCGATCTCTTAGAAGAGGAGCGAGAGCTTGTGCTTCAAAGATCCGCCATTTACCAGCAAGGTTTGCGACGTTACCATAGTCGGAAAATCAGGCATCGTTCTTTTAAAAAAGGTGACTTAGTGCTAAGGCTGGTACAGCAAAGGAAGCACAAATTAGCCCCAGTTTGGGAAGGACCATTCGTCATAAGTAAAGCCATGAAGAATGGATCATATTATCTTGTCGATATTCGAGATACGGAAGATGGTCCAGAAAAGCCGAATCGCAAAAGAAAGAGAAAAATAGATGATGAGCTAGGAGAGACAAAAAGGCCTTGGAGCATCCAGCAGTTACGTCCCTTCTATACTTAGTTCAATCTCTATGTAAACATCTTTTGAGATCATGAAATAAGAAAGTCAGAATTTTGATATCCATGTTTTTACAAGTTCGTTATAGTACAAAACATGATTCCATCTTATCTATTTCTCAATGATCTTACAAAATACTCAATGTTAACCCGAATTGTGCCTGCGTGCTCGGTGTTTAAAAGCTGAATGATTCAGCCTTCCAACGGTTAAAGGAAACTCGGATTGTGCCTGCGTGCCCAAGTTTCAAAAAATTCCTTACCTTTCTCTAAGCGTCATCTGATTGGTCGTGCGTTGGGTCACTAAAGCTAGTTCGTAAAAATATCTTTAGTATGATCCATGTTTTTGAGTTAAAACTGATGGGTTATAGCCAGTTACTCAACATGATGTTTCATCTAAGTCATTTTTTCACAGACTAAAGGGCGGTTAAAATGCACATGCCAGAAGGCTTAGAAGATAAAGGAATAGTTAAAACCCGAAAAAACATGCAAGGTATTTCATAATTCAAAACTGCAAAAGGCGGAGTTCTTGTTTCGACAAAAGGAATAGAAGCATTACAATATGAATTACATTGTAAAAATAAATGCTCCTATATCCATCATCCAGGTCAAGTGCATTTCTTCAAACATCCGAGTCTTCATCGCTGCTATCATTCTCGGGGGCTGCAGGCACTTCTTCTTCTGGATAGGTGATGGAAATATTAACTATAGAAGCAATCTTGGTAGCGTGCCCTTTGGTTGCATCAAAGATTGCATTTCGTTGGGCTTCTGTGTATCCTTGAGGGACACCTGATGCTATGCGCCAGGATTTAGCATCAGGATAATGTAGACGCATAAGGCCGAGTGCCATGCGCGCACCAGCTCGTGCAGCTGAGCGTAGAATGGATTCTTTCGACTCCGCAACCTCTGTGATGGCACCCGGAAGTTTGTAAATTTCCGAGAATTCCATAGTGCTTGTGGGAAGGAATTTGTTAATCAGCTGCATTTCTGATTGCGTTCCACACCTCCCCAAAAGCTCGGATCTTTTCAATCCGAGAAATTCCTGGAAAATTTCCTGTTTTTTCGAAAAAAGGAAAAGGTTAAGTGAAAAAATACAGGAAATAAGACTTGAAGATATTGGTAAACGGAGTTAACTTACCAAGAACCTTGTCAATCTCGGTGCCTTCTTTCATGCGCGGGATTAGCATACTTTCCAAATCATTGATGACAGATTTATCTTCCGCTACCTGCTACGAAGCCTTGGATCGAGCAATCCCAAGGGCCAGATTGCTGGCTTCCAGGTTTTCTTGATCTTTCAAAAGCTCCTTTCGAAGGTTTGAGTTTTCCTCACGGAGCCGAGAGGCATTGACGGTGTCTTCCGCTAATTCTTTGCCTTTAGCTAAAGCGGCTAGAGGGCGAGAAAATATTCCAAGTTTACAAAAATTCGGCAAAAAATTTCCAGAGAAACAACTGCACAGAGTTAATACCTGTTGCTTCCGATAGCTGTAGCTGAGATGATGCCAGCTCGTTGCTTTTTAACTCAATAATAGATTGAAGAGTTCTTACTTCTTCATTCTTGATATTAAGTTTGTTAAAAACTTCTAAGTTTATAGCATCGGCAGAATGCTGAAACTCGGAAATGAAAACCAAATGCTTAAGTATGAGCAAGCATAGTAAGAAACATTAAGAGGAAATCAGGTTTTCAACTTAATGCTTGGGGGCTAGAGATAATACCTGGCTCATCTCTCACAAGCTGGCCAAGGTCTCGTTGAATTCTTGTGCGTAATCTGAGAAAAGAATTCCAACGTGATGAAGGCCATCCTGTATGACCTGACGAGGTGAAAATACGATATCATTGCGAATAACTAATCCGCCTTGTGGCCAAGGGCGAATCAGAGGGGCAGGAGCAAAAAAAAATTTAGCTTCCGGACGAATATATCCGAGGTCGTCGAATGGCTCTTCTTTTATCTGGACATTGTTGTCCAGATTGGGAGTGGGTTCGTTTCCAACAGATGATCGAGGATTTCCGCCCGTCTGTGTTTCTGTTTTTTCCCTCATGCCCATGGCCGCAGAAGAAGATTCTTCTTTAATAGAAGCTTTATGTTTCTTCAACTTCTTCGCTTTTAGAGGAGTCGGGGCAAGTCTGAAAGGAGGATATCCGAGAAGTAAAAATCTCGAAGAATCGAAGGAGAATGATAACTAGGAAAACTCCAATAAAGTACCTGGACGTGGCGATAGGAATTCCGTCAACAGTTACCATTTTCTCGAAAGTCACCTGCCTTTTGCGCTTCCGGTTGCTGTAAAACCTAGCATGTAATTCGCTGAGTTCGGCATCGGAAGCAAGATCATTTCCTCCGAGTTCGTTGAACTAGGAAAGAATTAACAACATATTAAAAGGCGGAGATAGAAGTTAATCTGAGAAAAACTCGGAAACAAGGAAAGTATAAATACCTTAGGAACCAGATTTTCCACGTGATAAATGGCTAAGTTTTCTTCAATTTGAGTGTTGGTGGCGACGAGTTGGTGAAGTCGCTTTATAAAATCTTTCTTGGTATAGGCCTTATCTGTTCCCCTCATGCTATCTTCTGGCCCTTTGTATTCGCAAAGAAGCCGGGAACGAAATGAAAGGGGCTGAATACGACGTCCGAACCAGCATAAAACAGTGTCCTTCCCAGTTAAAGAAGGTTTGGAAGAAGTAAGCTTGGCAATACGGCGCTTTATCTTCATTAGATTTTCCGGCAATGTCTCAACTACTTCAACTGTCCAACTCTCTCGAGGAATGGCAGCGGAATTAACAAATGGAGGAACCCCGATTTCCTTACCAGGGAACGGGATGTCCTGATGATAAAAGAAAGAACCCAGCCAGGATTTGGCGGGTTCTGGCATTTGTATTCTCGGGAACCAATCCTCTCTATTTTTCCGAAGAATGAAAGATATAGTTCCACAGATAGGGGAAATGCCTTCTGTGATGTTTTGTTTTACTTCAAAACAATATTGCCAAAAATCTAGACTAGGAGCTATTCCGAGATATCCTTCAAAAAGAGCTTGGAAACTAGCTAGATAGAGGATGGAGTTTGGAGAGAGGTTATGTGGTTGGACGCCGTAATAGTTAAGGATGTCTATGAAGAAGGCAGAAGGAGGTAAACCCATACCTCGTGTAATGTGAGAGGTAAGAAGGACACGTTCTCCGTCTTTCGGTCTGGGCTCGAGTTCACCATCTGAGTTTCGCCATTTGCCTTTAACTATTAATCCCTCCTTTGACATTTGTCGAAGGAGGACGAGGAAAGAGTTACTCGGATTCCAGTTGCCGACAAATTCTGCTTCTTCGGTCGCAGCGTGTTCGTTGACTTGAAGCGAGATCTTCTCCTCCGCTGTTTCAGGAGCAAACGGCGGGGAAGCGGCGGAGCTCGCGCCCGCAACGTCCGCGGCGGCGGAAAGGTTTTCTCCGCCCGCCGCGGAGGCCGCTGTTTTCTCCGGCTCGTCGCCGGTGTGCTTGGGTGACCCCAACTGTGGATCTAGGTCGCCGATGAGGTCGTCGATGGCGGCGCGAGTGGGCGAGGACGGAGAGGATGCCATTTCTGGGCGGCGCATTGCGTTCCGGCGTGCTTTGAGGCTAGGTGCGCTCGGGGCAGTGCTTCGCTCGAGGAGCTCGTTCGCGTCAATGGCGTGGACAGTGAGGAGTGCGGAAGATTTTCGATGAGGACGAGGATGGCTATTTATAGCTAGAAATCCGTCAAGATACGTGCCAACGGCTATTTGACCGTTGGATGTTTAACGCGTGTCGCTCGCCGGAAAATCCGGGAAATAAAACGACAGGGGAGTAATGACTATCTCCTCGTTTCCCGTGAGAATCTGTCAGAGATACGTTGCAGGGTTTCCCGCGTGAAACCCAAACGTCCCTTGCGTCAGCATGATTTAGGCGCTGACGTAAGGAGTTCCTTTTCCGCGAAGGATCGTGAGAGAAAAGCCGGATTTTCAGGATTCCGAGTTTCATGTTACCATCTCTTTCAAAAGAAGAATAAGAAGAATCAAGACTGCTGACTCGATATTTCTCGGACAAAGTATATTTGGCGAAAGACGGAGAATCAGAGTTTTAATACTTCTTGGGGGCTACTGTCGGATATATACCAAATAGGGGTATATAAGATGGTAGATAAAGTGCCGGATTACCAGGGTGGCCTAAGTGGTAGTGGGCTCAGGTCCATTAGGCGGCCCAGTAACCCGACGCACAGAAGCTGGATTCTAGAAGAACCCGGATCACGGCCCAGGTGATCTGGCTTGGAGGAGAAGACGGATTCCTTGCTTTCCAAGTTACAAGTTACCGTAGTCCTCTAGGTTTCCTATTCTGTAAGCCCTAATCCGGCTATTATATAAAGCCGGACGGGAGATAGATTAAACAAGGAACGAATAACAGAGAAGCTCTACGCCAACTCGCCGAGAAGCTCATCCTCGTCGAGTAGCTTAGATCTAGACCCTCACATTGTAACCCTGTTTACGGGCTTTAGTCCCGATTAGTGAGAAGTGCAGGAGTAGGCACGTCGTACTGTCGCGACGTACCGAACCTGGGTAAATCCTGTGTTCTGTGTTGACTACGCGATCCCGTTACCCCACGTCTCTACCGTAGTCTCATGGCACCCCCGTCTATGAAAACTACTACGATGTCTCGACATGCTATAACCTCTATGGTACTTGAAAATATTGATTATTCAAAGGAAAACATATATGTGGGTGTGAGGATATGAACAAACAAGTGTTCCTAATCTTCTCTCTAAGATTAGCTCATGTGTTGTGAAATGATCACATTTTCCTAATCATGGACTTTAATAAGTCTAGCAACCATGAGAGTTTATTGTTAGGGTAACAATAGTACTGAACCGGATCAAGTATATGATCTTGCTAAGAGATAAGAAAAGTGAGTATGAAGTTTTGATTGCCTAAGATTCCTATACTATGAGAACATCTAGTGACTGCACGTTCGACAATTATTTTTTAAATATCTACAACCATCTACCTTAACTGGAGATTATAATATTGACATTTGGGTATGACCTAGAGTTTATAATGGAACTGAGATCGTTTAATAATAGTACTTAACACCTCCAGATGATGGAGAGATACATCATCTAGTCCCTCTCAGTATCACCGATATCAATCAATCGTCTGGCAAAACACAGTGTGAATTATCAAAAGGACATCAGGGATATGTATGAGAAAAGCGAACGATATCGGTACGAGTTTTATATGCTTTACGATAAAAGAGTTCGATCAAAGTAGAGCATATTGTCTCACCTTGTGATATCATCGGTAATCGTGTAGTTGAGAGGATAAGTTTTATGATTACCTTGAAAATTCCCCTGTCTTTCGTGAACACACAGGAGCCATCATGGGCGTTCATGGTTCCGTTGTTGGTTATTCTTCGTTAAATTCCTGAACATGTATGTGTGTTGGCGAACCTTTATGAGTCATATTCTTAAGTTGTGTCAACCTTTTTATTGCAAGTTTTATGGCAATCTAAATAGTTTTTAGAAAGGTTGGAGTCATTTCGATGGTCATAGAAATAATTACGGGGTCATTTAGAGGTGTTTCAGTGAAGTTACTATGAGAGAGAAATATTCCCGGAAGAGGGAAGAAATTGTTTCGGAGAGAAATAGGATGACATGAGATCTCCGGGAATGTTATAACTATGTTTCTGACATCATTGGATAAGATCGATGATTTTATCTATATGGGTCACAGGGTTTCGGAAGAGTTTCGGGCTAAACCCTAATAGGGGGAGGGGAGTGCCAGAGAGGGCCTGGGTGGCGCCAACATATTTGTGGTGTGGCCTCATTGGTACCTGGCCCTATAGGGCAGGCGCATTTCCCCTTCTAGATATTCCATGTTTGATTTTGGAGAGAAAAATATAAGCCAAAATTAAAAGAAACAAAAAAGGGAAGGAAAAATGGGAAGGTAAGGGACTCTCCAATTGTGGAGTCCAATCCAAACTGAGGTAGGGAAGGGTGCGGCCATCTTGGCTGTCCCCCAACCAACCTAGTCCCCTTTGGCAGGTGTCCGATGCCTCCCGCTATATATACTCCCACCCCCGTGGGAGAAAATACACCAATTGGCCTTTGTGCCTATTCTCTCTCTCTCTCTCTAGTTGAATTAGATTTTCTTCTGATTGGGCTTTTTAGGTGTCCTATCCCAAGTAGACCTATATCTAATCTCCATATATGTCATGTGTTGAGAACAAACGTCTCATGTAGATCTAATCTAGTTGATTAGACCTAACACCAAAGTTACGCCAAAAGCTTGTTCTCTCTTTGTTAGTGCGGAGTTCTGGATCGTGAGCGTCTGGAGCGTTGACACAAGTGGATGTGTGGATACTATAAGAGGGATTACACGTCTGGTCCTTGACGAGGGAGCTAGTGAAATCCTTGCAGTTAGGCCTAGCTATGAGGATTTACGATTGTTCAGAATCTTCTACATCTACACATTCTTCCGCCGCCGATGTTCGTAAGTATAGACCATCGCATGTATGGTCATGCTTTGTTATCTTCATAGAAAATCTTGACGGTTATGTTGGACACACAATTTTAAGTTCTGCAACGTACACCAATAATCAACTCCAAGTTGCTTAACATTGCCTTGATGGCAAAATGGTTGTGTGGTCTGCTAGCTGAAGATAATGGTAATTCCCTATGGGCTCGCCTTATTCATGTTAAATATCATGGAGCTTCAAACATCTTTGCCTCCATTCTATTGGGAGGTCGCAATTATGGCATAGCCTACACAAAACCAAATATCCCTTTAGGCTTGGGTGATGCGCGTGTAACACACATTCATTGGAAGACCCCAAGAGGAAGGTATGAAGAGCATAGTAGCAAGTTTCACTCAGAAAGAAACCAAAGTTGAATCGACCAGTAGGAGAAAGAAATCACTTCCGAACGTTGATGAGGTGGCAGGGTGCACTACCGGTTCAGAAGCAACGTGGAACCTACACAACACAATCAAATCACTTTGCCCCAATGAATCAGTGAGGTTGTCAATCTCACCGGTTTTGTTGAACACGAAGAGGTTAAATGTACCGTGTGGAAAATAATACTTGTTTGCAGTAGATGAAAGAGAACAGTGATGGCAGTAGTAAAACGGTAGGAGCAGTATGAAAACTGAGGTTGCAGTGATTGTATTATCAGTATGAGGAAAAAGGATCGGGGTACACAGTTCACTAGAGATGTCTCTCCTAAGACAGATAAATAACATGTTGGGTAAACAAATTACAGCTAGGCAATTAAAAGATATAAAGGTTGTACCGTAGTGCATATGCATGACATGATGATAACTATGTGGTTCATGCGGGCATTACAACAAGATACATAGACCGTCATCCAACTGCATCTATGACTAATAATCCACCCTCCGAATGTCATCCGAGCAAACCTTGGGTATTAAGTTGCAAGCAACAGATAATCGCAGCAAGCAAAGTGTGTAATGTAAACAAGGTAACATCATTCTTTTCTCCCTAATGGCAACAACACATCCCCCACACGTTTACGTTTCTGTCACTCGAGCGTGAGTGAAAGGGAGGCATGAACCCACTATCGAGCATGAATACTCCCTCTTGGAGTTACTAGCATCTATTTGGCCAGAGCATCTACTAACAACGGAGAGCATGCAAGATCATAAATAACATACACATGAAAAGAACATGATAGATTGACAATCATTGGACATTGCATTCAATATTCATCGGATCCCAGCAAACACAACATGTAGCATTACAATAAGATGATCTTGATCACCTAGGGCAGCTCATAAGATCTAAACATGAGGCATAAAGAGGAGAGAACAACCATCTAGCTACTGCTATGGACCCGTAGTCCAAGGATGAACTACTCACGCATCATTCCGGAGGCAGGCATGGTGGTGTAGAGCCCTCCGGTGATGATTCCCCCTCCCGGCAGGGTGTTGGAGAGAGCTCCAGAACCCTCCCGAACTAGGGTTGACGATGACGGCGGCTGCGGATGTTTTTGGTGGAAAAGGCTCGGGTCTTTAGGCTTAACCCTTCAAGGACAATATATAGGCGAGAGGGCAACATCGGTGGGCGAGCAGGGGGGCACACCACCCCTGGGCGCGGCCAGGGGGCGCCCACCCATGGTGTGGGGCTCATGTGGCTCCCCTCCGGGTATCCTCCGGACTTCGTGTGCGCGACGACTTTCGAAGACTTCCGGACTTCAAATCGTCCAATTCCGATAATATTTCCAGAAGAACTTTTCTGAAACTAAAACCAGCAGAAAACGGGAACTGGCTCTGTGGCATCTTGTCAATAGGTTAGTCCCAGGAAATCGATAAAAACGACATAAAGTGTAAAGGAAACATGTAGCATATGGAATGAAAGAAACATGGAACATCAGAAATTATGGATACATTTATGATGTATCAACATCTCCAAGCTTAGTTCCTACTCGTCCTCGAGTAGGTAAACGATAAAAACAAATAATTTCTGAGGTGACATGTTGCCAACATAAACTTCATCATCTAAAAGTAAAAGCATAAGTATAGCCGAGATCATAGTACTTTAAACAAAAGCATGATAGATATAATTTTAACAATGAAACTTAGCAATCACCTTGCATCAAGAAAAATAACACAAATAAAAGATCATGAATAATAATGCACTTGAAAGTTATACGTTTGTCTCGAGCATAGAGAAAACACAGAAAGTGATATTTCGCTTGTCCTTAAAATTGGGGAAAAACATAAATGCCACGGCCCCTTCAAAGTTCAAGTGGATGACTAGAACGAATAATTTGAGATCAAAAAATAACACATCATGAATCAATTAATAATGTTTCGGGGACAAATGCACATTAAACTCAGAACGACAGCTGTACTCTCTCAACTGTGCATAAAGTTAGAAGATGGAGACTCAACATAAAAGTAAAAGAAAGGCCCTTCGCAGAGGGAAGCAGTGATTAACTCATGTACTAGAGCTTTTTATTTTATTAAACAGAGGTATTGAAAACATTTTTTTAGAGAGGTGTATGATTATGTCAATGAATGGTGAACAGAAAATACAGTACGTCAGAAGCCAACTAGACTTCACAAGAGCGCCTCCCATTGAATTACGCAACTGGAGTCAGAAGGTCGTCCCTCTTTCTCTTTTGTTTACACAATTATGCTTTGACTGATAAATCAGGTGCAAAATAGTGAAGAGAATTTAATAGTAACCAATTTTGGGGCTAGGCACCCCGTTGCCAGCTCTTCTATCATTTGCATAAGAGGACGGAGCCACTAGTACAGGTGTGTAAAGTCCAATCAACAAGTGAGATAAATATTCTCTATTTACGTCCTCATGAGCTAAAACAGGGGCACAAAATAGCAATAATTTTGAAAGTTTTAAAGGTAGCACATGAGAAATTTACTTGGAGTGGCGGTTAAATACCACATGTAGGTAGGTATGGCGGACACATTTAGCAAATTTTGGTTTTTGGGAGTTGGATGCACGACTAGAGCTCATACTCAGTACATGTGGAGGCTAGCAAAATACTGGGAGCGATAAATCAAGAGAGCAATAATGGCCAAAATCATGCATAGCGACAATAACATTATTAATCAAAGCATAAAGGGTTTTACAAGTCAAAAAATAAATGATCATAGAGACTATAAGTGACTAGTTTGTAGTCATAAACATGGTGTAAGCATGCGCTAAGTCAACCAAATAAAGCATTCGAAAGAGAACACCACGAATTCATGCTTCAAAATGACAAAAACAACTCATGATTTTTTGAATGGAACACTAAGCACTCTCAGCTATTTGAGACAAGTCATGCTACAATAATAAATACTAAGCATAGAATTAAAATAACATCTAGCATGATATGAAAAAGTCTAGTGACAGTCTATACAAGCTTCTATTTGCACCGTTATAAGCACGAAAACTGTACCACTTCTTTCCAACACCAAACATTTTATAATAAACAAGAACTCTCCAAGAGATATAGAAATGAACAAAATAGAGTACTAACACAGCTCTACTAAAACTAACAGCTCTGAATAAGAGATGAATGAAAAACAAGAGCTAAAAGGAATTTGCAGCAGTTAGAAGAAAAACTAAGAATACGAGCATAACGAGTATTCATATGAAAAAGCGGAGCGTGTCTCTTTCCCACACAAATAATTCTAGGTTCCAACTATATTAATGCAGCAAGGAAAAAAAGAAAAAGAAAATAAAATGAAAGAAAAAAAATAGATGCTCCAAGTAAAATTCATATGATGTGACCGAATAAAAATATAGTTTCACTGGAAGTGACCTGATAAATTGTTGATGAAGAAGGGGATGCCTTGAGCATCCCCAAGATTAGACGCTTGAGTCTTCTTAGAATTTGCTGGGATGAACCAAGGGGGCATCCCCAAGCTTTTCCTTTGCACTCTTCTTGATCACATTATATCACCCTCTTCTCTTGACCCTTGAAAACTTCCTTCACACCACACTCAATGTAATTCGCATTAGAGGGTTAGTGCACAATCAAAAATTCACATGTTCTGCATGGACACAAGCATTATAGATACTTTTAAACATTAGATACATCCACTGATGTTTCATGGAGGAAAGAAATCCACTCGACATAGTAAAAGAGAGAATATAAGTAAAAAAGGCAGAATCTGTCAAAACCAGGATAGTCTGTAAAGACGAGTTTTTTCAGGGCACTTACGTTGCTCAGATCGAAAAATGTAAAGAACAAAAATGTTTCGGAATTAGCTGAGGAATAAGCACGAAAAATTTCAGGTCATTTTTATCTTTCCGTGAATTATGCAATTTTTTACAGTGGACAACAGAAATATGTTTCCCGCGCAGAAATCCAAAACCAACTCCAGCTTTCGCTAGAAACTTTACTTGGCACAACTAATACATGAAAATAAATATACAAAGGAGTTGATACAGAAGTATACAACCCCTTGACTCAAATAAAACATAGAAAAACAAAACAAAAATAAAACCATGGGTTATCTCCTAAGAAGTGCTTTTCTTTAACGCCTTTTAGCTAGGCCCAGAAAAATGGAATCAAGTGTTTTCAAGTGAAGAAGTATCCAAAACAAAACCATGAGGCTTACGTTTACCTTTATTACCCTTTCTCTTACTCCTAGGGAACTGATGATTGAAACCCGGTTTGGAGGTGAAAGTCATGGTACCTTTCCCTACATCAATAGTTGCTCCCAAGAGCTTTAGGAGGGATCTTCCAAGAGTAATTTGGCCTCCTCCTACACATTCAATAACAAGATAATCAGTGGATACCGTTATCCCTAGGAGTTTCGTAAACACTCCCTCAGCTATCCCAATGGGAAGTATAATGGTGTTATTAGTGAGAGGTATTTCTTCTCCTCCCTCTGAAAGTCCCCAAAGATTCAAAGATTCATAAATCTCTTTAGGCATAAGACAAAATTCAGACATAATATCACAACGAGCATGAAAAGTTTCACCATTCATAATAACTTTTACTTTAGGGATCATATTTGAGGCTTCAAAATTTATTGGGACATAATCAAAATGCTCACGAATCTGATTATAACCTTCTTTTAAACAAGAAACACGAGTCTCAAGAGTGTTCAATCTAGCATAAATGCTTGCAAGGGCTATATCAGTTTTACTAGGTGGTCTATAGGTAGCAATCAATTTTTATGGCATTAAAAGCTTGATCCCCATCATAGTTAAGGAAATCTCCTCCTACTACAGTATCCAAAGCATACCTATAGCAAAGAACAAGACCAAAGTGAAAGCTACGAAGAAACATGCTTAGAGTCATTTTAGGTTCAATTTTACAATAAGAATCAAAAACTCTAGACCAGACTTCTTTAAAACTCTCATCACTCCCTTATTTGAAAGTGATGATCATTTCCTCACGTGACATGGTAAAAGAAACAGGAGTGCTCATTTTAGCAAAACTAAAAACAGGATAAAAACAACTAGAATAAGAACTATTTTTTTGTTTTTGATTAAGAGAAGCAAACAAGACAAAATAAAATAAACTAAGAAAAACAATAAAAAAAGTAAAGAGATTGGAAGTGAGAGACTCCCCTTGCAGAAATCCTCTTCCTCCCCGGCAACGGCGCCAGAAATTCAGCTTGATGCGCGTGTAACACACGTTCGTTGGGATACCCCAAGAGGAAGGTATGAAGACCACAATAGTAAGTTTCCCTCAGAAAGAAACCAAGGTTGAATCGACCAGTAGGAGAAAGAAATCACTTCCGAAGGTTGATGCAGATGAGGTAGCAGGGCGCACTACCGTTTCAGAAGCAACGTGGAACCTACACAACACAATCAAATCACTTTGCCCCAACGAAGGAGTGAGGTTGTCAATCTCACCGGTTTTGCTGAACACGAAGAGGTTAAACGTACCGTGTGGAAAATAATATTTGTTTGCAGTAGATGAAAGAGAACAATGATGGCAGTAGTAAAACAGTAGCAGCACTATGAAAACAGAGATTGTAGTGATTGTATTATTAGTATGAGGAAAAAGGACCGGGGTTCACGGTTCATTAGAGATGTCTCTCCCAAGACAGATAAATAACATGTTGGGTAAACAAATTACATCTGGGCAATTGACAGATATAAAGGATGCACCGTAGTGCATATGCATGACATGATGATTACTATGTGATTCATGCGTGCATTACAACAAGATACATAGACCGTCATCCAACTGCATCTATGACTAATAATCCACCCTCAGAATGTCATCCGAGCAAACCTTGGGTATTAAGTTGCAAGAAAAAGATAATCACGGTAAGCAAAGTGTGTAATGTAAACAAGGTAAACATCGTTGTTTTCTCCCTAGTGGCAACAATACACCCCCCACCTGTTTATGTTTCTGTCACTCGAGCGTGAGTGAAAGGGAGGCATGAACCCACTATCGAGCATAAATACTCCCTCTTGGAGTTACTAGCATCTACTTGGCCAGAGCATCTACTAACAATGGAGAGCATGCAAGATCATAAATAACACATATGAAAAGAACATGATAGATTGATAATCATTGTACATAGCATTCAATATTCATCGGATCCCAGCAAACACAACATGTAGCATTACAGTAAGATGATCTTGATCATGTAGGGAAGCTCACAAGATCTAAACATGAGGCATAAAGAGGATAGAACAACCATCTAGCTACTTCTATGGACCCGTAGTCCAAGGATGAACTACTCACGCATCATTCCGTATTCCATGGTGTGGGGGGCCTGTGGCTCCCCTCTGGGTCTCCTCCGGACTCCGTGTGCGTGACGACTTTCTAAGACTTCTGGGCTTTGAATCGTCCAATTCCGAGAATATTTCCAGAAGAACTTTTCTGAAACTAAAAACAGCAGAAAACTGGTACTAGCTCTGTGGCATCTTGGCAATAGGTTAGCCCCAGGAAATCGATAGAAATGGCATAAAGTGTAAAGAAAACATGTACCATATGGCATGAAAACAACATGGAATATCAGAAATTATGGATACGTTTATGACGTATCATTGGGGTGAAATTTTCTTTAGGAAATAGAAGAAAACTCCTATTTTGGACTGTTTGGTGGTGAGGTGAATCCCACTTGAGGAACGATACCCACATCTCTTTGCTATCTGTGCCATTCCAAACCTTTCAGTTTATCAAGCTCACGATGGTGAAGGTTGGCTAATTACATTTTTTCAGAATTCTTGGTGATGAGGAGCTTGCCTTGCGGAGAAAAGTTGGGATGAAATAGAGGACATTAAACCCAACGAAGACCCGGATTCTGTTTATTGGGCCCTAGAACCATCTGGTAGGTTCTCCATCAAATCATTATGCTAAAAAAATTCATGGTGACAGTTGTCATTATGCCAAGGCAATCTGGAAGGCAAAAATCCCCCTAAAAAGTGAAAAAAACGCTTGGCGCGGTTTGCCAAAGATTGTCTCCTAGCTAGGATGCAAATTTTTAAAATACATGGTTCATCTGATGACCTTTGTGCAGTATGTGGCTCGACAAAAAATGCAAATAACATCTTCTTCACTTGCGTTCTCGCAAAGTTTATGTGGAGTGTGGTGTGCCAAATGTTAGGGGTATAGTGGAATCTTGTGTCTTTTGCACATTCCTTCAAAATGTGGCAGTCTTTATCTAGAAAAGCTAAAGGATTTATTTGCCTTTTGTTTGATGCTCAGAGTTTGTCCACCTGGCAAACTAGGAACAAATTTTTGATCAAAGCTAAATTTCTCTGACGGCCTGCTGACTGCACATACTAAAATATTCTTCCTTCTACAGCACCAGTGCGCTCTCACAAGAAGCAAATATCTGCCCACGCTAGAGAAACTGGTACATCTGATCAAGAACCTCCTTGTTTATTTTACAAGGAATCATTGCCATTAGATAGTATCACAATCTACAACACATTGGTTACAACTTTCATCCCGAGAAAAACACTTGCCTAGTTGGATACATGTGAAAAAAGAACTATCAAATAAACACGATTCTTACGCCGAAGAGTACAACTGGAGCATGCTAGGGGTCCATCGAGAACTCGGACTCAGCATACCTACAATCATACTCTTCCAAGGCCTCTCTTGATCTAGCCAATCATAGAGCTAGCGGATCAACCATTGATAGCGTTGGGAGATGCCTAGGAGGCATGTAATTGAGTTGAGCATCTAAATGGCCCGTCAACAAGCTCAAATCATGAAGTTCTTTGCCGTTAAATTTGAGGAACCGCGGCAGAGACGCTCTCACCCATCTCCAACATGTCTCAAACAGCAAGAACACATATTCATCATGCACAACAGTTTGCACTCGGTGCAATGTGTGAAAACCACAGACATAGCAGTGAAGCTCATAGGGTGAACCATTGCCAACTGACCAAAGATCATGGACGAAAAACTGAGGCTACCATGTAGTGTTTACTAGGTTGCTGCTTCGTCAAACTCGAACCTCCTCCAGCCCCCCAGGTTGTTGCGTCGCCCAGCTCGATCCCCTCACCGCCATGGCTGGCCAGAACGAGGAGGGGCGCAATAGACCTAACAATAAAGAGGAGATCCATACCATCATCTTTATTTGACCGAGTATGCCAAATCCGCTCCTAGAAAGCACCTTCTATGGGCCCCTCCACGTCCAGAACCAATCAACTCCACCGGCAGCGCTGGGAACCGCGTGGAGCAACCTCAGATCTAACATATCACCTTGCGAGGTTCCAAATCCACCCAAACCCCACCGCAGTCAACACCAAGGTGACCAGATTGAACAGGAGGATCCCAAATAAGAGCCTCACCGCGCTTATTCAAGGGAGCTTTTTTTTTTGGAGATTATTCAAGGGAGCTTAACAGATCCCGTCGCCGGCCTGCAGCTCCACCTCGGAGAGTCGCTGGCGGCAAGCTCTGTCCGCGAACCACTACTGCATGATGGCGAGGTTGCAACCCGAAACGACATCACAACAAACCGCCACACATGCGAGAAGACTAAACCTACAGCTACTATGCGCAGGAGGGTCGATCACCCTCTCCCCCTTTTACTTCGACAGGGCAGAGCTATCGGGGAAGAGAGAGAGACGAGGGAGGGAGAGAGAGAGAGAGAGGCCAGAAAGACGACGACTTTCAAGGAGGAAGGGGAGAGAGGCGAGCAAGAACCTCCTTGATGGTACCTACTCAATACGCTCCGAAACTTCGTATTAAGTGATTTTTTTTAGCTTCGTGAAGCATATGCTCTTGATTTTTAAATACGTACTGAACACATTTTAATATGTCAAAAAAAATTAGACAAAAAATCCACACAAATATCTCTACATTCTATGTGCTCGCGAAATCGCATTTTCGTATCATGTGTAAATAGACAAATTTGGTGCTAAACAGCTTTTCCCAAGACATATTTTTGTTTTTTACACATGCCAAAAATATTCCGGTTCGTAAAACTTGGCGTGCGCATATAAAACATACTCACCACATTTTTGCTAGAAATATTCTTCCCGGTGGCAGGAGCATATACTCCTACGCGCCAAAGTGAATTTCACGATCGATTGCCTATACAAGTATACCTCAAACCAATGATGTACAAAACCTTTTGGCCACCCCCAACATCTCGAATATCTTCCCTATTTATGCTACATCTGCTATGACGCTAACCTGTAATCCTACGCTAACTCCTTATACAGCTAACTTCTCCTCTACCACCCTACTAATTCCCAACTCTGGTGAAGTTACAAAACACCCTGTTCCCCCACTTCCTCGTTGAAGCGACAAAATAGAAGACATGCACATCTCAGCAACTCACTGAAGTCAGTCCATTTCTACTCGAAACCAGGAAGCTACACTCGCCCTTTGGTTCAGGGTCAGTCCATCTGTAAGACCTTAATGTTTCCACTGGAATTAGCAGAAAGCAGTGTTGAAGACTGCCCTCTCCAACACACACATGAGATGAACTGTGATTGATCGTCGATCTCCTGGCCTGATATCGGGTCTGTGACGTTGAATTTATACGCCAAGACTGGCATCGGAAATGCTTTGTGGTAGACAAAAACCTGATGTATAGTGTGATAGAAGGGGAAGTTAGGCATTTTAATTGATACATGGAGAAAGAACTGTAAACATCTACTCTCTCCGTCTCGAATTAATTGTCGTGAATTTGTCAAAATATGGATGTACCTAAACATACTTTAGTGTATTGATACATCCATATTTTGACAAATCTAAGACGATTAATTTGGGATGGGGGGAGTATGACATTGTCAAAAAATAAAAATAATGTCATGACCAGGATTTCCACATGAACTTCATTTTCAGGCATGTTAATCTCCTCTATAATCACTGTATAGGGCGCAGAAGCATATCTTCTCCCCCAGTTCAGCAAAAGTGTTTTAGAATACGAGGTTGCTAACTAACCTTGCCACATAATGACAAACATTTTTTATTGCAACTGCAAATGCAGCTTAGAACTTGGCAACGATCTTATCTCCCCTCAGCCACAATGCAATAGTAGTCTATTAGCATTTCATCTTAAACTTTGATTTCCTTTTTCTCGGCATAAAGTGATTAATAATAGAAAAAGTCTAGAATTACTTAATCCATTGAATGGATTGTATATAGGCTGGTAGAAGAGGCCGGGATAATATAACTTTCTTTATCTAAAAACAAAAAAGGCTGGTAAAATTATAAATGAAACGGAGAGGTGTGACAGCCTGACAGTGGAGAGGACCAAACCCTGGCCAACAAGGAGCACTAATATATTACTTGGTTCCTGGTAGAATTGTATCTTCAGAATGCAGCAAAAATAGTTGGAGCCACCTTAAGAGTGCATACCTCATTTGTTTCTGAACCAGTAGCGATGTACCCATCAGAAATGGAAAGGCCAACAAAATTCTGGTCAACCAGAATAAGTAAATTAGTCATCCAGCAAAATATTGTTTTGTTCAAGCGAGAACACAACTCAAAAGTATTTAAAGAAGGAAATAAGATAGATTTAATCTCGAACATCAAACAATATTCTTGCATAAGAGTAAAGCCATGATGACATCCTGAAACTTACCTTACTACTAAGTTTGCTGACTAACCTATGGTTAAGTGAAGAGAACTAATTTAAACAACAGACTGATCTGACAACAGAACGCTATGCTCTAGGTGTCACTTAAACATGTAGGGACTTAGATAGATAGGCCATGATTTAAGGGAATCAAACCAAAAAATATATAATGATAATGGTTGAACTTGATCATAACCATTTCTAGAACAATACCGTGAGAAGGAAAGTACATGCAGGAACAGTCGAAAAAAGAAAGGAATGATAAAACTATGCATGACAGCTAACCTTTGTATTTGTATGCCCTGTAAATGTCTGAACTGGATTGTCGATTACCCTTCCTTGATTCATAGACAAGTCCCAAAGCTTCAACGAGTTGTCAGTGGAACCAGATACTATGGTTGATGCATCTAAATACTTAACATAGCTCACAGTTTTTGTGTGCCCAACTAGTGTGCAGTAAGGGGCTCTTATGTTGCGAAGATCGTAGCAGTAAATTTTGTGATCTGCTGAGCCAATTGCAATGGAGCGAGCGGAATCAGGTTGAAATTGCACAGAGCAGACATTTGCCCTTGTTCTGATAGTGCCAACACTCCCAGCCTGCAGAGTTTACGGGAAAATGTTACGGCAGTGTAGGGCAAACTATTACTTTCACATACAAGCTCGATAGCCACATTATCATAATTCAAAAGCTGACATACAGCAGGTGTAAGAATAAAATTGCCTGATTCATACTCCACAGCTTCACTGAACCATCATCACTCCCACTAACCAATTTGGTTGGGTCTGCAAGTGAGAAATCTACTGACCACACACGCCTCTCATGCTCCCTCATTTCAATAAAAACTTGGTTCCTAGTAACGTCCCAAACCTGTAAAAGGAATGGGATATACCTCATAATGTGGTCCATATTATGACCATATTCAAAAGCAAAATTGAAAGAAAATCAATCCTCAAAGGAACATACCTGTACAAGACCATCAAAGTCACTAGATGCAATATGACTCTTCATGTAACTGTTCCAGCAAATACAACTTAGTTTTGATCTATTAGACATCTCGACCACAGGATAATGAATGTCACGGTGTTCATTTACGATCATATTATATTCAAATACTTTTATCTTCTTATTTACACCAGCAGTTGCAAAAAACTCCTTATCCCGGTCAAAGCCTACAGAGCATACTAAATTTGATGAGTTCAGGAGATCGCATTGCTTCAGTTCAGCCCGAACTTTCAGCTGACTGAACGACAGGTACCTGCACAATCCTTCAAGAAAGGAGTTCATCCAACCTCTTTGCCTCCTACCAGAATGCCCTTCCAAAGAAAAATCATCTATTGAACTGCCCTCGGTCCCAACAGCTGACCCAGTGGTCCTCTTGACAACTTGATCACAAGCAATTGGATTGCCAACTTGCCTTGACAACTTGGATCTTGTTGCAAAATATGCTGTTTCAAGTTTTTTGAAGTTTTTCATTAACCTGGAGCTTTTTGACAACACGCTTTCTTGGATTAGCACAGATGATGGCACTGTTCTGGAACATTCCTCCAGACTACGATTGTGTTCCTCCATATCAGCAGCAAGCAGTTCAGGTCTAAAACGTTTTCTGGATCCACAATCGCTTTGATCCTCAACAGTTCCTGAGGACACCTCTTTATCCAACTCAATCGAGAAGTTTCCGCACTGCCCAAGAGCTGACTGCTGGTGGAGTACCTCATTAATGTCAGAAGACAGGAAGGCAACAGTGTCCTGCAAATTGTCTGCTATATCCTGCTTTCTTTTCTGCAATTGTAGAAGAAAATCCAGCAGGAGTTCTTGCTCTTCTATCTCTTCACGTAACCGAAGTGCTGCCTCACGCTCCTCCAGACTATTCCTTGATTGATTAAGGAACTCACTTCGTAGCACCTCACTGTGGAACAAAAATAAAAAGGAAAAACAGGTCATCATCAGTCAAAAAGGTAAAACCTCATTGGGAAAAAGAACGGGAAAATGTCCTAGTGAGTTATAAATTGACCCATCGGTATATATATAGCTTTGCAAACAATACTTTCTTAAATAAGTACGTATATCATCTCAAGTTCAAGCAAGATAAATGAAGAGCAGCATGCACGACCACCTGACTCGACCTAGCTCTTGGCTCTGCCTAGTGCCTACACCCGTGGTTCAAATTTACTTTCTTCTCCTTGCTTTGTCAGAAGTTCTGTTTTTTTGTTGTTGTTCTTTTGGTTTTGGTCGTGGTTGTGGTGTGATCTATATACTTGATACTTTGGTGTTTTCTTTAAAAAAAGATACCCTTTGGGGCATATTCTAGAACACGTATAAATAAAATGAGGACCAGAAAACATGACAAGAGAGTACTTCCACAAATGAATTTTGGATCCCATGTGGGCGCGCTCGAATTAGCTTGAAAATGGCATTAATCATATCATATGCATATATTGTGCAAAAATATATGTCGCAACATTTTGTGCCCTAATCGCACATTCATGATCTGTGCAGAGACAAGATATAAATGACTGGTCTGGCAAGTAGCGACTGCGTAAATATTCTTGTGGTGCACATAACTTTGCACGATGTACATGTACAAAATTCTCACAATTCTGAAAATAAGCAAGCGCCATTTCCATCCATGAGTTCATCCACAGTGCACTTATGACGACCTCCTATTACTACATACTTTCAGTGCCTACTAGTATATCTCGAAAATTTAAATGGTGGTACATGTCAAAAATGGAAAATGATCAACTACCATCGTAACAGCATGCAAGCATCAGCGATTGTTTAGTGTGAATCTACTTACTTCAGCAATTGTATCGTACTCTGTATTGAATCTATTTTTATTTTTGAGAAAAACCTCCATACAACGGTTATACGTCAAGACCTTCATCTGAGAAGAAAACACCCATTCCTACACACACACACACACACATTCAAAAGATGAAACTTCATCAAGTATACTTCAACCGAGACGAAATCTAGTGTTGGTGGGTCAGGAATATTACAACATTTTCCTTATGTAAGACCATTCTCTAGCTGATATCTTTCCCTGAACTCATTGCTATCAACAATCAGTAATTCATGTCAACCCATGTACTACTTTAGGCTGCAAGGCAAAAAAATGCAATGACAATAACTAGTGAAATACTTGGTGTTGCCCAATGCGAAACAAGCAACCCAGTATACATGCAAGGCGAATGACAGCACATCGCACCTCATCTTTGGTCGGGTGTCTGGCACAGGATGCATCATCAACTGGCAGAACGATGCTTCCTTGGGCCACTTGAGCAGCAACTGCGGCGGGAGGACACGGTAGCGCAGGTTGGCCATTGCCCGCATCTTCTCCTCCAAGGTTTCGAAGCTGCAGAACAGCTGCAAGCACAGCCGGTAGGTGTAAGAACATTAGCAATGCGCAATCATCCCCGAAACATGATGGAGAAGAGGAGAAGGGATTCGTCGGAAGCAGCGCACCTCGAACAAGAGTACCCCTAATCGATACACGTCGGAGGCGAAGGTAGCGCCGCCGTTGTCCTCGGCTTCCTCGGGGCTGGTGTACCAATTGAGCTCCATCGCCAGCACGCTCTTGAGCGGGAACCCCTTCTCGCCGCGCTGGCTCCCCTTCTCGGGGCGCGGCGGCGGCAGCGTTGCGTCGTCGTTGGGGCTCGGCGTCATGCTCGGCGTCCTCGGAGGCGTCGGAGCCGGAGGCGTCGGAGCCCGAGGCGGACTCTATGAAGGCGACGCGGGAGAAGGGCGGGGAGACGACGAAGCAGGAGGGGCGCGCGCTGCCGACGGCCACGCCCTGCGCGTGCGCGACGGACACGGCCTCCGCCACCTGGCGGAAGACGTGCAGGCACTCGGGCGCCTCGACGGCCCGTCCCGGGCGGTCGAGCCACTCGCGCAGACTCACCTCTCCGCCCTCCTCCTCTTCCCCTCTTCCACCGGCCCACGGCCGTCCAGCAGCCGCAGCCGCACGGGAGCCGTCCATGCCCGCAGCAGCAGTCTAGTCTACCCCATGTCCGGGATCAGCTCCGATTGGGTGCGGCGTCCCGGTCCACCCGCTGCTCCCCAGCCCCCATCCACGCAGCGCGGCGAATGCAAGGAGATAAGGATCTGATGAAGCCGCGGGCAGCGACCAAAGCCGAGCGTGTGACTGTGCTTGAGAGAGAGGGGGTGGCGAGAGGAGCAGAGGAGAGGCGAGCAGCGAGCCACATAAACGCGCTTTTAAATCTCGGGTCCTCCCATTGCACCTCCTTCGCTTTGCTGCTTTATGATTTCCCCCCACCCCCTCCCAGCCACACGCACCCTGCCCCCGCCGCGCCTCGAACTGCACACCCGGAGTAAGTTGAGGGCAGCGAAGCGGCTCCCCCCTCGCGAACTGCCCAACCGCAGTACAGTACAGTGCCCCTGCACTAGACACCAAACCAAACCAAAGAGAGAGACGGAACCCAGCACGGACGCTTCACGCCACCAAAAAGATATACTGTACTCCCTAGTACTACGTGCTCCCATCGGCGCGGCGTGTTTCGTACTACTACCACCACGCTGCGCCCTCTCCCTCCCCTCGACTGATCCGATTCCAAGAATGATCTGCCTCCAACACGAGGAAGAACCGAAGCTGGATTAGAAAAGAAGGAGCGGCCTGTGGTGACTCACGTCATCCGGTCACGCGTGGCGTGACCCACCGGTCGGTGGCTCCCTTCCCCGCCGGATCAGGTGAAAGAACGGCCGTGGATTATTCGTCATCACTTGGGTTTCCAAAACAGCCGGGGAGTAGTACTCAAGTAGTACTGCGAACGATTATTAACAATTGTACAGGTGCAGTATCAGCGCATGGGCAGAGCTAATTACTCTATTGGGTGACGCGTCGCTATCCGTGGGCCCACGTCATACATTCCGCCAGTCAGAGACCGCCTGCGCTTTACAGGACCTACGTGGCGCGACCACGGCCGCGCGTCAAGGGGGAGACTCGAGGGTGCTCATGCAGGGGCCACGCATCCGCCTCGCCTCGGGCTAGTCTTGGACCGTCGCCGCCTCGCTCTCACCTCACCTCTCCCCGGGTACGGTCGCACAGACACACGATCGGGATTACTTTGTTTATCAAGTGGTAACCTTGCAGGCTTAGCATAACCAAGTCCCAGTTTTATCCACTTGCTTTGCCTTTGCTTGAGAGAGTCCATGAGTGGACGGCACAACTATTGTATTGTACGAGTACTCTATTCTCAAGGACAGGTGGGCCCGTAGTCATGGCCGGCTGGTCTCGCAAGTCAAACTAGAGTGTAGGACATCCTCCAAAGGAAAAACCCAAGGACCAGAAGAAGCGGGCCGCAGCCAGTCCAGGTAGATACGACTCCTCAATAATTCCACGTCTTGCCAATAAATAACATCGACGCGTACAGTTGCATGCATTTAAAATGAATACGATCTTTTCCACACATCTTTCGAAATATCATGTTATTTTCCTATATTGGATTTGAAACCGTCATGACATTTCCTACGGGACAGCTTAAATCCAGAACAAATGCGTCTCGGATTTTTCCGTTTGAGCAGCTGTTCGAGCCACTATACGTCCGTGTCTGGATAGTGCACCCTACGAGAATGCTCATTTTAGGATTGTCCTTTTTTTCTCTTTTCTCAAAATTGATATCTCTTTAAACAACTGAACTTAGCAATAACAAATAAAATAAAAGTGCGTAATTCAACAAATATGGTAAGTTCATAGTTTAACAACTCAACTCGACGAATTAACAAAAATAAATAAAAGCAAAGTGCATAGTTTTACTGGCCTCCGACGAAATTCCAGACATGTTGAACAAGGTCATTCTAAAGTTGGGTGTGCACCCTGCGATCACGCAGCTCAATGTGAAACTGGACAAACTCCTGAAATATTGACACTCCATGCTGAGGCTCAACATTCTGACTCTGGAACTCCCAGTTTTCATCGTAAAGACTTTCGTCACGCTCATCTTCTATGATCATGTTATGCATGATCACACAAGCTGTCATCACAGTCCACAAAATCTTCGGTCTCCATGTCCTAGCAGTGTGCCGAACAATAGCCTATAGATTGAAGCGCACTGAAGGCATGCTCCACGTCTTTCCGAGCACTCTCCTGCTCTTTCGCGAACTTTTTTCTCATCTCTCCATGAGGATTGGAGATAGTCTTCACAAAAATAGCACATTGGGGATAGATACCATCAGGTAGGTAGTATCCCTTGGTGTATTCGTGGCCATTGATCTGATAGCTCACCTCGGGGGCGTTGCCACCCGCGAGTCGACCAAACACCTGAGAACGCTGCAGCACGTTCATATCATTGTGAGAACCTGCCATGCCAAAAAAAGAGTGTCAAATCCAGAGATCATACGATGCAACAGCTTCAAGAATGACAGTGCACTCCCCTGCATGTCCCTTGAACTGCCCCTGCCAACCAAATGGGCAGTTCTTCCACTCCCAATGCATACAGTCTATGCTTTCAAGCATCCCAAAAAAACTTCTGGCCTCGTTGATCGACAACAGTCGCTGAGTGTCCTCAATAGTTGGTTCTCTCAAGTACTCCGGGCCAAAGACCTGAACAACAGCTTCACAAAATTTGTACATTGAATCCAGGCATACGGATTCACTCATGCGCATGTACTCATCAACCAAGTCTCCAGCAACTCCATACGCAAGCATACTAATTGCTGCAGTGCATTTTTGATAAGAGGAGAAGCCAAGCTTACCACATGCATCCGGTTTGCACCTGAAGAATGAAGGGGAACGTAGCATAGAAAACAAAAATTTTCCTACGCGAGAGACACCCGAAAGGCCAAGATCTAATCTAGGAGACGAAGTGTAACGGGCAACAAGAGGGTTAAGGAGAACACATACCCTCGAAGACTCAAAGTGGTACGAGATCAAATCTCGTTGTTGGCGTAGTCGTACTCACACCGATCCCGATAGCGAGAAGATGGCACCGCAATCCGGCGGTGCATCCGTGATCGGTCACACGTACGGTTGATGACGACCTCCGTTCCCTCGTTCCAGCGGGGCGCGGAAGTAGAGGATCCCTCGGAACTCCAGCAGCACGACGACGTGGTGGTGGTGAAGAATCCCACGGTCAGGGCTTCGCCAAGCCGGAGACCATGAAATGGAGCAGCGGGTGGAGGGAAAGGGAAGTGGCAAAGTGTGTGGAGGAGGGAGAGCTCTCACCCTCCTTTTATAGGAGAGGGGGGAGGCAGCCCAAGGGGGGTGCGGCCAGCCCCATGGTGTGCCCCCACCTCTTCCCTCATGATGTGAGTGGACACTCCACTCACACCCACTCATTTTCCTTTAAACCCCACTTAGAAAATCCAAGAGTTTTTCTTTAATAAATCAATAAAACATTTTTATTTCTTTATTTCAGCATTTGTTAATTCTATTAACAAACATTTGCATAAAGCACCTCGAATCATTTGTTAATTCTATTAACAACCATTCGATGAAAAACCCCTTGAACTATTTCAGTTTTCCCCGAAACAATTTCGGTGCTGCCCAAAATATTCTTCGATATTCCGTATCCTCTCAAACGCGTCATCGAACCTTAAGTGTGTCACCCTACGGTTCGCGAATAAGATAGACATGATCGAGACTCCTCTCCGATCAATAATCAACAGCGGGATCTGGAGATCCGTGATGACTCCTATATATTCAACGATGACTCTCGTGATCGTGTGAACCAACAACGCCGTGAACCATTCCCTTTGTCTCGCGATATTTTACTTGTCCGAGATTCGATCATTGGTATCAACCATACCTTGTTCAATCTCGTTACCGACAAGTACTCTTTTCTCGTTCCCGTGATATAACATCCTTGTGATCATATCACGTGCTTGCAAGCGGTTTCGATGTGATATCACCGAGAGGGCCCAGAGTATATCTCTCCGTCATTTGGATGGACAAATCCCACTCTTGATCCATGATCCTCAACTAATACTTTCCGAATACTCAACGACACCTTTATAGTCACCCTGTTACGGTGTGACGTTTGATGCCATCAAAGCACTCTTCCGGTATCAGTGATTGACATGATCTCATGGTCTAAGGAATAAGTTACTTCGTGTGTTTGATATAACAATGTAAACTAAATGACTTGATCGCATTGCTATATTCTCTTTGGGTATATGTTCATCACATCATTCTTCTAATGACATGACCCCGTTATTAATAACATCCAATGTTCATGATCAGGAAACCTTGATCATCTATTAATCAACGAGCTAGTTAAAAGAGAGGCTTTACTAGGAACCATTGTTTGTTTATTAAGCACACATGTATCAACGTTTCCGGTTAATACAATTCTAGCATGAGAAATAAACATTCATCATAAACAAGGAATAAGATAATAACCATTTCATTATTGCCTCTCGGGCATATTCCCTTCAGTCTCCCACTTGCACTAGAGTCAATAATCTAGTCTGTAAGCACTTAAACACATATGGCGTACCAGTGTTATTACCATGCTTCGCATGCGGTAAACATCATCAAAAAGATCTGAACTGTTCAGGTCCTATTGTATTTGCATGTTCTTTGCGTCTACACGCATCACTCATTCTCTAATGAGATGGCTTTGTATATATATGGTCAATCGGTGAAAACTTAATTCCTCAGCTTAAGCTGATGTCACTAACATTGTGAAAATGTAGCTTCATAGTGTTAGCATTCTTGGAAATTCACCAAGTTCCGGTGATTCCTTAATTCCTCAGCTTAAACTGATGTTACTAACATTGTGAAAATGTAGCTTCAAAGTTTTAGCATTCTTGGAATTTCACCAAGTTCAATAAAGAACTCCTTGACACAAAATACGCTTATTATCAGTTGTCAACACAACGATATACTTTAGCCTTTGTTGTAGTATCTGTCACAATATTTTAATTTTGAAACTCTTTCAAATCCAGCATGGAACTTTCTTCCATCCTATTGTGCTACCCTTCATCACATATTTTAATTGAGATAAAATTACTTGAATAAATGACAAGACTATTAGTGTAACATATTACAACTAATATTTTGTCATTACTATATAGGAAAACATATCCTTAGCATTTCTAAAATGACACAAGGATCTCTCCCACTGTTGTCTAATCATCATATGAATTATCCTACTATAACATTTTATAGCATAGGACTCATCTGGTTGTGTACATAGCATGGAAACATTACTTAGAAATCTCAATTTCAATGATGCTCATCATGTGTCAAAACACATGAATCTTGCTCAATTATTTTCCATGTGACAAGAACTCCTTCTTATCAATTTTATATTGACTTACTTCAATATTTCATCTATGTAATTTGGCTTCAATCATATCAGGCGCTTCAATCCATCTTTTATAGATATCGATGCCCAATATCTTCTAAGCCTTTCATCAATATGAAAATCTTAACCGTGTTAATTTAAAATACATATTTTCCAATTAACCATATGTCATCTACATAAAGTATTGGAAATATGTCATAGCGCTCCCACTTAATTTCTTGTAACTTTACAAGCATCTTTATCGTTCATGATGGAATCAAACTCTTTTGATAACTTCATTAAGGTAAAGATTTCAACTTCGTTATGCTCACTCCAACCATTAAAGTGTGCATGCCTTTCTAACAACCTTTTGAATTTTACAAAACTCTCAGACTGTGTCAAGTACACATCCTTGATCAAACTTCCTCGAGAGGAGAGTTGGTTTTGTTATTCAACTTCCATATCATAATATGTAACCTTTTGCTAGAACTATCCGCAAAGACTAAAGCATCACTACGGAAGATCAAAATCTTGTAGTACTCAACTCTTTGTACTTCGTCGAAACAACTTTTCAATAAGTACAACTTTCAAAGGATGTAAAATCCATGTCTTTGTCACTATATAGACCCTTTTGATATCGCTAGGCATCATGCCTATCGAAAGGACTACCAAGTCACATACTTGATATTCATACAAGGATACTATGGCGGATATAATGACTCATAGTCAATTTTACGAAGTTAGGGCCCATCATTTGCTTCCTTTATAAGGTCCAGGTCCTTTTGTTGTCAAAACAACACTTTACACTTAAACCACAAGTTGTTCTAAGTACAAAGTTTTTGGACTTTTCTGGTACAGTTCGCAAACTCATTTGAAGTATCTACAACATTTGTAGTGTCTTCTACTTAGTCAAAATAGTAAACCCCGGAACAACTTCCAGTGCTGCGCTACTCTTGACATGATAACGAAGATTCTCTAACCTTGTTGAGTTTGTACTGTGCTCCCACTCACTTGTTTCGCAAGAACTACTTTCTCGAGAAATCAACCCTTTCTGACAAACAACATTTGTCTTTTGGTTTGGTGATAGGAGAAATACCCAATGTTTTATTTGGGATAACCTTATAAACATATATTTATCCTATTTTGGTTGTAAACATTTTACACATGCTATGCATACCAAAACTTAAGAAAGTGACAATTCGGGTCACTACCCAAACCATATCTTATATGTTGTCAATTTCAGCGGATCATGATGGTGCTCTTTTCAGTGGAAAAACGGTTGTCACTAATGTATAAACTACAAAATTATAATGGCATTTTTATTAATCTTACCATGTCAAACAAGGTTTGATTTTTGTCTCTTGAATACTCCAATCTAATGTGGGGTATTCGAGAAGTATAAGTTGTAGAACAATTCTGCAACTTCTCAGATATTTTGCTAAACTTGTAACTCAAACTTTATCCTTTATGATCCAATCATAAATACTTGATTATCTTGTTACATTGATTTTAACTTCATATTAACAACCTTTTGAACCAATTCAAAATTTCAAACCCTGTTCCCTTTAAATAGATATACTCACATATCTACTCAAGTCATCGACAGAATTTTATGAAGGAAAAAAAAATTAATCCACCATACATGACTACACATAATGGAATATATACATCAACATGTATAATCTCCACTACATTAGTCGTCCATTCTACTTTGGCCTATGAACGGAATTCTTGTCATCTTTTGGAAGAGGTTTCACAAGCGTCAATTTGTTCAAAACAAAATGACTCCGGAAGTCCATCAATATGGAGTTCCTTCATGTTTTCCTTTCCGATATGAACTAAAATGGTGGTGTCACAATTTAAGTGAAAATCTTTTACGTCTTGCAACGTTTAGCATTCAGTCTTATAGATGTTTACTTTACCAACATGATTTATATTAACATATCCATCAATTATGGAATATGGTCATCGTTTGAACAATCTCATTTGTTCTCACAAAAGACTAGAACAAAATAACAACTTATTAAGTTCTTAAAATAAATCTTGACTGTTTGGTTCGATACGACAATGAACACAATAACACTTTACTTATGTTCTTGTCATAATCGATTCCACATCTATTACTAGTTCCTTTTAGGCCCTTGTATTTCTTGCATTGCGTTGCTTTGTATGACAACTCATACCAACCAATGTGGTATCAAAATACCCAAAAATACTTTGTTAACTAGTAATACATCTATAACTTGTATATCAAGCATATACTCCTGAGCTGGACTATCCAGTTATCTTCTTTTTCTGCCATATATCTATTTGTAATTCTATTTTCAATATTCCCTTTCCTTTATAGAAGAATCATTCAACATCAAACAATGCTAGTCTTACTAGCTCATTTTCTTTGGCGTGTTAGTCATATACTATCACCCATTGAGTCATACTTTGAGTTTGATTGTTCTACTAATATCACCATATTAATAGCATTCTTCTAGATTCCACTCTTAACAGTTTCCAAGTAAGGTAAAATACTTTACCCATACTTCTAATCCATCCCATCATAATAATTTTATGATTAAGTTACTATAGCTCGAAGGAAGGGATTTAGAGGATAATTTTGAGCGCCCAACTTCTTGGAATATTCAAACGCCTAGCGTCTTCAATCATTGCATATATTCAGATAATATAAGCAAACATTGTCACGCTAAATTTGCATATATTCAGATAATATAAGCAAACATTGTCACGCTAAATTATACTCAGTCATGTTGCCACAAATAAGTTTCTAGATATCAATATATCTTTCACTTGATTGTTTCTGAAAACAACTCTTTTCAGTTCCTAAATCACCTTGATCAACAAAACATTCTTTTGAAGATAAAGTGATACGAAAGCAACCATGACTCTGGATTCTAAGTAGGAATTATTTGCTCTCTAGATCAATCATTCATTAACCATATGGAGCTAGGTAGGAAATACCAAAAATCTACAATAGGACTCAATTTTAAATTTCACTAATACGGTACCAATCTTAAATGGTATTTACCAGATCATAACAGTTATATCTCAATTAAAAATCTAAGTGTAAGGTAGTTATGTGGATGCCAATGACTACTACAAGTTGTGCAAATTCACTTTGATTTGTTGTTCATGATAAATAAGTTCAAGTTAATTCAAAATTAAACCATGAACTCCCACTCAAAAACAACATCCCTCTTAGTCGTCTTTAGTGATTACACGAACCAAATTCACTACACCAAAACCGATCATCACGTGAGATGATGTAGCTTCAAAGGCGAACATCGACATGTTCATCATATCATCCATATGACTCATGCTTTACCTTTCGGTTACGTGTTCCGAGGCCATGTCTGTACATGCTAGGCTCGCCAAGTAGAACCGTAGTATTGCATGTGTTTCAAGGCCATGTCTGTACATGCTAGGCTTGAAAACACCCGTTGTATGCGAACGTTGAGTCTGTCACACCCGATCATCACGTGGTGTCTCGAAACGACGAACTTTCTTAACGGTGCATACTTAAGGAAGAACACATTATTATCTTGATATTAAGTGAGAGGGGTCATCTTATAATGCTACCAACGTTATCTAAGCAAAACAAGATGCATAAAAGGATTAACATCACAAACATCACATGAAAGGATAACGTGATATGATATGGTCCTTCTTGCACTTGATCTCCATCATGTGCATTATGGTATAATCTCAATCATTCCACCGGCGTGGTACCAAGTACCACGGTACCCCAAACTTGATTGTCCATCAATAAGAAGACAACCATATGGATACCTTCCGGTATATCAATAATTTACAAAATAGATCATCTCATAATCAAATTTGTAATATTGACCATATCACATCACATGCCCAGCAAAAACTAGTTAGACGCCTCTAATTTATTTTTGCATATTTTACGTGGCTTAGGGCTTTCGATGATAGAACCGTTCATACCTAAGAACATCAACCACAACGTTGATAAACACATTTTTAACAACCCTTCATAGATTAGATCTTAACTATAGTAGGAGAAACAGACACCCGCAAGCCACTTATGCAATACAAGTTGCATGTCAGTTGTGGAACAAGTCTCATGTACGTGGACATGTAAGGTTAGTCCGGGCCGCTTCATCCCACTATGCCACTAAGATCATAAAATAATCAAGGAGGTAATAACATGATCATCAACGCCCACATACACCTATGTGTTCTACCCGTACAAAACATCTACGCATAGATCCGGCTCTGATACCACTGAAGGGGAACGTAGCATAGAAAACAAAAATTTCCTACGCGAGAGACACCCGAAAGGCCAAGATCTAATCTAGGAGACGAAGTGTAACGGGCAACAAGAGGGTTAAGGAGAACACATACCCTCGAAGACTCAAAGTGGTACGAGATCAAATCTCGTTGTTGGCGTAGTCGTACTCACAGCGATCCCGATAGCGAGAAGATGGCACCGCAATCCGGCGGTGCATCCGTGATCGGTCACACGTACGGTTGATGACGACCTCCGTTCCCTCGTTCCAGCGGGGCGCGGAAGTAGAGGATCCCTCGGAACTCCAGCAGCACGACGACGTGGTGGTGGTGAAGAATCCCACGGTCAGGGCTTCGCCAAGCCGGAGACCATGAAATGGAGCAGCGGGTGGAGGGAAAGGGAAGTGGCAAAGTGTGTGGAGGAGGGAGAGCTCTCACCCTCCTTTTATAGGAGAGGGGGGAGGCAGCCCAAGGGGGGTGCGGCCAGCCCCATGGTGTGCCCCCACCTCTTCCCTCATGATGTGAGTGGACACTCCACTCACACCCACTCATTTTCCTTTAAACCCCACTTAGAAAATCCAAGAGTTTTTCTTTAATAAATCAATAAAACATTTTTATTTCTTTATTTCAGCATTTGTTAATTCTATTAACAAACATTTGCATAAAGCACCTCGAATCATTTGTTAATTCTATTAACAACCATTCGATGAAAAACCCCTTGAACTATTTCAGTTTTCCCCGAAACAATTTCGGTGCTGCCCAAAATATTCTTCGATATTTCGTATCCTCTCAAACGCGTCATCGAACCTTAAGTGTGTCACCCTACGGTTCGCGAATAAGATAGACATGATCGAGACTCCTCTCCGATCAATAATCAACAGCGGGATCTGGAGATCCGTGATGACTCCTATATATTCAACGATGACTCTCGTGATCGTGTGAACCAACAACGCCGTGAACCATTCCCTTTGTCTCGCGATATTTTACTTGTCCGAGATTCGATCATTGGTATCAACCATACCTTGTTCAATCTCGTTACCGACAAGTACTCTTTTCTCGTTCCCGTGATATAACATCCTTGTGATCATATCACGTGCTTGCAAGCGGTTTCTATGTGATATCACCGAGAGGGCCCAGAGTATATCTCTCCGTCATTTGGATGGACAAATCACACTCTTGATCCATGATCCTCAACTAATACTTTCCGAATACTCAACGACACCTTTATAGTCACCCTGTTACGGTGTGATGTTTGATGCCATCAAAGCACTCTTCCGGTATCAGTGATTGACATGATCTCATGGTCTAAGGAATAAGTTACTTCGTGTGTTTGATATAACAATGTAAACTAAATGACTTGATCGCATTGCTATATTCTCTTTGGGTATATGTTCATCACATCATTCTTCTAATGACATGACCCCGTTATTAATAACATCCAATGTTCATGATCAGGAAACCTTGATCATCTATTAATCAACGAGCTAGTTAAAAGAGAGGCTTTACTAGGAACCATTGTTTGTTTATTAAGCACACATGTATCAACGTTTCCGGTTAATACAATTCTAGCATGAGAAATAAACATTCATCATAAACAAGGAATAAGATAATAACCATTTCATTATTGCCTCTCGGGCATATTCCCTTCAAAGAAATCATCGTAGTCAATGACTCCAACTCGAATGTGGTTGAACATGACTCTTCTCATCCGGAAACGGCGCCGAAATAACTTGGCACTGTAGACTGGATTGGTGAGATGGAAGTAGTCATTGTACAGTTGGATATGGCCAGCTTCTCTGTCCCTGTCCAAAGGCAGGCGCATGCCCGGAGATAGATCCTCTGAAAACTGGCCGCATCC
Organism: Alopecurus myosuroides; assembly: GCA_028641055.1. NCBI lineage: Eukaryota > Viridiplantae > Streptophyta > Magnoliopsida > Poales > Poaceae > Alopecurus > Alopecurus myosuroides. The sequence goes on from CM054058.1 coordinate 225,794,005, forward strand.
TCGCAATATGGTCATTGACCACAAGGGTGGCGACGAGGATGTCGATCTCTTCCTCGGAGTCGGAGGAGTAGGGGGACGAGTACATGAGGACGTTGTTGAAGAAGAACTCGTCCCCACTGTCGGCCATTTTTTCGTCCGGAACGGTGCTGTACTCGGTCCAGGCAAATAGACGAGCACATTGCGTGTGGCCGCTCGGGTGTACTCGGCGGCGCAGTCCGTCCAGCGGTGAGGCCAGCCAAGCGCGTACAGGACTATGGGTGGCCGGCGGCAGGGGCATGGTGGGCTGTATTTTAAGCCGGCGGGATGGGCGAATGGCGGCCGAGGGTGGCCAAATCAGGCCGGCGGCGGCGAGGAGGTGAGGCGGGGATGGAGAAACGCGAGAAAGGGTACGCTGGGGGCGGGCCCGACACGTCCAGGAGGGGAGAAATCAGGACACGAGCGTTGTCCCGACGTGTCCGGACAGTGCTCAAATCTGGATCAAATTTGGGCCGGATATGAGCGATCCCGGACAAAAAAACGGACCACAGTCCGTTTTGGCAGCGCCGTAGGGGACCGATTTTTGGTCGGACTGCTCAAATCGGGTCGGTCTGGACGAAGTAAGCAGTCCCATAGGAAATTTCCTAACGCCATCTCCAGTCGGGGTGTGCATCTAGCTGCGCACATGGACAGCTTGTTATGCGGTGATGTCAGCCTTCCCTTAGAGATGACAGGTAGGATTTTTACTTAGTTGAAGGAGAGAGAATTAAGAGGATGATCCCTTAACAATTAAGATAAGACTATTTTCTCCATTGTACTATATTTCTTCCCCTATTAACATAATTTCACACCAAAATTTAATCAATTCATATTAATTGTTACGATGACAATAAGAGAACACATTATACGACTAATATTTATTTGCCTTTCCCGGTGACGTTGAGAGTTAAGAGAAGACTCGCCCTCTTTAGCATTGTACATGCCCTTAGGATCGTCGGGGCAAGGCGTTGCGTATTAGGCGCCTTGTTCCCCGGTCGTCGCGCCAATAAAAAAGATTCATAATTTAACATAAATACGCAAATTTAATATATTTTATTCATATTTAGGATATTTTTACGCATTTGAATAAACAAAAAAAACCTAAACTACTGACGACGGTATCGGTCGAAGATGGTCTAGTCGAGACCCTCGTCCTTCACGTTGTCGCTCGATCCTACCCCGCCATTGCTGTTGTCGTCTTCCTCGTCGTTGACACTTCTCGACCCCGCCTTAGCATCGTCGGCGGTGAGTTCGAAGAACTACACGCCGGTGATGGCGACGTGGTCCTTGAAGGACCACTCGCAGGCCCTCTCATTGTACATGTCGGGGACGTCGTTGAGTGAGGCCTTCCGCACTACGGAGAAGCCAGGGCAGCTATCGAGGTTATTGGCGGGATCGAAGAGCGCCTCCTGCACCGCGATGAGGGCCTGGAGCTGCGTCGGCTCGCCCTTCACCTTCTTTGCTGGAGGAGGAAGGGGCGGTTGTCTCGCCTCTGCTGAGATGCGGCGTCATGGATGACGAGGCTCTCGCCGCCACGCCTCCTCTTTCAACTCCGCCGACGTGGCATGGGCCGAGCCGGAGCGCGAGGACGACGAACCCGTGCTCCTCGGCACCTAGCGATTTGTAGGGGAGGCGGCGACGCGAATGACGGGGAGGGGGCAAAAAGGGGCTAGTCGCGGTTCGTGTTGTGCACCAAGACCGCATCGAGGGTGCACCAGAATTTTTGTCGCACGGTGACGACGACATCCCTGGGCCGGTTCACATGTTGAAACTCCTTATCGTGCTGCCACGAGAACTCGTCCGTGTAGCGGTCGTGGTTCGCTGGAACAGGCTGCCACTGCGCCTCGAAGTGTTGCTCGGGGGTGAGCGTGCCCCAGAAGTGGTGCATCACGTGATTCCGCCAATTCCGGTTCGTCAGGACGGCCTGGTGAAAGTACAAGGATTCCTCCTAGAGGGGAGGTGAATAGGTGCTTTAAAATAATTACTGTTTAGTCTTGAATAAATGCGGAATAAAACTAGCGTTTAATTTATCAAGCACAAAACCTATACAAGGTAGGTTCACCTATGTGCACCAACAACTTAATCTAAACAAGATATACAAGCAAGTTATAGCAAGATAGATGATTTCAACCATGATGGCTATCACAAAAATAAATGCATAAGTAACGAGCTCAAGTATAGAAATAACCGAAATACAAGTGGACACCGATGTGATTACACAAATACCTTTACCGGGGAAGTACGTCTTTGTTGGAGGGGTGTGGATCCGCCAAGGCACTCGAACGCACGGTTGTGCTCACCCTATTCTCCTTGAGCTTCTTCGGTAATGGAGATGCTCGTTTCCACTATGAGGTCGTCTTGAATGCGGTGACCAAACTTTACACAAGGTTGAGGCTATCTCCATAACTCAATTGAAGGCTCTCAACAAACTTTTTGCAACAAGGTGGAAGCTTCGGGCACTAACCATATAGGGTTCTCAATGCACCCAAGAGAAACAATCTCTCCGGTGACCAAGCATCCAAGTAACAAGCTCACGAACTTCTCTTTCACGAATCTCGTGGGAAAGTCAAACCGATGCACCTAATGCAATGACAAGAATACACAAAGTGGTCAAGTCATTCTCTCTCAAATCCCACCAAAGCAACTACTGCTATGGAGGGAGGAAGGAGGAAGAACAAGGAAAATAACTAATGAATCCCGAGATCTAGATCCAATGGATTCCTCTCACTAAGAGGAGAGATTGATTGGTGGAATAGTAGATATAGATCTCCTCTCTCTTTTCCCTAAAAATGGGCAAGCTCATTGAAGGGATTAAGAGAAACCCAACCTCTTGAAGGTCAACAATAGAGGAAAGAGAAGACGAGATGGGCAACCTCCTCTTGAGAAAGAGGAAGGCTATTTATAGCTTCCCACGAAATATGGCCGTTACAGCCCTCCGGGCGAATTTTCGCACTTAGACCGGAAATTTCCGGACACCAGGGCGGAAATTTCCAGCCCGGAAATTTTCAGACGACCCAAGACCCCCTGGAGCGCCAAAACGCTAATACGAAAATGATCATATCTTTTGCATCCGGACTTCGTTTTCGGCATTCTTGGGCTCGTTGGAATCGCAACGACGAGATCTACAAGATGATACAGAGAAACATCAGACTATAACAAGGGAGGATGAAAACAAATGGGAAACATCTAGACCTCTCTAGAAGATAGGAACCGGCAAAACCTCCAATAAAAAAAACGCAATAAGTTTTTCATACGAAATCCGTTTTTGATGAACTTTAGCTTTACATGAAGAACATGATAAGCTCTAAAACCACACATGGAGAAAATCAAATAGGAACCAAGAAATATTATGTCAATAATGCAAAGGTTTGAGCTCTCTATGAACGATACAATCAAGCAACTCGTTCGAGAGCCCCTCTTTATAGAACGGTTATCTATCCTATAACCCGGTCTCACTACTAACATCACGAGACCGATAAAATAGAAAACCTATCAAGGTTATACCTTTGCCTTGCGCATTACAATTGAGCTTGATCATGACGATCTTAATCACCTCAAGTTAGACCACCTTTCTTGATTGCGCTTCGCTTCGTGAAGACTAGTAAATTGCTTCCCCATAAACTAATATAGGAGAGGATCTCACATGTTCATGTTGAATTTACAATAATATCAATATGGGTGGAAAGAATCAAACATATGAAGTCTTCTTCTTGATGCTCATTTTGAACTTCCACTTCACAACCTCTTTGATGACGATCATCACTTGTCGTCATCTTCCATGGGCTATATGAAATATCCATTTTGATGCAAGCCTCATGGGAACAAACCTAAACCCACAAAGATAGTCCACACACATGTAACATCGGTTAGTTCATAAATCTATATAGACAATTGCTTACTGTACCACGAGATCACATGATCCCGCTTGATACAACATTTAGCTTTGTGTGTTGATTAATCTTGAATCCATTCTTTGCGCTTCGACTTGATAAACCAAGTATCTTCTCTTTGTTCATGATAATGATGTCTTGAAGGTAAACATGAATGTTCACACAATCTTCTTATTCAAGACATACCTGCAATATGATCAATAATAGCATGAAAATTCTTCTTCTTGATCATATTAAATATAGTCATTATAAGCAACAATCTTGATAGCATCCAACCTTGAATCCAACACGTAGAGTTCAGGTGGTTTCAATGGACAAACGTACAAGAATATATCAATGCAAACATTAGTCTATAAGTAATGTTATTAATTGTCAAAACCACACATGGGGCACCATGAACTTTCAATCTCCCCCATTTTGGTAATTGGCGACAATCGCTTTTACGATGGTTTATATAATGAATTAAGAAAACATGCAAACAGATACACATGAATGCATGAGCATGGAAGGAAAAATGCTTAATACCAAAACCAAAGCATTAAACAAAATTCCCTTAAACCCTCTAAACTTTTACCCATTGGCATCCATTGCCGAAATGGGCAAAAAAATGTAGAAGGCAAATGTAGTAAGAGCTCCCCCCCCCCCCCACACACACACACACATTTTTTGCATTTCTCATAATATGAGTGAAAAAATTGCATATTCAATGACGAATAGATGGAGAGAGATCAAACTATATTGAGGATCCAAATATTGCAGATAAGATGTAAACTTGTCCCAAAGGGATGCAAGCAATCAAAACGATAAAAAAACGAATTAACAAAAAAATGATTTTAGCAAAGGAGTGTTCTAAAGAAAATGGAGAAGCTCCCCAATGTTTAATGCGGTATTTAGAATTTATTTTTGCATTTGGATAGAGAGTGCACAAAGATGGAATCATCAGTGCCTAATATCCTATAAAACAAAAAACACGTGCAAGAGAGGATAAGAAGGAAACAAGGGATAAGGTTGAAAAAAAAAAGTGAATGGTTGAGCAACACAAAAAGATACAAAATGAAGGAAACACCATAAGACAACGCTCAACCAAATATAAGGAAACCAACATGCCCACCAAGGTACGCATGAGAGACAAAAATCCTCAAAAACAAATGAGTGCACATGATGAAATATTATAAGACAAGCACTCATAAGGAAAATACTTTCCAGAGTCACCAAAAATAGAAAAGGGTACAAAAGAGGTGGACTCCAAAGAAATAGGATACCAAAAAGTTGTAAATCCTATAATGTGTATAAGTTTCTAAGTAGACAAAAATCATGATGATATACATCCACAAAGAAGCATGTACACACAAAATAGTTACGAAAGTAAAGAACATTATATCTAAGAGAAAGTCGTGAATACACCAATAAGATCCTTTTGTTGAAATCATAGAACAAAGATCATCTTTATCTTAAAGGGGGTAAGTGAATTTCCAATGCAAACACACCAAATAAATCACAAATATCAATAAGGGAAAAGAGACAGTTGCACTGTTTTGACAGAAGCAAGTATCACAAAGGGAGAATAATTTTACAAATAAAGAATTGTCATGCCAAGATGCAACCTACACAAGGTTGAATACAAGAATAGTATGCATGAGGAGATGCTTGTTACCGAGATCGCATTGGAGATGTTGCTTTTGATAAGAAATAATCCATCATCCTAGCTTGACTCCGATAAGAACAAGGTGACAACACCTTCCATAAGAATGATGCAAACTATAAAATTCCTGATTTTTGGAAAGTGCAAAAATAACAAAAATTTGAAACTTTTTGTTTTCATGATTAAGCAAATCACCAAAAACCAAATAAAAGGAAGAAAGAAAAAAAAAACAATATATAATTGGAATAAAGAATCCAAATTGCCTTAATTCCATAAACCCTTAAGCCTATTTTTTAAAATATGTTTCCTCATATGAATAAAATATTTTTTTTAGCAAACATCTTTAACAAACATGTTTTAAACTCAACTACCATTTTGAAAATGATAATGATAATTAAAAAGCAGAGAGTTACTATCTCTAATATTTTCTCCTTGTCTCAAAAAATTATTTCACTATTATTATTAACCTCAAATGGATAAAAGTTGGTTATTTGCTTTCCAAGCATTATGTCACTCAACAAAATAATAAGGTGTTATATATATTATTGAGTTATGAAAAAAAGTAAATTACTTTGAAAAAAAACAATGTTTTCAATTGGGAAAACAACATATTCAATTGAGAAAACCCCATTATTTTTAGTAAACCCCAATTCAAATAAATAATGAAAATTTTCTTTTAAGTGACTATGATGTTTTGATCATATTTGAAAATTATAAAAGGATGGAAACACTTTGAAATGGTTTTGGAAATTAGTATTTGATCATTAAAAATCTACTGAAATTTCATCGATTTCATTTTTCTATTTTATTTAACTTTTTTTCCATTTAATTGGACTAATAAGGCATTTATGAATTCATTTGAATGTGTAAATTGAAAATTTTAAAAACATGGAAACCCCATAAAAGTGGTATTTTTGGAAAGTATTTGAAATAATATGAATTTAGAATTTTGTTCCATGTTAATTGGATTTATAAAACAGAAGATATAAAATAAATAAGAAAATAGGAAAAAAAAATATGATGACGTCATTGATGACGTCACCCATCATCAACCTTCAGCCAACGGAAGAAACTGCCACAAACGTTTCTTTGTGAGGTTGATTACCGCCGATTAATGCCCTTCAATCTCTCCCGATCCCCGTAGTATTAATCCCTGGCCTCTCCTCTCCATTTCCCCTCTCATGCCTCCTTCTTCCATGCCCCTATTCCGGAGAAATCGCTCGCCAGAGCTCGCTGCTTCCGCCGCTCTCCGAGGGAGATTCTGACGGAAACCCGAGGTGGCGCCGCCCCATTTTTCTCTCTGTTGACTCCCCAAGATCCCACGCATCTCCTAACTCCTTCGATTTTTTTGCAAAGGGAATTGAGCTCGTCGTCGACACCCGAGAGTTGTCGGAGGTCACGCGGCCACACCTGCTCATCGTCGTCAGCAGAGACCATCGCGGATCACGCCATCGACACCATCGTCCTCGCCGTGTTCTCCCGGACCTCCTGTTGTCTTCGCCAAGCTCTAGCACCACACGAGGGCTACTGCCGTTGAATTCCGAGGTGCAGCGCCGAGTCTGCTCCATTTCCAGCCACCAACACCGGCGAGGTAAACCCTAGCCGTCCCTGGCCGTTAGATCTATTTTGTGTGGCTCAGATTAGATCCACACCTCGAAAAAGTATCGGCCAATAGAAAAGAGCCACGTTAGCCAGCGCGTTAAGTATTTATCTGTCGCTCAGCGCAGCGCGTGGCCGGCCCAATCCCATCTGTTATCTGTCGCCCTGCGCGAAAAATAGTCAATCTGAGCCCGGTCCGTCTCTGGATTTAATTCCGAACAAAAATAGAATAGAAATTTTGCAGAAAAGCCCCTAGAAACTAGAACTATCATAACTTTTTAACCATAAGTCCAAATTTAACAAAGTTAGACTTTTTGAAATCAGCACAACATGTAGAATCTTTTAGCACTGTTCAAATTCAAAATTTACAAAGTTAAATTGGTTCAAATTCAAATATGCGTGTTTGATGAATTTTGGCATAATTCAAATTCTACAAATCCAAAAATTGCAAATAAAATATATTTGGAAACCTTAAGATATGTAATTTCATAACCTCTGTCCCAAAATAATATTTGGACAAATTAAATTTGAATTTAGAATTAAGTTGTCTATTTAAGTGTTTTTGACATAAATTTAATTCTATAAATAATTAGAATATGTTCCCTTAAGCAAAATTGCTCAAAATAATAACCTTGGACCAGAGACATCATAACTTAAATCTTTTGGACACCCTTGGACCATGACCGTGTAATTTTAGCCAAACATCCATAATAGTAGTCCACCTAGTTGTTTATGTCTTAGAGTTTGTTTCTATCCTTTTTACCTTTGTTGTGGTGGCTATTTTGGAGCCAAGACCAAGTCCCTAGTATGTTTCAATCACATGTGAGACCAAATGGTGAACCTTAAACACTAGTACCATTGTTTTCTATCTACTTCCCCACTCCCCTATTCTCGCTTCAAGAATTCATCAAGTTAGCAAAATGAAAATAAAGACTCAAGCACAAGAAGGAACTTCATTATCAACTTGGTGGTGGAAACATGAAGAGATACAAGCAAGATACTTGAAGAAATTGAAGGAAGGACTTAGACTCCACAAAAACTAAAAGAAACTCAAGGAAGTACAAGTGTGTGAAGAAATCAAGGAGAAAGCATCTACCTCTCTCTTTCTATCTTTCTTCTTATTTCATTTCTTTTCTATTTGAATTAGTGGTATTTTGTGTCCATCCCACTTTGGACCAACTGGTGAGAAAGACATGAAGAATCTATCAAGACCAAGAGAAGCACCACCCCAAGGAACAAGACTACAATGGAATCTTGAAGATGAACTTCAAGCATGTGAAGACTTGGAGAAAATCTATACAAGTTGAAGAATAACAAGTTGTTTTTGTCCAACCTTTGTCCCAAATGGAAAATTCCTTCTCTAAAAGTGTCATTTACTATGAAGTTAGTTGAATCTAGAGCTACCCTAACCAAAATGGAAAGGCTAACTTAGATCACCCAAATGTCTTGATGAAAATAACTAAGAGACTTTGTCATGTGTTACTTTAGTTGAAATAGTGAGATCACCTTGGTGAACTCTTGGAACTTCCTCGACAAGTATGACCAATTGAGTTTGAATATTTCCAACCCAAGTATTTACCAACTATAGTACCTTTTGGTAGCCTTAACCTAATCACAATAGTTTCCTTAGCAAACTAAATTATTGTGATAGACCTTAGCCTTACCTTGACCCAATTAACATAAAACCCTTTTGACTAAGTGTGTTTATTGTTATTCTTTGTTCCCGTGTTATTTGTGAAAGTTGTTTATTGCTATTTGGTTGACTTGTTTAGATTGTACGAAGAGAAATGAACCTTTTGTGAAGAGAGTGTGATTTCTTCACCAGCCTTCAGCAAGGCAAGTGACACATCATAAACTACCTATTATTTCCTATATGCATTAGAACTTTTGATTAGTATGCATGATAGGAAAATCTTTGGTAAAATATTATGCTATGCTATTATCCCAAGTATTGTGTCGGATATATACCGATTAGGGGTATGTCCGGCATTGTCCTAAAGAGCCGAATTACCAGGGTGGCCTGTTGGTAATGGATCATGGTCCATTGGGCGTCCCAGTAAGCTGATGGGCAGGAAACCGGATTCTAGAAGAACCCGGACCACGGCCCAAAGTGGTGTGGCTTGGAGGAGAAGACGGATTCTTTACTTTCCAAGCTAGATACTTTCCGTAGTCTTCTAGGTTTCCTTTCTGTAAGGCCTAATGTAACATCCCAATTTTGCTACCAAAGTGTTGTGGTGTTGAGTTCATATCATACATGCATGAAAGAACAAATTTAATCATGTTTTTACCAATTTAAATTGTGAATTTAACTGGTTTGAGAAAAATCCCACAGATAGTACTTAAAAGGGTTTCCAAAATTTTGTTCTGAAAAGTATTTCAAATTCATCAAAGAAAAACATGGTGAGCTTGCAAATTTCATAAGGTTTTCAAAAACTATTTTTGCCAATTTTTTCTGTTTACAAAAAGGCCCCCAAACCCCTGTTTTCGGTCCTGTTTTAAAAGAGAGAAGGACCTTGTTGTAATTTCCCAAAATTACAGGGGGTTACCGAAAAGTCCCCTTTTTCTTTTCCTTCTTCTTCCTTTGGCCAGAAGGACCACCTGCGTGGCCGATCCGCCGAGGCCGTTGATGCCACCTCCTGCTCCCTGTTGCGAGGGGATGAGGACCCCAGGAGACGTCTCGAGCGAGCCGAGCTCGCAGAAACCCCCTAGGTCGCCCTCCTCTCCTTCTCTGTATCTTCCTCCTGACCGAAACCCCAGTTCGGCCACGATCTGTCGTCGCCGTCGATACGTCGCTTCCCCCGCCGTTCCGACACCACAGGAAGAACCGCCGCGTCCTCCTACCCCTCCTCGAGCAAGGAATCGCGCCGGGAGTGCCGTAATCCCCGCCGCCATCTGCGTCTTCTCCGCCTCCGGCAGAGCTCGCCGGGCCCGATTCCGCCGCCGTCTTCCCTCGTTTCGCCTCACCGACACCGCCAACGCGTTCGTGGCGTCCCTGTGAGCATCCCTGTCCCCTCTGATCTTCCTCTCGTGCGTTGTAGTTTGTTCCCGCCGTCGTCTGTGTCCGGCCGCCGCCGCAGTTCATCGCCGGCAGCGTTCCGGTGACGTTTCCCGAGCGCCGCCGCCCTCCTAGTGCTCCACGTTGCCTCCTCTACCCAGTGGTGAATCCCAATTCGCGAATCGCACGCCCAATCCATCGATTGCTCGCCGGCAGTGGCAGTTTGGCCATTGCTGCCTTCATAGTGACGCCAGCACGACGTCATATTCCTGTTTTCCTTAATTCCAGGAAATGTTTTTTAATTACAGAAAATAATAGAAACTTGTAAAATTAATATTTCCCAAAATATACTTCAGAAAAATGAAAGTGAGATATGAAAATGTTCAGAAAATTATTCTCTACCCAACTATACCATTTTCATTCATGTTTGAGGAAGTCCAAAAATAAGCATTATTTTAATGTTGTTTAATCTTTTAAAATAGAAAAATAAGTTTTTATTCAAGAAAATTAGAAAATTAAAAGTTATATACCATTTTGCTCAAAATGACAAATGCAACTTATTCATGATGTTTTCAAGACCATTTGAGCTTTTAAAATGATACTCACTTCCATAATCGTCCGAAACCCCCTCCGGGGTCTATTTCGGGTTAATTTCAGTAAAATTTCATAATTGCCATATGAACCGTAGCAACCCAACGATCATGTTTAGGGCTTCTTTCAGTGCATTAACTTGCTCACGCATACATGTTGCGCATTGCATCGATGCCATGTTGATTGTTGTTTCTCTTCCGGTGTTTTGCTTCTGATCGGTAGAACGCGACCCCGAAGAGAAGATCGACAACGCCATGGCGAATACTTGATCTTAACCGACAAGTCAAGCACTTATTCCTGAAGACTTTCTCTGGTTTTCTTGAAGCAAGGCAAGCATAACCTCTTATCTGCCCATATATGATTTCGAAAGACTTTTCATTCTCGTACAAATGCATTCGATTCCATGTATCTTGAGTCAATAGATAGAGTTATCCTATTTATTTGCATAACCCAGATATCATGATTCAATGCTCCTAGCAGACATAGGATTTGTTTGTGTGTATCGCCAGAGCCTCAAATATGCCATGCTTAGTCATACATGCCTGTTATCTCTGCTCCATTCGGTTGATGAATCAGAGTTACGAAATAATCTAGTATGGCAGGAAGTAGTGGTAAGATAAAGAGATATTTGATTAACATGATTTAAAGGTGTGGATGACGGGACCACAGAGGGTCTGTGGTGGTTGTCTCGTTCATGCCCCTAGGAGCGAGTTCTCGTCTTCGAGCCAAGACTGAGCGTGCATCCACACGAGGGATTGGATTCCCCTCGGTCTCAACTTGCCTAGTTTGTTCCATGAGTTGCCTAGTTCGGGCTTTCCATTTCGATTTGCGGGGATATCAAAACGTTTTCAAAACTAGGACGTGGCGGTGCAACAGCCTGTGGCGAGACAGTAGTTGAAGCACCGCTCACAACGATAGAGACCCGGCAGGAGATGGCCACTCCCTATTGGCGGTCCATCTCTACTCGGAGCGACTCATGGAATAGGCGAAGTAACGGAAAGGTCGTGGTCAACCTCCATCTGCCGGCACTTCCCGAAATAGTGCTAATCTAGTGGCATTAAGAGTTGGTTGGTACGTGTGGTTAAAGTTGTACACCCCTGCGGGGTTAAATCTTTTCGAAAAGCCGTGTCCGCGGTTAAGGACGACTTGGTGACGGATTCTGTGATCATAGATAACTTAAACGGAATGATTAAAACTTGCTGATAACGAATGAAGGATGCCTCCTCGGAGATGCCGAGAGGGGTTACCTTGTAGCATGAGTTACCGGAACAATTGGAGGAGGTGATCTTTGAAGCACGAGGTGCTGATATGAGTTGGTGGATTAAAAAGATGATGATTTCAGTAGTTGAGTAGCTTTCTCATCTGTTTTCAAAATATTCCATGAGACATGCTATTCCTTCCTCAACTTGAAAAACAAAGATGGCTTTACGCAAAATAACCTTCATAACTCTTTCTAAAAGAAGCAGATATATAATAGGTTAACTAAGTCTTGTTGAGTACCTCCCGTACTCATGTTTGCTTCAATTTGGTTCAGGTGGAGTTCCTCAGTTCGGTGGTGTTTCGACGTGGACATCAACGAGTAGTTTGGGGTTCCCAGGTAGCAGCCTGGAATCTATGGGCTGGGACGTCGCCTTATGTTGCGGCCTCTTAGGCCTTTTTGGTTCTTGTTGATTAGCAACATAATTTGCCTTCCGTTGTCTGATGTAATGTTGGGTCATGTGACCTCTGTTTGTAAGCTATACTCTAGTATCACTTGTTTAATAAAGCTTCATGTTAGAGTACTGCTTTGATCGGTTGTTGGTTTCGAGCTCATTTTTATACAGTTTTGGCTCTGCCTGCATAGTTGTCGCGGTCGAGGGGTTGTGGAGCCGATGATCCATGTCCGAGCCCGCCTGTCGATTTGATCGGCCTGGGGCGAGGTAACCCCAGTAACCCTCGATTGTTGTTGCACTTTCTGGACACATAGCAACTCTGTATAACTTTGGTCCCGTTCCTTCAGTTTCTTCCGACTCGTGGACGCTTGGGTATGCATAATTGGTTATGACTAGCATGGATACAAGGAGTAGTAGACCGGGGATCCGGACTACGTGCCGATGAATCCGGTCTGCCTGCCGTTGTTTGTTGCGGCCGGGGCTGGTAACCCTGAAGCCCTTGTGAGTCCATGGCTAGGAGCACATAACAGTATGTATATCTCTGGGTCCGGGGTCTGACAAGTCTTGGTATCAGAGCTGGACTGCCTGTAGGAAAACCTTATTGCTTGGTCGATGTCGAGTCTAGAGTTTGTGAAAACTACTTTGAAACTCCAAAAAGGATTGTGAAAAACCTTCTTAGGATTCTTTTTACTCCTTATCTGGTATCGCTCTAACTCTAGGTCACCTTACCTGTTTTGATTTGAAAAGGTTCTGATTATTCAAAACTTAGGTGCCTTCTTTGGCAAGGACGTCGTTTACCCCAGTTGACCTAGTGTTAAAGTTTCTAGAGTCGTGTGTGTTCCATATTCAGTTATCTCTCGTTTCAAATGGGAGATTTTCTTTCCATCTTAACACCTCAGAGTTGTGTGGGTTCCACATACTCCTGTTCTAAAGTTTCAAATCCTGAACCTCGAGATTTCCTTCTCATCTAGAATGTATCCGTTATCTTCTGCTCAAAGTCTTCCGGATCTAAGTTTGTTTTCCTGGAAAGATACTCCAGGATTGCTATTCATAGTGTCCTTCAAGACACTAAGATAGTAGTTACTCTTTTCTTTCGGTTTCTAACCCTTGAACTTGAACCGAAGGTCCCGGAATGTGCTGAGTTGTGGTGGGTTGAATCACGTGGTCATAACCATGTGATGCTCACACCATCAGTACAGGATGCTGACCTTTAACCCAAGTTCTGTTTCTTTGGATCCTGAGGAATATCTTCTACCTCAGGATGGCTAGGTAGTTTCAGCTCCAATAGCCGTAGGTTTTCCCTTGTAATCAAGAAGGGATCACAACAAGAGTGGTCATCATGAAATCCACATCTTCGTTTTTAATTCAGCTATATCGATCTTCTAGCATGGGTTTTACAAAAGAGTATCACCTGTGCACTCCCCATGGCCTCTGGATTTTCCGGAGCATGTTCCTATCTTCCAGTTGCTCTCAAATCTCCATTCGTTCTTTTGAAACCAAGTTGCATATGTGTGTTGGATTGATTCAATGCATTTGCTCTTGTTTTCTGTCAGAACATTCCACCTTGGGATGTAAGGAGAAACAAATTCCAGTACCTCGTTCATTTCTAGGACAGGTCAAAGTTTTGTAATTCTCAGATTAAAGAAGTTTCATTAGCTTCTAATCTGTTCTACCTTCGAGAATCACACTCTTTCATATCACGAGGCTGTGTTAAGTTTCATGGCCTTAATGATGAAGTGATGCTCTCACACATCTTCACCCCGCCTTCCTCCAAGCTTGAATGCTTGAGATGGATTGGTCTGTTCATCGACATGTGTATCTGCTATTCCTAGCAATTCTTATTGCTTTGGAAATCTAAGAAAACATCTGTATCCTTCTTAGAACTATCGGTCACCCGGTCTCTGTTTGAAGTTGACTGTGTTACCAAATCCGTTCCTTCCGGTGCATATCCTTGGTCAGAGAGTTAGGATCATACCAAAGCTCTCAAGACCTTATCGGTTTCTTTGAAAAGCAAGTTTCCTTCCAAACTTCGAGACATATCGGTAGGTTGTGATATTCTGGTTGTCTTTCTAGAAGTATCACCAGGTTTGTTACCTGACCATGATGTCTAAACGAGGGGTAGTTTGATCTACTCTTTTCTCCAAGGAACCCTGCTGGATCCCTGGACTAGTTGGTGGAGCTTAAACAACAACTTGGAGAGTTGAAAGACAAGAGTTCCGCCTAACTTGATCCTCTGTTAAGGGATGTCTAGTTTTCCGTTGTGTTGAAGAAGGATAGTATCCCCTTAATGGACATGCTATCTTTTCACCCTTGATTTGATTTGGGCTATCGTCAAATCAAGTCCAGATTTAAGGACTATCTTGATGGTGTCTCACTCCTGATGTTTTGCCTACGTACACCTTCATGTCCTTTGGTCTGACCAATGTTCTGCCTTGTTCATATACCATATGAATTCCTCTCTTTGGAGTGTTCTGATAAGTGTGTTTTCGAGCCCATCGATGACATTTCTAATCGTCCAAGTTACGAGAGGCTCATGCTGAACAAATGGCAACAATATTGGAAACTTTCGAGAACTATCTTTGTGTCATCACGAAGTTTGTGTTCTAGATGTTTGAAGTGACTTTCTCGGGTTCGTGTGCTTATGGTGAAAGTTGTCGCCATGGGCCCGAGTATAGTCTTCTTGTTCCTTCGGGAATAATCCCAAGTCAGTCATGCTTGTCTGGACTATTCTTGTGATGGTTGGTTTTTACCTCCATCCACTTAAAGAAGTTTGCGTCCACGCTAAGCCACTGACTGATTTTCCTTAAGAGAAGAAGTCAAAGATCTTGGTGATCTTCGTTATCATCTTTCCAACAAGGACTCCGATGTGTTCTTTCGCAAGTAAGCCATGTAGGTGCAACCGTCTTTCGCAAGTTGCTAACACATGAGTTCTGCAATCCTGCTCATCTTCTTGAGTGTGGCATCGTAGTTCATATCTTGAGAATCTAGTAACTGTACCTCAATTGTAACCGGTGCAATCTCTTTGATTAAACATACCGAGTCTGAGTCATTAATCCACTAACCAGAGCTGAATCTCAAGCAGCAACGATGGTTGGTGTTTCCTCAAAGGTATTAAATTAGGTCCGTTCAAAATACGGCATGGTTCATGTTGTGGTTGACACAATTAGCCGTAAGGCCTAATGTCATATATCTTTGAGTCCGTAAGAACAACCACTCTCCGTGAGAATTCTTGTGTAGATTATTCTAACAAGTTTTTCACACCATTCTTCCAAACCGTAGTTCTACTTTGACTTGATGACCTATAGAAGGCTTGTCGTGAGTCTGCTGTCGGTATCTAGAACATCCAGGATAACCTGGAAGTTGATTTTTGCAATGCCTCTTTGTCAATCCTCGGCACGTTTGTTCCGGTGGAAACAAGTTCATCATGAGACCATCTCGTGGTGTTTTGTAACCGCCTTTGATAGGTTCCCTATTTCAAGTTGTTGGTACCTGAAGTTCTGTTCATCTCACACATGGTGTGAATTTGTCAGTCACTTCAGCCGTGGGATCTTAACCATGTGGTAAACGTATTGCTACGTCGAAACCACATAGGAAAGAGGTTCCATACTTTCTTTCGGTGTTTCAATCCTCGTTGGTTAACCAGTCTTATGGTGTGTCCAAGAGTTCCTACTTCACTACTGTGTCCCAACATCCTTTGGTTACTCATCCTCTGTCGTGAAGTAACATCCCGATCTTTCACAAAGATTTCGACAAAGTTTTGACGGAGTGAAAGTTCTGTGTCCACTCCGAAGAGTGAACATGATCCTGTATCAATTTTTTCTCTGACACACGAATTACAGTGTTTTCTCGTGTTTTCCCTCGTCTACGGATATTGCGTTGTGATATCCCAGACAATCCTTTCCATCTTGGTTATCTGTTCGAAGAAAACCTCGGTTTCACAAGTTGTCCAATCTTTTTTCTACAAAAGGATTTAAAGTCTTACGCAAAGCTCATATTCTAAATCCTTTCAAGACCAATCGTCTGCAAACTTGAAACCATCTACTATTCATTCCGTTACCTTGATGTGTTTCATGCACGATAACTCAACAGTTCTTTATGAACATCCTGTCATGAGTTACCCATGGGATACTCGATCTTCGTGAAGATCATTTCCTAAGAGTTTCCCTCTTACCTAAGGTGTGTCCGTTCAATACTTCAAGATGCTACGGATCAACCTCTTCGAGAAGAGAACCGTAAGGTTCGAGAAGATCGTTCAAAACCGGTGTTCCTTCTTTCTTCTCCTTCGGGAATCTCGGGACGAGATTCTTGTAAGGGGGGTAGATTTGTAACATCCCAATTTTGCTACCAAAGTGTTGTGGTGTTGAGTTCATATCATACATGCATGAAAGAACAAATTTAATCATGTTTTTACCAATTTAAATTGTGAATTTAACTGGTTTGAGAAAAATCCCACAGATAGTACTTAAAAGGGTTTCCAAAATTTTGTTCTGAAAAGTATTTCAAATTCATCAAAGAAAAACATGGTGAGCTTGCAAATTTCATAAGGTTTTCAAAAACTATTTTTGCCAATTTTTTCTGTTTACAAATAGGCCCCCAAAACCCCTGTTTTCGGTCCTGTTTTAAAAGAGAGAAGGACCTTGTTGTAATTTCCCAAAATTATAGGGGGTTACCGAAAAGTCCCCTTTTTCTTTTCCTTCTTCTTCCTTTGGCCAGAAGGACCACCTGCGTGGCCGATCTGCCGAGGCCGTTGATGCCACCTCCTGCTCCCTGTTGCGAGGGGATGAGGACCCCAGGAGACGTCTCGAGCGAGCCGAGCTCGCAGAAACCCCCCAGGTCGCCCTCCTCTCCTTCTCTGTATCTTCCTCCTGACCGAAACCCCAGTTCGGCCACGATCTGTCGTCGCCGCCGATACGTCGCTTCCCCCGCTGTTCCGACACCACAGGAAGAACCGCCGCGTCCTCCTACCCCTCCTCGAGCAAGGAATCGCGCCGGGAGTGCCGTAATCCCCGCCGCCATCTGCGTCTTCTCCGCCTCCGGCAGAGCTCGCCGGGCCCGATTCCGCCGCCGTCTTCCCTCGTTTCGCCTCACCGACACCGCCAACGCGTTCGTGGCGTCCCTGTGAGCATCCCTGTCCCCTCTGATCTTCCTCTCGTGCGTTGTAGTTTGTTCCCGCCGTCGTCTGTGTCCGGCCGCCGCCGCAGTTCATCGCCGGCAGCGTTCCGGTGACGTTTCCCGAGCGCCGCCGCCCTCCTAGTGCTCCACGTTGCCTCCTCTACCCAGTGGTGAATCCCAATTCGCGAATCGCACGCCCAATCCATCGATTGCTCGCCGGCAGTGGCAGTTTGGCCATTGCTGACGTCATAGTGACGCCAGCACGACGTCATATTCCTGTTTTCCTTAATTCCAGGAAATGTTTTTTAATTACAGAAAATAATAGAAACTTGTAAAATTAATATTTCCCAAAATATACTTCAGAAAAATGAAAGTGAGATATGAAAATGTTCAGAAAATTATTCTCTACCCAACTATACCATTTTCATTCATGTTTGAGGAAGTCCAAAAATAAGCATTATTTTAATGTTGTTTAATCTTTTAAAATAGAAAAATAAGTTTTTATTCAAGAAAATTAGAAAATTAAAAGTTATATACCATTTTGCTCAAAATGACAAATGCAACTTATTCATGATGTTTTCAAGACCATTTGATTTTTTAAAATGATACTCACTTCCATAATCGTCCGAAACCCCCTCCGGGGTCTATTTCGGGTTAATTTCAGTAAAATTTCATAATTGCCATATGAACCGTAGCAACCCAACGATCATGTTTAGGGCTTCTTTCAGTGCATTAACTTGCTCACGCATACATGTTGCGCATTGCATCGATGCCATGTTGATTGTTGTTTCTCTTCCGGTGTTTTGCTTCTGATCGGTAGAACGCGACCCCGAAGAGAAGATCGACAACGCCATGGCGAATACTTGATCTTAACCGACAAGTCAAGCACTTATCCCTGAAGACTTTCTCTGGTTTTCTTGAAGCAAGGCAAGCATAACCTCTTATCTGCCCATATATGATTTCGAAAGACTTTTCATTCTCGTACAAATGCATTCGATTCCATGTATCTTGAGTCAATAGATAGAGTTATCCTATTTATTTGCATAACCCAGATATCATGATTCAATGCTCCTAGCAGACATAGGATTTGTTTGTGTGTATCGCCAGAGCCTCAAATATGCCATGCTTAGTCATACATGCCTGTTATCTCTGCTCCATTCGGTTGATGAATCAGAGTTACGAAATAATCTAGTATGGCAGGAAGTAGTGGTAAGATAAAGAGATATTTGATTAACATGATTTAAAGGTGTGGATGACGGGACCACAGAGGGTCTGTGGTGGTTGTCTCGTTCATGCCCCTAGGAGCGAGTTCTCGTCTTCGAGCCAAGACTGAGCGTGCATCCACACGAGGGATTGGATTCCCCTCGGTCTCAACTTGCCTAGTTTGTTCCATGAGTTGCCTAGTTTGGGCTTTCCATTTCGATTTGCGGGGATATCAAAACGTTTTCAAAACTAGGACGTGGCGGTGCAACAGCCTGTGGCGAGACAGTAGTTGAAGCACCGCTCACAACGATAGAGACCCGGCAGGAGATGGCCAATCCCTATTGGCGGTCCATCTCTACTCGGAGCGACTCATGGAATAGGCGAAGTAAGGGAAAGGTCGTGGTCAACCTCCATCTGCCGGCACTTCCCGGAATAGTGCTAATCTAGTGGCATTAAGAGTTGGTTGGTACGTGTGGTTAAAGTTGTACACCCCTGCAGGGTTAAATCTTTTCGAAAAGCCGTGTCCGCGGTTAAGGACGACTTGGTGACGGATTCTGTGATCATAGATAACTTAAAAGGAATGATTAAAACTTGCTGATAACGAATGAAGGATGCCTCCTCGGAGATGCCGAGAGGGGTTACCTTGTAGCATGAGTTACCGGAACAATTGGAGGAGGTGATCTTTGAAGCACGAGGTGCTGATATGAGTTGGTGGATTAAAAAGATGATGATTTCAGTAGTTGAGTAGCTTTCTCATCTGTTTTCAAAATATTCCATGAGACATGCTATTCCTTCCTCAACTTGAAAAACAAAGATGGCTTTACGCAAAATAACCTTCATAACTCTTTCTAAAAGAAGCAGATATATAATAGGTTAACTAAGTCTTGTTGAGTACCTCCCGTACTCATGTTTGCTTCAATTTGGTTCAGGTGGAGTTCCTCAGTTCGGTGGTGTTTCGACGTGGACATCGACGAGTAGTTTGGGGTTCCCAGGTAGCAGCCTGGAATCTATGGGCTGGGACGTCGCCTTATGTTGCGGCCTCTTAGGCCTTTTTGGTTCTTGTTGATTAGCAACATAATTTGCCTTCCGTTGTCTGATGTAATGTTGGGTCATGTGACCTCTGTTTGTAAGCTATACTCTAGTATCACTTGTTTAATAAAGCTTCATGTTAGAGTACTGCTTTGATCGGTTGTTGGTTTCGAGCTCATTGTTATACAGTTTTGGCTATGCCTGCATAGTTGTCGCGGTCGAGGGGTTGTGGAGCCGATGATCCATGTCCGAGCCCGCCTGTCGATTTGATCGGCCTGGGGCGAGGTAACCCCAGTAACCCTCGATTGTTGTTGCACTTTCTGGACACATAGCAGCTCTGTATAACTTTGGTCCCGTTCCTTCAGTTTCTTCCGACTCGTGGACGCTTGGGTATGCATAATTGGTTATGACTAGCATGGATACAAGGAGTAGTAGACCGGGGATCCGGACTACGTGCCGATGAATCCGGTCTGCCTGCCGTTGTTTGTTGCGGCCGGGGCTGGTAACCCTGAAGCCCTTGTGAGTCCATGGCTAGGAGCACATAACAGTATGTATATCTCTGGGTCCGGGGTCTGACACCTAACCCGACTATCTATATAAAGCCGGACGGGAGAGACGAAAGATAGACAACAATTAGCTAGAAGCCAACTCGCCGAGAAGTTGATCCTCGCCGAGTTAGCGAAACTATACTCACTTTGTACTTTTTATATTTCAGGCCAGCCCTGATTTAGTGAGATTGCAGGAGTAGGCACGCCACCTAATTGCGTCGTACCAAACCTGGATAAAACCTGGTGTTCTCGTTTGTCATACTACCACGTCCCTCACGTCTCTACCCGTAGGCTCATGGCACCCCGTCTATGATCCTTACCATGATGTCTCGACAGTTGGCGCCCACCGTGGGGCCAGCGGCGTCAGGCGTTACGTTTCGATCGGGAATACTCGGCGGAATCGGCAGTAAAATAACTGTCGGAAGCTTGTATTTCGATGGCGACGTTGGGTGCTTCCTCTACAACGGATCGTACATGCCAGCACGGAATCACCTAGTAAGTGCCTGTGTTTTACCGGTTGGATCTGCAAATATTTTTATCGGATTAACAGTAGAGGCTATGGGATTCTATGGTGGAAGCAAATCTATCCCACCCGCCCTATACCCAATTGAGGAAAACTATGATACCGGATTCTGCTCAAATTGCCAAAACTGTGCTGAAATTGCCGCCTCTTCGGAGATGCCTGTAATCAGATCTCACTTTATCGACATGGTGCAATATGAAGTCGCGGATAACACGGAAGAAACTAATCCCGTGGAAGAAGAAGAAAACAATAATCCCACATAACAAGTGGAAGATCCGACACCCGTCTGTGAAACGACGAACTCGGAAGCTGACTCCGTGTTAGCTGCTATAGAAGCAAGATTGGAGTCAGGACCCGGATCTGAAGACATAGATTCCGAAGATGAGGATGAAGACCCTTTCGAGAGAAAGGTCAAATCTATGCAGGGGAGCTTCCATGAAGTACTCATGGCAAAACCGACTGAAAATTTGGGTGCCGAAGAAGAGGAAGACCCCAAAACACCTCCGCCAGATGAGGAAAGAGAGGATGGCGAAACCAGTCCAACTTATCCCGATGTCAAAGAATTGACAAAAGAATAACCTGGAAAAAAGCCTCCTTCTTCCAAAAAGAAAAGGAAGACTGCCAAGAAACTCCAATACAAGCTCCAGAAGAAGAAAAATGGCAGATATTGCCAACCAAAACCTGGAAGTAGGAGGAGGAAGTGGAGCCACACCTGCGGAGAATAAAAAGAAAGAAATCCATGTTCCCCAAATGTCGGAACAGGATGAGATCGATCTGATCAAAACCCTGGTTGGACCTCACGAGCCACCAGAAGTGCTGGAAGCCAGAAGGCAAGCCCTTATGCGGCAGCAACAACACCTATTCTGATCTCAAGAAAACCTCCTCAAAGCGCAAGCGACTGTAAAAGCAAAGCAGGAGGAAATTGAAGAATTCGAACGACGGAATATGTCAGGGATAAAACCCACGAGATTACCTGGAATTGCAAAGCCGGATGTACTGCCAGCAAAAGAACGGCTGCGAAACCCTTCCTGCCAAAGACAGGTTAACAGCGTAAACGCTAAGGGCGAACACATCTACAAAACCGCAGCTGAAAACGCGGAAGCCGCGTTCACCATCCTTAATGATGATCTGTACTCCAACAATGAAAAACTTCAGGGAGTGTATGCTTTCCTAGGAAGAACATTACAACAGCAACAACAAGGACAAGCAAGATCAGGGATGTTGCATGATGAGGCCGTATGCAAAACTGCCACATGCGCCGCTGGAGCACCTGGACCTGGCGAACCTGGAGATTCAGGCGATTCCAAGGAAAAGAAGGGAGATCCCAAGAGGGACAAGAAAATCTCGGATAATAAGGATGAAGCGTCCAGGACAAGATCCCATCTGCCGAAAGGTGGAAATAATCCCCGTGATCACAAGGGACGGGAAGAAAACAACCGAAAAGACGGCAAAATAATGCCGCCTCCGAGACGCCCAGCTGAAAAAGCTGGAAGTATGACAATCCTCACAGGCGTGAGAGATCTCGTACTCCTCCTAGAAACAAAGAAAGGCCAAGGAGTAGAATTCCACCTTATTCCAAAGGACACGACAACTGACGAAATAGGGATAATGTCGGAAGAGCACACTCGCGCAACAATGGATCAGAAAGGAGCAGATCCCCTTCTGTCCATTCAGCCGACAGATATTCCGCTCACGTCGATAAGGCGGAAAGAGACGATCTATACTTTGGACCCAAGTGCTTCACTGACAGGATCCAAAGAATTAGTCTACATTCTGGTTTCGCTAAAGTTGGTCCAACTTATCAAAAGTATAACAGAAGTACAAACCCGGATACGTGGCTTTCAGATTACTATACTGCCGTCCAGATTAACAAAAGGACAGATTTGAAGGTTGTGAAGTTTCTTCCCCTTATGTTATTAGACGGAGCCAGAGATTGGATCAATGGGTTACCATCAAGAACCGTCGACAGCTGGGAAGATATGGCGAAAGTATTCACTCAACACTTTCGGGGCACGTACAAACGTTCTAAGAGTATAAACCAGCTGAACCATTGCGTCCAATATGAGGACAAGTCGTATGTCGACTTTATCTCAATATGGAAAGCAATGAAGAATAGTTGCCCTAGAGTAAGTGATGTACAAGAAATGCATGCTTTCATCAACGGCCTGAAACCCGGCCTCATACCATTTATGGTTGGTTCGAAAGAGCACAAAGATCTCGGATCTATGCTTACCACCGCCAATGAGCACGCAGCGGCTGAAGATGAAATCAGAGCAAGAGGTGGAAATATTGATGCTTTGGCTCGGGCCAAAAAGACACCCCATTCTGAAAAGAAGGCTACTCCAGAGGCGCAGCCAAAACCCAAAGAAGTAAATGCAACCTTTGGAAAGGATAATGGCAGAAAATGGAGAGGAAGAAGCATAGAACCAATCTCCTACTCTAAGGAAGAGTGGGAAAAGATAAAGTCGGAAAACTGTGTCCACCATTCGCGATTTGGGAAGCCTACCCATACAAATGCGCAGTGTCGCCTCAACAAGCATATGAAGGGCACTGCAGGATCCGGGAATAAAGGAAAGAATTTCAAGAGGAAATTCAACAAGCAAAAGCCAGAAGCTGAGAAAGAAGAAAGCAAATCGGACACTGATGATAAAATCCAGGAACATCAACGAAAAGGCGAGCCAAAATTCCCGAGAGTTGAAGGAGAATGTAACCTAAATTTCCTGGCAACTCCCTCAGCAAAACAGGGGGAAAAGAACACTTCGAGAAATCAACGCGGTTGTCCCTCCAACACCAAAGTACTTGAAGTATTCAAATATGCCAATTACTTGGGATCAGTCAGATCATCCCGGAAAGATCCCAGAACCCGGCACGCATGCTTTGGTCGTAAGCCCTATTGTTCAAAACACTAGGCTCAAAAGAGTGCTGATGGATGGAGGATCCAGTATCAACATCATGTACTTGAGTACATTGAAGAAGCTACACATTTTCGAGACCCAGCTCAGGCACAGTAACATACGTTTTCATGGTATTCTTTCTGGCAGACAATCACAATCTCTAGTAGAAATTTCCCTAGACGTAACCTTTGGAAAAATAGAACACTTCCGACAGGAAAAGATCTCATTCGAGGTAGTGCCGTTCGAGAATGTTTATCACGCAATACTCGGACGTCCGACTTTCGCCAAATTCATGGAAAGATCATGTTATATCTATAACAAGATGAAGATGCCAGGGCCAAAATGAGGAGTAATCACCATAACCGGAGATTACAAATTGGCGAACGAGCTGGAGAAAGGAAATGCCCTCTGCGCCGAACAAGTGATTCGGGAGGAGGAATTGAAGGAGCTAGCTAAAGAAGTTTCGCCAAAGGAAATGCCGGCAGGAAAAGAAAGCCGGAAGCCGACAGATAGTTTCAAAGCCTCCGAAATACAAGACAGGTTATCCTAGATCCCAAAGATCCGACAAAGTTTGTCGTAGTGGGAACTAGGATGACTAATAAATAGGAAAGCGCGCTCATCAAGTTCCTTCGTGAGAACTGGGACATTTTTGCCTGGTGTCCTGCAGATATGCCAGGTGTGCCCAGGGAACTTGCTGAGAACCAACTCAAAGTAATCCCAGGATCAAAACCCGTCAAACAAGGTCTCCGTCGTTTCGATAGGAAGAAGACGAAAGGTTATAGGCAAGGAAATTATCCGGCTTTTAGCAGCTGATTTTATCCAAGAAGTTATACATACTGATTGGTCTGCGAACCCAGTATTAGTCCCGAAGAAAGACAGTATTGTTCTTAGGATGTGTATAGATTACACCGGATTGAACAAATTGTGTCCAAAAGATAGGTTCGCGTTACCGCGAATTGATCAAATAATAGATGCCACTGCTGGCTCTGAGCTTTTATGCGTTTTGGATGCCTATTCCGGGTACCATCAAATATGTATGAAGGAGGGGGACCAAATAAAAAATTCCTTCATAACCCCGTACGGAACATACTATTACATAACCATGCCTTTTGGCTTGAAGAACGCCGGCGCAACTTACCAGCATTGCATGCAAAGATGCTTGCATCGTCAAATTGGCAAAAACGTCCATGTTTACGTGGATGACATTATCGTAGTTTCCAAGGAAAAAGATACACTCCTTGAAGATCTACGAGAAACCTTAAAAAAATTGCGCACTTATAAGATGAAGTTGAATCCATTAAAGTGCATATTCGGGGTTTCCTCAGGAAAACTTCTGGGTTTTGTTGTTTCTCACATAGGAATACAAGTAAACCCGGAAAAGATCAAGGCAATCTTAAACATCACAAGGCCTACGTGCCTAAAAGATGTCCAAAGACTGACGGGTTCTGCAGCCGCTGTAAGCAGGTTTATAAGCCGGCTAGGTAACAAAGCTCTGCCATTGTACAAATTGTTGAAGAAATCCGACAAATTTGAATGGACAGAAGAGGCGGACAAAGCATTAATCCAGCTAAAAGAAACCTTGACGAAGGCTCCGATTTTGGCATCCCCAAAAGACGAAGAACCCATGTTACTGTATCTTACAACAACAAACAAGGTTATTAGCGCAGTGATAATCGTGGAAAGATGGAAGGATGAACAAAGCATACCAGATCAACACCAAGTGTATTATCTCAGCGAGGTGTTCTCCGAGTCAAAACAAAGGTATCCACATTATCAAAAACTGGCATATGGTGTGTTTTTTGCATCTCAAAAACTCTACCATATTTCCAAGGACGTTCCATAATAGTGGTAAGCAAAGCACCACTAGGGTATATCATCAACAATGCGTATGCAACAGGCCGAGTCGCCAAATGGGGTATCGAACTAGCTGCGTTCGACATTAAGTAGCAACCCCGGACGACAATTAAATCCAGGTGTTGGCAGATTTCGTCGCCGATTGGACAGAAGCAATGGAAAACACACCAATGCCGGAGTCGGAATATTGGATCATGCATTTTGATGGATCCAAAATGAAAGAAGGCGCTGAAGCCGGAGTAGTGCTTAAATCTCCAAAAGGTGACATAATGGGATATGTATTACAAATACATTATAACGCCAGCAACAATGTGGCAGAATATGAAGGTTTGCTTCATGGCTTGCATATTGCAAAGGAGATAGGCGCCAAGCGTATACTTTGTTATGGTGACTCGGACTTGGTGCAGCATCAGCTAAACCAAACATGGGATGCCAAAAGCCCCATTATGGCCGAATTTCGGAGAACTGTGGATGAGTTTGCCATTTGCTTCCTAGAATTTGAGGTACTTCATATAAAAAGGGAACAAAATTGGAACGCGGGTGCATTAGCCCGCATGGGATCGGAAAGAGTGAAAACCCTACCACCTGGTGTGTTTGTCCAACATTTGCATGAACCATCAATAAAAGGTGGATATGTTGATTATCCTCTCGTTTCCGAGTCAATTGAAGTCCTGCTGGTTAACCCGGATTGGGCAATTCCATACTTAAACTGCTTAGTCGATCAGAAGTTCCCGGATGGAGCAGATGAAGTCTTGCAAAGGCAGATATAACGCCGATGCAAAGGATACACGTTAATCAATGATTACCTGTATAAACACAGTACTATCGGAATTTTTCAGCGGTGTATTTCGCCAGAAGAAGGACGAGAAATTCTGCAGGAAATCCATGCATGAGATTGCGGACATCATGCTCAATCAAAAAGCATAGTCAAAAAAGCATTCCGCGCAAGGTTTTTCTGACTCACAGCCAAGACAGATGCGGAGCACATAGTAAACACATATGTCGGATGTCAGTGTTACGCCTATCAGACGAATATGCCAGCTCAAGCGCTCAAAACTATCCCTATAACATGAACATTTGCGGTCTGGGGGCTAGATATGATGGGACCATTCAAAACTGCAAGAGGCGACTTACACATTTACTCGCTGCAGTAGATAAGTACACCAAGTGGGTGGAGGCGAAACCCATAAAAAAAACTTGACGGTGTGACTGCCAGAAATTTCATCATTGACATAGTCATGAGATATGGCGTCCCACACAACATAATCATGGATAACGGGAAAAATTTCTCTACTGGAAAGTTGGCAAAATATTGCCGACAAACGGCAATTCGCCTAGATCTTGCATCTGTGGCACACCCACAATCCAATGGACAGGTTTAACAAATGAATAGTTCCATCCTGTAGGGAATACACCCAAGACTCAAATCTCCTCTTCATAGAGCAGCTGGAGCATGGGTGGAAAAATTACCTTATGTGCTTTGGAGTATTCGAATGACGCCAAATAGATCAACTAGACAAACTCCGTTTTTCCTGGTTTATGGTGCAGAAGCAGTGCTTCCTACGGACATGCTCCATGATAGCCCAAGAGTGCTAGCATACGAAGACTCGGATGCCGAAAACGCACGACAGGATGTCGTAGATCTCTTAGAAGAAGAACAAGAACTTGTGCTACAAAGATCCACCATTTATCAGCAAGGATTGCGATGTTATCATAGTCGGAAAATCAGACACCGTTCTTTCAAAGAAGGTGACTTAGTGCTAAGATTGGTGCAGGAAAGGAACACAAATTAGCCCCAGTTTGGGAGTGACCATTTGTCATTAGCAAGGCTATGAAAAATGGATCTTACTATCTTGTAGATATTCAGGATACAGAAAATGATCTTAAAAGACCGAATCGCAAAAAAAAAGAGAAAGATAGATGTCGAACTGGGAAAAACAAAGAGACCCTGGAGCATTGCTATGTGTTGTTGGGAACCCCAAGAGGAGGGTGTGATGAGCACAACGGTAGGAGTTTTCCCCTTAGTTAAGAACCAGGGTTATCAATCCAGTAGGAGAAAGAGAATCTTCAGAAGGTTGATGCCACTGACGGTGGTGCTGGCGCTTCACCAGTGTCAAAAACAACGTGGAACCTGCACACAACACAACCAAAATACTTTGCCCCAACGGTACAGTGAGCTTCTCAATCTCACCGGTCTTGCTGAAAACAAAGACTAGACGTATAGTGTGGAAAACAGTGTATACTTACACTAAGTAAAGAAACCAGGAAAATGTTGTGGTTTGTTTAACAGTGTGAAAAAATGGACCGGGGTTCATAGTTTCAGTAGTGGTGTCTCTCCATAAAAGATAGCATGCTGGGTGAACAAATTACAGTTGGGCAATTGACAAATAGAGGTTGCACCGTAGTGCACAATATAACATAAAGATTAATATGGTATTTAGTGCGGGCATTACAACAAGAAACATAGACCGACATCCATCTGCATCTATGACTAATAATCCACCCTCAGATTATCATCCAAACCCCCTTAGGTATTAAGTTGCAAGCAACAGATATTGCATTACACAAAGTGTGTAATGTAAGCAATGATCATGCACGCGGGCACTCTCACCGCTGTTTTCTCCCTACTTGCAACATCACATCCTCCCCCTTCACGTTTCTGTCACTCGAGCAAGGCAACAAGGGGGCATGAACCCACTATCAAGCATAAATACTCCCTCTTGGAGTCACTAGCAACTACTTGGCCAGAGCAACCACTAGCAACGGAAAGCATGCAAGATCACAAATATCATATGCAATAAAGACTATAACAACTTGGCATAAGGTCAATATTCATCGGATCCCAGCAAACACAACATATAGAATTACATAAGATCAATCTCAATCATGATAGGCAGCTCACGAGATCTAAACATGGAGGCATAAGAGGAGGAGACAACCGTCTAGCTACAGCTATGAACCCGTAGTCCAGGGATGAACTACTCACGCATCACTCCGGAGGTAGGCATGGTGATGTAGAAGCCTCCGGTGATGATTTCCTCTCCGGCAGGGTGCCGGAAAACAACTTCAGAACCCCCCTGATCTAGGGTTGATCACGACGGCGGCTGCGGAACTTTTTCGGGATTTTTGATCAGGTGTTTAGGGTTTTCCATCCGGGAGGCTTAAAGAGGCGAAATGGGAAAGGCGGTGGAGCTCAAGGGGCCCCACACCCATAGGTGGCGCGGCCAGGGGGGCCCGCACCACCCTATGGTGTGGCCCCCCTGTTTCCCCTCTTCGACTCCTCTTCGGTGTTCTGGATGCTTCCGGGGAAAATAGGAACTTCGGGCTTTGTGGGGTCCAATTCCGAAAATGTTTGCAGAACAACTTTTCTGAAACCAAAAACAACAGAAAACAGGGAACTGGCACTTGGCATCTTGTTAATTGGTTAGTCCCGGAAAGCGTATAAAAATGCTATAAATAAGGGAGAAAACAAGTAGCAATTGGCAAAGTATGATCATGGAGGATCATAAATTATAGATACGTTGGAGACGTATAAAGCATCCAGCAGTTACGTCCCTTTTACACTTAGTTCAAATTCTATGTAAACATCTTTGAGATCATGAAATAAAGTTGTTGGAATTCATGCATTTTTATCTGCCTTATTGTTATTTTTTAAAGCATAAGTACCGTCTTTATCTATTTCCCAATGATCTTTTAAATTGCTTCAATGTTAACCGAATTGTGCCTGCGTGCTCGGAGCTATAAACCTGAATGCTTTTCTGGCCTAAGGAGGCTTAAGGAAACCGAGATTGTGCCCGCGTGCCTGTGTTTCATACTTTTTCAAATTCCTTAGTTTTTCCTAAGTATTATCTGATCGTTTGTGTGTCGGGTCACTCGAATTAGTAAGTAAAATGCCTAAGTACAATCCATGTTTTCGAGTTTCGACTGATAGGCTTGAACCCAGTCACTTGGCATGAATATTAAGTACTATTGAGCCGTTTCAACACTAAGAACACTCAAAACATATAAGCGAGAGAACTTAGAAGGAAAAGAAATTAAAACCCAAAAAACTTGCAAAAATTTAGATTTTACTGCAAAAGGGGGAATACTTGTTTATACAAAAGATAGATAACATTATAATGGATGTTACATTGAAAGAATAGTAATGCTTCTATTTTGTTCCTGCCAAACTACTCAGGAATCAGGCGGCCTCCTCAGAATCCGAGTCCTCTTCGTCGCTGTCGCTAGGCTTCTCGGGAGTTGCCGGAATCTTTTCCTCCGGGTAGAAGGTTGAGATCGACACCATTTGTGCTATCTTGGTGGCGTGCCCCTTGAAAGAATCGAAGATGTCGGCCCTCTGTGTTTCCGCGTATCCTTGAGGGATACCAGTTGCCACACGCCAGAACTTTCCGGTGGTGTAATGCATACGCATTAGCCCAAGGGTCATGCGCGCACCACCGCGAGCTGCGGAGCGGAACCAAGATTCCTTCTGGTTCGCCACCTCCTCAATTGCCTCCGGAATCTTGCTTACTTCCGAGATTTCTTCTACTTTGTCAGGAATGTATTTGTCCACAAGTAGCATCCCCGCCGTCTTCAAGGCTGAGAAGATCTTCCCAAAATCCCGAATTCTGTCAATTCGGGTAAGCAAGGGGTTCCCTTCTGTTCAAAATAACAAGGAAAAGTTAATCACAGAAGGAGAAGGAAGGAAACATACTGTAAATAGTATAAGGAAAAAACTCGGTAAAAGATGTTAAAACTTACCGAGAATTTTGTCCATTTCAACGCCTTATTCAAGGCGTTGGTTGAGGGTGTTCTCCAGGTCTCGGATGGTGTCTGCATCTTTCTCAGCTTGGGAAGATGCACGGGACTCGGCAATCCCGACAGCCAGCTGGCTGGCCTCCAAGTCCTTCCAGAGCTTTACAGTCATCTTGTAAAGCTCCGAGTTCTCTTTGCGGAGGTTCTCGGTGTTGCCAGCATCTTCAGCGATTTGTTTGGCTTTCGCCAAAGAATATGAAAAGCAGGAAAAATGAAGAGTTTAAAACTCGGAAAATGACTTAGAAAAATTTCATCAAACAGCAGCGCGAATAAAAGAAATATTTACCTGCTGATTCCTTTAGCTGCTGCTGAACCGAGGCCAACTCCGAGTCTTTATCTTCAAGAATGTTAAGGAGAGTTTTAACCTCCTTACTCTTGATGGTAAGCTTGTTGAAAACTTCCATACTTTATTGTTTCGGCAGTTTGCTGAAACACAGAAAACGGAAAAGACACTTAAGTTATACAATAAGCAGGAATAAGAGAAAATCATCAAGTCAAAAAAGAATACATTGGCTACATGCTTGGGGGCTAGAGGTGTTTACCTGGCTCATTTTCTACAAACTTGCCAAGTTCTCGGTAATTCCTTCGCTTATTCTGCGAAGGTAATGCCGACATGGCAAAGGCCGTCTTGAATGACCTCGCGAGGCGAGAACACGTAATTATTCCTAACTATAAGTCTGCTTTGCGGCCAGGGACGGATTAATGGAGCACGAGCGAAATATTTCTTCGCCCACGAATGAATATATCCGTGTTCGTCGAAACAGTTTTCTTTCTTTACCTTAAACTCAGAGTCAAATTGGGGATGGGCTCCTCCTTCGGAATGTTAGAAGGACCACCCTTTTTTGGCACCGCCATTTCCCTCGCGTCCCAATCAAACGCAACGGAATGGCTGGACTGCAAGGGATATTCTGCATCCCTGGCAGCTGAGTTTTCTTCCCCAGCCGCGGTCGGGATATCCTGCGCAGTGGCGGGAGATGGCTTCAATCCCCTGTGCGCAGTGACCTTGTGCTTCTTCTGGCCCTTTCCCTTCAAAGTTGTAGGAGCAAGGCTAGGAAAGAAAAGGGAAAAGACATCCCGAGAAATAATATTCCGAGAAATAGGAAACATGTGATAAAAAAGCATAGAAATGAACAAGCCTGGGATTTTTACCTGGAAGTTGCGACGGCAACACCGTCAAGATCGATCACCTCTTGAGTGGCGGAAGACTTCTTGCATTTCTGTCCTCCTGCCTGGAAGTTGGCGCGAAGCGCGTCCAAC
This sequence comes from Alopecurus myosuroides, assembly GCA_028641055.1. Classification (NCBI taxonomy): domain Eukaryota; kingdom Viridiplantae; phylum Streptophyta; class Magnoliopsida; order Poales; family Poaceae; genus Alopecurus; species Alopecurus myosuroides. Next base: position 225,825,603 of record CM054058.1, read on the forward strand.
TCGGCGTCGGAGGCAAGCTCAGCCTCAGGAAGTTCGAGAAGGTGTGAAAAGAAACAAAGTTCGAGTAAGGAAAAAATCCTAGAAAAAAGAAACTCAGTAAAATTCCCAAAGAAGATAAAACTATACCTTTGGAGCTGGGTTCTTTGCACGGTACATTTGCCGGCTCTCCTCGTATTGATCACGAGTATAAACCAGCTGGTTGAGCCGTTTCTTGAAGTCCTTCTTCGACAAAGATTTATCGGTTGCCCTCATCTTGTCGTCCGGGCCCGTGTATTCGCACATGAGCCGGGTTCCGCGGTAAGCCAATGGCTGAATCCGTCTTCCGAGCCAGCATAGAACGGTATTTGTGCCGGTAAGAGGAGGAGTGGCGGAAACAAGTTTGGCAATTCGCCTCTTGATCCTCATGAGATCAGGAGGCAGAGTCTGGACCTCATCCACTTCCCAATTGGCTTGGGGAGTGGCCGCGGAATTGACGAAAGGTGGAATGTCCGTTTCCTTTCCGGGAAATGGGACATCTGCATGATAGAAAAAGGAGCCCGTCCAGAATTTGACAGACTCCGAGGTTTTGATTTCGGAAACCAATCCTCCCTAAACCTACAGAGGGTCAAGGAGATGGTCCCGCATGTCGTAAGGGTGCCTTCGGAGGGATCGCGTTTCACTTCGAAGCAATACTACCAGAAATCTAATCTAGGTTATATTCCTAGATACTCCTCGAACAGGGCCTGAAACCCGGCTAGATAAGAATGGATTTTGGGGGAAGGTTGTGCAGCTGAATCCTATAGCGATCTAGGATTTGGAGAAAAACGGCGGATGGCGGAAATCCCATACCTCGATTTATGTGGGAGGCAAGGAGAACCCGTTCATCGGGTGCTGGAGACGGCTCGGTGTCGTCTTCATTGTACCGCCATTTGTCTTTTACGACAAACCCTTCATTCTTGAGAGCCGGAAGAAGGGACGGGAGCACGTTACAATGACTCCAATTCCCGGCGTTTCTTCGCCTTCTTCTTCACCTCCGGTGGAGCCCGAAGCGGCAACCTCCTCGCCGCCGAGGGCGACGTTTTCTTCCGCGGGCTCGGTGAAAGGGGCGGGTTGAGTAGCTACGGACGATGACGGTGGCGCGTTTCCGGTCGTGGGGGGCAGATCCCCGCGAGCCGGGTCGCTGGCGGCTGATGCTTGCAGAGTTGATGAAGTTGTTGGAAACCCCAAGAGGAGGGTGTCATGAGCAAGTGGCAAGAATTTCCCTCAGTTAAGAACCAAGGTTATCAATCCAGTAGGAGGAAGAGAATCTCAGGAAGGTTGATGCCACTGACGGTGGTGCTGGTGCTTCACCGGTGTCAGCAACAACGTGGAACCTGGACACAACACAACCAAAATACTTTGTCCCAACGGTACAGTGAGGTTGTCAATCTCACCCGTCTTGCTGAAAACAAAGATTAGACGTATAGTGTGGAAAATGATGTATGCTTGCAGTAAGTAAAGAAGCAGGAAATAGTTGTGGTTTGTTTAATAGTGTGGAAAAATTGACCGAGGTTCATAAGTTCACTAGTGGTGTCTCTCCAAAAAAGATAGCATGATGGGTGAACAAATTACAGCTGGGCAATTGAAAAATAGAGGTTGCATTGTAGTGCACATGTATGACATGAACACTCCTATGATATTTAGTGCGGGCATTACAACAATATACATAGACCAAAATCCATCTGCATCTATGACTAATAATCCACCCTCAGGTTATCATCCGAACCCCCTTAGGTATTAAGTTGCAAGCAACAGATAACTGCATTAAACAAAGTGTGTAATGTAAGCAATGATTATGCACACGGGCACTCTCACCGCTATTTTCTCCCTAATGGCAACATCACATCCCCCCTTCACGTTTCTGTCACTCGAGCAAGGTTGTGAGGAGGCATGAACCCACTATCGAGCATAAATACTCCCTCTTGGAGTCACTACAACTACTTGGCCAGAGCAACCAGTGGCAACGGAAAGCATGCAAGATCACAAATAGCATATGTAAATAAAGACTATAATCAACTTGTCATAAGTTCAATATTCTTAGGATCCCAGCAAACACAACATATAGAATTACATAAGATCAATCTCGATCATGATAGGTGATGCACTTTGTTGGGAACCCCAAGAGGAGGGTATGATGAGCACCGCGGTAGGAGTTTTCCCCTTAGTTAAGAACCAGGGTTATCAATCCAGTAGGAGAAAGAGGACCTTCGGAAGGTTGATGCCACTGACGGTGGTGCTGGCACTTCACCGGTGTCAGCAACAACGTGGAACCTGCACACAACACAACCAAAATACCTTGCCCCAACGGTACAGTGAGGTTGTCAATCTCACCGGTCTTGCTGAAAACAAAGATTAGACGTATAGTTTGGAAAACAGTGTATGCTTGCAGTAAGTAAAGAAAGCAGGAAATTGTTGTGGTTTGTTTAACAGTGTGAAAAATGGACCGGGGCTCATAGTTTCACTGGTGGTGTCTCTCCATAAAACATAGCATGTTGGGTGAACAAATTACAGCTGGGCAATTGACAAATAGAGGTTGCACTGTAGTGCACAATATGACACGAAAAATACTATGATATTTAGTGCGGGCATTACAGCAAGATACATAGACCGACATCCATCTGCATCTATGACTAATAATCCACCCTCAGGTTATCATCCGAACCCCCTTCGGTATTAAGTTGCAAGCAACAGATAATTGCATTAAACAAAGTGTGTAATGTAAGCAATGATAATGCACGCGGGCACTCTCACCGTTGTTTTCTCCCTAATGGCAACAACACATCCTCCCCATTCACGTTTCTTTCACTCGAGCAAGGCGAAAAGGAGGCATGAACCCACTATCGAGCATAAATACTCCCTCTTGGAGTCACTAGCAACTACTTGGCCAGATCAACCACTAGCAACGGAAAGCATGCAAGATCACAAATAGCATATGCAAATAAAGACTATAATCAACTTGGCATAAGTTCAATATTCATCGGAACTTAGCAAACAAAGCATATATAATTACATAAGATCAATCTCGATCATGATAGGCAGCTCACGAGATCTAAACATGGAGGCATATGAGGAGAATAAAACCATCTAGCTACAGATACGAACCCGTAGTCCAAGGATGAACTACTCTAGCATCACTCCGGAGGCAGGCATGGTGATGTAAAAGCCTCCGGTGATGATCTCCTCTCCGGCAGGGTGCCGGAAACAGCTTCAGAACCCCCCTGATCTAGGGTTGACGGTGACGACGGATGCGGAACTTTTCGGGGATTTTGATCAAGTGTCTAGCATTTTCCATCCGTGGGGCTTAAATAGGCGAAAGGACAAAGGCGGTGGAGCTCTAGGGGTCCCACACCCATAGGTGGCGCGTCCAGGGGGACCCGCGCCACCCTATGGTGTGGCCCCCTGTTGCCCCTCTTCGACTCATCTTCGGTGTTCTGGATGCTTCCGGGGAAAATAGGAACTTCGGGCTCTGTGGGGTCCAATTCCGAGGATGTTTGCAGAACAACTTTTCTGAAACCAAAAACAGCAGAAAACAAGGAATTGGCACTTGGCATATTGTTAATAGGTTAGTCCCGGAAAACGTATAAAAATGCTATAAATAAGGGAGAAAACAAGTAGCAATTGGCAAAATATAATCATGGAGCATCAGAAATTATAGATACGTTGGAGACGTATCAAGCATCCCCAAGCTTAGTTCCTACTCGTCCTCGAGTAGGTAAACGATAAAACAATAATTTCTGAGGTGACATGCCACTAACATAAACTTTATCAATCTAATGTAAAATCATATGCATGCTGAGATCATAAAACTTTAAACAAAGGAACGATAAATAAAACTATAATAATAAAGCATAGCAATTAGTTTGCATCACGAAGAGTAACTCAAATAAAGGATCATGAATAATAATGCAAAGAAAGGTAAATGTTTGTTTCAGGTATAGATAAAGCATGGCAAAGTGATATTTTGTTAGTCCTTAAGAGTGAGGCAAAACATAAATGCCAGGATACCTTCAAAGTTCATGAGGAAGACTAGAACAAATAATTTAAGAACAAATGATATCACATCATGAAGTAATTATTGATTCTTATGGGACAAATGCACATAGAACTCAGAATGGAAAAATGCTCTCTCAACTATGCATAAAGTTAGAAGATGGAGACTCAACATAAAAGTAAAAGAAAGGCCCTTCGTAGAGGGAAGTAGGGATCACTCATGTGCTAGAGCTTTTATTTTATTAAACAGAGGTATAAAAAGTTTGACACTGAGTGTCTATATTTTGGGAGATGTATGCTAATGTCAACAAATGGTAAACAGAAAATACAGTATGTCACAAGCCAACTAGATTCACAAGAGCGGATCCCGTGGTGAAGGACGCAAATGGTGTAGAAGGTCATCCCTCTTTCTCTTTTGTTTACACAATTATGATTTGACTGATAAATCAGGGGCAAAAATAGTGAAGAGAATTTGTTTGCATTAATTTGGGGCTGGGCACCCCGCTGCCAGCTCTTCTATAATTTGGATATGCAGATGAAGACACTAGTCCAGGGTATGAAATCCAATCAACAAGTGAGATAAAGATTCTCTATTTACGTCCTCAAGAGCAAAAACATGAACATAAAGCAGGAGTAATTTTGGAGGTTTTAAAGGTAACACATGAGCAATTTACTTTGGAATGGCAGTTAAATACCACATGTAGGTAGGTATGGTGGACCCAATGGGAAAAACTTTGGTTTAAGGGAGTTTGGATGCACGAGTAGAGCTCATACTCAGTACAGGTGGAGGCTAGCAAAAGACTGGGAGCGGCAAATCAAGAGAGCAAAAGAGCCATAATCATGCATAGCGACATAAGCATCATTAATTAAAACATAAGCAGTATCACAAGTTCAAAAACTAAGTGGTCATGGAGGCTATTCGTGACTGGTTTGTAGTCATAAACATGGTGTGAGCATGCGCCAAGTCAACCAAATAAAACATTCGAAAGAGAATACCATATATTGATGCTTTACTATGACAAGAACAACTCATGAATCTTTCAATACATATTAAACACTCTCAGCTATTTGAGCTAATCATTCTACTCAATAACCACAAGGCTTTAAAACTAAAATAACATTTAGCATGGCATGAAAAATTCCTAGCCACAATCTATACAAGCTTCTACTAGTATTGTTATAAATTCTACTTCAAGCAGCAGTTTTCTTTCTCCCAACAAGCACCATACAAAACAAGCTTTAACAAAAATACTATTTATGATACATCAAGCAAACATGAGAGTACTCACATAACACTACTAAAAACTAACAGCTCTAATAAGAGATGCATGCAAAACAGGAGCTAAATAAATGCAACAGCTAGACATAGATTAAGAATACAACGTATTCTCATGAAAAAGCGGAGCATGTCACTCTCCAATAAAAGAATTCTGGGGTCCAACCAAGCTTATTGAAAAAGTAAAAACAAACTGAAAGCAAAAGCAAAAGCAAACTGAAAACAAAAATAAAAGACGCTCCAAGTAAAGCACATAAGATGCGACCGAATAAAAATATAGTTTCACTAGGAGTGACCTGATAATTTGTTGATGAAGAAGGGGATGCCTTGGGCATACCCAAGCTTAGGCGCTTGAGTATTCTTGGAATTTGCTTGGATGTACCACCGGGGCATCCCCAAGCTTAGGATTTTCACTCTTCTTGATCACATCATATCATCCTCTTCTCTTGACCCTTGAAAACATCCTTCACATCAAAATTCTCACAATCTTTGTCACACCCAGACTTCTAGAGGATACTCGCAGTTCCGTTGAACAGTAGTTGATTGGATTACGGGGCTTACCGGCACCCGCATCTCTTACGAGTAGGCCAACACACGTATGTGTGACAACCAACCCCTACTGTTCATCGTCTACGTAAACCATCCCATAGAAATCAGGATACTACCATTGACGTACTTCATACCATACACACATGGTACGTCAACGGCGTTTAACAGAATGATAGCACAACATATCTCTAAGACACAAATAAATAGAAATAAGTTGCAAATAGCTCTCACTAGAGCAGAGATAGCAAACACAATCATCCAGAGGACACATGTCCCAACATATCATCATTACATCTCAGCGGAAGCATTCAAAAGGTCTGAGTACAGACAAAATCCAAATAGGCCTAAGAGGCCGGAAACGAAAAGACGGAGCCCATCCACGATGTCTCGGATCCTGCCCAGGTCCGCTATCTACTCGTCAGCAGCCTCATCAAACTCCACGTAGTAGCCATCACGGGGATCCTCGTAAGAGTAGTCTGCGGAAACCACAGCCCCAAAGGGGTCAGTACATAAACGTACTGGCAAGCAAGACTCACAGTTCACCAAAGTGTACACCGTCAACACCAAGCACAGATGCTTTGGGTTCAACGGAAGAAAGGGGTTACAAAAGATGCGGCAGCTGGCTGCACTAACCAACTACAGATACATACTACAACTTCCGGCTAACGGAAAGGAGATAAGATAGCGTATCGTAACCAACTATAACTAACTCCAAACAAACCCATCCTGGATCTCGCCCCTTATCCAAAGAAGCAATCCGAGGATAACTCACACAGTTGGATTAATGATGGTTCAAGTTATTGTGTCGATAAAACTATTACTACTCAAGTTATCATTAGTTAGGTGTAAGTTGTTCTGAGTACTTGTTAGCCAGTACTTTCACCAAGTTAACCATAACCGCGGAAAACACGGCTTCTCGAGAAGATTTATCCCTGCAGGGGTGCACCAATTTGGCCGTACACGTAAGAATATCCCGCCAGACGGGAATCAAACCCACCAAGCGAGGCACTCTACACAACTCAACTCTTCTTCGCATCAAGCCCAAAGAACCACGTGCTGTGCGTGCGCGGCTAATCGAGCCCCACGAAGAAAAGGGGACCCTCATAGCACTCTAAGACCATGCCGCCCTAAATGCCGACTACAAAAGTTCCACCCTGGCCTCGGGTTCGTACATGCATATGAGTGCATCAAATGGAAAGCCCGAACTAAGTGTGGCGATTTGGACGAGATGCGAATCGAATCAAATTGAGGGGGGCGCCCATACACGCTTCCCACATGCGGTTAGTGCGCTCGTCATGGATCAGTAGACAAGACTCTTTTCCTAATTAGGGTCGACACTAGCAGGCCTCAAAACCACGCCGGGCCTCCTGCCGGTGCCTTATCAGCAAATTATTATTACCTCAAAATTAACAGGTTGTTGCTTAACATCGAGCCCCAGAACATAAATGAATATAGTAACAGAAAGTAACGGGTAACAGACTCGAGCAAAACAACCCTAAGCATGCTAGTAAGACACGGGCAACAAGCAACGGGGTTATACGTGTGGAGGTGAGGCTATATCAACGTTAAAGGATAACATGTGATAGGTTCGTAACAGAAGCAACGATTCATAAGGCTAGCAGAAATAGACAACGGAAAGTATCGGTAACCAATGTTGAAAGGAACACAATGGTTCATGTGAGTGAATACTTTCCTGCAAACTCAGCAGCCTGGTACTGAGCTAGATCCTCAGAAGGGGTGTCGTAAGTATCATCTGTCTCAACGTCGTCGTCTATTCGAGAAGAAGCAAACAAACAACGCAGAGAGATAAAAAATCAATAACATGGCATAGTGCACAATCATGGGATGATGCATGACCATTTAATTGATGCATCAAAATTAAACTAGTTGGCATGGTAACATAACATAATCAAATGGACCCACATGCAATTTGGGATTGCATATGGAAAGCCCATGAATTATGGTTGAAACAATTGTTTTACAACTAACCAATAGGTGAAAGTGGATTAGTATGATGCATGGATGAGGAAAACAGAAAAATAACAACAATAGAAACAATTTAAAATAAGGTTTACCAAGTTTGGAATTTTATTTATTAAGTTATGAAATTTTGGTTCCTTAAAGGTGTTACACAAGCATTTGTTGTTTTCACCAATTTAAATTGTCCAAAATAGATAACAAAGTTCATATTTGGAAAGAGCACAAAATTTTAGGTGGATTACATGTTTCAATTATTGAAAAAGGAATTAAGATGAATTATTTATGAATTAAACAAGTTAAGCAAGATTTAAATGAATCAAATTCAAGTATGAATTTATTTGAATTTTTATTTGTTCAAAACATTAATTCAAATTCATAGTTGAAAAGTTTATACTTTTCTAGTTTGAAAATATATTTTCTAAGTTCAAAAATAATTTAATTTGAGCAAGTTATGAATTTAGCAAATTTAAATGATTTAATCAAGGTTTAAATTATTTAAGCCATTTTAATTATTCAAATCATGAAACAAAATTTATATTTGAAAAGGTGGTTCAAAATGGCATGGAAAACATATTTTATTTGTCTGATTTGAATTAAGTTTGAATTATTTATGGAATTAACCAAAATTAAGATGATTTGTTTGAATTTGAAATTTGAATGCATTTGAAATGTTCAAAACAGAATACAAATGTTTTAAATAGGTAGAGAATTTAATTTGGTTCAGCAAACATATTTTATTTGCATGATTTGGATTTAGGAATTAAAAGTTATTGGCATTTTAAAATTAAGGACCAATCTGTAATAGAAAGGACTTAAATTTAAAAGAAAAAGGGCAGAAAAATCTTTTCTACCTCGCAGTGGCTAGCCACAGCCACTGACGAGGGGGCCCTGGGCCAGCGTGGCCCGCGTGTGTGCACGCGTGGCAGCACAGGCCACTGACGAGTGGCCCCTGCCTGTCAGCTGCTCGCGCGAAAAAATTGGGGTTTTTATTCGCGAGCGCAGGGCTCGAACCCTGGTCTCAGCGCTGCGTGCAGTGGGGAGTTACCACTACGGTGTGCGATTCAGTTTTGACAGAAAGGGATGCGCGGACAGGTTAAGGTTCCGATAGCGTCAGTTTACTGAAGATGAGGTTCAGTTAACTGACAACGGCGACGAGACGGTGGTTGCCGGCGGCGTTCTGCGTGCTGCCCGTGCTCGTGTGCGTGTGCAAAGGAATTGGCGTGCTCGCGGGCGTGCAGAGAGGGAACAGGAGGGGGAGGACACGGTGCTCACCTCGAGGGACAGAAGGAGGAGCAGGCTAGGGCAGAGGTGGTCGCCGGCGACAGCTGCGAGGACGGCGGCGGCGATGTGGGCGTTCCCAGCAACCGTGGAGGTGTCGATGAGCTCGAGGGAGGTGAGGGAACTTGGTTCCCGTGGTTAGCCAGAGGGAATACGCGGTGTACCGGCAGCGATCATCGCGGGTTCAGAAGGGGGAGCTCGGGTGAGGTTCAGAGATGGGGGATTTTGCCGGTAGAGAGAGGGAAGCGACGGCGCAGCTCGCGGGAGGAGGTGGAGGCTAGGTTAGGGTAGCTCGGGGGGCCTAGGGGGTAGTTTTATAGGGGGCTAGGGCGCACGGTGGCCGTCTGCTCACGACGGCGTCGACGTGGAGGTGCTCGATGGCGTGCCGTACAGGTTGACGACGACAGGCGAACCGGTAAGTGGCAGTGGGCTGGTTTGGGTGGGCTGGGCCTGCCGACTGCCTGCCCTACCCCTCTCTTTCTATTTTTTTTTGTTCTGTTACTTTTTTTTTGCTGAAATAGAAATAGGAAGAAAGAGATAGGTTTTTGGGTTAGGAAAATTTAGTGATAAATTTTTATAGGATGTTTATTGCAACAGCAACATTGCAAAGTTTTTGTTTTCAAAATATTTGATTCATGTTGCTGTTTGGAAAATAAATGAATTTAATTGAATATTTGAATTAAGTGATTGATTGAACTTAAACAATTTAAAAGCCTTTTAAAATTCATGTTTATTTGAAACAATAGATTTGGAGTGATTTGTAATTTCCATAATTTACAAATGGTTGCTGTTTGTAATTTGCAATTGAATTTGAATATCATTTGAATTAAGTGAATTATTAAAAGCCATAATTTTAAATAATTTGAACCTTATGGTTTAATGGAAACAAATGGATGTTTTATTTGAACTTTTTATTTGGAAAATTGTAACATAACAAGTATGAAACAAAGGTTTGAATATTGTTTGAATTTCAATTGTGAAAACAAAGGAAAACAGATGCAAACCAAAAGGAAAACAAATGCAATGATTAAGATGCCATGATGCAAAACAATAAATAAACAAGAAGCAAACACTCTAGGGTGGTTTTCATACTTGGGATGTTACAAAACGCCCCCCCTTGAAGGAATCGCGCCCCAAGATTCCTATTGAGAAGAGAAAAGGTCCGGATACTTCTTGCGAAGATCCTCTTCGGTCTCCCACGTTGCCTCTTTATCGGAATGATGGGACCACTGCACTTTCAAGAACTTGGTGCTCTTGTTGCGAGTCTTACGCTCGGTCTCATCGAGAATACGAATAGGGTGCTCCTCATAAGATAGATCATCTTGCAGTTCAATGGAATCATGATCAACTGCACGATCTGGATCTTTGAAACACCTCTTGAGCTGTGACACGTGAAACACATCGTGCACCTTGGATAGTTTTTCTGGAAGTTCAAGACGATAGGCATTTTCCGCATGCCTTGAGAGAATGTTGAAAGGACCAATGTATCTTGGTGCAAGCTTTACTTTCACACCAAAACGATGAGTGCCTCTGAGGGGAGTTACACGGAGATATGCTTTGTCACCAGGTGCATAGATCATATCCCTGTGCTTGCTGTCATAGTAGCTTTTCTGACGAGACTGAGCAATCTTGAGATTGTCACGAATGATGCGAACTTTCTCCTCGGCTTCCTTAACAATGTCAGGGCCTAAGAGTGAACGTTCACCAGCTCCATACCAATTGATTGGACTCCTGCATCTGCGGCCATAGAGAGCTTCAAATGGTGCCATGCCTAGGCTTGCCTGGTAGCTGTTGTTGTAGGAGAATTCAGCATATGGAAGGCAATCCTCCCATTTCATGCCAAAGGAGAGACCACATGCTCTGAGCATATCCTCGAGAATCTGATTGACTCTTTCGACTTGCCCTTGAGACTGAGGGTGATAAGCTGTGCTGAACAGAAGTTTGGTGCCCAATGCTTCTTGAAAGCTTTTCCAGAAATGAGAAGTGAATATGCTTCCACGATCTGAGCTTATTTCCAATGGAACACCATGAAGAGGAACAATCTTTGCTGTGTAGAGCTCTGCTAACTGGCTAGCTGAGATTGTTTCTTTGACAACAAAGAAGTGAGCTACTTTAGTGAGACGATCAATAACAACGAAGATTGCATCGTTGCCCCTCTTGGACTTTGGAAAACCAGTGACGAAGTCCATTTCAATCATGTCCCACTTCCACTCAGGAATTTTCAGAGGTTGGAGAAGACCGGCTGTTTTCTGATGGACTGCCTTAACACGTTGACAAACGTCGCATTCAGAAACGTATTGAGCAATTTCACGTTTCATGCCAGGCCACCAATACAGTGTCTTAAGGTCCTGGTACATCTTTGTACTTCCAGGGTGTATGGAGAGAGGAGTTTCATGAGCCTCCTTGAGAATGATATCTTTGAGACTTTGAACTTGAGGAACTGCAATGCGTCCTTCGAAGAACACAGTTCCCTTGTCATCGATTGAGAAGGACTTAAATTTCTCCTTGCCTTCTTTGATGTGTTCTACCATCTTCTTGATTTCAGCATCACGAAGTTGTTCAGAACGAATCTTGTCCTCGAGAGTTGGACTGGCTGTCAAGTTTGCAAGGTACCCTTGAGGAACAAGACCAAGGTTCAGCTTCTGGAATTCTTCATGAAGTGGAGGTTGGCTTTCCATGATCATGAGATTATTGCAATACGACTTGCCACTGAGAGCATCGGCCATAACATTAGCCTTGCCTGGAGTGTAAGAAATGGTGAGATCAAAGTCTTTAATATTTTCAATCCATCTCCTTTGCCTGAGGTTTAGATCTGGTTGAGTGAAGATGTATTTCAGACTCTTATGATCGGAAAAGATTTCAGTGCGATTACCCAACAAGTATTGTCTCCATTTCTTGAGGGCAAACACATCTGCTGCAAGTTCAAGGTCATGTGTGGGATAATTTTGCTCATGTGCATTCAACTGACGTGAAGCATAAGCCACAACTTGACGTTCTTGCATAAGAACTGCACCTAGGCCTTGGAGAGAAGCATCACAGAATATCTGGAAAGGTTTGGTAGGATCTGGGCCAACCAGAACTGGTGTAGAAGTGAGTTTAGTCTTCAGGAGATTGAAACTTTCATCACATTGTGGAGACCAAACGAACTTCTTGTCCTTCATTGTGAGATCGGTGAGAGGTTTGGCAATCTTGGAAAAGTTTTGGACGAAACGACGGCAATAGCTAGCCAAGCCAAGAAAACTTCTTACTTGCTTCACCGTCTTTGGAGGTTTCCAATCAACAATTGCTTTAACCTTTTTTGGATCAATGGCTATACCCTTGGCGGAGATGACATGACCAAGGTAAGCAACTTCTGGAATCCAGAACTCACATTTGGAGAATTTGGCATATAGACGATGCTCGCGAAGTTTCATGAGAGTGAGACGAATATGTTCCTCATGCTCTTCCTCGGTTTTGGAGTAGACAAGGATGTCATCAAGATATACCACAACGAACTTGTCGAGGTATTCATGGAAGACAGAATTCATGAGTCGAGAGAATGTCGCCGGTGCATTGGTGATACCAAAGGACATGACGGTGTATTCATATAGACCGTACCGAGTGGTGAAAGATGTTTTTGGAATATCTTCCTTTCTGATCTTTATTTGATGGTAACCCATTCTCAAGTCCAACTTGGAGAATATTGAGGCTCCAGCAAGCTGATCAAAAAGATCATCGATACGAGGAATTGGATACTTGTTTTTGATGGTTTTCTCGTTAAGAGGACGATAGTCAACAACGAGTCTCTTTGTTTGATCCTTCTTCGCAACGAACAGAGTTGGGCAACCCCAAGCGGAGGAGCTAGGTTGAATGTAACCTTTTTCCATGTACATATCGATTTGCTCCTTCAACAATTTCAGTTCAGGAGGAGCTATCTTGTATGGATGCTTAGAGATTGGAGCAGTACCTGGTTCAAGCTCGATCACGAACTCAACTGCTCTGTCCGAAGGCATCCCTGGCAACTCTTCTGGAAAGACGTCAGGGAATTCACAAACCACCGGAACATTTTCAATTGCAGGAAGAGGTTTTGCATCGAGGGTGCACAGCTGAACATAACTTGAATCATTTGGAGAATAGACTATCTGGCCAGAAGGGTGGAACAGAGTTATTGACTTCTGAGCACAATCAATCGTAGCTTTATTGGCCTTCAACCAATCCATGCCAAGGATGACATCAATGTTAGAATTGCCAAGCAGTATGAGGGAAGCAAGGAATATGTGGCCTCCAATTAGAATTTGATTCCTGTGACTGATCTTAGACGTTTGCATAGTTGCTCCAGGGGAGTTTACTACTAGCGGGGAACCCAAACCAACAAAGGGGAGTTTAACTGTTGTCGCAAAGATCTTTGACACGAAAGAATGCGATGCTCCGGTATCAAACAACACTTTAGCTGGGTTAGAGTTTACGGGGAATGTACCGAGAACGACGTCAGGAGCTTCCTCAGCTTTGTCGATCTTGACATGATTCACCCTTGCGGTCCTCCCGACAGGCCTGTTGTTGGAGTTGAAGGCTTTAGGCGGGGGAGCACGCACCATTGCCTGGTTTGTGTTGGGGCGAGGTGTTGGTGGAGGTAGCTGCCTCTGCGTGCACTTTTCAGCGTAGTGCCCCGTCTGCTTGCACTTGTAGCAAGTGACGACACGAGGAGGCCCTGGCCTTGGCTGCCCCATCGAAGCCCTCTGATCATGCATCTGAGCAGGGTTGGGTGGGCGGGGAGCGAAGCCTGGAGAAGCTTGGGCATATGGAGCTCGAGTGACAGCACCATTTGGCACCCAGATGCGGCGCTTCTGCGGAGGGGTGGTCATGTTGGAGGAGGAACCACCCTCACGCGAGTGCTTGCGAGACTCCTCGAACGCCTTGCGCCCATTTTCTTCATTGAGCGCGGTGTTAACGAGCTCCTCGAAGTTGTTGGCCTTGATGTTGGTGAGGGCGTACTTGAGTTCCGGGTTAAAACCTCTGCGGAACCTTGCCATCTTCTTAGCCTCAGTGGACACCTCATCACCAGCGTAACGAGCGAGGCGATTGAACTCACTCTGATAGCCAATGACGTCCAGCTTGCCCTGCTTGAGTGAGCAAAACTCTTCACGCATCCTTTCCATGAGACCATCTGGAATGTGGTGCTTCAGGAAAGCTTCCTTGAAACAACCCCAGGTGATTGGATAGCCAGCTCTCATGGTCTGGTAGTTTTCCCACCAAGTAGCTGCCTGACCCTTCAGCAGATAGGATGCATACTTGACCTTGTCTTCCTCAGCAACGTGAGCAATCTCCAGAGCCTTAGCTATCTCACGGATCCAGTCATCAACATCCAGAGGCTCGCGTGTTGCCACGAAAGCTCTCGGGCCCAGACTCAGAAACTCCTTGATACTGACTCGTGGAGCATTCTGGTTGTTGTGCTGATTAGTCTGGAACTGGGCCATCTGTGCCATGACTTGGGTCATCTGAGTCAACAGCTCCGTGATTGGCGGTGGCTCAGGCGGGGTGTTCCTTGTTGGCGGCATCCTGAATAGACATGCATTTTAGCACAACAACAGAAAAGGATAGACTTGGAAACCGAAAGAGAGATTATTCCGACGCATGAATAGATAACCAACAGGTACATCATCACATGTTCAAATACATCAGAATATCCAACACACCACAAATGGTTCGAAAGCCAAAGGATAACTAAACATAGTTAAGAATGGATACATCGGTACTCCCATGCTCATCACGCAGGACGGCGACTAGGAGTACGGCGAGAGGTACGGTGAGGAGCACGCCCACGAAAGTAGGTAGAACGACGATCCACATAGATCTGACGTGGTCTGAGAGCGACTCTAGGTGTGGTGAAGTACATAGCGTGGACTCCCTGTGCTCCAAAGCGGGGAATCCCAGTGTAACCAGCACCAAGGTTGAAGAGTGGACCTCTGATCGGCTCGTAACCTCCAGCATCTGGCAGACGACGACCCACTGGCTGATCGAAACGTGCAAAGCGCTCATCTCCAACAAAGTCTGTGGTGTACGTCGCCAGACGAGTCAAAGCAAGGTAGAGCTGCTCTCTGACTGAAGCCAACTCCTGAGATAGTGTGCTGGCAACTGCGTCACTGTGCCTCACAAACTGAGCGGTGGTGTGCAGCCTGGAGTTATCATGCTCGTAGACATCCAAGTTGTCATAGAGAGTGAAGTGAGCTCCCTCCGAGGTGATGTAACCACGGGGGATGTGGCGATAGATAGAATCGTCAAATCCCCAGTAGTCAGCACGAAGGACGGTGAGACTCACATAAGCTGCCTGCTGCACAGCCATGTCCACTGTGGAACCTACTGTCTCGTAGCGGTGGACAACGCTCATGCCATCATCTGACAGAATGTAGACGATAGCCTGGTAGTAGGTCTGGTCAAACTCTCGTTGCTGCTCGTAGACCTGGTACTCTGGTGCCCAACGGAACCCCAGATAAGTGACCATGTCTCTCAGCATCTCCGGATAACCGGCAGTGCTCTTGCAACGAGTCATCCGAACCACCTGCGGGTAGAACCTGAGATCCATCTGCAGATGATCGGGGAAGTTTTAATTAGACGCCGGTAGAAGAACTGAAGTGGAAAGCAACAACAAGGTTTCAACGGACGAAAAGGATGTTGAGAAGAACAGGATATCGAAGCAACATCGGGAAACACGAGACCAAAACTCCTGAGGTACTACGGAAAAACCCATCCGGGCTTCTAAAGGATCAATATCTACTGCTTAAGGAATAGAGGATTTGCTTCCGGGGCTTACACGCCTCCGTTCTCAATCATGAGTAGGCAACATGATAAATCATGTCACAACCACCTCCATTCCTATGGTCTAGTAGATATAACTATCCTAGAGAAACCAGGATTCGTGAAAACCTAACTTGGAAGTTTAGGTGAGAAGAGAAAACAACGTTGCACTTCCTTACCAGAAAAGGGAGGGTGGGTGGGGAAAGAAATAAAATGGCAGAATTCCTACTCTCACGTTTCATTTTTCCTATATAGCTACAAAAATAGTTTCTAGACTCAACTGCGACCTAGTAAAAGGGATCCTACAGGCAGACAGGCTCTGATACCATTTGTCGCACCCGGACTTCTAGAGGATACTCGCAGTTCCGTTTAACAGTAGTTGATTGGATTACGGGGCTTACCGGCACCCGCATCTCTTACGAGTAGGCCAACACACGTATGTGTGACAACCAACCCCTACTGTTCATCGTCTACGTAAACCATCCCATAGAAATCAGGATACTATCATTGACGTACTTCATACCATACACACATGGTACGTCAACGGCGTTTAACAGAATGATAGCACAACATATCTCTAAGACACAAATAAATAGAAATAAGTTGCAAATAGCTCTCACTAGAGCAGAGATAGCAAACACAATCATCCAGAGGACACATGTCCCAACATATCATCATTACATCTCAGCGGAAGCATTCAAAAGGTCTGAGTACAGACAAAATCCAAATATGCCTAAGAGGCCGGAAACGAAAAGACGGAGCCCATCCACGATGTCTCGGATCCTGCCCAGGTCCGCTATCTACTCGTCAGCAGCCTCATCAAACTCCACGTAGTAGCCATCACGGGGATCCTCGTAAGCGTAGTCTGCGGAAACCACAGCCTCAAAGGGGTCAGTACATAAACGTACTGGCAAGCAAGACTCACAGTTCACCAAAATGTACACCGTCAACACCAAGCACAGATGCTTTGGGTTCAACGGAAGAAAGGGGTTACAAAAGATGCGGCAGCTGGTTGCACTAACCAACTACAGATACATACTACAACTTTCGGCTAACAGAAAGGAGATAAGATAGCGTATCGTAACCAACTATAACTAACTCCAAACAAACCCATCCTGGATCTCGCCCCTTATCCAAAGAAGCAATCCGAGGATAACTCACACAGTTGGATTAATGATGGTTCAAGTTATTGTGTCGATAAAACTATTACTACTCAAGTTATCATTAGTTAGGTGTAAGTTGTTCTGAGTACTTGTTAGCCAGTACTTTCACCAAGTTAACCATAACCGCGGAAAACACGGCTTCTCGAGAAGATTTATCCCTGCAGGGGTGCACCAATTTGGCCGTACACGTAAGAATATCCCGCCAGACGGGAATCAAACCCACCAAGCGAGGCACTCTACACAACTCAACTCTTCTTCGCATCAAGCCCAAAGAACCACGTGCTGTGCGTGCGCGGCTAATCGAGCCCCACGAAGAAAAGGGGACCCTCATAGCACTCTAAGACCATGCCGCCCTAAATGCCGACTACAAAAGTTCCACCCTGGCCTCGGGTTCGTACCTGCATATGAGTGCATCAAATGGAAAGCCCGAACTAAGTGTGGCGATTTGGACGAGATGCGAATCGAATCAAATTGAGGGGGGCGCCCATACACGCTTCCCACATGCGGTTAGTGCGCTCGTCATGGATCAGTAGACAAGACCCTTTTCCTAATTAGGGTCGACACTAGCAGGCCTCAAAACCACGCCGGGCCTCCTGCCGGTGCCTTATCAGCAAATTATTATTACCTCAAAATTAACAGGTTGTTGCTTAACATCGAGCCCCAGAACATAAATGAATATAGTAACAGAAAGTAACGGGTAACAGACTCGAGCAAAACAACCCTAAGCATGCTAGTAAGACACGGGCAACAAGCAACGGGGTTATAGGTGTGGAGGTGAGGCTATATCAGGGTTAAAGGATAACATGTGATAGGTTCGTAACAGAAGCAACGATTCATAAGGCTAGCAGAAATAGACAACGGAGAGTATCGGTAACCAATGTTGAAAGGAACACAGTGGTTCATGTGAGTGAATACTTGCCTGCAAACTCAGCAGCCTGGTACTGAGCTAGATCCTCAGAAGGGGTGTCGTAAGTATCATCTGTCTCAACGTCGTCGTCTATTCGAGAAGAAGCAAACAAACAACGCAGAGAGATAAACAATCAATAACATGGCATAGTGCACAATCATGGGATGATGCATGACCATTTAATTGATGCATCAAAATTAAACTAGTTGCATTGGTAACATAACATAATCAAATGGACCCACATGCAATTTGGGATTGCATATGGAAAGCCCATGAATTATGGTTGAAACAATTGTTTTACAACTAACCAATAGGTGAAAGTGGATTAGTATGATGCATGGATGAGGAAAACAGAAAAATAACAACAATAGAAACAATTTAAAATAAGGTTTACCAAGTTTAGAATTTTATTTATTAAGTTATGAAATTTTGGTTCCTTAAAGGTGTTACACAAGCATTTGTTGTTTTCACCAATTTAAATTGTCCAAAATAGATAACAAAGTTCATATTTGGAAAGAGCACAAAATTTTAGGTGGATTACATGTTTCAATTATTGAAAAAGGAATTAAGATGAATTATTTATGAATTAAACAAGTTAAGCAAGATTTAAATGAATCAAATTCAAGTATGAATTTATTTGAATTTTTATTTGTTCAAAACATTAATTCAAATTCATAGTTGAAAAGTTTATACTTTTCTAGTTTGAAAACATATTTTATAAGTTCAAAAATAATTTAATTTGAGCAAGTTATGAATTTAGCAAATTTAAATGATTTAATCAAGGTTTAAATTATTTAAGCCATTTTAATTATTCAAATCATGAAACAAAATTTATATTTGAAAAGGTGGTTCAAAATGGCATGGAAAACATATTTTATTTGTGTGATTTGAATTAAGTTTGAATTATTTATGGAATTAACCAAAATTAAGATGATTTGTTTGAATTTGAAATTTGAATGCATCTGAAATGTTCAAAACAGAATACAAATGTTTTAAATAGGTAGAGAATTTAATTTGGTTCAGCAAACATATTTTATTTGCATGATTTGGATTTAGGAATTAAAAGTTATTGGCATTTTAAAATTAAGGACCAATCTGTAATAGAAAGGACTTAAATTTAAAAGAAAAAGGGCAGAAAAATCTTTTCTACCTCGCAGTGGCTAGCCACAGCCACTGACGAGGGGGCCCTGGGCCAGCGTGGCCCGCGTGTGTGCACGCGTGGCAGCACATGCCACTGACGAGTGGCCCCTGCCTGTCAGCTGCTCGCGCGAAAAAATTGGGGTTTTTATTCGCGAGCGCAGGGCTCGAACCCTGGTCTCAGCACTGCGTGCAGTGGGGCGTTACCACTACGGTGTGCGATTCAGTTTTGACAGAAAGGGATGCACGGACAGGTTAAGGTTCCGATAGCGTCAGTTTACTGAAGATGAGGTTCAGTTAACTGACAATGGCGACGAGACGGTGGTTGCCGGCGGCGTTCTGCGTGCTGCCCGTGCTCGTGTGCGTGTGCAAAGGAATTGGCGTGCTCGCGTGCGTGCAGAGAGGGAACATGAGGGGGAGGACACGGTGCTCACCTCGAGGGACAGAAGGAGGAGCAGGCTCGGGCAGAGGTGGTCGCCGGCGACAGCTGCGAGGACGGCGGCGGCGATGTGGGCGTTCCCAGCAACCGTGGAGGTGTCGATGAGCTCGAGGGAGGTGAGGGAACTTGGTTCCCGTGGTTAGCCAGAGGGAATACGCGGTGTACCGACGGCGATCATCGCGGGTTCAGAAGGGGGAGCTCGGGTGAGGTTCAGAGATGGGGGATTTCGTCGGCAGAGAGAGGGAAGCGACGACGCAGCTCGCGGGAGGAGGTGGAGGCTAGGTTAGGGCAGCTCGGGGGGCCTAGGGGGTAGTTTTATAGGGGGCTAGGGCGCACGGTGGCCGTCTGCTCACGACGGCGTCGACGTGGAGGTGCTCGATGGCGCGCCGTACAGGTTGACGACGACAGGCGAACCGGTAAGTGGCAGTGGGCTGGTTTGGGTGGGCTGGGCCTGCCCACTGCCTGCCCTACCCCTCTCTTTCTATTTTTTTTTGTTTTGTTACTTTTTTTTTGCTGAAATAGAAATAGGAAGAAAGAGATAGGTTTTTGGGTTAGAAAAATTTAGTGATAAATTTTTATAGGATGTTTATTGCAACAGCAACATTGCAAAGTTTTTGTTTTCAACATATTTGATTCATGTTGCTGTTTGGAAAATAAATGAATTTAATTGAATATTTGAATTAAGTGATTTATTGAACTTAAACAATTTAAAAGCCTTTTAAAATTCATGTTTATTTGAAACAATAGATTTGGAGTGATTTGTAATTTCCATAATTTACAAATGGTTGCTGTTTGTAATTTGCAATTGAATTTGAATATCATTTGAATTAAGTGAATTATTAAAAGCCATAATTTTAAATAGTTTGAACCTTATGGTTTAATGGAAACAAATGGATGTTTTATTTGAACTTTTTATTTGGAAAATTGTAACATAACAAGTATGAAACAAAGGTTTGAATATTGTTTGAATTTCAATTGTGAAAACAAAGGAAAACAGATGCAAACCAAAAGAAAAACAAATGCAATGATTAAGATGCCATGATGCAAAACAATAAATAAACAAGAAGCAAACACTCTAGGGTGGTTTTCATACTTGGGATGTTACAATCTTCATTAGCAACATTAGTGAAATTAAAATAATCAATTCACATGGTTCAGTTTCAACATAAGTCTAACACTATAAAACACATTAGATACTGTCACAAATTCTTTAAAAACTCTTTTTCTCAAAAGAACACCAAAAGAAAGAGATTAAGATGCAAATGCGATAAATGGCAGAAATCTGTCAAAACAGAACGGCAGGTAAAGATTGATTTTTTCAGAAATCTTCTGTTGCTCAAATAAAAACGAGGTCTTCTAAGAAAGGTTGCGCATATAACTCAGGATTAAGCACAAAAAAGCTCAGGTCATTTTGAATTTTCTGCGATTTTTAACGAAATTAACAGGGGACAAGAGAAATCTATTTTCTGCGCAGAAATCCGAAATATAAGCTCAACTTTCCACTAGAGGATTTACTTGGCTCAACAAAAACTCAAAATAAAAGATACAGCGGGGTTTCTAAGGAAGTAGAAAACACCCAGGTGCAAAGCGCACCAAAGAAAACGAAGGAAAACGGGTTGAAAACGGCGAAATAAAACGGGTTGTCTCCCGGTAGCGCTTTTCTTTGACGCCTATCAGCTCGGCTTAAAAGAATGGAATCACGTGGATGTTCACATAATAAATATGAATTGACGAAAAACAGAGCATAATGAAGAAAATGTAAAACAAATTTAATTCTAACTCACTTCCTATGCATAGAAATCTTGTAACTAAATAAATTAAAGAAGCTAAAACTAGAAATCATGGGAAGGTAGAACAAGAGCAACTTCAAAACTTTCAACAAAAAGAGAGGTGTTTTAGTAACATGAAAAATCCTACAACCATATTTTCCTCTCTCATAATAATTTTCAGTAGCATGATGAAAAAACTCAACAACATAATTATCAAATAAAGCATGTTTTTCATCATCTAAAAGCACACAATTCATATCAAGCTCAAAAACAGTGGGATCAAAATTAAAAGTAAAGACCTCTTCTTTCCAACTTTTAGCTATAGAAAACAAAATGATTGGTCACTCTTAAAAGGTATAGGACACATTATAGCAATCATATTTTCAGTAGCATTATAATTTTTAACATCAAGTAACATAGGACCATCATCAAGAGCATTATCATAAGATTTATCCAAGTAGCATGGATTATCACACATAATAGTAGCAATATCATCCTCACAAGTTTCATTCATAGTAGTATCAAGGTCACAAGTATCAATTTCATCAAATAATGTATGAGTTCAAGAGTTACTATCATCACTTTCCTCCTCTTTTTCATCCAATGAGCTTCCAGATTCAACAATTTCTTCTTCCATAGGCTCCTGCAAGGTATCAGTTACTTCCTTAGGTTGTGATAATTTATTAAGATATTCCATTATGTAGTAATTACAATACTTTTAATTATCAAAGCAATATTCAAGTATAGCATAAATCTCATATTTATAAGGTGCATCATCAATACTTTCAAGCAAATAGGAAATTTCGAATGCACCCTTCCAAGCAATAAATTCTTCAATTTGTTCCACATCATATAATTCATAATTTACCTTAACATAAGAAGATATGGTAACATTATCATTATACTCACATTGAAAATGGAGGTGTTTATACGTCCTACAACAATAAGATTTATCAAAGCAATAAGTAACATTATAAGTAGAGCACAAGTTTTTAGCATAGTCATGCAATTTATTAATTTTCTCGCATAAGTGTATCCCTTTTTGTGACAAGCGGTGTTCCTTATAATTTTTTTGTTGTTCATCCGTGAACCCACCTTGCCTAAAATATCTAGTTTCAAAGACATCAAACATTAATAGCAATCATGACAAAGCAAAAATAACAACACATAAAAATACTTGAGTTGCCCTTTTATGCCATTTTTGTGTTTTTGATATAAAGAAAAGTAAAACAAGACAAAAATAAAAAAACAATAAACAAAATAAAGAGGTTGAGAGTGAGAGACCCCCCTTGCCAGAAGAGTTCTTCCTCCCCGGCAACGGCGCCAGAAATTCCTTGATGCTTGCAGAGTTGATGAAGTTGTTGGAAACCCCAAGAGGAGGGTGTGATGAGCAAGCGGCAAGAATTTCCCTCAGTTAAGAACCAAGGTTATCAATCCAGTAGGAGGAAGAGGATCTCAGGAAGGTGAAAGTAAAGTATGGGCACCTAGAGGGGGGTGAATAGGTTCTACGACCAATTTTAATTTTTCGTTTGATTTAGGCTTGACATAAAGATAAATTCTCTAGATAATGCGGCTACGGTGAATTTACCTATATGACAAGGATAATGATAAACACAATGCAAGCGGTAAGTAAAGAGAGTGAGGGAACGAGGTAACCAAAGTGAAGCACATGGATACGCGATGTATTCCCGAGTTCCTCCTTTTTAGGTGAGTACGTCTCGTTGGAGGGGTGTGAGCTCGCCATGAAGGCATACTCAACGCCACAAAGGCCTCACCCTATTCTCCGATGAACTTCCACCACAAAGGCCTAGTTCACCTTCCACTATTGAACCCCTTTGAGGCGGGGATCGAGTCCTTTACAAACAAGCTTGGGGCACACACCCACAACCAAATTGGGGGCTCCCAAATCTTCTTGAAACACCAACAAGAATCAAGATGCCTAGGTTCTCCACAAGAGGAAACCCTAGGCTAGATCCCTTGAGATAGAGAGGGGGAAATGAAGAACGACTCGGTGAAGATGTAGATCGGGGCCTTCTCCTTCAATCCTCCAAAGATCTTCAAGATTGGGTGGAGGGATTGGGAGATATGAGGGATTTGGTGAGCTCTTAAATGCTAATAAATGCTAAGGGAAAAACTAGATCTTGAGGAAGAAGAGGAGGGGTATTTATAGCCCCTCCTCACAACTAGTCGTTGTGCAGGATTTTTGGGACCGGAATATCCGGTCAGTCCATCTTCTCGAATCCTGTTGACTTTAACCGGATTATCCGGTTGCCCGCGAATAATCCGATTCAAATAATCCGGCTCGCTTCTGAAACATGCAAGCAGCTGTACCGGATATTCCGGCTCCTCCCGAATAATCCGGTACAAATAATCCGGCTCCTCCGGAATAATCCGGTACAAATAATCCGGCTCGCATCTGTCAGAAATTCTTCCAGTCCTTAGTCGTTTTCGAGCAAACACACAACAACCGGAATATCCGTTCCGAGATGAATAATCCGGATCAAATAATCCGGCTCATCTCTGTCCGGAAATGTTCCAGAAATCTCCAGACCGGAATATCCGGCTCCTGCGAATAATCCGGTTCCAAATAATCCGGTTGCCTTCTGTCCTAAATCTCCCAGGCCAAACTTCACCGACTTTTCGGTGATCGATGCCGATGTTAAGTGTAACACATGCACGCTAAACACCTCGATAAATAATGTACTTAGTATTGTTAACTAACACACAAAACACCGGGAAAACGAAATGCACTTTCAATCTCCCCCTTTGGTGTTAGATGACAATACTAAGATTTGCAATAAAACCTTGACTAGAACATGTTTGAAACAAAATGAGAATGTCTCCCCCTATCTATATGCATACCTTTTGTTTGCCTCAAATGCAAATAGATGCAATAATATACGGGGAGAAATTCCAAAAAGTAGCAAACATGCCAAAGAACCAACCTCACAAACATGATGAGAATAGGATAAAAGTATATACCTTGTGCGTAGGGATGATAACCAATAATAACCAAGCACAACAATAGATAATATCCTTAACATATAAGATAGAGAAACATATAGCCACCAACATAGATAATCCATGATAATATCCAAGATAACCAACATAGTAACCAACATAGTCTCACACACGATAACACATAATTTTAAACGGGATAAAAACGAACTAAAATGGACACAAGCTCTTAAGAAATGATAAAAGCATACGCTTGTGCCCGAACCCATGCAAATCCCGTAGTCTAGTAGTTACTTCTCCCCCTTTGGCATCGAGACACCAAAAAGGAGAGGAATAACTAAGATAACGTCCCAACACAGTCTAATCATCAGAATGCTCAGAGGACTCGCCAGCAGACTCCTCGGACTCTCCCTGTGCCTCGCACTCATCCTCAGAGTCAACATCATCCTCCTCATCATCCTTAGCAGCAGTCCTGGAAGTGGTAGCCTGTGTGACCCGGAGAGCCTCCTCAATGCGCTCCCAAGGGGTACGATCATCAACAGACCAAGCAGAGTAAGACTGAGCAACAAGAGGAGTAGGCAGATCACCAGTAGCACCACTCACGTGGTGAAGAATCTGACTCTATGAACTGGACAACTTAGTGTCGCTGCAATAGGCCCTGTACTGCTCCTTATGTATGTCCACCTTCATGCAGAGCACATTGCGCTGAAACCAGGAGAGCTTTCTGATATGGCGCATAGTGCTAGAACCAGGAGTGGATGTGGGCTGAGCACTAGAAGAGGGCATACCCCCATAGAGGAACCACCCTCAAATGGAGGAACAGGAGCAGCAGGAGTGGTCTTCTTCTTCCTCTTGACATACAGCTTCTTCACCTTGTGCTCAACCATGGGAAGCTCAGCAAAATCCCTCTGCATCACATCCTTGATAAGCATCATGATGTACGGACCGTAGGGAATGGTGTTCCCACCAATCATAGCAGTGTACAGCTCGTGAAAAATGATGTCCATAACATCCACAGTATATGAAGCAGTCGAATCCTCATCTTCCATGCACTCCTTAGCCAGAATGAGAAGGTTGCACAAAGGAGAGGTGAGAGCATCATTATTACCTCCAATCGACACCAAGAAGGATCTGAAGATGCGCACCAGCTGATCATAGAGGGGAAGAAGCCCCTCAATGCCTCCAACAGTGAATCCAGGTGCATATAACTCAGACATGAACATCTCCCTCCGAGGTCTCTCTACCTCATGCACACGGCGACCAACAGGAGGATGAGAGCAGAAGCTGTATCCAAGCAGACGAGCCAGACGGTGAAAAGGAACCTCACAAGGAGTGGACTCAGTCATCCACTTGAGGCAGCAAACCCGATCCTTACTGAACACCAGAGTAGACATAAACTGAGTGACGAGCAGAGTGTTGTAGTTGCACTGGGTCTCCATGAGCTTCACAAGACCGAACCTCTCAACAATACTCGCGGCATCAGCAAACTCCTCCTTCTCCTTGATGGCAGCAAAGTCAAATGGGTGCATCTCTCGGATAGGGAACTTGAAGTCACAATGAATATCAGCATAAATGTAAGACTGCTCCAAGTTCCGGAAACGAGAATCACAAGCAGCATCTCAAGGAGAGAGGTAGACATCCTTCTGCCTGAGCACAGAGAAATCCGGAACAGTGATGTCGGTCTTATAGTTGAGCCGGGTCTTCCTCTTGTGCCTAGATGAAACCTGCTTCTTGGGGCGCTTGCTCGAACCCCTGTCAGAACCACCTGTGAAACAAGACAATAGAAGGATAGCAACGGGGATGAGTGCACGTATGTCAAGCAACAGATGAAACATGCATACAAACAATAGAAAAGGTTCCAGGTATTAATCTAGGTTGAAATCTAGCAAGGATTATTTTTTAGCTGTTTTTCAAAAGGTACAGGAAACAGCCGGATATTCCAGTTCAGAACTGAACCGGATATTCCGGTGCACCCGGATATTCCGGTTCAATCGTGGACCGGATATTCCGGTACTGTGAAAACATCACACAAACAATCTCAATCTAGAGTTCAAAAGTAGATCGGTGACAAGTGAATCTAATCTATTGTAACTAGCATGCAATGGGAACCCTAGGGAACAATTTCTACCAAGCATTGACAACAAAAACTCAGATCCATGGAGTGGTATGGTTATAGCGCCAAGATTCAACGAGATTGAACTTTACCGGATTCCATGGACAACGATGCTTGGATGGAAACGCTCCCAAGGACGAGGGGAAGCAGATCTAAGCCAAAGCTTGAAGATCCCGCGGAGGAATCAGCCCGGGAGGCCAAGAATCGGTGCGGCGGTGTTGTGGGGTGGAGGAGAGGAGTTGGGGAAGTTTGAACCGGATATTCCGGTACAACCGGATATTCCGGTCCAAAACTGGACCGGAAATTCCGGCTGCCTACTGATTCGAAAAGTTCCTCGTTTCAACGGACGACATAAGTGCTAGAATAAGATGGCTATGTGGTAGAATGGCTTACGTTTAGAAACACCGAACTGAGAGTAGTACTTATCCCTCTCAAAAGTAAGAATCAAACAAACAAAAGACCAATTGAGTGGGATTTTCCTACTAAAGAACACTTAGAAGGGAAAACGAAAAATGCAATGAAATATCAAATAAGTCCCAACTAAGATCCAACTCTTCAAATGAGAAGAGCTTGGTGGCCTAAGCCACCATGTAAGAGTTCATGGTATGCAACCGCGAAGATATATCTTGGGGACATTGCCATTACTCGACATTGAAGCTCACAAT
The DNA here is from genome assembly GCA_028641055.1 of Alopecurus myosuroides. NCBI lineage: Eukaryota > Viridiplantae > Streptophyta > Magnoliopsida > Poales > Poaceae > Alopecurus > Alopecurus myosuroides. The sequence goes on from CM054058.1 coordinate 225,852,616, forward strand.
TCAACATTAGAAAAAGAGAGATAACAATGAATTTTTGCTTTGGGCATAATGGGGGGAGGGAGAACCCAATGTGTTAGGATAACACTCCCCCTATGTCCATGCCTACACCTAAACTCGAACACGTTTCAACTATAGGGGTGTGTGAGTCAAATTCCTAGAATCAATCACATTTAGTTCATTCCTCAAGAACAAGAATCTTGCATCATCAAGTGGCTTCGTGAAAATATCCGCAAGATTGTCCTTGGTGGGCACATAAGATAGTGCAATATCTCCTCTTGCCACATGGTCTCGAATGAAGTGATGGCGAATCTCAATGTGTTTGGTCCTTGTGTGTTGCACGGGATTGTATGCAATCTTGATGACACTTTCATTGTCACACAAAAGAGGCACCTTATCCAAATGAACTCCATACTCCTTGAGAGTTTGCCTCATCCATAGCAATTGAGTGAAATCACTTGCGGCGGCTACATACTCGGCTTCGGCGGTTGAGAGACATATGCAATTTTGCTTCTTGGTGTTCGATGGATTTTTGTATTGAGTCCTAGAATTCCTCCCAAAATACTGGTGATAGTATTATTCAGAAGATAGTAGTAGTTCAACGCGCTCGTTTTAACCTACGAGAGTTAATCGTTAATTAACCTCATTAACTGGCAGATCGCAAGATTTTATTTGATAGCCAGATAGGCATGGCAATGTAGCTGAATATTCATCAAGGAAGATGTACGTACGTGTGCATACGGGACACGTACGTAAAGCTGCAAGTTGGCTGACGGCAGCCGACTATGCACATGTGTCTGGCTTGATCGACCCATACACCTTTGTGGGCTGATGGATTTCGGCATGCACAGAACTCACCCTAAATACTGGGTGAACCATGCACGTATACTGCACGTATCTATACCGTATAAGTCTCCGATCGGCCGGCCGGAAAAACCCATATACAGATGTGATGCATGGCACGAGTTCTAGAAGCGGATCGAAGAGATAAGAATTTGAACGGCAGCTGCGCTTTCCGGGAAGATAATGCGTGCGGCCGAGAAAACAATCCGAGGAGATCCAAGAAGTTGTTCCGTTTATCTCGGTGGCGTCCTTATCTCAGCCGCTCGGCGATGGCAAGCGTCGAGAGGACAGAGAGACTCACGAAGAGAAGAGAGGCGACGGCCGGAGGTGAGATCGCATCTGGCAAGAAGCGACAACTCGTCCACACAACGACACCAGCAACGAGATGAACACCGCCGTGAAGGCTCTGGACGCAACACGCATCTGCTCCAATGGTGAGAACCATCTTTAAATCCATTTATTCTTCTCTTCCCTCACAGCTAGCATGACGAACGGAGTCACGTACGCGGAACAACCCAGGGCCGCCGAAGTTTCCCAACCCTCAGTCTGCCGGCCGGCCGGCGCGTCCGTCGTGCCGCAAAAGTCAGGAGTCGATGAAGGATGCATCTCATCGGCGTACAAGTACACTCCGTACAGGTGTAGCTCGGCGCACAGAAACTGCTCATCTGGCATGCAGCGGCACTCTTGACAGTACAGCTCGGCGCACACGACGACGACATCCTCCCGGCGCATAGCAGCCCGACGCCCATGGTCCCGTGTACATGCGCTTCTCGTGCAGGTTCTTTCGACGAACAGGTGCAGCCCGTCACATGCGGTGGCGGCGTACAAGAGCAGCTCGCCCATGATGTACAGGTCTAGCCGGGCGGTCTTGATATTACAGCCCGCCGCGCACGGCAGCGGTGTACTCCCGACGCACACGACGGCGGCGCCACCGGAGCTCACTTCGACGTAGCCTACCGTTGGCGCGCCCCTGGTCATGCAGCACCCTTGAAGATGAAGAGACGAACAGGTGCAGCCCCGACGATCAAGAAGGGCATAAAGGAGGAGCTTTTGTCAATGGTGTACAGGTGCAGCCGGCCGGTGGCGTCGGCGTGCCGGGCGCCGTTGCGGATGAGCTCCGCTCCTAGGGGCTCCACGTTTGATCGGCAGAGAGATATGCAACATTGCCCTCGGCATACATGACCAAGATGGCGTATAGGTGCAGCTTCGGCCCTCTCTCCAATGGTGTACAGGTGCCCTGACACTCACAGTGGAAGCAGAAAGGAGAAGCTTGCCAACGGCGTATAGGTGCCGATGGCATCGGAGTGACAAACCGTCGTCGCCGATGTGCTCGGAGGCCAGCGGGTCAACGTGTACCGGTGCGGCCTCGACGGTCATGGCGTCGGCACCAACGTGTAGCTCGCCAACGACAGACGTGTGCAGCTCGAGTTGCAGCCCGGCCAACAAGCGCAGATCTACGCTCCGTCAGCGACATGTGTACATAGCTCAGTTCGGCGAGCAGCGTCGCACACCGGCGTGCAGGTCCCGATGGCTGGCGGTGCGACAGGAGTATCATCACAGCCGTTAGCGGAACTCATCAGCGGCGACCGGTCGTGAAAGGGCACTTCAGCTAGTTGTGCATGGCAAATTTGGAGAAAGTATTAAGCAAAAGGCTAAAAGCTGGCATGCATGGGTCTCATGCACTTGCTACGTGCATGCATGGCTAGTGCACTCGTGGGCCCGTTGCCATCTTCAAGGCGCAAATGTCCCGGCGTATTTGTGTAGTCCGACCGATCTCGGCTAGGCGTGCATGTGTACAGGTTGTGTCCGGCGTGCAGGTACATTCCGGCGCGGAGGACTGCACCCACGGCGGCACGTTATCGCCAAGCTCTATCATCCAGCGGTGCCCCGACACCACTTCCATGAGACGGCATCTCCGACTACCCCGACGGCCGTGAGCTCGGCGTTAGGCGATACGAGATCGCTGACCATACCGGCTATGCTGACATGAGCGTGTCGGATTTAGACCGATGTCGGTCTCCCGACAAAAATACTCCCGCGAGGCATTACCCCTGACACACCCCGACGAAGCTGCTAGTCGTCTCGAAGTCCTAGCCAACCGGACTGCATCACCCTACTTCAACAACACCCATCATCGCCGCTCAAGACCGACGAGGCGCGACGGCGAGGGCGAGCGAGGCCGGAGCTAAGGCCACGCTTTTAGCGGCGCGTGTACCGACGAGGACACGGGCTCTGCCGCTGCCCACACACACCATACCTTTATGCATGCAGGACGTGAAGCGAAGACGACGAAGACGACCACACAGCTTAATCGGAGGTGTCTCGCGGCGTAACCCGCGGGAGTAATTAACCGGGAGCCTTACGAGGCCCCGGGAACCAGGAGACCGCAATCGCCATAGTCAGGCTGGCCGCGCTAGTAGGCCATGGAGCGCAATAACTGGGAATTGTATTTGTTATCTCAAAGATTAATGAAATACTTTTCCCTCACTTTTGTTGTTGTTTCTTTTGTGTATTATCATACACTGGCACGCCCGCATTCTTTCCTTTTACCTTTTCCCCGGTGCGAACGAGAGAGAAACCACACCTTCCGCACTACCACACGGCGGAGCAGTCCGTAGAGAGACGGACGTTTTTCTCGCGTCAAACAAATTGGCACGCCCGGTGGGACATGGTTCTCCTCCCATCTTTGCTTCGCTGTGGTCGTTGGAATCGTCTTCGCCCGTTCATCCATCTGCACAACATGCTGCATCAGAAGCCACAGGTATCGAGCTCCTCTGATCGAGAATCCTCTTCAATGCAGGGGGACTCTACAACAACACCGAGCCTGTGATGATCCAGTTCGGGTCAATGCCACCTATGGTGGTTTTCGAAATTGGCTCGAAGATGTACGCGCACCAAGCACAGGACCCGGCACAATTCCAAGTTGTGCAGTCCAAGAAGGCGCACAAGCGAGCCACCGCCAAGGCGAAGAAGGACCGCCGCGAGCTCATGCTTGAAGCTCGCACCCTGCTGAAGGAGTCTATCAAGGCCGAGATGCAGGGAGATGTGGAGGTAGCCCAACGCCTTCGCGCCAAGGCTGCGAATCGATGAACAGGTGCGGCGTCCCTTCACGCCGCTACTCCAGCTTCACCCCTCGTGACGCCTACACCGACAACTAGGCGCACAGAGGTCGAGCTCCTTGAGGGCTTAGAGGCAGCCTCCTACAATCTGCGGAGGCTAATGGCGAGCGCTCGTTCGTCAGATAGCCCGCATCCACTACGGAACTACAGGAGGAAGTACCGCAAGGTGCAACATCTTCAACAACAAATAAGCTCTCGCATCGCCCAGAGCGCGGTGCCAAAGGAGGACTGGTCTCTCGACGCTAGAGACCTCGCCGATAAGGTGTTCACCTATGTGAGCACTAAAAACCCTCCGTACGACTTGTTCCCTGATGAATGGGCGAACGAGCCTTCAAGGGTAAAGCAGGTGGTGAGGCGCACCATCATGAAGGAATTCTGGAAGCGCCACGCACGCAAGGAGCCCGTTCTTCCGGGTCCTACCACCTCCTTCGAGCTTGGCGACACTCAGCGGGGCATGGGGGCACCGTGCCTCCATACTTCGGCGATGGACATGAGGCCTCTCCCAAATGAAAACAGGTTTGTCGTTCTTCGAAACGAGGCACCTGCGCCACGTGACGAAGACCTACGGCGTGAATTTCGCCAACTCCAAGAGCAAATGGAGCATATCCATAGGCGGCTCCATGATCAAGGAGCACCACGTACACCACCAACGAGGGCTGGGGGCGGTGCAAGACACCATGCCCCGAGCTATCGTCCGCAATATGAGCGCCAGACCCTGGCGCCACGACGTCCACCTTCATCAACTCGGCCCATCCAAGGGAGGCATCCTAATATGCCCCCAAGATGGAATCGTTGGTCGCGCCACCAAGGGGATGAGAGGAACCCTCGTCCCGCTCTACAGTGGCGACCAAGGGATCCTCCACAAGCCGTGCTTCCCGCTAGACTGGCCTCGCCTCCTAGGCGAGGTGACCAACTTCAAGTAAACCTTCTGAGGGAAGAAACCACTTCGACAACACGCGCTGCACCACCAGTGCTTCCCACTTCACGGGTACTCCCGAAGGCCTCAAGGGTTTCCACGGAGAACCAGCGGAAGCGCGAAAGGCGGCGAAGGAATCGGCAGGTTCTATACAAAGAGCTCGAAGACTTGGTACTCCGGCATACCCAGGTTCGAGTGCGACCTGACGGCGGGGTTGTCCAAGAAAATGATAGGATAGGATTCCGCATCTCTCCAAACCTGGAGCGGCATGAGCGGTACAGTTACCTGCTCAATCGACTGACTCCCAAACCACGCAAGGCACCCACAACGGTTGCTGAACCGAGGAGCAAGACGGTTGCACAACATCTTCCCTCACCAACTCCACGGCAAAATGGCGAACAGGTGAAGTCCGCACCAAAAATATCATGCCTGGAAGGACAAGCATCGCCAACCCCTACAGCCACACCAATGGAAGGCGTCGAAGAATCTCACCCAACATCTTCCTCCCCTCCTGAAGCGATTCCTGTGGCTGCCACTGACGCCGCCCTAGGACCAGGTATGACTTCCCCCTCAAAGACTTCTCTTGTTCTCCCTTCAGGATTGGAGCAAGATAGAGAGGCTATCCCACATAGGGAAGAGAGGGATGGGAAAGATGTGGCAGAGAAGAACCTCGCCTTATGCGGCACTCTAGCAGTGCGCCCTAGGCTCGAGTCAAGCAACGAGTGGCGACCACCTCAAGTTACCCACGAATTTGGCTATTCCTCAGATGAGGAGATTGTGCCGAATCCGAAGGCCGATTTCAAGAAGACCTTCCTGCCACGCTTAGGACATGTAAGTGCATGGTTCAAGGGCACCGATAGGGAGGCTAAGGCTAGCACTTCCGCATCACAAGAGGGAGCAAGATCGAATGCCCCGTGTCTTCCTATCATGGCAGGGAAGACTTCACTCTCTGAGGGTGACGCAACGCAACATTCGGACATATCACTACGCCGCTACATCGACATCAACTCAAGGCTCCCTAGGGATCCAGACGTGATTTTGCAGGTTGCAGCTCGACCCGGAGCCAACACGCGGCTGAGGAACATCGCCCGTCAAAGTGTGGCAGGTAGATCGGCCAGCGAGGAGGAGCTTGAAGAGGACCACAACGATGAAGAAAGCTTTTCTGACGCATCTTCCTCTTCTTCGTTGGAGAAACTTCCACGTTCTCCTCGATATCACGAGCTTGCTCCTTCTGTGCCGTCAGATGGCGAAGAAGGCATTCAAGATCTCCATACCGCACCTGCCCACATGGCGGTGGATGGTTTGGGAAACAATGAAGACCAAACTGCAGAGGCAAGTGCGTCGACGGCGCGTGAAGCTGCCCTTGAGGAACAACTGAATGAACAACGCCAGACGATTGCAGATCTTTCAACAAAGCTTGATCAATTCATCGAGCTCATGACGAACATCAACAAGGGAACGCCGCCGCATGTTGATCCACCTATTACAATAGACCCGCAAGAGGAAGAGTTGCAGGCCGGCATGCTAACAAGGACACAACAGGACGAGGGGCGCCAAGAATCAAGCGCGCATGCTCGCCAGTGGGCTAGTCCTGCCGGTGCTTCCAACGCGGAACCACGACCAGCCATGTTAAAAAGCTACCACGACATTGTTGAAGATATGGTGGCAAAGAAGCTGAAGCAGATGACGATAGATCAAGCTCCTCGCACCTCAGAGAGCGAGCTAGAAAAACCTTACGAAGCATGGCATGATCTTGTTTCATTCCCTGCAGGGTGGCACCCACCAAAGTTCCGCCAATTCGATGGGACTTGAGATGCAAGGGAACACCTAGCGTACTTCGAGGCGGCATGTGGTGACACTGCGAACAACTCATCACTTCTTCTTCGCCAATTCTCAGGGTCGTTAACCGGCCCCGCCTTCATTGGTACAGCCGTTTGCCGGTTGGATCCATCGGAAGTTGGGCTGGCATGAAGGACGTCTTCAAGAAGCACTTTGTCGCGATGAAGAAAGACTTCTCCGTTGTAGAACTGGCCCAAGTTCGACAACGACGAGACGAGTCTATTGATGACTACATCATTCGCTTCCGCAACAGCTACGTGCGTCTCGCTCGAGAGATGCACCTTGAGGATGCCATCGAGATGTGCGTCCATGGGATGCAACAACACTGGTCCCTTGAGGTCTCTCGGCGTGAGCCAAGAACCTTTAGTACATTAAGCTCCGCAGTCGCCGCCACAAAGCTGGAGTTCGAGAAGTCGCCGCAGATCATGGAACTCTACAAGAATGCTAGTGCATTCGATCCCAACAAGCGCTTCGCCTCGACGTACAAGCCAAGCAACAATAATGGTAAGACAAAGGCACCGGCAGAAGCGAACGCCACCCGAGTTTTCTCTTCGGCCCCACAAGGCAGTGCACCCTTCTTGGGTGCCAGAGGCAAACAAGATGGATGGAGGCAGCGCCCATCGATGCAAGAGCTCCTCAAGAAGGAGTATGTTTTCCGCAGGGAGCTGGTGAAGGACATGTTCGACCAGCTAATGGAGCATCAAGCTTTAAACATCCCAGCACCAAGACGACCTGATCAAGTAGGGATGACTAATAATGCCTTGTTCTGCCCATACCATAGGTACGTAGGTCATGTCATTGAGGACTGCTTCGCCTTCAAAGAATGGCTCCAAAGAGCTGTTAATGAGAAGAGGATCAACTTGGATCTAGAGGCTAGGAACCCAAAATACCACGCGGTGAACATGGTGGGCGTCACATCGTCCTCTTCAATGGGGAAGGAATTGGAGTGTGAAGGTTCCTGGGTACCACTTTCGCAGGTGGAAGACCAACTATCCAATCTCGTTCTTCCCGTGACATCGACACCTTCCCAACATCGGGAAGTGGCCACGGGCGTGTGTGAGGGGGAGACTTGGAGCACAGTACGTCGAAGGTCGTGCCCGAGGAATGTTCCACCCCGACAGTCCCATCCGACATCATCAACAGGCGCTTCCACGACTATTCTAAGGCGAGTTGACCCAAGTCAACGCCGACCTCCACCGAGATTCATCCCCAAGTCGGAAGGAGACGAGTCGTTTCCTCGACATGGGCGTGTACTTCCCACCTTGGCACATTTCATGCCACACAAGTGGAAGTCAGCACCAGAAAAGGACATGGAGGGAAGTGAAGATGAAGCTTGCTCCTCTCAGCTACCCAATATCGAGAGTTGCAACGTCGTCCTCGACTACAAGGACGAGCTTAGCTCTGATTCAGATGACATGTTCACTCATCAGGAACATGAAACACTCAATGCTGAAGAAGCCATGAAGAAATTGCAGGTAGAAGAGGTGAACATGAACTTGCGTGGAGGCAAAGTCTTGCCCGACCTTGGGAAAGGAAAGCAAACAAGGGAGGACAGGGCAATAGTGCAGAAGGAGGTGACCTCACAGGAGGAACCACCTAAAGCCCAGGGCGAGGAGAAGATGAAATCTCATGACGTCGACTACAACATCATCGCCCACCTCAAGCGGATTCCTGCCCTTCTGAGTGTCCATGATGCACTCATGTTGGTGCCGGACCTTCGCGAAGCCCTCGTCAAGGCGCTCCAAGCGCCGGAAGTCTATGAGGTGTGCATGGCAAAACACCGTCTCTTCACCAACCCCTTGTTTGTGAACGAGATTACGTTCGACGAGGAGGACAGTATTATAGAAGATGGCACCCATAACCGACCACTCTATGTGGAAGGAAATATCGGCGCTGCACACCTTCGACGAATCCTCATCGACCCAGGGTCTGCCGTGAATATTCTGCCCCTTCGGAGCTTGAAGAGGGCCGGTTTCACGGTGGACGACTTGGAGTCGACCGACGTGATGATATGTGGCTTCGACAACCAAGGAAAGCCAACACTTGGCGCCATCACAGTGAAGATTCAAATGTCAACGTTCAGCTTCAAGGTACGGTGTCGAAGCTCTGGCTCCGCAAATCCCTCAGGTGACCCTATCGGGTTTCGACTAGGAGATGTCATAGGCACTGGTGGAATCGTCGGCTTGACAGGGAGGCGATATTTACCCAGGTTCGGGGCCCTCGAAGAGGTAAAACCCTTACTCCTGCCTTCTGCTGATCTGTATTAGACGATTAGATCGATTACAGGTGCTCGAATCGAGAGTAGATCTCGAGTTTCAAGGCTTTTGTGGTCGTGCGGTAATACTCTGTCCTCTCCTTTGGGGCTCTCCTGGCTTTATATAGATAGCCAGGTCTCGAGTCCAACCCGGAGAGGATACAAACCCTAGTTTGAGTCGGTTACAATCTCTAACTTAGCCCGCAAGTTGATGCGGGTGGGCTTTTCATGGGCCTTCTAGAGTACTCCAAGGGCGCTTCCTGTCGGGCCTTGGTTAGAAGGTGTGAGAGGGGGTGTCCTTATTTGTAGGGCCCAGGATCCATGCCTTCGTCAGTAGCCCCCGAGCGTATGCTCGACTGGGATTTAATTTCAGTCGGGTAGACGGTCAGACCTTTTCTTTGATCTCCTCCTAGAAGTTCAGCTCGACAGTTGTTGCCTACGAAGGGTGTGTTCCCTGTTTCATGAATAAAAATACTCGAGTATCGAGCAGCAGTAGTGCCAGTTTTTGCGGCTATATTAGCAGAAGGATGTGGCGCAGTGGCTTGGCTCTCCCGAGAGATCAGGGCCAATTAATTGCGACTAGGGCAAAAACACTCCTGGCCTACACAGATTCGAGACCTCCGACTCGAATCCGATGAGGTGATCGTTACGACTGGGCCGTTGTGGACTTATCGAGTCGAACTTAACCTAAGGGGGTACCCGGCGCGTCCGCTAGGATTTTTCTTCGTGTTGTTGACACGGAATTATGCCGGAGGACGCAGCTTTCGAGTGCGATTCCAGGCCCAAAAGAAAGATCTTTTTGGGTCTTACCTTCATATTCGAAGAATATGGCATCCAGATGTGCCTAGTCGGCTGTACAATCCAGGTTCCTGTGATGTGTAAATATCACGCATAAGGTAGGTTCTTTCTACCCGATTAGATTGGAATGAGTTCCGTACGAAAAAGTTTCGTGTTGGAAATGTTAGTTCCGTATGAAAGAGTTTTCATATTTTGGAAAATTGTGCCTGTACGAAAGAGTTTTCGTGTATAAGGCATGTTTCTCTTGTTCGAGGAAGCTTTGATTCATGAATTTTTTCATGGAAGATTGTGTTCTATCCGAAGGATTTGATATTCCATTCGCAAAAATTTTCCTTTCTGAATGACGAACGCCATGACGTCAAGGCGTGCTCCTCTTCTCCCGATGGGACGTGACGAGGTGGCAGCAGAAACTGGTCCACCTTGTCAGCTTTTTGACCGGGAAACGAGACGTCGCTCCCGTTTTTTACGCGAAATACGCAGTAAATGCGCACGATCTTTTGTTAAGATCGTGGCACGAAACAGCGTATGCCGCCGCTTCGTTTCATCCTTACGCGTGGCAGTTGCGATAGGTGCCACGTTGCATATCGTACGGCTGAGATTGCTTTACCCCGTATATAAATAAGGGTGTTAGCACCGCAGTGAAAATTTCCCCGCTCTCAATCTTCGTCTTCCACCTTGCGCTCGCCTTTGCCTTCTCTGCGCTCAAGCTCTCGCTGCGAAAAATGGCCGGTGGAAAGAAACGCGGCGTTGGAACTTCCGCGTCTGGCGAGCCTTCTGCGCCACTCGCCTCTCGCGCCGGCGACTGGCGCACCCCCAACACCACTGCCAAGAGCATCAAGGAGATGCAACGGGAGGGTCTGCTGCCGGCGGAGGCGGAGAAGCGCGTCCGTCTGGGGAAGAGGGAAGAGGTACCAAACCCTCACTCGAACGAGCGCGTGGTCTTCGTGGACCACGTGACTCGAGGTCTCTCCTTCCCTCTTCACCCTTTCTTCATCGGGCTGCTGTGTGCATACGGCATACAGCTCCATGACCTTCCCCCGAACGCGGTGCAGCACATCTCGTGCTTCATCGCGCTTTGCGAATGCTATCTTGGCATTCGCCCGCACTGGGCGCTCTGGAAGGCGCTGTTCAAGATCCGGATCTTCCGCGAGAGATCGCGGGTAGAGTCCGAGCCCGGTGAGCCACTTCGCACGGGTGGCTTCGGGATCCAAGCGCGCCAGGAGAACGCCTACTTCCATATGCACTTCATCGACTCCGCCCAAGGCTGGCGGAAGAAGTGGTTCTACGTCGCCGACAACAACTCGAGTGGGCTTGTGGAATTCCACCCATTCGCAGTTCTGGCGAGGCGCAAATCTTGGAGCCACAAGATGTCAGCCGAAGAAGTCGAGACAGTTAAACCTCTACTCGAAAGGGTAGGGGCTCTTCGAGATCAAGCCTCGGGAGTAGTGCTCAATGGACTTCATCTGGCAAGCCTCTTCTTGAAGCGCAGGATTCAGCCTTTGCAGCAGAGGCCTTCCACCATGTGGGAGTACCAAGGCGTAGAAGATCCCAGCCGAGTGAGCCGTGAAGAACTTTCGAATGTGGAATTCGAGAAAAAGATCGCGGCCATCACTCGACTGAAGGCCGGGGAGCAATTCCCTGATTGTTCAGTCGAGGCTTATTCTGCTTCGAACCCTCCTCCTGCTGCGGTTAGTCTTCTGTCTTTAACTTGCTTTCATTTTTAGAATTTCCGTAGTCGATAAGATCTTTATCGTCTTCTTATCTCTGTAGAGCCTAGCTGTAGCAAATTGCTATCCGCCCGTTGTTGGTGAAGATGCCTCGTGCCTTCAGTCAAGCCACCAGGACGGCGCGGTTGACACCAGCGTGGCCAACGCTTCCTCGAGTTCTGAGCATGACTCCTCAGATGATGTCGAAGACTCGAGTGGTGTCCCACCAAAGCGTCGTCGGGTGAATGAAGACGAAGTTACCTCCAAAGACAAGTCTTTGGAGGCGTCACCTGGCCCAACTCCAATTTCTGCGACTCCGCTTCAATCTCTTCCTCCTCTGGCTCCATTCACAAACGCCTGGAATGCGGATGACTTGGATGAAGACGACGAGGATGACGAGTAAGTTCTTTCCCATATTTTAATTCGATTGAACTCTGTTTGTCAGTGCTGACGTTTCTTTGTCCTTTACTGCAGTTTGCAGGCAATCAGCCCGCGTAGATTCGCCGCGACTGTTCCTCCCGAAAAGAGGAACAAAGCGAAAGACGCGGGTGAGACCCCTACTGCGGGCACTGTCCAGAACTCTCCCAGGGCAGCGCCAGATGCTGCGACTGCGGAGCGGGATATCCCCAGCTTTGCTGCCAGAACTTCGATCTCGAAGGAGGCGACGGACAGCTCGGCGGATCCCCTCTCCCGCGCCTCTGGACAGGTAAACTTCTATCTATTTGGCTTTCTCGAACAAATTTTATCGGGTGCACGACAGTGCTCCCGATGGGAGTAGCCCCCGAGGCTGTAGTCGATTGTAAATAATCGGGTACAGGCTCAAAACCTCTTTCTGTTTTTCTTCTATATTTTGTCTTCTTCGGGTGCACGGCAGTGCTCCCGATGGGAGTAGCCCCCGAGGCTGTAGTCGATTGTAAATAATCGGGTACAGGCTCAAACCTCTTTTCTTCTAACTCTTTATCTTCATGCTTTCGCAGTCGCTCGTCGATTCCCTTACGGCGATCGGTCGCCGCGTCGTTCTGGCCGAAGCAGATTGCGAGTCGCTTCGATCAGAAGTTAACCGACTCAAATCTGAAGGCGACCTTCTTAGAGGTAAGTTTCATTATCTTCTTAGCTTTCGTGTATCATCCATTCTTGGTTTCTGATTAATATCCCCTTTGCAGCTCGAGCCGAATTCGCAGAGTCTGAAAAGACCAAACTTTCAGAGCAGGTGACTGCTCGGGAAGCTGCACTGGCGACTACCCGGCAAGAGCTGGAAGCTTCTCGCAAGCAATCGGAGGAACTCCATACGAAGCTCGCGGAGTCGCGGAAGACCGTGAAGGACTTGCAGGAGGCCGGCAGTAAGGCTGACAACGACACTGTCGCGTTCCTTCGTCCTCTCGCCAAGCGCTTTGCGGGTAAGTATCTTGGGTTTTTGAACTTTTCATTCTGCTGATTTTTGCTAAGCATCATTTTCTCTGTCTGTAGATCTTCTGAATGTTCCTCTGGAGATTCCTGGGATTCAGCGGGTGGACGTGCTGACCGACACTCTCGCGCAGCTCAGGAGGCATTCTGAGGGAATATTTTCCCTGATTGATAATGCTTCCAAAGCTTTGGCGCGAGTGCATGGCCGTCTTGTCGCCAGCGGTACTCCTGCGCCTGCGCTGAGCGAGTTGTCGAAGGTCTTCTCGGAAGGCGATCTCCTGGAAGCCTTTGCGGTTGCTCAATCAGAAGCTGGCGCAAAGACTGCGATTCAGTTTGCTCTGGCGAACGGAGTCGAAGGTCTGGAGGAGGCCTATTCGTCCATGCCGGTCGACCCTTCCACGGGCAAGAAGGTACGGCTATCTCGTTTTTCTGAGCAAGCCACTGTTCTTGCTCGGAAATTATCTGAGATGTTTGCTCGGAAGAAGGGAGGGTCGACCGCTGCTAGCGGCAGCACCAACGTGGCTTCGTAGACTTTTTGTTTTCCTTTTGTTTCTGTTGCTTGGATGTAATGAATTTTGGGATATATTCCCGTACCTTTGCTGGTCTTTTAATCGAAGCGCTTTTGCATTTAAAATTTATCCTTGTCGTCTATACTTTGCCTCCCGATGGGAGTAGCCCCCGAGCGATTAGTCAGATGTGCGACTGGAAACAACTCGAGTAGGGCTTCTCACTTCTTTCCTTGTACTTCTTCCAGGCAATTGCGTCTGCTGCTGAATCTTCGAGTGGACGTGGTAGTCCAGCAAATCCACTTGTGGCTGCCGTGGGCACTCTCGCTGGCCTTCGTGATAAGGTTCAGGAGGGGGAGCGTAGGCTGAAAGTGCTGCGCGGGGTAGCTGACGTGGCGATATCCAAGCAGAAATTGGCGGCTGAGCGGGAGCAATTTCTGATTGGCGAACTGTCTTCGATTGCAAAGGAGTTACTATGTGAGTAGTGTAGCCCCCATGCTATTTTCCTCCTCTGTGTTTCGTAGCTCACTAAGTGCGTTTGCTTCTTAGTTGTGAGACCAGATGACAGGGAAGAAAAGCAGTGGGTAGAAAACCACATCCATCAAGAAGCTAACAGCACAAAGCCTCATGCGAGTAATTTCTGGTCTGATCGCAGTCGAGGGTTTGTGATGGCTAGCTTGAAGTTTCGAGTCCGCCAGGCGAAAGTTCTCATGAATTCTTTCCATGAGGTCCTGGTTGCGGTGAATGCTGCTTTTTATCCACTTGAGAGGGGCCCCGAAGATTGGAGCTATCTTCTCAGGTTATTCGGACGAGAAGGAGAGGTTCGCGCGTGCGTTCGCAATCAGATGACATGCGGCGCGGTTGTGGCTCTCTCGTTTGTCCGAATATGGCATCCTGAGATAGACTTGAACTCCGTAGCCCGGCTTCCGGATTATGCAATCGAAGATATTGCGCCGTACTATGATGCTGTTCGTCCTGCGGCCGAAAAGATTATCCGAATGACATCCGAAGAGGTAGATAGGATCTTAGCGACTAGGAATGCTCAGCATTTCGACTGACTTTATTGGATGTGAATATCCTGTAAGTTTGTCTGTAGTTTGTAAAAACTGTAGTAAGGTGTGCAACCTTGTACTTGATAATTCTTTTCTGTGATGCTTAGTTTTAGGTGTAGCCCCCGTGTATTTTATGGGGTGTGTGCCTGTAACCTTGGAAGCTGTCGAGTAAATATGATGAGAGAATCATGTATTTATTGCTATGACTGAGAAGTCATGTGTTCGAGCTACAAAATTGGCTAGTATAGCCTTATTGTTGCAAAATAAATAAACCTAGGGGTAGAATTTGCGCAGTTGCGCGATATTCCATGGATTGGAATAGATGCCTCCAGTTTCTGGATTCTTCAGTCGATAGGCTCCTCCTGGGATTACTTCGTGTACGATGAAGGGTCCTTCCCAAGGTGGCTCGAGCTTGTGCCCTTCCTTCTGTTTTAGCCGCAACACCAAATCGCCAACCACGAATGATCTGTGGCGTATGCGGCGGCTGTGATAATTGCGCAGTGATTGTTGGTAGACTGCAGATCTTGCGAGTGCAATGTCCCGAATTTCGTCGAGCGCGTCCATATCTTCTGCAAGTGCTTTGTTGGATGTTTCTTCACTGTAGGCTACAACTCGTGGGGCGCTGAATCGAACCTCTTCGGGGAGGACGGCTTCTGCCCCATATACCATGAAAAATGGTGTGTATTGCGTTGATCGATTGGGGGTTGTGCGGAGGCTCCAAAGTACGGAGGGTAACTCCTCTGCCCAATGTCCTGCAGCGGGATGTAGCCGATCGAGCAATCTCTTTTTGATCCCAGCTGAAACTAAGCCGTTGGATCTTTCGACTTGACCGTTTGTTTGCGGATGGGCGACCGAAGCAAACTTCAGATTAATTCCTTTCTCTTCGCAGAACTGTTGAGTCTCCTTTGCAGTGAAGTTCGTACCATTGTCTGTAATGATGTCATGTGGTACCCCGAATCTGCATATTATGGAGTCGAGGAACTTGATTGCGCATTGGGCGCTACCCGAGGTCACTGGCATAGCCTCGATCCATTTGGTAAATTTGTCGACTGCGACCAGCAAATGTGTGTACCCTCCTGGAGTAGATTTGCGCAGTGGGCCAACCATGTCAAGCCCCCATTGGGCAAAGGGCCAGGCGATGGGTATCATGTGCAACTCTGTGGCAGGTGTGTGCGGCTTGGGTGAGAATCGCTGGCAAGCGTCACATCTGTCGACCAGGTTTTTTGCATCGTTGGCTGCTGTTAGCCAGTAGAACCCTGCTCGAAAGGCTTTTCCCAGTATTGCTCTCCAGCTAGCATGATGTCCGCAATCACCCTGGTGTATATCCCGGAGTAACTCTTTGCCGTCTTCGGGTGCGATGCACCGCTGAAGGATGCCCGAGATGCTTTGCTTGTACAATTCTCCGTTGATTACCCGAAAGGATTTGCTATGCCTGATTAGCTGTCGAGCCTCGCGTGGATCGGCCGGGAGCTGTTTATTGAGCAGGTAGTCGAGATATTTCTGCGTCCAGACTGGCTCGACCAGAAAAACCTGTCGTGATATATTATGAATGAGCTCGATAAGCGCGACCTGCGGGCTGACCTCTGTTTCTGGCGCTGCCGGTGTTTCTGCAGGTTTCTTCAATTTGACCGATCGCTTGACCATCCGTTCGAAGTATATTCCTGGCGGTATGGGTGTATTCGTGGAACCCATGTTTGCCAGTCTATCCGCCTCTTCGTTGCTGGATCTTGCAATATGTTTCAACTCGCATCCTTTGAAGCTTCCTTCGAGTATATTATACATGTCGCGGTACGCGATCATGTTTTCAGCAACGGCATCGCATTCTTTCATTGTTTGTTGCACTATGAGGTTGGAATCGCCATAAATCATCAACCGGGTAGCTCCACAAGCAATCGCCATCTTCATTCCGTGCAACAGCGCTTCATATTCTGCGTCGTTGTTCGATGCTGGGTCGTCAGGTGGAAAGTCTAGTTGCAGGGCATATTGCAGTTTGTCTCCACGAGGCGAGATAAGAACGATTCCAGCTCCTGCTCCTTCGTTTCTTTTGGACCCGTCAAAGTACATGATCCAATTGCTTGTGTACTCGGGTGGCCCGGGTGTTTGTAGCTCTGTCCATTCGCTGATAAATTCCACGAGAACTTGAGATTTGACTGCATTGCGTCCTGCGTAGGTGATATCCCAAGCACCCAACTCGATGCTCCACTTCGCTATTCTTCCGGATGCCATAGGGTTGTTCATGATTGTCCCGAGTGACGCATCATTAACCACTGTAATGGCGTGTTCCTGGAAGTAGTGTTTGAGTTTTCGGGCTGTGAGGACAACTCCATACGCAAGCTTCTGGTAATGAGGATATCGCTGCTTGCACGGCGAGAGCACTTCGCTGATGTAATATATTGGGCGCTGGACTCCGTATGCCTTGCCATCTTCAGGTCGTTCGACTACGATTGCAGTGCTGATGACCTGGTTTGTAGCGGCTAAATAGAGAAAAAGCGGCTCCCTTTCTTGTGGTGTTGCGAGGATGCGCCTGCTTTGCAACGACCGTTTCAAGTCTGCGAATGCTTGTTTGGCTTCGGGGGTCCATTCGAATTTGTCCGTCTTCTTCAGTAGTTTGTAGAAGGGTAACGCCTGCTCTCCCAATCGCGCGATGAACCTGCTTAGGGCGGCCAATCGCCCTGCGAGCTGCTGGACTCCACGTAGATTGGTAGGCTCCTTCATGGTGAGGATGGCTTGTATTTTCTCCGGATTGGCCTCAATGCCTCTGGCGGACACCAGGTATCCTAGGAGTTTTCCTGCAGGGACGCCGAAAACGCATTTTGTTGGATTGAGCTTGATCCGATATGCATTAAGGGCGTCGAATGTTTCTTTAATATCTTCGAGGAGTGTGTCCTCTACTCGAGTTTTGATGACGATGTCGTCGACATATACTTGTACGTTCTTGCCAATGAGATTGGCAAGGCATCTCTGCATGCAACGTTGATATGTTGCGCCTGCGTTCTTCAGCCCGAAGGGCATTGTCGTATAGCAGTATACACCGTGTGGTGTGATGAATGCCGTCTTTTCTTCGTCTTCCTTTTTCATTCGGATCTGGTTGTATCCCGAGTAGGCGTCCAAGAAAGAGAGACGTTGGCAACCTGCTGTGGAGTCCACGATCTGGTCGATTCGTGGTAGAGGAAAGTTGTCCTTGGGGCAGTGCTTGTTCAGTGACGTGTAGTCGATGCACACCCGAAGGATATCCGTGTTCTTCTTGGGGACCAGCACCGGATTTGCTAACCAGGTGGATATCTTGATCTCCCTAATGAAATTTGCGGCTAGCAGCCTATTTACTTCTTCTCCCAGCGCCTTTTGCTTGGGTTCTGAAAATCGTCGAGTCGTCTGTTTGATGGGCTTCGCGTTAGGAAAGACTTCGAGTGAGTGCTCGGCAAACTCCCTGGGTATACCTGGCATATCTGAGGGTTGCCAGGCGAAAATTTCCCAGTACTCACGGAGGAGTTTGACGAGCGCGCTTTCCTATGCTGGCGAGAGGGTTGTGGAAACCATCGCGGTTTTGGCGGAATCCGTCGGGTGTACTTGATGCTTGCGAGTGTCGCTGTTGGCGCTGAATTCCAGTTCAGGCGCGTTTTTCTTCGTGAGTGGCATGACGGAGTGATCCGTGGTTTTTGCCAGCTCCTGTAGTTCTTCTTGCATCCCGAAAGATTTCGCGATCTCATTAAATTCTATGTCGCACTTATCCGATTTCTGGAAGTCCCCGTCAATGGTGATCACACCGTATTCACCGGGTAACTTGAGCTTCAAGTATGCGTAATGTGGTACGGCCATGAATCTGGCGAACGCTGTTCGACCAAGAATGGCGTGGTACTGCGAGGGCCAGTCGACGACTTCAAAGTCCAGGAATTCCCTTCTGTAGTTGCGTGGGGAGCCCAGTACAACTTCAAGGTTGATTGTTCCGAGTGGACGTATTGCCTTGCCCGGAACTATCCCGTGGAAGGATGTTTCTGATTCCGTTAGGCCGTCCAGGTTTTTGTTCATTCGACGGAGTGTATCCGCGTAGATGATGTTGATGCCGCTGCCGCCGTCCATGAATACGCGGGCCAGGTCATAATTGCCAATTTGAGCTTGAATGACAAGGGCGGCGTGTCCTGGTCGATAGACTCGTGGCGGGTGGTCTTCCTTCGAGAACGTGATTGGCTGTTCGGCCATCTTCAGGTACTCGGGCTTCGTTGGTGGCGTCTGCACTGCCATGCATATTTGTCTCGAGTTAGTTTTTTGAGCTCTGCGAGAGGGGCATACCTTCTGTATCATCCCGAGGAGTTGTCCGTGCGGAGTCGGGTATGTATTTGCTCCCGTGTTTTGCTGTTGTGGTGCTGGCAATGCAGCGAGTGCCATGTTTGGGTTGGCTGGTGGAGGTGGTGGCGGTGGTAGCTGGAATTGTTGTCCGCCTCCTGGTAGCGGTGGATAGTTTTGGGTGGAAGCGAATCTTTTCTTGGCTAGCGCGTCCGAGATTCCGATGAACTTTCGGCAATCCTTGAGAAGGTGTGTTGCCTTAGTCTTGCCCGTGCGCTTGTCTGTGAACAGATGTAGCGAGCAGTATCCATCGAGGTCTTCCTCGGGTGATTTTTCTTCTTCCTTTGGCCTCCATTCGCGACTTCCACGCCGACCGGAGTCGCGACTTCGCGTGAACTCTGCCGCCACTAGTTCTTCTCTATCGTCGTGGTCGTAGTACTTTCTTCTTTTTCTTCGCCCATGACGGTCTTCGTCATGTGTGGGCGATGATGTCCTTTCATTGCGTACCGCGTCTTCTCCGTTGGCCCATTTTTCGGCGATGACCATGAGCTCCCCTATGGTTTTGGGTGCTGCTCTGCCGAGTTCTTCTCGAAACGCGGTTCTTCTTGCTCCTTTGGCGAAAGCTTCAATCGCCACTTCTTCAGAGATTGTCCCTGCGGTGTTCCTGAGTGTGTTCCACCGTTGGATGTATTCTCGCGTGGATTCGCCACTTTTCTGTTTGCAAGCCCGTAGTTCTTCGATCGTAGCTGGCCTTTTGTAGGTCGACTGGAAGTTTTTGCAGAAATCGCGATGCAGGTCGTCCCATGATGCATAGCAAGATCGTGGTCTTCTTTCCAGCCAGCTGCGGGCCGCTCCGGCCAGGTGCAAATTGAGGTATTGCATGGCTGTGTTCTTGTTACCACGTTGGCATTTTACTGCCGTGAGGTAGTCGCTTAACCACTGAGAGGGCTCGAGTGAGCCATCGTATTTTGTCACCTCCGAGCTGAGCTTGAATCTCTTGGGTAGAGGTGCTTCGCGAATACTGCGAGCAAAGCAAAGTGCTCCGCAGGTTTCGTCGTCCGAAGATCCGGATGAGGAGCGTTCGTGATATCGTGAAGCCCTCGCTTTATCCACCTTCTTCTGGGCGAGATCGGATCGCGCGTCGTGCCCGGACCGGTCGCGGTCGCTATCTTTTCTTGGTTCTTTACTTCTTTTTCTCGAGCGGCTGCTGTGGTGCCGCGAATCTTTGTCTCTTGGGCTGTCATCGCTGCTGCTTCGGCTGTCGCCGCGGCGCCGAGCTTCTTTTCCTCGGCCACGACGTGGCGATTTGTCCTTTCTTGGAGAGGAGCTCCTATGCCTGCGGGGCGCGTCTTTGTCTTTGTCCTTCTCTTGTCGCGCCTTCTCCAGCTGTTCCTTGCGATCGTGGGAGGCGAGCTTTGCGGCAGCCAGCCCTAGACCTTTGCGGATGTGCTTGTACTGTTCCACCCGAGGATCGCTGTCCGTTGGTTGGTTCATCTGCATATAGGTGGCCGCGGCCAGAATTGCGGCGGCTGGAGTTTGCGGGTAGACGTTCCCGTCGTCGTCAACTCTCATGAAAGAAGATGTGGTAGACCTGTTGGTCCCAGCCATGGATTCGTGGTCCCTTGTTGATGCTGCGGGTCCCTTTCCCACGGGTCGGGTACCGACCGAAGGAGCAAGGGACAGCTCGGCTCGACGTAGGCTTGACTCATCCGCCGCTCTCCTGCGACGGGCTAGATCTGCTCGGGCGTCCTTGATGTTTGAGGCCGCTCTCACTAGGTGGTAGTGGTAGGCGGTTAGATCTTCCTGTGTAGCACCTGCTGCGGGTGGCTGACTCTTTCGCATGGATTCCTTTGCTCTTTTCCAGGCTTCCCGCGAGACGCCGATTAGATCGCGCTCGGTTGCGCTATATTCAGTTTCCGAAGGCTGTTCCGATCCTGCCATGCAGACTTGGGCGAGTTGTGGCCCGTGCGTCCTAGGCGCAGATCGGGAGGTTCTTCGCACCCGAGAGGGTTCCTCCGTCGAGAGTGCGTGGTAGTCGACCGTGTTGAAGCGGATGGACTCGCCGCTTTTCTCCATAAGGAAGCGCGAGTTGATGGCTCCAGATTCGGGTTCAGATTCATCCGAGAAGTGGAGGATTCCGTCTCTGTTCGCCATGAAGTTAAAGCTTCCGAACGTCAGGGTGACGCTCTTCTCCAGATCCTCGAATACCGGGCGTGATTCCGGCGAGTGAGGCGTGACTATGACGGATCCGATCCGTACAGGATTGTTCGGAGCCGTAGTCGATGGTTTCCAACGGGAGTTGGATGTCGATGAAGCCGAAGATGCCGGTAATCCAGCGCCTGCGGTCCCCACGGTCGGCGCCAATTGTCGAAGCTCTGGCTCCGCAAATCCCTCAGGTGACCCTATCGGGTTTCGACTAGGAGATGTCATAGGCACTGGTGGAATCGTCGGCTTGACAGGGAGGCGATATTTACCCAGGTTCGGGGCCCTCGAAGAGGTAAAACCCTTACTCCTGCCTTCTGCTGATCTGTATTAGACGATTAGATCGATTACAGGTGCTCGAATCGAGAGTAGATCTCGAGTTTCAAGGCTTTTGTGGTCGTGCGGTAATACTCTGTCCTCTCCTTTGGGGCTCTCCTGGCTTTATATAGATAGCCAGGTCTCGAGTCCAACCCGGAGAGGATACAAACCCTAGTTTGAGTCGGTTACAATCTCTAACTTAGCCCGCAAGTTGATGCGGGTGGGCTTTTCATGGGCCTTCTAGAGTACTCCAAGGGCGCTTCCTGTCGGGCCTTGGTTAGAAGGTGTGAGAGGGGGTGTCCTTATTTGTAGGGCCCAGGATCCATGCCTTCGTCATACGGTTTTTCGTCATCGAGGCAAACACGTCCTACTCGGCTCTTTTAGGAAGGCCGTGGATCCATAAGTACCGTGTGGTGCCTTCTACTCTTCACCAATGCTTGAAGTTCCTTGACGGTGACGGCACACAACAACGCATCGCTGGCAACACCAACCCTTACACCGTTCACGAATCGCATCATGCGGACGCAAAGTTCTACTTCCCCGTGGAAGATAGCGACCATCAACAAGGAAGGACGACACCGGTAGTTGATGTCCTAATCAAACCAGGTGTCACCCCAGCAACCGAGGCAAGGCATCTCATCATGCCGGTATCGCCAGTTGGTACACATGATACCTCCCCTCGAGGCCGCAGGTATCCGGGGCGTAGACGATCTTCTTCGACCACGCATCACGACTACAAGCCTTCCTTCCTGGGGGCTGCGGGAAGTTCTTATCCAATTTTGCTAGGGACGGGATGTTCAACATCTGCCCCGACAGCCCCGTTGCTCCTAAAGGCAAGATTACCGTCATCCACGCCAATCACATTGAGGTCGGCCACGACACCTCCGCCCGAAGCTACCACACCTTCATCATCTTTGGCGCACCAAGAGCCCGGTTGTTTAACTCTTGGCAGCTCTGCAGGTGCCCAGGCAAGGTTGATGACCTCGACGCCCAGCAATGATGCGCCATCGATCATCACGCTGCAGGCACGTCACACTAAAAAGGAGGAACACGTGCCTGCCCAAGGAGGGGTGGTTAGGAGGCGAATAAAAGAAATGGAGGAAGTTGCAAGGGGAGCTCAAGGCGTGCAACCCCCTTCTCTCTACATATATGTGACTTCTCCATTGGAGGTTTGGGCAATCCCAAGTTTATCTGGGTCTCGAACCCAAACCATTTTTTATAAAGTTCCGCAGGTACAATATTGTGACTCTATATTTGAACTTCCTCGACCTCGCGCTGATGCAGAAGAAGCCCTATCCACGATGAAGGCTGAGCCCAAGCTGGTTCGCTTACTGGAAAAGGTTGGCTTCACCCTTCGGCAGAACAATAGGGTGCCACCACCACCCGCTGTATGCGAGGAGTGGTGGAGACAAGCTGAAGATCTTATCAAGAGCAGATGCAAGACTCGACCCAGGTTCGGACTTGGCTACATCAACCCCGAAGGCTCGGACGATGAAGAAGAAGGACCCAATGGTGTTACGCGAGTCTTTTGCCATGCTACGTCCGTCTCTTCAAGAGATGATGCTGAAACTTCTCACCGCGGTCTTCATCAACATAACTTCATCGAGAATGAGCCGGCTGAGGTGGAAGAGGAGCAAGACGCCACACTAGCCCCACAAGAGCTCGAAGACGGGGGGCATCCTACCATCGACGAGCTCGTTGAGATCAAGCTTGGGTCAGAAGATGATCCACGCCCAACTTTTGTCAGTGCTACGCTGACGGAAGAGGAGCGAGAAGGCTATCAAAGCTTCCTGATGGAGTACCGGGATTGCTTCGCCTGGAATTACAAGGAAATGCCGGGGCTCGATCCCCGTGTTGCTACTCACAAGCTAGCAATTGACCCACGGTGTCGTCCCGTCAAACAGGCGCCACGACACTTGAGGCCAGAATTTCAAGACCGAGTCATCGCAGAGGTAGACAAATTAATCCTTGCAGGTTTCATCAAGGAGGCTCAATATACCTTATGGCTAGCCAATATCATCCCGGTGGAGAAGAAGAACGGCCAGGTACGGGTCTGCGTTGACTTCCGTGACCTGAATCGTGCTTGCCCCAAGGACGACTTCCCCATTCCGATCACGGAAATCATCGTCGACTCAACCACAGGACATGGCGCGCTGTCCTTTATGGACGGCTCATCAGGCTATAATCAAATCAAGATGGACCCAGACGATGCCATCAACACCGCATTCAGGACCCCGAAGGGAAACTTCTACTACACCGTCATGCCTTTCGGGCTGAAGAACGCCGGTGCCACGTACCAACGTGCCATGACATGTGTGCTCGGTGACTTGATCCACCACAAAGTGGAGTGCTATGTCGATGACATGGTGGTGAAGACGAAAGATCGCCAAGATCACAAGGAAGTCCTGCGGGTGGTCTTTGAACGGCTACGTCGACACCAGCTCAAGATGAATCCACTCAAGTGTGCATTCGCCGTGCAGTCTGGTCTCTTCCTTGGCTTTGTGGTTCGCCACCGAGGCATCGAGGTAGAACCAAAGAAGATCAAGGCCATACTGGACATGCCAGCTCCACGAAACCTCAAGGAGTTGAGGACTTTGCAGGGGAAGCTGGCGTACATCCGGCGCTTCATCTCCAATCTCTCCGGACGCATCCAACCCTTCTCACACCTCATGAAGAAAGGAGCTCCGTTCGTGTGGAACGAGGCCTGCCAAAATGGCTTCAATAGCATCAAAAGCCCTTCCCAATTCGTTGGGTGCTTTGCTTGGCCAACACAATGAGGAAGGCAAGGAGGTGGCATGCTATTACCTGAGCCGCACCATGGTGGGTGCTGAGCGTAACTACTCTCCAATAGAGAAGTTGTGCTTGGCCCTAATGTTCTCCCTCAAGAAGCTAAGGCATTACATGCTAAATCATGAAATCCAGCTCATTGCAAGAGTGGATCCCATAAGGTACGTACTAAGTCAGCCTGCTCTCATTGGGCGACTTGGAAAATGGGCTCTTCTCGTGATGGAGTACGACCTCGCCTTTGTGCCACAGAAGGCGATAAAAGGTCAGGCATTGGCAGAGTTCCTTGCAGCTCACCCAGTCCCGGATGACTCCCCGCTCATCACCAATCTTCCCGACGAGGAGGTCTTCGCCATCGAGCCTGAAGGACCATGGGTGCTCTACTTCGACAGTGCCTCACGCACTGAAACTGACCCAGACGGTGCCCCTAGGCGGAGGGCGGGCGCCGGCTTGGTGTTCAAGACTCCACAAGGAGGAGTGATGTACCACTCTTTTTCCCTCATGAAGGAAGAATGCTCCAAAAATGAGGCGGAGTACGAGGCGCTCATCTTCGGCCTTCTCCTGGCGCTTTCTATGAATGTTCGTTCCTTGCAGGCCCATGGAGATTCCCAGCTCATTGTCCGGCAGGTGAACAACATCTACGAGGTGCGCAAGCCGGAGCTAGTGCCGTACTACATCGCAGCCCGGCGTCTAATGGAGAAGTTTCAACAAGTCGAAATCCTCCACGTTCCACGAAGCAGGAACGCACCCGCCGATGCCTTGGCAAAGCTGGCAGCAGCACTGGTGCTTCCAAATGATAATTCTATGCAGGTGACTGTTGAAGAAAGGTGGCTGCTTCCTGCTGTTTTGGAGCTCATCCCAACAGAGTATGAAGTTAACACCATCACGACAAACGTTGTGGAGGAAGATGATTGGCTTCGGCCCTTCCTTGACTACTTCAAACATGGCAGCCTCCCTAACGACCCCGTCGAGAGGCGTCAACTACAACGACGACTTCCGTCCTATATCTATAAGGGAGATGTCTTGTACAGACGATCTCATGGGCAAGAGATCCTACTAAGGTGCGTCAACCGAGGTGAGGCTGATAAGATTTTGCAGGAAGTGCACCACGGAGTCTGCGGCGGTCACCAAGGCAGTGGCAAGATGTATCACAGCATACGTCTAGCCGGGTACTATTGGCCCGGAATTGCGAGGGATTGCGTGCAGGTATCCAGGTCGTGCCATGTCTGCCAAATTCATGGCGACTTCAAGCACCGACCGCCGGTCCCTCTACACCCCACAATTCCCTCCTGGCCATTTGACGCCTGGGGAATTGATGTTATCGGCCCCATTGATCCGCCATCTTCCAGAGGGCAACGCTTCATCCTCGCTGCGACGGACTACTTCTCCAAGTGGGCGGAGGCCGTTCCCCTGCGGGAGGT
Organism: Alopecurus myosuroides; assembly: GCA_028641055.1. Classification (NCBI taxonomy): domain Eukaryota; kingdom Viridiplantae; phylum Streptophyta; class Magnoliopsida; order Poales; family Poaceae; genus Alopecurus; species Alopecurus myosuroides. Next base: position 225,878,056 of record CM054058.1, read on the forward strand.
GAAGAGCGACAACGTCATCAACTTCCTAGAGCGAAACATCATATATCGCTTTGGGATACCACACCGCATCACCTCCGACAACGCCAAAGCTTTCAAATCTAGCAAGATGCACAGGTTCATGGCGAAGTACAAGATCAAGTGGAACTACTCCACCGGCTACTACCCCCAAGCCAATGGAGCAATCGAAGCCTTCAACAAGACGCTTGGCAAGATACTCAAGAAGACGGTGGCAAGACACAAAAGAGACTGGCCCGAGCGTCTCTTCGAGTCTTTATGGGCGTACCGTGTTACAGTTCGTACCCCAACCCAAGCTACTCCTTACTCCCTCGTCTATGGGATTGAGACGGTACTACCACTCGAGGTCGAGCTGCCCTCTCTAAGGGTGGCCATTCAAGAAGAACTCACCAAAGACGAACAGGTACAGCTGCGCTTTCAGGAGCTGGACGCTCTTGAGGAGGAGCGCCTTAATGCCTTGCAGAACCTGGAGCTCTACCGACAGAACATGGTGAGAGCTTACGACAAGCTCGTCAGGCCACGCGTATTTCGGAAAGGCGAGCTAGTCCTCGTACTACGGCGTCCCATCGTCGTCACACACAAGACGAAGGGGAAGTTTGAGCCGAAGTGGGAAGGACCCTACGTCATCGAGCAGGTATATGATGGAGGTGCATACCAGCTGGTCGACCATCAAGGATCCCGGCCCATGCCACCGATCAACGGAAGATTTCTCAAAAAAATACTTTTGCTAAAATTTCGGTTCTTCCGTTGCCATTTTATTTGCTTCTTTTTGCCAATGAGGAAACTTTTTCTGTCGGCTCGGATCCATAATGCATTTTCCTTTGCATAATGTGGATACTGGTTTCCTCATCCAACAAAACAAAACGGCTTTCCCTCATCACACCACACTGATGATTGAAGATTGGACTTCTTTAGAACTTGTCGGAGGGCGGCACACTGTGCCAAATTGCAGGTGGATCGACCCTTACACCCACGAAGCACGACACGTACCAAGTGTTTGCTTCTGAGGCAGTGGAAATGACTACTTGGGCACTTCGTTGGGCTGAGGATCCGCGCCCCTCATGCTTTCCGGCGGGCCACACGTTCACGGAGGCTCACGCCCCAGGGAAGACCATAGGAAAAGATCATGAACGGGCTGCCCAACTTGGTGCGTAGCCGCGTGACAGCCCCGGGGTGTGCCACCAAAAGCTCCAGATAAAGTGCTAGAGGGTGCTCTAGTACACCAAGGTGAATGGTTGCCTTCCAAATTCTCAAGGTGGTTCCCCCCAAGAAAACACGGAAGAAGTTAAAAAAAAGAGGTTAAAAAAATGAAAAGAAAAGTCAGAAGTTGAAGCAATCTCATGAAGTCCATGGCCTTTCAAGTGGCCCCAAGAAGCAATCTCCAGAAGCGGACGAATACTCCGAAGTCCAAAATTCAGGTCTGAAGGTCCCGAACATGGAGGGCACCATTGGAAAGGAGGCGGGAGGTAGCTGTTCACCATCCCTCAATAGGCACGGAAAATTCCTCAAGCCATTGTCCCAAAGCCATATGCCCTCATCCTACCATGCCCAAGTCCCTGAGTTCGTGGGGTATCACGCTGGGGGCATGATTGAGCCGTGGTGCTCCTTAGTACCATGATGAGCTAGAGTACGACTTTCTACTGCATTCGGAAGCATCTCCGAAGACGGCGTCTCCATACACTTACACAGAAGGACAAGTTATGACCGTTATGGCCTTTCGACGGTTCCCGATGGCAAGTTCTTTTGCGGCCTTTTCGGATATCACACATATAGCTGGTGTTTAACGGGGAAGCCAACATTTTTTTTAAAAAAAAACATCACCCCAATTTGTTTTTCTCTTTTGGTTTCTTTGCTTCGATATGTTCTTGCTTCGGTTGGTTTCGACCCTTAATCTCAAGCAGGTACATAAAAAGCACCTTCAACGTGGAAAGCGATGATCATTCCTCCATGACGCTGCCCGCAACCATCACGGGTCGCGATTTCTACACCGACTTACATAGGCAACACCAAGGACGTTTCTTTCCCTTGGTCACCTGCAACACCCGGTACCCCATCCACGCCATTGACGGCGCCGACGTTGCATCATCTCCAGCGCTCACCTACATGGGACGTCACGGCGTGGCAGTGTTTATGCACATGGCTTCGAGACATTGGCATCTACACAATCACGTCAAGATTAAGGGAGCAGTGCCACGCGCCAGTGCGGCTAGTGTGAATCTGTCAAACCCTCCGATCAAGTCGGCTGGCACCGTAGCAGCTTGGCGGTCGCGACGAGGTTGGTAAAATTTACATTTTTGTTTTCAGGACAAGGCATGTCGATTCGCTACGGAATGAAGACAAAATCGGGCTCGCTTGTAGACCAATATCCTACCTTTTGTGTGCGGTCCGACGAGCTCTCCGGATAATACAAGTGTGGATGGACATACCCGCACCATACTCAAGCAGATATGAACCCTCAAGCCAGCAAGACGCTGGAGCCATGGCGACGCACACATGTTTGCATGACCCATGCATGTGTATATCGCTAACCTTCACACGTCTATGCACGTGCATTTTTTTTTCTCCTTTTTCTTTTCTTCTTATTCTATCCAGGAGCAATCTCGGAGACGGTCAGAGTGCGAGTGCGCTTATTGCTTGGCGTCAAATGGAGACATGTCGGCAAAACATGGAGACCGCGGAGCTAGATGCCCAAAGCTAGCATAGAGGAGACGGACATGTACGAAGTCCGAAAGGATGCGGCGTGCACCCAAGTTGGTGGAGGCTGTGTACCTTAGTTCCATGGTCAGCATAAAGTTGAGCCGCGTGGTAAAATTTAAAAAGAAATAACAGCTTTCACCAAGTCAAGCCCGATCGCTTCACGCTCGAACTTTACTTGGCGAGGGGGCAATTTGTTCGATGGATTTTTGTATTGAGTCCTAGAATTCCTCCCAAAATACTGGTGATAGTATTATTCAGAAGATAGTAGTAGTTCAACGCGCTCGTTTTAACCTACGAGAGTTAATCGTTAATTAACCTCATTAACTGACAGATCGCAAGATTTTATTTGATAGCCAGATAGGCATGGCAATGTAGCTGAATATTCATCAAGGAAGATGTACGTACGTGTGCATACGGGACACGTACGTAAAGCTGCAAGTTGGCTGACGGCAGCCGACTATGCACATGTGTGTGGCTTGATCGACCCATACACCTTTGTGGGCTGATGGATTTCGGCATGCACAGAACTCACCCTAAATACTGGGTGAACCGTGCACGTATACTGCACGTATCTATACCGTATAAGTCTCCGATCGGCCGGCCGGAAAAACCCATATACAGATGTGATGCATGGCACGAGTTCTAGAAGCGGATCGAAGAGATAAGAATTTGAACGGCAGCTGCGCTTTCCGGGAAGATAATGCGTGCGGCCGAGAAAACAATCCGAGGAGATCCAAGAAGTTGTTCCGTTTATCTCGGTGGCGTCCTTATCTCAGCCGCTCGGCGATGGCAAGCGTCGAGAGGACAGAGAGACTCACGAAGAGAAGAGAGGCGACGGCCGGAGGTGAGATCGCATCTGGCAAGAAGCGACAACTCGTCCACACAACGACACCAGCAACGAGATGAACACCGCCGTGAAGGCTCTGGACGCAACACGCATCTGCTCCAATGGTGAGAACCATCTTTAAATCCCTTTATTCTTCTCTTCCCTCACAGCTAGCATGACGAACGGAGTCACGTACGCGGAACAACCCAGGGCCGCCGAAGTTTCCCAACCCTCAGTCTGCCGGCCGGCCGGCGCGTCCGTCGTGCCGCAAAAGTCAGGAGTCGATGAAGGATGCATCTCATCGGCGTACAAGTACACTCCGTACAGGTGTAGCTCGGCGCACAGAAACTGCTCATCTGGCATGCAGCGGCACTCTTGACAGTACAGCTCGGCGCACACGACGACGACATCCTCCCGGCGCATAGCAGCCCGACGCCCATGGTCCCGTGTACATGCGCTTCTCGTGCAGGTTCTTTCGACGAACAGGTGCAGCCCGTCACATGCGGTGGCGGCGTACAAGAGCAGCTCGCCCATGATGTACAGGTCTAGCCGGGCGCTCTTGATATTACAGCCCGCCGCGCACGGCAGCGGTGTACTCCCGACGCACACGACGGCGGCGCCACCGGAGCTCACTTCGACGTAGCCTACCGTTGGCGCGCCCCTGGTCATGCAGCACCCTTGAAGATGAAGAGACGAACAGGTGCAGCCCCGACGATCAAGAAGGGCATAAAGGAGGAGCTTTTGTCAATGGTGTACAGGTGCAGCCGGCCGGTGGCGTCGGCGTGCCGAGCGCCGTTGCGGATGAGCTCCGCTCCTAGGGGCTCCACGTTTGATCGGCAGAGAGATATGCAACATTGCCCTCGGCATACATGACCAAGATGGCGTATAGGTGCAGCTCCGGCCCTCTCTCCAATGGTGTACAGGTGCCCTGACACTCACAGCGGAAGCAGAAAGGAGAAGCTTGCCAACGGCGTATAGGTGCAGCTGGCCGATGGCATCGGAGTGACAAACCGTCGTCGCCGATGTGCTCGGAGGCCAGCGGGTCAACGTGTACCGGTGCGGCCTCGACGGTCATGGCGTCGGCACCAACGTGTAGCTCGCCTACGACAGACGTGTGCAGCTCGAGTTGCAGCCCGGCCAACAAGCGCAGATCTACGCTCCGTCAGCGACATGTGTACATAGCTCAGTTCGGCGAGCAGCGTCGCACACCGGCGTGCAGGTCCCGATGGCTGGCGGTGCGACAGGGGTATCATCACAGCCGTTAGCGGAACTCATCAGCGGCGACCGGTCGTGAAAGGGCACTTCAGCTAGTTGTGCATGGCAAATTTGGAGAAAGTATTAAGCAAAAGGCTAAAAGCTGGCATGCATGGGTCTCATGCACTTGCTACGTGCATGCATGGCTAGTGCACTCGTGGGCCCGTTGCCATCTTCAAGGCGCAAATGTCCCGGCGTATTTGTGTAGTCCGACCGATCTCGGCTAGGCGTCCATGTGTACAGGTTGTGTCCGGCGTGCAGGTATATTCCGGCGCGGAGGACTGCACCCACGGCGGCACGTTATCGCCAAGCTCTATCATCCAGCGGTGCCCCGACACCACTTCCATGAGACGGCATCTCCGACTACCCCGACGGCCGTGAGCTCGGCGTTAGGCGATACGAGATCGCTGACCATACCGGCTATGCTGACATGAGCGTGTCGGATTTAGACCGACGTCGGTCTCCCGACAAAAATACTCCCGCGAGGCATTACCCCTGACACACCCCGACGAAGCTTCTAGTCGTCTCGAAGTCCTAGCCAACCGGACTGCATCACCCTACTTCAACAACACCCATCATCGCCGCTCAAGACCGACGAGGCGCGACGGCGAGGGCGAGCGAGGCCGGAGCTAAGGCCACGCTTTTAGCGGCGCGTGTACCGACGAGGACACGGGCTCTGCCGCTGCCCACACACACCATACCTTTATGCATGCAGGACGTGAAGCGAAGACGACGAAGACGACCACACAGCTTAATCGGAGGTGTCTCGCGGCGTAACCCGCGGGAGTAATTAACCGGGAGCCTTACGAGGCCCCGGGAACCAGGAGACCGCAATCGCCATAGTCAGGCTGGCCGCGCTAGTAGGCCATGGAGCGCAATCACTGGGAATTGTATTTGTTATCTCAAAGATTAATGAAATACTTTTCCCTCACTTTTGTTGTTGTTTCTTTTGTGTATTATCATACACTGGCACGCCCGCATTCTTTCCTTTTACCTTTTCCCCGGTGCGAACGAGAGAGAAACCACGCCTTCCGCACTACCACACGGCGGAGCAGTCCGTAGAGAGACAGGACGTTTTTCTCGCGTCAAACACTTGGAAGACCAACTCACCAAGGACCTACCAAGAAATTGGCAAGCCCCGGAAGTGGACTTCCTATCATCTTGATCACCCGCCCAATCGGAATCCGTGTAGCCCTTGAGAGAAAATTGTGCCCCATTTGGGTACCACAAACCAAATCTTGGGGTATGAACCAAATAACGAAAGATCCTATGGACCGCCATCAAATGGCTATCCTTAGGAGCCGCTTGATACCTTGCACACACACCTACACTCAAAACGATATCGGGCCTAGATGCACAAAGATAGAGCAAAGAACCAATCATAGAACGATACAACTTTGGATCCACATCCTTACTCCCATTTGGATTACAAGATAGGTGGCACTTGACTTGCATAGGAGATGTCTTGATCTTAGCATCTTGGAAATTGAACCTCTTGATCATATCTTGGGTATACTTGGCTTGAGAAATGAAAGTCCCACGAGCCAATTGCTTGATCTCAAAGCCAAGGAAGAATTTAAGCTCACCCATCATAGACATCTCAAGACTGTCAGTCATAAGCTTAGAGAACTCATTATTGAAAGCTTGGTTAGTTGAGCCAAAGATGATATCGTCCACATATAGTTGGCATATGAAAAGCTCTCCCTTTACTCTCTTGGTGAAGAGAGTGGGGTCAATCTTCCCAACTTCGAAACCACGATCATCTAACAATCCCTAAGGTGCTCATACCAAGCACGAGGTGCTTGTTTGAGACCATAGAGAGCCTTGTCAAGTTTGTAAACGTGGTTAGGAAAGTTGAGATTCTCGAACACCGGAGGTTGCTTAACATATACCTCCTCTTTTAGTGGACCATTCAAGAAAGCACTTTTCACATCCATTTGTTGCAATTTGAAATTATGAGAAGATGCATAAGCAAGGAGGATACAGATGGACTCAAGGCGAGCCACGGGTGCGTAGGTTTCATCAAAGTTAATGCCTTCAACTTGAGTGTAACCTTGAGCAACCAATCTTGCCTTGTTCCTAATGACAATGCCATGATCATCTTGCTTGTTCTTGAAAATCCACTTAGTGCCAATAAGATTGTGGCAATCTTTGGGCTTCTCAACCAATCTCCAAACTTTGTTTCGCTCAAAGTTGTTGATCTCATCATGCATAGCTTCAACCCAATCAGAGTCCTCAAGAGCTTCATACACTTTCTTAGGCTCCACCATAGAGATATGAGCTTGATTCTCACTAAAATGTGCCAATTGCCTTCTTGTGGATCTTCGAGCTTGAATATCCTCCAAGACCTTGTTGTATTGGGCATCAATTTGCTTCAAAGCTCTTCTTATCCTTTTGACACGACGGGCTTCGATCTCCTCATTATTGCGAGGAGGGATCACTTGATCATCTTGATCATTTGGGTCCACATCTTGACCAACTTGGCCGAGATCATCATCATCATCATCAACAACAATATCTTCAACACTTGCTTCAACTTGAGGAGAGGATGAAGAGTATGGCTGATCTTGGCCTTGACTTTGACTCGCATTAGTGAGAGGAGTGGGTACGCCTTGCGGAGTCACTTGGTCAATGAGAGGAGGGTCTTGAACATGTTCTTGGTTAGGTGAAACATTTGGCTCCTTGGCTTGTTCTTCTATTGTAGAGGAGGGCTCCACTTGAGTAGAGCATAGTCCTTCTCGAGTCGCCATAAGGTGTCCCTCAATGGGGCGGAAAAATCCCACACCCATCCTACCTATGGCTTCTTGAGGTATTTCAACATCTACATTAGAAACATGAAATTGCGCCACTTGGGAGCCATCATTTTCCTCGAAAGCCACACTACAAGATTCTATGACAATCCGTGAGGCTTTTTCAAAGACTCTATAAGTGTGGGATTCAGCACCGTAACCAACAAAAATACCCTCAATAGTTTTGGATTGAAATTTAGACAACCTAACACCATTGATCAAATAAAAGCACTTACAACCGAATACACGGAAGTAGGAGACGTTGGGCTTGTTGCCGGTGAGGATCTCATATGGGGTCTTGTCCAAGCCTTTGCGGATGTAGAGGCGGTTGGAGGAGTGGCATGCGGTGGATATGGCCTCGGCCCATAAATATTGGGGAGAAGAGTACTCCGCCAACATGGTCGTTGACATATCCAAGAGGGTGCGATTCTTACTTTCGGCAACACCATTTTGTTGAGGAGTGTAAGTGGCGGAGTATTGATGACGAATGCCTTCTTCACTAAGGAATTCATTCAATGTATAGTTCTTGAACTCCGAACCATTATCACTCCTAATAGCCATGATTTGCACATTGTGTTGACGTTGCACTTCGTTGGAGAAGTCGATGATGGTTTGTTGAGTTTCACTCTTTCACTTGAAGAAATAAACCCAAGTGTATCTTGAATAATCATCGACAATCACCAAGCAATACTTCTTGCCACCAAGACTTGCCTCGGGCACGGAACCAAAGAGATCAACATGGAGTAGCTCCAAGATCCTCTTTGATGAGATAACAGTCTTGGACTTGTGCACCTTGTCATGCATCTTCCCTTCAACACACGACCTACAAATGCGATCCTTTGCAAAGGAAACATTTTCTTTTAGTCCGACAATAAGGCCACCTTTGTGAAGACTTTGCAAAGTTCTCATGTTGACATGGGATAGGCGGCGATGCCACAACCATCCCAAGTCCGCCTTCCCGAAAAGACACATTGCTTGAGAGTTGGTTGACTTCGAAAAGTCCACCACGAACAACTCATTTTCAACATGTCCCCTGTGAGCGACGTCAAAAGTCTTGCTCCTCAAAAGGACCACAATATCACCATCGAAAAAGACGAAAAAACCCATCTTTCCAAGAGAGCGGACGGAAAGTAAATTGTAACCACGGGATTCGACAAGCATGACGTTCACGATAGTTATATCGGGAGCCACCACAACCTTGCCGAACCCGGATACCTTAGACTTGGAAGAGTCTCCATAAGTGACGGTTGCTTGGATGTCGTTTGGTCGCAACTCCGTCACAAGCTCTTTGCTTTCGGTCATATGATTAGTGCATCCACTATCAAGAATCCATTTAGTCCCACCGGAAGCATAGTCCTGCAAGAGATCATTGACTAGAGTTAGGACCCGAGATGGGTCCCTTCATGTTAGCAACAAGGGTCTTTGGAACCCAAATAGTATAGTCAATGAAACCCTCAATAGGACCAACATATTTAGCTTGCACAACACCATAATAATCAACATATAAGAAATGGTGTGGATTCTTAGTTCCCGCGGAGGTGTTACGAGTAGTGTTGTCCCTTATGACACTACTACTTGAAGCTAGATTGTTTGCTTGAGCGGGTGTGCTAGGGTAGTGTTGTCCCTAATGACAATACCACCCGAAGCACCATTGTTGGTCTTCTTCTTCTTCTTTTTCTTCTTGTTCTTCTTCTTGGCTACATAGACAAGACCTTGCTTGCCCACTTGTTTCCTTGGAGCACTCAATTGTGGTATAACAATGACCACATTAGAGCAAGTGGCAACCACTTGTGGGGAAGGGGTCACAACCTTCTCAACTTGAGGGCCTTTACCCTTGAGCCTTGCTAGCTCATCCTTCAACCTAGCATTTTCCTCAATAATATTTGCATGATCACAAGAAGAAGTAGAGGTGCTAGCATTGTTAGTTTGATTAAGTTGAGTTTGAAGTTGTTCATGCAACTCTTTGAGGGATGAATGTTGGCTTTCCAAAGCTTTGTGAGCCTCGGTTAGCTTTTCAAACTCCTCGGTTAGTTTACCATGACCAACCCCAAACTCGACCTTATCCTTTTTAGCCTTTTTATATTTAGCAATAGCAAGATCACGTTCCTTAGTGATGTTTGAGACAAGTTCATTATGAGTTAATTCAATAGATTCAAGTTCATCCTCTAGAGAAACTCTACCATCATGCTCTTCCTCAAGAGTCATAGAGAGAGATGCAATTTCATCTGCACCCCTTCTCTCAACCTCACCTTTCTTCTCAAGAGCATCTTGGGCCTCTCCCAATTGCCTCATGAGATACTCAACGTACTTCTTGGTCTCCCCTTGCATGTTAGACATAAAACGATCCAAGGAGACCATTTCTTCTTCTATAAGACTAGCAAGATGTTCAAGTTCACTAGGGGTCTTAGAGTTGGGGGAAGGTGATACCCCCGTGGCCTTAGCCATGAAGCACTTGGCATTACGTTGAGGAAGGTCGTCATTGGGGGATTCAAAGAGGGATGAAGATGATGGAGTAGAAGCAATAGCTAGAGCGGCCACTTCACTTGTGGTTTCTTCTTCTTCATCACTCCCGGAATCATAATCCTCTTGAGTCAAGAGCACAAACTTGGTGGGAGACTTCTTGTTGAAAGGCTTCTTCTTGAAATGAGGTTTCTTGTACTCAACCTTGGACTTGTCCTTGCGAATGAGCTTGCCATTATGGAGTTCTCTATTCTCATAGGGGCACTCCGCAATGAAATGGTGCTTGTCTTGACAATTGAAGCAAGACCTCACTTTTTGAGACCCATCATTGCCATAGAGAGACCTTGTCTTCTCCTCAACAAATCTCTTGCCCTTGGGAGGATTGCTCCAAAACTTTTGCACGGTGAGAGCAATGAGATCCTTTAGAACGGGATCATAGTCTTATTCCTTCAAAGGAGGCAACACCTCTTCTCCTTCATCTTCATTCTCAATCTCTCTTGACAAAACATTGGCCTTCAAAGCAACAGATGCTCCTTGATGCATTCCAATGGCCCTAGCACGGTTGTCAAGAGCATTCTTGGTTTTCACTTTGTAGGAGTACATTTCTTGCATCACTTGAGTTGAGGTCATGGAGGATAAATCATGTCTCCCTTGAATACTCTTCATGTCCGCGCCCTCAAATGGCATAATGGCAATCATGTACTTCCTCTTGATCCAAGCATCATCAATGTACGTGGCACCAACATTTGAGAAGGCGGTGGCAAGAGTCTTGAGTCTTCGGTACATGTCCACATGATCCTCTCCATCATGCATATAGAACCCTTCGGCCTCATTGGTCAAGGCATCATATCTATTCCTTTGCATCCTCTCATTCCCCACAAACATGATGACAAGAGCGTCCCATGTTTCCTTGGCGGTGGAATATTGTTGAAGATGCGGCATGTGGTTAGGACCCACGGCTTGTTGAAGAATGGACAAGGCGGTGTAGTTGAGTTGGCAATCTACGACTTCTCTTCTTGTGAGATTCTTGGGATCAAATGGCTTGTATCCGTCACGAGTGATCCTCCAAAGATCTATACAAGAAGAGTTCAAGTGAGTCTCCATGTAGTATTGCCATTCACGAAAAGAAAACGCATCAATTTTAGGTGGATCTCCCCTAGGGATTATATGAGGATGAGGGACGGGGAGATCGGGAGAATATCGTCCTTCAACGGAGTTATATCCTTCCTCTCCACCCGCGCCTTTCTTAGCGGATTGTTCGGCGGAAGAATTTTTAGGTGGATCACCATCTACCCCTTTCTTGGCACCCTCCGGAGGAATTTCCGGAATAGAAGATTCGACTACCTCCGGACCTTTGGCTTTGAGGACTTGTGCCATGAGTTGACGCAACTCATCAAATTTGGTGTCTATGGATGAGGTCAATGAATTTCTCAAAGCATTGAGATCATCCATGGTCACCTTGCCACCGGCCGTTTCGGTATCCAAATTGTCTCCCATACTAAAACTCTTAGGCGGTTAAGCCCGATAGAAGATCCGAGGCTCTGATACCAAATGAAAGTAAAGTATGGGAACCTAGACGGGGGGGGGGGTGAATAGGTGCTACGACCAATTTTAATTTTTTGTTTGATTTAGGCTTGACATAAAGGTAAATTCTCTAGATAATGCGGCTACGGTGAATTTACCTATATGACAAGGATAATGCTAAACACAATGCAAGCGGTAAGTAAAGAGAGTGAGGGAACGAGGTAACCAAAGTGAAGCACACGGAGACGCGATGTATTCCCGAGTTCCTCCTTTTTAGGGGAGTACGTCTCGTTGGAGGGGTGTGAGCTCGCCACAAAGGCCTACTCCACAAAGGCCTCACCCTATTCTCCGATGAACTTCCGCCACAAAGGCCTAGTTCACCTTCCACTATTGAACCCCTTTGAGGCGGGGATCGAGTCCTTTACAAACAAGCTTGGGACACACACCCACAACCAAATTGGGGGCTCCCAAATCTTCTTGAAACACCAACAAGAATCAAGATGCCTAGGTTCTCCACAAGAGGAAACCCTAGGCTAGATCCCTCGAGCTAGAGAGGGGGAAATGAAGAACGGCTCGGTGAAGATGTAGATCGGGGCCTTCTCCTTCAATCCTCCAAAGATCTTCAAGATTGGGTGGAGGGATTGGGATATATGAGGGATTTGGTGAGCTCTTAAATGCTAATAAATGCTAAGGGAAGAACTAGATCTTGAGGAAGAAGAGGAGGGGTATTTATAGCCCCTCCTCACAACTAGTCGTTGTGCAGAATTTTTGGGACCGGAATATCCGGTCAGTCCATCTTCTCGAATCCCGTTGACTTTAACCGGATTATTCGGTTGCCCGCGAATAATCCGGTTCAAATAATCCGGCTCGCTTCTGAAACGCGCAGGCAGCTGTACCGGATATTCCGGCTCCTCCGAAATAATCCGGTACAAATAATCCGGCTCACATCTGTCAGAAATTCTTCCAGTCCTTAGCCGTTTTCGAGCAAACACACAGCAACCGGAATATCCGGTCCGAGATGAATAATCCGGATCAAATAATCCGGCTCATCTCTGTCCGGAAATGTTCCAGAAATCTCCAGACCGGAATATCCGTCTCCTCCGAATAATCCGGTTGCCTTCTGTCCCAAATCTCTCAGGCCAAACTTCACCGACTTTTCTGTGATCGATCCCGATGTTAAGTGTAACACCTGCACGCTAAACACCTCGATAAATAATGTACTTAGTATTGTTAACTAACACACAAAACACTAGGAAAACGAAATGCATTTTCAAAAGGTTGATGCCACTGACGGTGGTGCTGGCGCTTCACCGGTGTCAGCAACAACGTGGAATCTGCACACAACACAACCAAAATACTTTGTCCCAACGGTACAGTGAGGTTGTCAATCTCACCGGTCTTGCTGAAAACAAAGATTAGACGTATAGTGTGGAAAATGATGTATGCTTGCAGTAAGTAAAGAAAGCAGGAAATAGTTGTGCGTTTAACAGTGTGGAAAATGGACCGGGGTTCATAGGTTCACTAGTGGTGTCTCTCCGTAAAAGATAGCATGCTGGGTGAACAAATTACAGCTGGGCAATTGACAAATAGAGGTTGCACCGTAGTGCACATATATGACATGAAGACTACTATGATATTTAGTGTGGGCATTACAACAATATACATAGACCGAAATCCATCTGCATATATGACTAATAATCCACCCTCATGTTATCATCCGAACCCCGTTAGGTATTAAGTTGCAAGCAACAGATAACTGCATTAAACAAAGTGTGTAATGTAAGCAATGATTATGCACGCGGGCACTCTCACCGCAGTTTTTTCCCTAATGGAAACAACACATCCCCCCTTCACTTTTCTGTCACTCGAGCAAGGTGGTGAGGAGGCATGAACCCACTATCGAGCATAAATACTCCCTCTTGGAGTCACTAGCAACTACTTGGACAGAGCAACCACTAGCAACGGAAATCATGCAAGATCACAAATATGATATGCAAATAAAGACTATAATCAACTTGGCATAAGTTCAATATTCATCGGATCCCAGCAAACACAACATTTAGAATTACATAAGATCAATCTCGATCATGATATGCAACTCACAAGATCTAAACTTGGAGGCATATGAGGAGAAGACAACCATCTAGCTACAGCTACGAACCCGTAGTCGAAGGATGAACTAATCACGCATCACTCCGGAGGCAGGCATGGTGATGGAGAGGCCTCTGGTGATGATCTCCTCTTTGGTAGGGCGCCGGAAACAGCTTCAGAACCCCCCTGATCTAGGGTTGACGGTGACGGCGGCTGCGAAACTTTTCGGGGATTTTTGATCAGGTGCTTAGGGTTTCACATCTGGGGGGATTAAATAGGCGAAAGGGCAAAGGCGGTGGAGCTCCAGGGGCCCCACACCCATAGGTGGCGCGGCCAGGGGGACCCGCGCCATCCTATGGTGTGGCCCCCATGTTGCCCGTCTTCGACTCCTCTTTGTTGTTTTGGATGCTTCCGGGGAAAATAGGAACTTCAGGCTTTGTGGGGTCCAATTCCGAGAATGTTTCCAGAACAACTTTTCTGAAACCAAAAACAGCAGAAAACAGGGAACTGGCACTTGGCATCTTGTTAATAGGTTAGTTCCGGAAAATGTATAAAAATGCTATAAATAAGGGAGAAAACAAGTAGCAATTGACATAATATGATCATGGAGCATCAGAAATTATAGATACGTTGGAGACGTATCAGCGGCCCCCTCCGGTGTGTTCACAGTGGCATGGACGGGAGAGTCGATGAGGGGGTCGAGATCGTTGATGATGTCGTCAAGGTTCACGGCGGCGCTCGCCACGTCCGAGGTGCGGGGAGATTCTCCGTCGAGCATGTTTGGGCGGCGTGGTCGTGAGTGGGATCCTCCGATGATGGTTCCGGGGAGGGATCGGGGGCTAAGTGCCCTGCGTTTCTCTCGGGCTCGTCCTCTGGAAGCTAAGGCTAGGACACTGGGCGCAAGGAGGAAGAAGGAGCGGAAGAGGAAACAGAGCCCTCGAGGTGGCTATTTATAGCCGGATGCGTGGAGATTAGCTACAACGGCTATTTTGACCGTTGGATGATCGACGCGTGTTACGCTCGAAATTTTCGGGAAATGAGGGGACGGTGTGATAAGTGCTATCTCCTCGTTTCCCGCGAGAATCTGTCAGATGATACGTTTCAGTGTTTTGACTGAACCCAAACGTCCGTGATGTCAGCAAGATTTCAGCGCTGATGTCACGAAGTTCCTTCTCCGCGAAGGCTCGTGGAAGAAAAGCCGGACTTTGTTAAAATCCGAGTTTTGAGTTAATAAGATTTTGGGATAAAAAGAATCAAGACAAAATGTCGACATTTTTCGGAAAGGAATGTTAAATTGACAAAAGGCGGCAGAATGAAGTCTTAATCCTTCTTGGGGGATACTGTCGGATATATACCGATTAGGGGTATGTCCGGCATTGTCCTAAAGAGACGGTTTACCAGGGTGGCCTGTTGGTAATGGATCATGGTCCATTGGGTGTCCCAATAAGCTGATGCGCAGGAAGCCGGATTCTAGAAGAACCCGGACCACGACCCAAAGTGGTGCGGCTTGGAGGAGAAGACGAATTCCTTACTTTCCTAGTTAGATACTTTCTGTAGTCTTCTAGGTTTCCTTTCTGTAAGCCCTAACCCAACTATCTATATAAAGCCGGACGGGAGATACAAAAGATAGACAACAATTAGCTAGAAGCCAACTCGCCGAGAAGTTGATCCTCGCCGAGTTAGCAAAACTATACTCACTTTGTACTTTGTATACTTCAGGCTTCAGCCCTGGTTTCGTGAGATTGGAGGAGTAGGAACGCCGCCTAGTTGTGTCATACCGAACCTGGGTAAAACCTGGTGTTCTCATTTGTCGTACTACCACGTCCCTCACGTGTCACGTCTCTACCCGTAGGCTCATGGCACCCCCGTCTATGATCCTTACCACGATGTCTCGACATAGTGTGTAGCTTACCTTGATAGTGTAGCAGCCTTAAAATTTGGTAGTTGATTGCTTAGCTATGCTTGTAGATGAAGTTGATGTGATTGGGAAGTATAACTATGTTTTGAATGATTACCCTAAGGGGTTTATGAAATATTTTGGTGGAGTACTAGATACTCACAAGTAAGTGTGGCATGGTAGAGGACCATTTACATGGTTGAACCTATGAAAATGTTCCCATGAATAGCATGGTAGGAGATCACATTAGTGGTTGTACCTATGAAAATGCTTATTACCCAGCATGGTAGGGGATCACATTAGTGGTTGTACCTATGACAATGCTTATTACCCAGCATGGTAGGGGATCACATTAGTGGTTGTACCTATGAAAATTCTTATTACCCAGCATGGTAGGGGATCACATTAGTGGTTGTACCTATGAAAATGCTTATTACCCAGCATGGTAGGGGATCACATTAGTGGTTGTACCTATGAAAATGCTTATTACCCAACATGGTAGGGGATCCCATTAGTGGTTGTACCTATGAAAATGCTTATTACCCAGCATGGTAGGGGATCCCATTAGTGGTTGTACCTATGAAAATGCTTATTACCCAGCATGGTAGGGGATCACTTTGGTGGTTGTACCTATGAAAATGCACTTATCTATGGCATGGTAGGGGACCATTCTCATGGTTGAACCTATGAACATGTCAACATTTTTGTCTATTACTTTTGGTTCATTGGTTTCTATCAATGGTACCGTCTTATCTCAAAAGGGTTTACTGATTTCTATCTAGTGGTACCAAAGTATTGAATCAAAATGTTTTATGAAAAATATTGGAGAAAACTTGCTTTATGCAAACTTAGCCAAAACTCTACTCAGCCAAATAAGCATGTAGTAATGGTTTTTATTTATTTATATCCACCATAGTGTTACTTGCTAATACATTAAATTGTATTGACCCCTTGTGGCTGCATATTCCATCCTGCAGATGATTCTGAAGACGAGTGAGGATTTCATTTAGGATCTCGAGTCTATTGCCAACATGTTTGCCTGTGGCACATGAAGAAGATGAGGCTCAATGTTGTACTATGTTTTCCGCTGTAGTACTTTGTTTTCTGCTAGTCTTCTAAGACTATGCAAGTTGTAATTTTATTTTGTAAAGACTGGATCATTCGATGTAGTAGAATTTGACGCATTTGCATGATATTTCATTTTGTACTGTGGTGCTAGCATTTGATCCAGGGACTAGCACAAATAACACGGGTTTTCTAGCATTATTTAAATGTGGGAACGCTAGACAAGCATCCAATGCATCTCAAATGTACCTGAAACACATTTAAACACAAAATGGTCCCCAAACACATTGGGTCCAAAGTAGTTAGACAAACTACAATACATAGGATGATCTCCACATAGATATGTGCATAGAGATTGAAATGGAATTTCATGCACATCTTAGCCGATTTATGATTCGGTGGAGTTTACCCTATATATTGGATCAAATAAATAAGAATGGCATAACAAATACATTAGTCAATATGCATGGAAAGATTTTCACGAACCAAAGGACAAGTGAAAACGAGATCACAAAGAACCACTTGACACTTCAAAGAAACCAATTAAAAGTTACATCAAGAAAGGAGATATTGAACTCCCAAAAGATATATCAAAAGAAAGATTCATTAACTAAAAGAAGTCCAATATCCAAAATAGATCAATTTGAAAATAAAAGAATGAGTAAGATAACCAACTCCCAAAAAGAGCGAGGTTTAAACAACTAAACCAAACCCTCTACACTTTTCATGATGGCATACTAGTGCATATTTGAGGAAAACCGCACCAAGAAAATCTCTCACAAACAAGATCCAAAAGATGAGAAAATAAAAGCATTTAAGAAAATCGAAACTTGTTTGAGCACACTTCCACATATGAACAAGATAATTAACAATATCGAGTCTAGGTGACAAAACCTCAAATGTTCACATTCTTTAGGCTTGTAATATGCACAAGGCTTATTATACACCCATAATGTGACATACTTTTCTTATCAATAATAGGAAAATAAAAACCAACTAGACATAATTAATAGACATTATAGAATTTGAATTTCTCATGAGAATGACATACCACATAAAGATTAGATAATATTGAAATATCCGTACTAAGTGGTATTCCTCATGTACACACATTTTAGGATTGTGAAGTGCCAAAGGTATATCATTCCCCCAAAATGGGATAGTCCGTTAATCACTCAAAAGAGCCAAAGAAGATACAAACAAGATGCAATAAGGCTCAACACAAACTCAAATGTACATGGTGTGCTCACCAACAAACACATACTAGATTACTCAAGATAAGTAAATAGTAACCACAACATATACAAAACACAAGCAAGGTATAAAACCAACACATGCAAAGGGGCAAGAAACTTTCAATGTGTATATATAATTTCTAATACAAGTTACTGCAAGGAGGAGCATGGGATATGAGATAGAGACATGATAATCCAAATGAATTGGCTTTAGGAAATATAATTGATGAAGATTCCATAATTCTTTATGATACAGCCAAGTCTCCAATGCCCTCCAATAACACATATTGATCAAGTTTGAACTGGTTGGTCCCCAACAGGGTTGGATCCTAAGAGGTTAGTCACAATAGGCTTGGCAACCCAAATGGTTTTTTTCTTTATTATGTCTGAAGCTCGTTGGGAAACCCCAAGCGTAGGGTGTGAAGAGTGCAGCGGCAAGTTTTCCCTTGGAAAGAAACCAAGGTTGAAGCGACTAGTAGGAGAAATAAATCACCCCCGAAGGTTCACTAGTAGAAAAAGGCCTATCTGTGGCGCACCAAATTGAGATTCTGTGGCGCACCTAGGGGCCAGAGGGGTGCGCCACAGAATTCAGGCCATAGAAAAATTTTCTGTGGCGCACCGTGGCCGTGCGCCACAGAAATGTCAATTCTGTGGCGCACCTCAGCCGTGCGCCACAGAAATTTGCAATTCTATGGCGCACCAAGGGGGGGTGCGCCACAGAATTTTTTTTTGAATTTCAAAAAAAAAAGGCGGCCAGATCTGGCCGCGGGAATTTTTCGAAATTTCGCCGGATGCTCGCCGGAGTTGGTGGGTGGAGGATGGGGGTCACCGGAGTTGGTGGGGAGGAGAAGGAGAAGCTCGCCGGAGGAGGTGGTGGTGGTGGTGGTGGAGGAGGAGGAGGAGAGGTGGTGGTGGAGGAGGAGAAGGAGGAGGAGGAGAGGTGGTGGTGGAGGAGGAGGAGGAGGAGCTCACCGTAGGGGTGGTGGTGGTGGAGGAGGAGGAGGAGGAGGATGAGGAGGAGGAGGAGGAGCTCACCGGAGGGGTGGTGGTGGTGGAGGAGGAGGAGGAGCTCGCCGGAGGTGGTGGTGGTGGAGGAGGAGGGGTGGTGGTGGTGGAGGAGGAGGAGAGGTGGTGGTGGTGGTGGTGGAGGAGGAGAGGTGGTGGTGGTGGTGGTGGAGGAGGAGGAGAGGTGGAGTAGTAGGTGGAGGAGAGGAGAGAAGTGAAGAGGTAGAAGATGAGAAGTGGAGGAGAAGTGGAGGGGAGAAGGGAAGAAGAGGAGGGGAGGAGGCAGGATTTCGAATCCTGCCTCCACAATTCTGTGGCGCACCAAATGAAGGGGTGCGCCACATATTTTATTTTTATTTTTTATTTATTTTCTAGTCAAAATCTTAAAACTGCCATAACTTTTGTTCCTTTTGGAATTTGGCGATTCTAAAAAAAGCTCACAGGCCGAAGGCTAGCGAGGTTGGATTCCTTTTTCTCTCTAGTTTTTTTTTTTGATATCTTGATCATTTTTTTCGACATCGTATGCAAAAGTTATGCCCATTTTACTTTTTTTAACGAACTTTTGCTCAGAAAGTCGAAACTCATATTTCAAAATTTGATAAAAAAAAGTAGGCCTTAAACTCTCCGTGCATCTATAAGGTTGATGCAGCTGATGTTGGCAGGGCGCACTACCGGTTCAACAGCAACATGGAATCTACACAAAACAATCAAATTACTTTGCCCCAACGAAGCAACGAGGTTGTCAATCTCACCGGTTTTGCTGAAACGAAAGATTAGACGCACCGTGTGGAAAATAATATTTTTTTTGCAGAAGATGAAAGAGAACAATAACTGCAGTAGTAAAACAGTAGGAAAATAATGGTTATAGTAGTTGTATATCAGTGTAAAGAAACGGACTGGGGTCCATAGTTCACTAGAGGTGTCTCTCCAAGACAGATAGATAACATGATGGGTAAACAAATTACATCTGGGCAATTGACAGATATAGACTGCACCATAGTGTATACGCATGACATGATGATTACTATATGATTCATGCGGGCATTACAACAAGATACATAGACCGTTAACCAACTGTATCTATGACTAATAATCCACCCTCAAAATGTCATCCGAGCAAACCTTGGGTATTAAGTTGCAAGCAAAGATAATTGCAGTAAGCAAAGTGTATAATGTAAACAATAAAATCATCCTTAGAGAAAGCATTGTTGTTTTCTCCCTAATGGCAACAACACATCCCCCACCCATTTACGTTTCCGTCACTCGAGCGTGAGTGAAAGGGAGGCATGAACCCACTATCGAGCATAAATACTCCCTCTTGGAGTTACAAACATCAACTTGGCCAAAGCATCTACTAGTAACGGAGAGCATGCAAGATCACAAATAACATACACATGAAAAGAGCATGATAGATTGATAATCATTGGACATAGCACTCAATATTCATCAGATCCCAACAAACACAACATGTAGCATTACAACAATATGATCTTGATCATGTTAGGAAGCTCACAAGATCTAAACATGAGGCATACAGAGGAGAGAACAACCATCTAGCTACTGCTATGGACCCGTAGTCCAGGGGTGAACTACTCACGCATCACTCCGGAGGCAGGCATGGTGATGAAGAGGCCTCAGGTGACGATTCTCCCTCCTGGCAAGGTGCCGAGGAGAGATCCAGAACCCTCCCGAACTAGGGTTGACGATGACGGCATCTGCGGATGTTTTCGGTGGAAAAGGCTGGTATATTTAGGTTTAACCTTCCGAGAGGTATAAATAGGCGAGAGGGCAATGTCGGTGGGCATCCAGGGGGCCCACACCACCCCTGGGCGCGACCAGAGGGGGGCGCGCCACCGCATGGTGTGGGCCCCTAAGGCCCCCCTCCGGGTCTCCTCCGGACTCCGTGTACGTGACGACTTTCTAGGACTTCTGGGTTTTGTTTCTTCCAATTCCGAGAATATTTCAGAACAACTTTTCTGAAACTAAAAACAACAGAAAACAGGAACTGGCTCTGTGGCATCTTGTCAATAGGTTAGTCCCAGAAAATCCATAAAAATTATATAAAGTGTATAATAAACATTTGGCATAAGGCATGAAAACAGCATGGAACATCAGAAATTATGGATACGTTTGAGACGTATGACTTGACACCACTTTAAGTACCAACATATTTGGCAGACACATTTCCCACATTATTCTTACAAATGGAATACACATCATCAATTATGATAGGTTTGGATAGGGTACCATTATTGCATGAAGAAGCAAGGTGACCCTTCTCACGACATAGATAGCAACATCGACTCCTTCCACTCTTCTTAGCTGATTTCTCAACTTGAGGAGTATGTGCTTGAGTATTCTTTGAAAGAGGTCTTTCTTCAACTTGAATTTGAGCTTTGAGGATGAAGTTGTGGCCGCTTCCCTTGTTTATTCTCACAAAGAGGCTTCTTCTTCAAAGGGCAATATCTAACATGATGCCCTTCAACCTTGCAATTGAAGTAAACAATCATGGACATATTCTTGACGTGTTCATGGCCCTTATTCTTGTTGATATTGGGCTTGTTCTTGTGATTGGAAATGAATCCAAGTCCTCTCTTGTCATTGGGGGATTTTTGAACACTCAACATATTATCAAGTGTGGACTTCCCTTTATGACAATTCTCCAAGTCTTTCTTAAAAGAAGTGACGTGGGACTTGAGATCTTTGATTCCCTAAACATGGTTATTGTAACACCCCGGCCACCTCGTAGCCGGTGGCTGTCACCCCTGGCAGCTCTCTAGGATCTATAGACTAGCCCCACAGACCAACATTAGTCTTTCCTGCGCACTTTGTCCTCACTCATGCGCACCCGGGAAGGACTTCCTGGTCGGTCACCCATCCTCAAATTTCTCCAGGCTAAGCACGCTTAACACTGGAGTTATTTCAAGATGAGCTTCCGGAAAAGAAGTTGCAACTTGTTGATATAAGTATCCTATTAATCCTATTGAGCGCATTGCCAGGATATCACAGTTAGTATCAACACAAGAGCTAGAGGAAGTAGATGCATTATTATTAGGGCAAAAAGGCATGAAAAGAAATTCATCACAAGATGTGGAAACATTACGAGTGGATGAATTACTAGGACTAGCACAAGGCGGTTTAGCATTTAGAGTATATGTTGTGCCTTTGTCCACATGAGACTCACAAGATTTCATCTTAGAAGAAATAGCCTCATGAGCTAACTTTAGCCTCTCATGGGAGACTAGAATATCCTCATGTGATCTTGAGAGATTTTCATGAGTTTCTTCCAATTTCCCATAATTACTAGTTAGAAACTCAAGTTGAGTAGGTAGCTCAACATTCTCCTTTAATATGGATGCTTCACAAGAAATATAGTTAGTAGCACAAGCATCATCGTCATTTTTACCTTTGAGGTCATTAGAAAGAGCAACAAATAATTCATTTTCCCTTCTAAGCTTAAAAACGCAAATAGCATACGTTTCTTCTAGACTAGATAGTTTCTCTTCAAGAGAAGATCTAAGAGAACACTCTTTCTCAAAAGTCTTTTCAACCTCTTTGTCCTTCCTAGAATGACCGCCATTTTGAGTTTCCAAGATCATGATGATCTCCTCCTTTTCATCTACGAGAGAGTTAGCCTCATCAAGTTGTTCTAGGAGTTTCACATTTTCCTTGGTCTCACCTTCAAGGCTAGCTAACCATATTACTATCCAATCATCTCTATCATCATGAGATATATTGGTGTTCAAAGTAGAAGATACCTTTGAATCCTTGGCCATAAGGAAAAATGTGGTAGATGATGATGAATCATTACCTGAGGCACCACTCAAGTACACACCTTGTTCCATAGATAGTTGGGTTTTCTTTACATTGTTAGACACACAAATACTAGAGGAAACACAATATTTTTTATAATGGGAACAAGATAAAGAAAGCATATCATCATGATATTTAGACAAGCAATGTTCACATCATATGCAAGGACTATCAACACAAGCATGTAAAACATTTTGGTGCTAGCTGTGTTTAAGTCTAAAGATGAGGTATGGCAATAACATAGAGATGAAGAATCATCAATGCTAAGCTCATTATCATTATTGCAGAGCCTATCACTACTCACCATCTCATTAGTTTGGGGCTTACCACATGTTGGTGAAGTAGAAGAAGTTGAGAACTCATCACGACCGGAAGTGGAGGGATAACAATCATCCTCTTCAATATTGGACATACCATATTTATCTTGAAGCTTTGTCCATAACTCATGAGCATTCCGAAGAGGAAAGAGTTGAAGGGAATATGCCCGAGAGGCAATAATAAAATGGTTATTATCTTATTCCTTGTTTATGATGAATGTTTATTTCTCATGCTAGAATTGTATTAACCAGAAACGTTGATACATGTGTGCTTAATAAACAAACAATGGTTCCTAGTAAAGCCTCTCTTTTAACTAGCTCGTTGATTAAAAGATGATCAAGGTTTCCTGATCATGAACATTGGATGTTATTAATAACGGGGTCATGTCATTAGAAGAATGATGTGATGAACATATACCCAAAGAGAATATAGCAATGCGATCAAGTCATTTAGTTTACATTGTTATATCAAACATACGAAGTAACTTATTCCTTAGACCATGAGATCATGTCAATCACTGATACCGGAAGAGTGCTTTGATGGCATCAAACGTCACACCGTAACAGGGTGACTATAAAGGTGTCATTAAGTATTCGGAAAGTATTAGTTGAGGATCATGGATCAAGAGTGGGATTTGTCCATCCAAATGACGGAGAGATATACTCTGGGCCCTCTCGGTGATATCACATCGAAACCGCTTGCAAGCACGTGATATGATCACAAGGATGTTATATCACGGGAACGAGAAAAGAGTACTTGTCGGTAACGAGATTGAACAAGGTATGGTTGATACCAATGATCGAATCTCGGACAAGTAAAATATCGCGAGACAAAGGGAATAGTTCACGACGTTGTTGGTTCACACGATCACGAGAGTCATCGTTGAATATATAGGAGTCATCACGGATCTCCAGATCCCGCTGTTGATTATTGATCGGAGAGGAGTCTCGATCATGTCTATCTTATTCGCGAACCGTAGGGTGACACACTTAAGGTTCGATGACGCGTTTGAGAGGATACGGAATATCGAAGAATATTTTGGGCAGCACCGAAATTGTTTCGGGGAAAATTGAAATAGTTCAAGGGGTTTTTCGTCGAATGGTTGTTAATAGAATTAACAAATGATTCGAGGTGCTATATGCAAAAGTTTGTTAATGGAATTAACAAATGCTGAAATAAAGAAATAAAAAGGTTTTATTTATTTATTAAAAGAAAACCTTTTGATTTTCCAAGTGGGAAATAATGGGGAAATGAGTGGGTGTGAGTGGAGTGTCCACTCACATGATGAGGGAAGAGGTGGGGGCACACCCATGGGCTGGCCGCACCCCCCTTGGGCTGCCTCCCCCCTCTCCTATAAAAGGAGGGTGAGAGCTCTCCCTCCTTCACACACTTGGCCACTTCCCTTTCCCTCCACCCGCTGCTCCATTTCATGGTCTTCGGCTTGGCGAAGCCCTGACCGTGGGATTCTTCACCACCACCACGTCGTCGTGCTGCTGGAGTTCCGAGGGATCCTCTACTTCCGCGCCCCGCTGGAACGAGGGAACGGAGGTCGTCATCAACCGTACGTGTGACCAATCACGGATGCACCGCCGGATTGCGGTGCTCATCTTCTCGCCATCGGGATCGGTGTGAGTACGACTACGCCAACAACGAGATTTGATCTCGTACCACTTTGAGTCTTCGAGGGTATGTGTTCTCCTTAACCCTCTTGTTGCCCGTTGCAATTCGTCTCCTAGATTAGATCTTGGCCTTTCGGGTGTCTCTCGCGTAGGAAAAATTTTGTTTTCTATGCTACGTTCCCCTTCAAGAGTGGCTTAATAACTACATGGCTCACAATAAGGAAAAATACATTAATAGCAAGAGCATAGAGAGATAAGTTTTTATCTTCCTCTAAAGTTGGATTTTGAGGATCCTTTGGAGGAGAAAAACCCATCTCTACAGTTTTCTCCATATGTGGGTCCATGACCTAGAAAAAATGAGCATGTGAATATTCCAAACATCATAATTTGTGCCATCGAAATGAAACGTGGGATCGTGCACTAATTCACTAAGCGACATAATTACTCTCAAGGCGGTGAAGCCTAACAAGGAGACACCTTGTTCTGATACCAATTGAAAGTACAAGTATGTCGCTTAGAGGGGGTGAATATGCGATTTAAAATAATTACGGTTTAGCCTTGAATTAATGCGGAATAAAACTAGCATTTAATTTATCAAGCACAAAACCTATACAAGGTAGGTTCACCTATGTGCACCAACAATTTAAGCTAAGCAAGATATACAACCAAGTGATAGAAATATAGATGACTTCAAGCACGATGGCTATCACAAAGATAAATGCATAAGTAACAAGCTCAACTATAGAAATAACCGGAGCACAAGGAGACACCGATGTGATTACCGAAGTTCCTTCCCAAGGGAAGTACGTCTTCGTTGGAGGGGCGTGGAGTTGCCAAGTCACTCCAATGCACGGTTGTGCTCACCCTATTCTCCTTGAGCTTCTCTAGTGAAAGAGATGCTCGTTTCCACTATGAGGTCGTCTTGAAGGCGGTGACCAAACCTTACACAAGGTTGAGGCTATCTCCACAACTCAATTGGAGGCTCTAAACAAAGCTTCTTGTAACAAGGTGGAAGCTCCAAGCACTAACCGTCTAGGGTTCTCGATGCACCCAAGAGAAACAATCTCTCCGATGATCAAGCACCCAAGAGTAACAAGCTCACGAACTTCTCTTTCACGAATCTCGTGGGAACTCAAACCGTTGCACCTAATGCAATGGAAAGAACACACAACGTGATCAAGTCCTTATCTAACAAATACCACCAAAGAAACTAATGTTATGGAGGGAGTAATGAGGAAGAACAAGGAAAACAAAAATGAATCCCAATATCTAGATCCAAT
Source organism: Alopecurus myosuroides (assembly GCA_028641055.1). Classification (NCBI taxonomy): domain Eukaryota; kingdom Viridiplantae; phylum Streptophyta; class Magnoliopsida; order Poales; family Poaceae; genus Alopecurus; species Alopecurus myosuroides. The sequence continues at coordinate 225,903,944 of CM054058.1, forward strand.
AGATTCCCCTCACCAAGAGGAGAGATTGATTGGTGGAATGGTAGACCTAGATCTCTTCTCTCTTTTCCCTAAAAAGGGGCAAGAATTATTGGAGGGATTGAGAGAAACCCAACATATTGAAGGTCAACAATGGAGGAGAGAGAATACATGCTGGGCAACCTCCTCTTGAGAAAGAGGAAGGCTATTTATAGCTTCCCACGAAATATGGTCGTTACAGCCGTCCGGGCTGGATTTTTCGCACTTACCCTGGAAATTTCCGGACGAACCAAGTCCCCATGGAGCACGAGTGCCTGCCCTATGGTGCTTTTCCGGATATTTGTCCCGGAAATTTCCGGCCCTATACCGGAATTTTCTCCCCCCTGAAAACTGCCAAAACACTGATACAAAAACGGTCAAATCTTTTGCCTCCAAACTCCGTTTTTGACATTCTTGGGCTCGTTGGAATCGCAATGACGAGCTATACAAGATGATGTAGAGAAACATCATACTCAAACAAGGTAGGATAAAAATAAATGGTAAAAGTATACACCTCTCTATAAGATAGGAACCGACAAAACCTCCAATAAAAAAAGCAATAAGTTTTTCATACGAAATCCGTTTTTGATGAACTTTATATTTACATGAAGAACATGGTAAGATATAATACCACATATGGAGAACAACAAATATGAATCAAGAAATGTGATGCCAAGCATGCAAATGTTTGAGCTGTATACGAACGATATGATCAAGCAACTCATTCAAGAGCCTCTCTTGATAGAACAGTTATATATCCTATAACCCGATCTCCCTACTAACATCATGAGACCGGTAAAATATAAAACCTATAAAGGTCATACATTTTCCTTGCGCATTCCAATTGATCTAAATGATGGCGATTTTAATCACCTCAAGTTGGACCACCTTTCTTGATTGTGCTTCGCTTCGTGAAGACATGTAAATTGCTCCCCCATAAGATAATATGGGAGAGGTTCTCGCATGTCCATATTCACTTGACAATAATCTCCATATGGGTGTAAAGCATCAAGCATATGAACTCTTCTTGGTTCTCACTTGCCGTCATCTTCCATGGGCTATATGAAATATCCGTTTTGATGCAAGCCTCATGGGAAGAAACCTAAACCCACAAAGATACTCCACACACATGTAACATGGGTTAGTCCAAAAAGTTATATAGACAATTGCTTACCGTACCACGAGATCACATGATCCCACTTGATACATCATTTAGATTCAATCTTTAATCCATTCTTTGCGCTTTGACTTGATCAACCAAGTATCTTATCTTTATTCATGATGATGTCTTGAAGGTAAACATGAATGTTCACACAATCTCCTTCAAGACATACTTGCAATATGATCAATAATAACATTCCAATTCTTCTTCTTGATCATTTCAAATATACTCATTACAAGCAATTATCTTGATAGCATCAAACCTTAAATCCAAGACACAGAGTTCAAGTGGTGCCAATAGCAAACCTATAAAAATATCTCAATGCAAACATCAGTCCATAAGTATTTTTTATTAATTACCCTCTAAAAGCACATTTCTTATCCCTCTATGTTTTATGTGTTAGTTAACAACACAAGCGATATTTAATTATATGTTAAGTAGTGCACATCTTACATGTACATCTTTCAAATCACCAAGCACCAAAAAGGTCGAAGGAAATCTCATATTTCTATCTCTGGTTTTGTAGGAAATTCTGACCTGGAAAGGCTGGATATTTCGGGGGATGGATAACCCCCCCTCTCAGAACCATAGGTGGAAAACGGCTAAGGACCTGGGTGCGGGGCTTGCAAAAGCCTACCAGCTTTTTGGCCAGATTATTCAGTGGCCAGAGGCCGGATATTCCGGGGCTGGATAATCCGCCCCCAGAAGCTCGGTGAAGATTAGAGGATGTCTAGGGCTGTGCGTATTGGCCAGATTATTCAGCATCCATTGGCCGAATATTCCTGGTCCGGATAATCCGCCCCCTCATGGGCTGGATATTCCGCCCCCAGAATCTCGACCAGTGGAAAATCGGGTAAGAAAAATGTGCGGGGCGTGCAAAAGCCGGCCGGATTTTTGGGCCGGATATTCCGCCCATATTTTGAGAGGGGCTATAAATACCCCTCTCCTTTTTCAACCTCAAGCTAGTTCATCCATACCATTAAATGCACATTTATTGAGCTCACCAAATCCTAAATCTTCCAATCCCTCCACCTAAACTCGTTGATCTTTGGAGGATTGAAAGAGAAGGCCCCGATCTACATCTTCACCGACTTGTTCTTCATTCCCCCCTCATTTACTTGAGGTAACCTAGTCTAGGGTTTCCTTGTGGAAAGCCTAGACCTCATTGCTACTCGTGTTGATTGTTGGTGATTTTTAGGAACCCTTAATTCGATTGTGGGTGTGTGCCTCAAGCTTATTGTAAAGGACTCGATTTCTGCCTCAAAGGGAATCAATATTGGAAGGTGAATTAGGCCTTTGTGGCGAGGTTCATCGGAGAATATGGTGAAGCATTTGTGGCGAAACTCACACACCTCCAACGAGACGTACTCCCCTCAAAAGGAGGACCTCGGGATTACATCCTTATCTCCGCGTGCTTCCGTTATCAGTTACCTCATTCCCTCTCCTTTACTTTGTGTTTGTACCTTGTATATTGTTGTGCTTGTCGTATAGATAAATTCACTATATTTATATATCTAGAAAATTTACCTTTGTGTCAAGCCTTAATTTGAAGAAAAATAAAATTGGTCGTAGCACCTATTCACCCCCTCTAGATGCCCATACTATATGTTCACCCTCTTGCCTAGGACATCCGGAGATAAAGAGCACCTACAGAGAATCCGCCACCAGCTACTACCAACCACTGCCGAGCTCGTCCACCTACCCCACTGTCTCAAGGCGGTGCCTCCATGGAGAGGATGACGCCATAGTGCCGCCTCCCAAAATCCAAGATTTTTGAATTTTTACCCGAGATAGGCAAGTTAGGAAAGGGGGGGAGAAACCTCAATGTTGCCTTGAAGAAGGAGCGCCGCGAGTGTGATCGATGTCGTGGCCGCCACCGCCGGCCAGGAATTTCCTTCCGGTCCAGAGCCCCGCCATCGACCCCAGCCACCAACCGCCGGAACAAGATCCAGGGTCGGGGAGGTGAGATGAGCCCTGCAGAAAGGAGCATCACCTTCAGATCTAGTGCGGGAGGACCATCGGGGCGACCTCCGCACCTCACACCCACCCGCTGCCACCTTGTCGTCCATGCTGCCGAGGAGCACAACCAACAACAATGACGGTTGCCACCTGCCGCGAGGTCGATGCCGCCCTCGCCGCACAAGGCCGCCGCCTCAGATCCGGAACTCCCCACCTCCGATGATGGAGCAGCGTCAGCCTGGCCGCCGCCTTCCTTGACGGCCGCACGGTCTTGCCCGCTGGCTGCCTCGGGCGACGACGAGGCGAGGGAAGGCGGAGGGGAGTTGGGGCGCTAGGGTTTTGGGCCCTCGAGACACCTCCGAGGAGACGATGCGAAGGGGAACGTGTCCTTGTAGGCCCTTTGCATATGTTGTTCGTTGAAGACATTGTGTGGAGAGCTCGGATCTTCTTCGGAGTGAAAACCCATTGTCTGACTTTCAGGGTGAAATCCCTAGGTCGGACCTTTTGGTGGTGCACTTTTTTTCCTTCATGGAAGCACCGCTATTGGAGTACCTGATGTAGTCTGGGTGTTACCACTGGCCGTGATTGGTTATTGCTGCCGCGACTCGTTGATCACTTTGGCGGGCCCTTTAAAAATTGGATATATGCCTCCGCAATACCTTGATTAGGTCTTAACATTAGAAGTTGCAGAAACTGGGTCTAATTGGTATCTTTGATATTAACATTTCTTTTTAATTAAAAAACATGCATGAAAGAAATAGAAGAGCAAACGCTCCTATTACACCATGATTCCACCACTGTCTATTCCTTCGGTTGTATTCCCTCTGTATCAAAATGTAACATGTTTTAACTTTTCCTAGATAAAATATCTAGACATGTTTTAGTGTAATATGCATATGAATCTACACAGTAGAACATGTGTAGATATATTTTGTTTAGGAAAAGCTAAAAACATCTTACATTTTGATACGGAGGGAGTACCAAACATTATGTCCTTGGTCGTACCAGATCTGGGAATTGTCTATTCCCTCCGATCCTAAAAAGATTTTCGCCAGTTGAACTACGATTTGTACGTGGTTAGTTAGTTTTGGTTACCAGTGATTTCTGTTTTGGAGCAAATCAGCTCCCGAAATACTTTAAGGTAGTTTAGGTCGCCTTTGAAACACATCCCTTCCAACAACAGACCAACAAGGCAGCAATGTTGCAAGAAAAGCAACTACAGATGAGCGATAAAAACCTATTTTAGCATCACTCGCCAACTTTTCATGTTCAGCCTGTAGAATATACTCCCTATAAGATACACATCCACCTGATTCAGTACTCCTGATGGGACAACATCAAAATGCACTAGTATTTGGCAGCTGCTACTGATTTTACCTATGATTTTTAGTTGTTACCATCTCATATAGCTAACTTAGATAATGCATGTTGCATAAGGAGAATATTTCTTACAGGGATAAGTAACGGCACAAACCAGAGAATTATACGAGTCATACCAAATATTTTACTATGTTGCAGTACACTTGAAATTTAACGAAATACGTGAAACAAAGTTAAAAGGTTTACACAGAGCTTATTGCGATTTTTAATACATAAGTTTGACACTGTACAATGGCAATGCAGTTTATAACAACTAATCATCCAACTCACTGACCTCGCTGGGTTTGCCTCCCCGCAGAGAGTGAAACAATGCATTCTTGGACCATCTGTTGCACTTTTCTCTTCAGAAGCTTGTCCTTCACACCAGAAAGCATGCTACGGTAAAACATCTCCAAGCGAGCCAGTTCATCAGTATCTGACGAATCCAAGATATTCTCAAATTCCTTTCTGATATCAAAGACAGCAGACTCTTGAAGTGAACGCGGAAGCGTCCGTTCGTCCATCGGCTTGCGAAATATTGAAATGTGAAGTATGTTAGCATACCTCTCCATGAGTGTCAGTTTTGACCTAAGTAACTGTAGCTCCTCTGAGGCAACAGATAATTTCTGCTCCAACTCGGTGTTAGCGCGGTCACTCACTCTTGACGTTGATGCCTGTGCTTGATCTTCATGAATTTCTTGGAAGTTCTCATCAAGAGGAGGCCACATCACAACGCATGGAGTGTAGCTGTCAGTAGTCTGGTCTCTCCCAAGTACACCGCTCCGGCCTCGGCCCCATGCCCACATCCTATACCCTTCACCGGCAACAAGAACAGTGTGGGCAGCTCCACAAGCAACCTGCACTGGACCCAGAAACTTGAACCCATTGGTCTCAGGAGACTGAACTCTTATGGGATATAGAGCATCCCCTGCGTCAACTCCTGAAAAGCTAGCATCTGGGCACAATCCGAGACCTCTCTCCATTCCCCAGCACCACACCTCACCATCGGAGGAGACTACTGCTGTGTGGAATAATCCACAATCAAGAGAAATAAGGAAAGAAGCCAGTGGGTACGCCGTCAACAGGCTGCGGGGTGCAAATGGTGGCAGTTGTTCCATGGCCAAGCTGCCCATTGTCACCAATCCCAAATGTCCAGCACCGAGATTCAAGATCCTGATCAAAAGATTTCTTATTGGTGAGCACAGCAGTGTGCCAAGCTCCGCATGCAATTTCATACACCTCCCAAGAAGAGCCTTCACTAAATTCTGAGATAAGCACGGGTCGAGACCTATTTTCCTTGTCACCTAGACCCAACTGGCCATGGTTGTTGTTGCCCCAGGAATAACAAACCAGGTCACCACCTGTATAGGTCTCTCCAGCACTAACTGCAGCTACAACATGTTCATTACCGCAGGCAACCTTAACTACAGTGTGACCATGGAAATCCCACACAGGCAGTGGGACTGAGCTAGCTGCTATACAAAACTCTCCATCATCAGTCTGCTGCGGGCAATTTCCCCACATCCACAGGGCACCAAGACTGTCTATGGCGAATGACATCATGCCCCCAGCTTTCACAGAAGACAACTGTAACAAAACATACAACAAGATTAGTTAAGCAGAAACTTCTCAAGCTTAAGAGTCAACAGGGTGTATCGTATATACCTTCAAAGGAGTCTGCGCACGAGGGTTCTGTGCTTCATCCTGCAGTGCTTCAGTTGAACCCAAATCTTGAAAACCCTCCACCAAACATGGAAAAGGGGAATTCTCTTCCCCATAGCCAAGCTGGCCATCCGTTAGATAGTCAAGAAAGTAAATTACCCAATACTGACAAGGATATTAGCAGAGTAACTTCGAGATGACAAAGCTCAATATTATACAAGCAGTATATAAAGGATACAGATATTGTAGCCCCATGACCAGAGTGAGCCTTCATCTGCATTGTTGGATATTATTCAGAACCAATTAATGACATTTGAATTTCAACCTTCATCATATTTAATTGCTTTTCGCTGCTATCCAGGCTGAGAAACCATTTCCGGTTAATAAGACTAAGTAAATCTTCTAAATAGTAGGCACCATAAATGGAAAACTAATTTAAATGCACCAAGAAACAAGGGATGCTCAGTCATTAATGCATACTCCTATAGTCAGGTCAGACCATATGACCGGTTGCAGAAAAATTCAATGAACTTGCATCCACACACATTGCCTGAAAGCCAGATACCACTTGCTTGCGAAATCTCAAGTGCAAGCACACATGGCCTGGACCATGGGCATCATTCAACTTACAAACTATACACCGGCAAATCAAACTGCCAGGTTGGTTGACAACAGCTTTAATGGAATGAGGCCATTCTATCACTAGTAGCTCACGTTTGAGTGCAGGATTAATTCCAATTCTTAGGCTGAGGCTAGTGCATCGACCACTACTTTCCGCAAGCCGCACAGGCATCACAATGCTGCGAGTACTTCAGACAACATTTTTCCCAAATTGCTGCCCACAGTGTCCGGTTCGCTTTTCTATCACGAAGAAAAGTAGTGGAAGACAAGAGGATAGAGGCACAGAGCACCAACCGTCCAGCGCGAGGCTGTGGTATGCGCCGGTGGCGACGGCGGCGAACCTGGGACGCTGTCTCCCACCGCCAACAGCGACGGCGGGCACGACAGCGATGGGTACGTGCTCGTCCGCCTCGCGGCCGGTGCCGAGGCGGCCGAACGTCCCCCGGCCCCATGAGTACACCTCCCCGTTACCTGCAAACCACGCACCAAAAAAAAGCACCCCTCAGATCCCAAATTCCGGCGACGCCCCGGAGATAATTCTGCGGCCAAGCGGCGGGTGTCGTTACATGTGAGGGCGAGCGTGTGGGCCTCGCCGGCGGCAACGGCCGACACCTTGGGCGGCATCTGCGGGGAGTAGCGGTGAACTGGAGGAGAAGGCAGATGAGGAGCAGGAGGGCGCGAGTACAAGTGGAAGCATTACCGCGAGAGGAAGATGGCAGTTAAAAAGGTTGTGGAAAGGAAGACGATAAAGGAGACTCGACTCGAGTGAAGCAAACGGCAAGGCAAGCTCGGCGCCGTCACTGGAGATATGCGTACGATACCGTGCTTGGAATTTTGGAAGAGGTAGGTGTGCTGATTGGGGAGTGTGATGTAAGCAAGCGTGGATGTTTTACTTGCTAGCGTCGATGAAGTCACGTGTCGGCACGAAAATACAGACATGTGTCAATGTTTACCAACTGAAGATGCAAGAAATTCAGATTCCGGCACTATCGTGAAAGAAGCAGAACTTTATCCGAAATACATAAACCTGCAACACTGTAAATCAACAGCCAGATCCAGACGGATGCAATGCATTGCGTTGAGATGAATCCGATTTGTACAAGCAGAGAACATCAATCACACGCTTACAACGTTTACAGGTTCAGGTTTCATCAGCCGACTTAAAGAAACGACACCCTGAAAGTTGATCTCCTTGGAAAGGAGTACTAGTTGTAGTTAGTAAGCTACCACCATCTCACGCTATCACAGATTTGACAGCCAGATAACATCAATTATGGCGGATGTCGCAAGGAGGATGCCACTGGCAAAGGCACAAGCGATGGAGGCTGCTGAGAGGTTGCAGAAGCGTGGCAAGGGCTTGCAGAAGCTGGGAAGTGCTGTGTGCCGGATGCCCGTGCGGTTCAAATTTGACACCGCTGCTGCTGCTGATCCTGCGCTCATCATCGCATAAGCAAAGACCTGTCAGGAGGGATCAGCTGTGTTATTCTTAAGTTCTGTTGAAATCTAGCAGAGTTCCCAAAGTTCAGATGTTATTTGTCAAGCTGCCAGGAGGTACCTTATCATGGATTTTCCACTGATAAAGATACTGAAATGGGTGTGACTAATTTTCAGTCGAACGGGAATTAACTTAGTTCTTAGTCAGATGACAGTATGGTATCAGATCTCAGTTGCAACTCATGTCTAGCACACTTGCCAGCTTCTGCAAGCCCTTGCCACTAAAAGAGTTGCAACCCAACTTGCAACTCATGCATAGGTGCACGAAATTAGCAAAACCGACAATGTATCAATGCTCCAAAAGATAAATGGTCTTTTCAGCAGCATTATTTTGATTGGGAGGAGTGCGCATATATGTAAAATGCTACCAAGGATTCCGTAACAAAGTACTTGGTAGCTTGTCTCCTGACATCTAATTTGTGACTATTACAAATCATTCTTCATCTTATAAATATATGGAAAGCACTGAATTACCCATGACAGCATGAGAAAACAAAACGTTGAATTACATATGTATTTCATTAAACATCAATGCCGAGAAAGAAGATGTGTGTTTACCGTGTAACCGCTCAGATGGCTCGTGGATTAATGCCACTCACGTGCATACCAAATACTCCCTCCGTTCCATTTTACTTGACTCTAAAGTAGATGTATCTACACTAATAATATGTCTAGATACATCTACTTTAGAGTCAAGTAAAATGGAACGTAGGGAGTAAGTGACAAAAAATTCAAAACAAGTTTATTTATACAAGCATTAGCTTCCTCAAATATGATTTGCTCTTCATCTAGTTGCCTACCACTATGGAGTTAAACTCTCTTTTAAAGAAAAACAAACAGATGCTGGCACTTACGGATCTTTATTGTATATTTAACAGCTAACACAACTGAATCCCCATATGGCAGCGCATGAAGGTATATGTGGTGTTCCAATATGGCCGTGTATATTTCTATCATACTTATCTAAAATAAGTTTATAAAGTGACAAGGCTAGAACGTTCAGCAAAGAAGGGCACAATGGGAATGCTCTGCAACAGTCCACACTCTCATGCACAAGAATCAGAATAATTTCCGACAGTAAGCTTATCAAAAGGAAGCATTTCCGATCGTCTTTTATGTCTAGGGAACAACATTTCATCTAAATAGAGTAAAGAAACTGTTTTTATGTAGCCAAAATATAAACATGGCAAGTTAATGATAACGAGACAGAATAAATTGTACTAAGACCCACTTGCTAGCCTAATGTTTTTCCAATCGTAAGTTAGAACTAACCCAGCCAATACCACCTATACTAGTACACCACAAACAGTAAAATGAGGCATGAAACAACATGACAAAATATGCAATCTAAGCGTTAGAACACAAATGACCACAATAATGAATAGACACTGCAAAAAAATCAGATCAAAATGGCCAAGAATTGACAGACCTGATCACCAGCTAACAGTATCCAGGCATAGCGCCTGGACGGAACCACAAGGGCTTTCTTCAAGGCCTTGTGTGCAATCGACAGAAGTTGTGCCAGAGAGTAGGCAGCTGTCGCTGCAGACATCCCAACCAAGAATCTGAAGTAAGAACAACACCATCAGAACTCAGTATTCTCTATGAGCCTATTTACAGATTTCAAACTATAACAGTTCAAACACTTACTCCAGAGAATCAGACAAGGACCAGTTGGCATAGAGTGGGATTTCAATGCCAAAGATGATGAGGCTACCCCTTTGCTTGGCAGAGATCATTAGCGACATCGAGAGCAGCGCCATCAAGAGGGCTGCAGCTCTAGTTACCACCATGGCCATGTCCAACCGTGGACATCTTGGTGCTACAGATTTGGCAGGCTCCAGCACTGTGTTGCTCTCCATGGCTGGCATCTGGATGCCAAACTCCGAACCATTTTGGCCATTACCATGGGAACCCATCCGTGTTGCTCCTGGTTGTGGTTTTTCTGTTCCTAGAAGCCTACCGCTAGCAGAGGGTTTTGGCTATGCTGTTTTCCCTTTTAGCATAGTGCTGCAGCTGAAGGGGGAGGATTCTAGTGAAGTTAAAAGATGTCTCTGGATGAGGACCTATGTTTTATGCATACATGATACACCCGTGACTGCTGTGTGTACTTCCTGTCTACATGCTTTGACAAAAGCAGCACGGTTTTCGAGCTACACAAGACCTGCAAGTTTTGTTTGCTACTAGCCTACTGTTACTGAGGATTCCCTGACAACTGCAGTTATCACCACGTGTCACGAGAATGTGTAATTTGCGCATTAAGAAGACTAGTGCTAGGTGCTAACTATAGCTACAGTTGTTACAACAACAAAACAATCGCGGGAATCTTTTTTATTTTTTCGAAGGATACGCAGGAATCTCTATATTCTACTACCTCTGTTCCAAAATGTAAACTTTTTTTAACAAGCTAAACTAGTTTGCTAAAAAGTCTTATATTTCGGAACGGAGGGGGTACCAAATATATTGGGCTGAGAGAAGAAGGCAAGATACGATGAGACTAAAAATTTGCAGTCACATGCCTTTATGTGGGATACAATATGGTTGTCCAAATTTGAAGGCAAGCGTACCTTGAGACTGAGTTGGAGTATGATTCGTTAAGGCAGAAGTGAGTGTAAGTTTTCACTAGAGTTGTATATTTTACAACGGTTTAATATCACGCTCAAAACGCAGATAATCACTAGAAAACACATCTCTAGCATTGGATAAAACCATCAGCATAACTTAATCGGAGAAAATAAGTGTTGGATGTTGGCAGAATTGTAACAATAAGATAGCCTGTCATATTTAACCAGATTTGAAAAACAGCCAACAACCAGTCAAGTCAACTGAGCATAGTTAGTAGTGTTTTAAGCTTTATCACACACCCACTACACAAAAAATGCTCTCAACATAAAAGAGATCATTTACAGAATTAGTCAATGAGCCATAACATGCTGCAAGCTTACCTGGTCTGCTGATCATAGTTTATCTAATCAGTTAACCAGGCTGTGGTAATTTGATGTGCCATCCATCAGATCTGTGGGGCGTCATAACAACAAAAGGCAAGATTATTAGAGAAGATAAGCCCAAATGAAAATTTGTGATTGGAAAACTATGTATTGCACAAGTATCAGTGAAGCATAGAGCAAACCTTTAATCTTCCAGCGACTGCCGTTTTGCAGAGCTATAGGCTGCAACCCGGGAATTTTTTAACTTTCCTCTCTGACATCATCGTCCTCACCATCTCTACCTCACTCCACATTCCAGTAGCAGCATATATGTTGGACAGCACCACATAAACCCCGTCGTTCCATGGCTCAGCCTCTAGTAGTCGCACCGCCGCCCACTTGCCAACGCTCGCATTGTTGTGCTTCTCGCACGCCCCAGGCAGTGTTCCCCATATCACCACATTTGCATCCATCGGCATTCTGTGTTCCACCAAAGCACGCCCATCTTCCACCATCCCAACTCTACCAAGCATATCCACCACACACCCATAGCATTCAACCGTTGGTGGTACCTTAATCTCTCCATCTTCCATTTGCTTCAGCAAACCCATCCCAGTATCCACCAGCCCTCCTTGGGCGCAGGCAGAGAGCACTACCAACATGGTCACCCTGTTTGGTGGCACCCCTTCACTCTTCATTTCATCAAACAATTCTAGCGCGCGCTGCTCCTCGCCGTGTGTTGCGAGTCCTGTAATCATGGTTGTCCACGACGACACATCCCTGAGAGGCATTCTTGCGAACACCCTTCCTGCAAGGTCTGTTTGGCCGCACTTGGCGTACATATCAACCATGTGTTGGACAGCGTCACGTCAAGCCGGCCTGAGCGCTTGCATTGTAGCATGCACTTGTGCAGCTGCTCCACCAGGCGAATGTCTCCGACATCACAGCAAGCCGACCCGAGACTTACCATGGTTAGATCATCTGGTACCACGCCATGCCTCCGCAGCTTGGAAAACAACTTCAACGCCTCTTTCGATTCCCTGGCTTGAGAGAGGCCGCTTAACATGGCGTTCCACGAACCGAGTCCCTGGTGAGGGTTTTCGTCGAACACCCTGCGGGCGGCATCCGGGTCGCCAGCCTTCGCGTAGCAGCTTATGAGCGCGCTCTCGGTGAAGGGGTGGCGCGCGAGGCCGCGCTTGGAGGCGGCGGCGTGGAGCTGGCTGCGCAAGCTGGAGAGGGGGGCCTCGGCCTGGGCCGCGGCCTTGAGTGCGAGCGGGAAGGTGTAGCGATCGGGGTGCGCGACGTGGCGAAAGGTGCGGACTGTCACGCCGAGCGCGTCGCGGGGAGAGCCGAGGCGTAGGTAGGCTCGTGTCAGGGCGTTCCAGTGGAAGGGAAGGATGGGGCCAAGGTGCAGCAGGCGTGCGTGGAACCGTGGCGCGAGGCGCTTGTCGGTGCATGACTCGAGCCGAGCGGCCAGGAGGTTGGCGTCGCGTACAATGGCGGAGGGGTGGGGACTGGGGAGGCGGCAGCGGAAGGGGATCGGGCTGAGCGGGAGCGGGAGGAGAGAGGGACTTCAACGGCTCGCATACTGCAACATTGGGAACTTTCGAATCTGTGGACCAAGCATGAGGGTGTTTTGTAGAGTAAAATGCGCGAATGGTCCTCGATGTTACGGGTAGTGTGGAAATCAGTCCTGGATGTCAGGAAATACTCCAATACAGTCCTGCATGTTGCCCATGGTGTCCACAGACGGCCCTGGCTATGAATGCCACCGTATGGCGCTGACGTGGCAAGTGAGAGGGTCCACAACGGCGCGGAGCGAGGCGTGCCGAACGGTTATGTTTGTTCTAATCAGACCGTTGGAACTCTAGATCGATAAATTTCTCACCCGTGGACCTCGACGACGAGAGGGAGCGACATAAATTCCCTACCCGTGGACCTGGACGGCGAGGACAGAGGTGGACGGCGAGGGAGGGACCTCTACGTCGAGGGAGGGGGCTCTGTTTCTTCCGTTGTTCGTCATGGGTGGCGACGACAGCTCGTCGGAGGACATGGATTTGCGCCCTCGATTTCCTCTGGTGATGTGCAAGGACTGCAAAATCTGCAGGGTCCGGCACTACGTATCGAGGACGTCAGAGAACTACATGCGACATTTCTGCAAATGCACAAATCATGGGGGTATGTGTCTGCAATTTTCTCTTTTTCTGTTTTCTCTCATTGTTTGGTTCTGAGTTTTGTTTTCTTTGCTCTCTTTTGGTTCAGAGTTGGAAGGGTGCGTGTGACATCTGGAAATGGGAGTATGAATATGAAGAGGTTTTGCAGAATGGTTGTCAAGATGTACAAGATCATAGTGTGGCCAGTAGCTCGATGCGAAGAACATATGCAGTGAAAGAAAAGAAGGGAGGAATGATGAAGAGGAAGAATCATTTTGTGATAGGTGGAAGAAGTGATATTGAGAGACATTTGGAGGAGATCATTTGGATGTTGAAATGTGTGCTATTTTATGTAGGGTTGTCAGTGTTTATGATGTTGGTTTATGTGATCAAGCACTGATGAGATGTGCACTAAATGAGATGTGTGGGCAGTAGCTCAATGGCTCTCTGATTGTGTGAGATGTGAACTGAATGATGTGGGACCGTGTGATGTAGTAGAATATAGTAGTTTGGAAGCAATGAACTGGTTGAAATAAGATTAACTTTGTGGTGTTCGTGTTGTCTTTACTATGAAATCATGTTAAACTCACTATTGTGTTGCTGTGTGGACATATTTTAACAGATTCTTCACATATTTGAATAGAAGAGATCATATTTAAATTTATTGTTAACAGATTTGAATATATGAGAGTTTTTTTGCTATATTTAATTGCACAAAAATTTGCTAGATTTAATAGTCGGGAATTGGACAAAATAATTCACACATATTTTCCAGGAATAATTGGCACATAAGTTCCAAAAATTGCAGAGAATAATTCACACATAATTTCTTCCAGAAACAGTTGACACATAACTTCCATTAATTGCAGAGAATAATTAACACATATTTCCCAGGAATATTTCACACATAACCTCCAAGAATTCAAACATAATTTGCAGGATATTTCACAATACATATGTTCAAAGTGCACTAAGCACTTAACATAGCAAAATGACACATGACTCTTTATCCAAGTAGAAAATGTCAGCAAAATGGTAACTTCCACACTACTTAACATATAACAGAAAGTGCACTAAGCACCAAGAGGTGGGCCTCTAAGATAATCAAACATGGAGGCTTTCCTAGGTTTTTTGTAAGGTTCCATGTAGCTGGAGCTGCTTTCCTGCTGTTAAGACCTTTCGGTGCACCTCCCCAGACCATTTGCCTTGCTTCTTCTTCTAGTCTAAGCTTAGCAGCATGTAGCTCTCTTGCCATAGCTTCTTGGTCTACTCTCCTCTTCTCTATCTGTTCAGCTTAGCTTGCTCTGCTTCTTTTCTCTTAGCCTCTTGGAACAATATGTTCTTCTCTATTAGTGCTTGCTTCTCCTCTTCAGTTTCTTCTTCTTCTCTGCAGCTTCCAAGTTATTTTCTTCTGCAGCAAGTTTCTTTGCTTCCCTCTCAAGGCTTTTCTTCTCTTCATTAGCTAATTTCCTAGCTGCAGCTGCAGCTTTCTTCTTCTCAAGTTCCCCAGCTCTTTGTTTCTCCTCTTCTTCCAGCTTGGCCATATCTGTTATATCTCTTCTCTCAGCTGCTTATTTCAGTTTTGCTGCTGCCAGAACTTGCCTTTTCCTGAGCAATTTCTCTTCTTTGCTAATTGTAGTTGGCTGCACTGGCATCTGGGTTGGCACATTCTCTTGGATAAATGTGCAATCATGTAGAGGAGTGAGCTAAGCTGGCTCTGCTTGCCTACTTGCTATTTGGAACATGTTAAGTGTAATATTTCATTTAGTACCGCAAGAGGAGAAGTTGGAAATAAATAAAAGTAAAAAATGAAATCACTTCATGCATTAATTCATTAAGTACTTCAATTTCATATGTTTGTGTGCCTTGTCCAACATATGCCATTGTGTGCAAGTGATGGTCCTGTAAGCAAGAATAGGAATAAAATTAGGATAGTAAAAAATCCTAGCTTATACTGCAATGTCTTCAAGTTACCTTTGTTACAAGTGGCACAACTTTTGTAGCTACGTCTTCAACATCTAGTTCTGTATGTTCATTCTGAGCATTTTTCTAAGGAACTAACCCTAGCTTACAATCAGTACAACCACCCTTGTTGTGGCCTGCCTTCCCACAGTAGCAGAAGTGCTAGATTGTTCCATGCTTACTCATTTTCTTCTCTCCTTTCTTTCCTTCTTTCGCTTCTGGTTGTTGCCTTCTATTTTTCTGTGGCCTGTCAACCTTTTTCTTAATTATTGGAGCTTTAATTGGAATTTCATCAACCTTATCCCACTCCCTCACATCTGTAGATGGCCAAATTATGTGCCCATAGACTTTCAAATATTGCTCAATGGAATAGCATGTGCTGACATAATTTTTTGGTGATATGTTATCATGTCTCAGAGCTAACACAACATGCAACCATGGAATGTCAGATAGATCCCACCTTCTACAGCTGCAAGTCCTTTTCTGAAGGTCAACAGTGTATGCTACACCTCTTTCCTTGATAAGGGGATGCCCGATCTTCTTAGTGAACTCACACGATAACAATGATGATAACTTGTGTCTCTCCACGAACTCTCTGGTTAATTCCTGATGCCAATTGCAGCAGCAATCAATCCCTTTGGATATTCGCAAATCCACACACTTGCACGAGTAGCCACTAACTACTAGTGGTCATGTAGCGACTAATTCCCAGTGGAACAACAGATAGCACGCAAAACTTGCAGATGTATTACTTCAATATGAAAGCTTACAAGCAATCAACAAGAGGTTCTAGGGTTTAATGTATAACATAGTCTAACCTCTCAGCTCGCAGGTTGGAGGGTTTTATGAGGGGTAGGGGGTGCGGCCACAATGGCATTGCGCAAGCACACCCAAACCGACTAGGACTCGACCTAATTGAGTTTGGACTCAAACCAATGTGATACAAACCGAACCATGAAAGTGTGCGGCCATAGGGACACGCAGGACCCACTCCTAATCATCATAGGACTCTCTATTAGGCACAACAACATTGTGTTGTGTGCCCCCTCTCTCATGCTCCTTGTGGAAAACATCTCCCTCTTGCTTCCCTTCATGTATAGGCTTGTTTTCCACCATGTGGCATTTGTTTTCCCACTAGTTATGTTTGTTTTCCACCTTGTAACACTTGTTTTCCAACTCCTCTCGATGTGCTCCTCCATCCATGCTTGTGTTATCATCAACCCTGAGCAGACATAAGTGCATGGATTTAGGTAGTATAAAGTTCTCATGAAAACAAACATCATATTCTAATAAGAGAGAATTCACCTGCTGTTCTAGTAGCTTAGTTCTTGATCTTGTCATTGGTCCAATTCTCACTTCATCATGTTTCTCTTGAACAACAACATCTTCAATGGGAGAAAGTGTAGAAGCATTAGGGATGTCCTCATCATCCTCCCCCCCCCTTGAAAAGGCGTCGACCTCGACGCATCAAGGTCCTCTCCATGGTATGGTGATAGATCAGCCACATTGAAAGAATTACTCACACCAACTCATCACTAGAAAGATCAATCTTGTAGGCATTATCATTTATCTTCTGAAGCACCTTATATGGACCAGCACCTCTTGGCATCAACTTGGACTTGCGCAATGTGGGAAACCTATCCTTGCGAAAATGCACCCACACCAAATCTCCTGGCCGAAATAGTACCTCCTTCCTCTTCTTGTTAACTCTCTCAGCTACATGTCTTCCTGTCTTCTCAATTGCTTCTTTGGTATTCTCATGGATCTTCCTCACAAAATTAGCACGTTTTGAAGCCTCCATATTGACTCTCTCTTGTATATGAAGTGGCAGCAAATCAAGTGGTGTTATTGGCTTGAAACCATACACCACCTCAAACGGGCATAACTGAGTAGTAGAATGTACAACCCTGTTGTATGCAAAATCAACATGTGGCAAACACTCCTACCACTCCCGCAAGTTCTTTTTTATCATGGCTTGCAACAATGTAGATAATGTGCGATTAACCACCTCTGTTTTTTCATCAGTTTGGGGGTGACAAGTAGTAGAAAACGGCAGCTTTGTCCCCAGCTTCCCCCATAGTGTCTTCCAGAAATAGCTCATGAACTTCACATCACGATCAGAAACAATAGTCTTGGGTACTCCATGCAATCTCACTATGTCCCTGAAAAATAGATTAGCAATGTGCGACGCATCGTTGCTCTTGTGGCATGCAATAAAATGTGACATTTTAGAGAATCTATCCACTACCACAAATATAGAATCATGTCCTCTTTTAGTCCTAGGCAATCCTAACACAAAATCCATACTAATATCCTCCCAAGGTGTAGTAGGTGCAGGAAGAGGAGTATATAAACCATGAGGTTTTAGTTTAGACTTAGCCTTGTTGCAAGTGATACAACGTCTCACAAACCTCTCCACATCTCTTCTCATTCGTGGCCAGTAGAAGTGATCAGCCAACATAAGCATTGTTTTCTCCCTCCCAAAGTGTCCCATCAATCCACCACTATGTGATTCCTGAAACAATAACAAACGCAAGGAAGACTCGGGAACACATAGTTTGTTAGCTCTAAACAAGTAGCCATCATGCAAATGAAATTTATCCCATCCTTTCACATTAGTACAGTTCGCATATGCATGTTTAAAATCATTATCCTCGGCATACAAATCTTTCACACTCTCCAGACCAGGATTTTCCACGTTCAGTTGAGTTAAAAGCATACTTTTCCTAGATAGAGCATCAGCAACAACATTATCTTGGCATTTCTTATATTTAATGATGTATGGGAATGATTCAAAAAATTCAACCCATTTAGCATGTCTTTTATTAAGGCTAGATTGGCTCTTTAAAAATTCAAAACTTCATGATCAGAGTGTATTATAAATTCTTTAGGACACAAGTAATGTTTCCACACTTCAAGGACCCTAACAAGTGCATACAACTCCTTATCATACACAGAATAATTCAATTTAGAACCATGCAATTTCTCAGAAAAATAAGCAACATGTTTGTTTTCTTGCATAAGCATTCCACCAATACCAATACCACTTGCATCACATTCTATTTCGAATTGCTTATTAAAGTTTGGAAGAATTAGCAATGGGGCCGAAATCAACTTGTTATTAATAGTATCAAAAGAAATGTCTTGTTCAACCCCCCATTCGAAATCAACACCCTTCTTAGTTAACTCATTTAAAGGTGCAGCAAGTGTACTAAAATCTTTGACAAATCTTCTATAGAAACCAGCCAATCCATTAAAACTTCTCACTTGACTAACATTTATAGGAATAGGACAATTTTTAATAGATTCAATTTTAGATTCATCCACTTCAATTCCATGCTTAGAAACGACATATCCCAGAAAAATGACCTTATCTTTGCAAAAAGTGCACTTAGCAAGATTACCATATAATTTATTTGCTCTTAACACATCAAAGACTTGTCTAATATAATATGATCAACATGTTCATGTTCATTATGGCTATATATGAGAATATCATCAAAATAAACTACCACAAATCTACCAATAAACTCTCTCAAAACATGATTCATAAGTCTCATGAAAGTACTAGGTGCATTAGTTAAACCAAAAGGCATCACTAACCATTCGTATAAACCAAATTTTGTTTTGAAAGCAGTTTTCCATTCATCCTAATTTGATTATAACCACTACGCAAATCAATTTTAGAGAAAACAACAGCACCACTTAATTCATCTAACATGTCCTCCAAACGAGGTATAGGATGACGATAACGAATAGTGATGTTGTTAATTGCTCGACAATTTACACACATGCGTCGAGTACCATCTTTCATAGGAACTAAAATAACAGGAACAACACATGGAGATAAGCTTATTCGAATATACCCTTTATCAAGAAGCTCCTGCACATGTTTTTGAATTTCCTTGGTTTCTTGGGGATTGGTCCTGTCGAGACATCGTAGTAGTTTTCATAGACTGGGGTGCCATGAGACTACGGTAGAGACGTGGGGTAACGGGATAGCGTAGTAACACAGAACACGGGATTTTACCCAGGTTCGGTACGTCGCGACAGTACGGCGTACCTACTCCTGCACTTCTCACTAACTGGGACTAAAGCCCGTATAACAGGGTTACAATGTGAGGGAATAGATCTAGCTACTCGACGAGGATGAACTTCTCGGCGAGTTGCGTAGAGCTTGTGAAACTAGGACCTAGAACCTATGTAATCTATCTCCCGTCCGGCTTTATATAATAGCCGGATTAGGGCTTACAGAACAAGAAACCTAGAAGACTACGTTTAACTTGTAACTTGGAAAGTAAGGAATCCGTCTTCTCCTCCAAGCCAGATCACGTGGGCCGTGATCCGGGTTCTTCTAGGATCCGGCTTCTGCGCGTCGGACTACTGGGCCGCCCAATGGACCTAAGCCCATTACCATGTAGGCCACCCTGGTAGTCCGGCTCTTTTGTCTACCATCTTCTATACCCCTATTCAGTATATATCCGACAGTAGCCCCCAGGAAGGATCAAAACTCTGAAACTCCGCCTTTCGTCAAATACATTTTGTCCGGGAAAACTTGATTCAACAGTCTTGATTCTTTCTTCTTTCCTTTTGAAGGAGATGGTAACATAAAACTCGGAACTATGAAAATCCGGCTTTTCTTCTCGCGATCCTTCGCGGAAAAGGAACTTATGACATCAGCGCTTTAATCATGCTGACGCAAGCGCCGCTTGGTTTCACGCGGGAAACCCTGCAACATATCTCTGACAGATTCTCACGAGAAACGAGGAGATAGCCATCATTCCCCTGTCGTTTCGTTTCCCGGATTTTCCGGCGAGCGACACGCGTCGAACATCCAACGGTCAAAAGAGCCGTTGGCACGTATCTAAACGGATATCTGGCTATAAATAGCCATCATCGTCCTCCTCCGAAACTTTCCTCACTCCCACACTGCCCACGCCATTGACGCAAACGCGAGCTCGAGAGCAAGACCTTGCCCCGACGAACTCTTCGCACGCCGGAGCGCTCACTCGCCACCGAAGAAGATGGCCTCTCCGTCGTCCTCACCGGCTCGCGCCTCCATCGACGAACTTCTGGGCGACCTAGATCCACAGCTAGGGTCGCCCAAGCATGCCGGCGGCGAGCCGGAAAAGATCACGGCATCCACTGCGGACGGAGGAAGCACTTCCGTTGCCGCGGACGTCACAGCATCGAGCGCCACGACAACCCCGCCGTTTGCACCTGAAACGGCGGAGGAAAAAATCGAGCTCCTTGGCGAAAAACTCGCCGCCGCGAAGGCCGCCGCCGCCGCCGCCGGAGCGGATGAGGAAGAGGAAACTGCAGGCAACTGGAGTGCCTGCAGTATTCCCCCGGCCCTCCTTCCAAACTTGGAGAAGGAGGCTTGGTTCTTAAAAAGAAGTGGCGGCTCCCGGAAGAGGAGACCGAACCCATTCCACAAGAGGGCGAAAGGGTGCTTCTTACCTCCCACCTTCTACGAGGTATGGGGCTCCCACCTTCCTCTTTCTTCCTCCAGGTTCTGTCACATTACAGCATCCAACCTCACAACCTTCCTCCCAATTCCATTCTGTACATGGCCGGCTTCCAGGCCTTGTTCGAAGGTTACCTAGGAATAGAGCCTAGGTTAGATTTTTGGCTGTATTGCTTTGGGGTCAAGCGTAACTCTTCGGAGGGCGCACTCCCAAATTGCGGGACCATTTCCTTTACTCTTCGGAGATTCCGAGAGGATTGGTTCCCCAAAATCAAAACCTCAGAATCCGTCAAATTTTGGACGGGTTCTTTTTTCTATCATCCCGACGTGCCTTTTCCTAAAAAGGCCGTCGGGGTTCCACCTTTTGTGAACTCCGCCGCCGTTCCCCAGGATAACTGGGTAACAGAAGCCGTCCAAGTTCTGCCGCCAGATCTGCTAAAGATCAAGCGGCGCATCGCCAAGCTCACCTCCATGGATTCGCCTCTAACCGGCATGGACACAGTTCTATGCTGGCTGATTAGGCGGATCCAGCCACTAGCCAACCACAGCGGCCATTTCCTGTGTGAATACACGGGAGTCAACGATCCGATGCGGACATCCGCCAAGGATTGGCCCGCAAAGGAACTTAGGCGGCGCATCAACCAGTTGGTCGCATCGCGCGACCAATACACAGAGAGTCGGCCAATGTACACGGCCGAAAATCCGGTTCCCAAGGTAATTTTTCAGTCATTTGGGTACAGTTCTATTTTATCTCGGATTTCCAAGCTTCTGATTTTGGTTTTTGCTTGTTCGACAGTTCGAGGATCTTTCAGACTCGGACTTGGTGTCTGAGGCTGAGCTGGACGCGCTGCGCACCGCCGCTACAGGTGGACGCAAGCGCAAGAAGATAATTTCCTCGGATGAAATTATCGATCTTGACGGAATCCCCGTCGCCACTTCCAGGTTATTTTCTTCTGGGTTTTTCTTTTATGGGATCTTTTTCGTCCATCTTTGGTGTTTTAACCTTTTCCGGGTTTTGGTTTTTAGCCTGCCCCCCTCCAGCCTGAAGCCGAAGAAGCTGAAGAAACTCAAGGTTTCTTCCAGCCGAGGCAGCCAACCTTCTCCTGCCGTCGCCCCGGATACGCCAAGCACGAGGGCGAAAGAGCCTACTGCAGCCCCCACCACCAAGCCCCCAGAGCCCAGCCAGCCCATTGTGTCCGACCCAGACACGAGGGAAAGGGCGGCCCCAGAGGTGGAAAAATTAACTCGGACTTTTGACGAGGAAATTCCCACCTTTGACAAGGATTTTAAAGCTATCAATGACGGCTTGGACGCAGCCGGAAATCTCTTCGCGGAATACGCGAAAGAATTCAAAGAAAACTTAGCAGGTTTGCAGCGCATGAGCCAGGTATATAACTCTAGCCCCCAAGCATTAATTAAAATGCGTGCTTTTTGCTTTGGTGCTTTTTGTACTCATTCTTCTCCTTGCCATGTTTCAGCAAACCTCGGAAGCCATCAACAGGGAAGTTTTCCGGAAGCTTACCATCAAGAATAAAGAAGTTAGAAGTCTTCTCTCTATTCTTGAAGAAAGGGAAGCAGAGCTGGAATCAGCTAAACTCGCATTGTCGGAAACACAAGGTGAACATTTTCCTTTTGATTCAATCATTTGCTTAAGTTTTTTCCGAGAAGCTAACTAACTCGGATTTTTCCCTTGCTTTTCAGCTGCATTAGCTGAAGCTAAACAAGCAGCAGAAGATTCTGGCAATGCCGAAATTCTCTGCAAGGAGAATGTTGAGCTTCACAAGAACCTTGTGAAAGCTCAACAGGACTTGGAAGCCAGCAACCTGGCCCTTGGAGTTTCCAATTCCAAGGCTTCCGAGCAGGCGGAGAAGGACAAATCCACCATCCGGGATTTGACCGATGCTCTAAACCTTCGCCTGGAGGAAGTTTCCGAGATCGACAAGCTCATTAGTAAATTTCTAACTTATGTACCATTTTTCCATGCTTTACTTTCTCTGGCTTTCTGTCTAACCCTTTTGGGTGTTTTATTGGAAAAAACCAGGAGATACCCCAGATGGCACTCGGGCTGCAGGCATCCGAGCTTTCGGGGAAACATGGAATTCGATTAAGGCTGCTGGGACGCAGCTCATAGAGAAGTTCCTTCCCGATAAATCTGGGGAATACTCGGAGGTTGAAAAACTTCCGGGTGCCATCATGGCGGTGGCGGAGTCCAAGGAGTCCTTTCTCCGCTCCGCTGCACGGGGTGGTGCGCGTATGGCTCTAGGCCTTATGCGCATGCACTACCCTAGTGCCAAATCCTGGCGTGTGGCCACCGGTGTCCCTCAGGGATACACGGATGCGCAACGAAACACCATTTTTGGTGAAGTTAAGGGCCACGCCACCCAGATTGCCGCCATGGTAAATGTCTCCGTCCACTATCCAGAAGAGGAAGCTCCTCCGATCCCCGATGAAGAAAGCAGCGAGGAGAAGTCGGATTCTTGAAAGGTTACCTGGAACCTGGATAGAAAAAGTAGACAATAGGAGCATTACTGTTCTTTCATTTGTAATCCAAAATGTAGTGCTTCTTTTGTATGAATGAAAATTCCGTCGTTTGCAGTTTAAACTATGAAATTACTTTGCAAGTTATTTTGGATTTTACCATTCCTTTATCTTCTAAGTTCTCTGGTGTATATGCTTTAACTGTCCTTAGTGTTTGAAATGGCTCAAATAGCATTATGAATCGTTATGCCGAGTAACTGGGGACGAACCAATCAGTTTTGAAACTCGGAAACATGAATCATGCTAAAGGCATTTTTACTAACTAGTTCCAGTAACCCTGCATACGCACAATCAGATAAGACTTAGAGAAACAAGGAAAGTTTTAAGTGAAACTTGGGCACGCAGGCAATTCAAGTTTCCTTTAGCCGTTAAAAGGCTGAAAAATCATTCAGTTATGTAACGCCGAGTACGCAAGCACAATTCGGGTTAACGTTGAGAAATTTGTAAGATCATTGGGAAATTGATGAGGCGGAAACACTTTGCACTTATAAGAAATATGGATGACAGCATTCCGACAACTTTATTTCATGATCTAAAAAGATGTTTACATAGAAATTGAACTAAGTACGGAAAGGTACATAACTTTCTATACGTTCCCAGGCTTCCGCAATCCACTTGACTTTGTCGAAATTTTTCAGCAGCTTGAAGAGTGGTAGGGTTTTAGCCCCCAGCCAACTGATAAATCTGCTGACGGCTGTGGTGGAACCCGTCAATCTTTGGACATCTTTTACACATGTAGGCTTTGAGATATTCAAGATTGCCTTGATCTTTTCCGGGTTAACTTCTATTCCTCTGTGAGAAACAATGAAACCCAGAAGTTTTCCTGAGGGAACCCCGAATACGCACTTAGATGGATTCAACTTCATCTTGTAAGTGCGCAAGTTTTCGAAGGTTTCTCGCAAATCCTCAAGGAGTGTATCTTTTTCCTTGGTTACGACAGCAATATCGTCCACGTAAACATGGACGTTTCTACCAATTTGACTATGCAAACAGCATTGCATGCAACGCTGGTAGGTTGCACCTGCGTTCTTCAGGCCAAAAGGCATGGTTACGTAATAGTACGTCCCGTACGGGGTTATAAAAGAAGTCTTGATTTGATCTTCCTTTTTCATGCGTATTTGGTGGTACCCGGAGTATGCATCCAAAAAGCATAAAAGCTCAGAGCCTGCAGTGGCGTCTATTATTTGATCGATTCGCGGTAACACAAACCTATCTTTCGGACACAGCTTGTTTAATCCTGTGTAATCTATACACATTCTAAGAGCAGTGGTGTCTTTCTTCGGCACTAATACCGGATTTGCGGACCAATCAGTATGGATTACTTCCTTGATAAAATCCGCTGCTAAAAGCCGGATAATTTCCTTGCCAATAGCCTTCCGTCTTCTTCCGTCAAATCGACGGAGACCTTGTTTGACGGGTTTTGATCCGGGAATAACCTTGAGTTGGTGCTCAGCAAGTTCCCTGGGTACGCCTGGCATGTCAGCTGGACACCAGGAGAAAATATCCCAGTTCTCACGGAGGAACTTGATGAGCTCGCCTTCCTATTTGTCGGTCATCCCAGTCCCTACTACGACAAATTTTGTCGGATCTTTGGGGTCTAGGATTACCTGTCTTGTATTCTCGGACGCCTTGAAGCTATCTGTTGGCTTCCGAGTTTCTTTTCCTGCCGGCATTTCTTTCGGCGATACCTCCTTGGCTAATTCCTTCAGTTCCTCCCTTGCTATGACTCTCTGAGCGCAAAGGGCGTTTTCTTTCTCCAACTCGTTTGCCAGCTTGAAATCACCGGCAATGGTGATTACTCCTCCTTTGGGTCCTGCCATCTTCAGCTTGTTGTAGATATAGCAAGATCTTGCCATAAATTTGGCGAAAGCCGGACGTCCGAGTATTGCGTGATACACGCTTTCGAACGGCACTACTTCGAAGGATACTTTTTCCTGCCGGAAGTGATCTTTATCTCCGAAGGTGACATCTAGGGAAATTTCTCCTAGGGATCGTGCTTGCCTGCCAGGAACAATGCCGTGGAAGCGTATATTGCTGTAGTTGAGCTGGGACTCGGATATCTTCAAGTGCTTCAGTGTATCCAGGTACATTATGTTGATGCTGGATCCTCCGTCCATCAGCACTCTTCTTAGCCTAGTGTTTTGAACAATAGGGCTTACAACAAGAGCTTGTGTGCCGGGTTCAGGGATATTTCCGGGATGATCTGACTGATCCCAGATTATCGGTGTGTTGGAGTACTTCAAGAATTTCGGGGTCGCAGGGACAACCGCGTTTATTTCTCAAAGTGTTCTTTTGGCCACCTTTGCTGACGGGGTTGCTAGGAAAGTTAACATTGCTTCTCCGTCAACTCTCGGAAATTTGGGTTCGCCTTTTCGTTGTTGTTCCTGGATTTTGTCATCAGTGTCCGATTCACTGTCTTCTTTTTCAGCTTCTGGCTTTTGTTTGGCAGGTTTCCTCTTGGAACCCTTCCCTTTATTTCCGGATCCTGCATTGCCTTTCATATGCTTGTTTAGCCGGCATTGCGCGTTTGTGTGGGTTGGTTTCCCAAACTGAGAGTGGTGGACGCAGGGTTCCGACTTAATTCTCTCCCATTCTTCGGGAGTGTAATTGATTGGATCCGGACTGCGGCCTTTCCACTTGTTCACCTTTTCTCCTCCAAAGGCTATGTTGACCTCCTTGGGCTTTGTTGTTGACTCCGGAGTTCCTTTTTTATCAGAACGAGGTGTTTTCTTGGCCAGTATCAGTGACTCAATATTGCCTCCTCTTGCTCTGATATCATCTTCAGCTGCAGCATGCTCGTTAGCGGTTGTAAGCATAGATCCGAGATCTTTGTGCTTTTTAGAACCAACCATGAACGGTACAAGTCCGGGTTTTAGGCCATTGACGAAAGCATGCATTGCTTGTACGTCAGTTACTCCAGAGCAACTATTCTTCATCGCAGTCCATCTGGAGATGAAATCCACGTATGGTTCGTCTTCAAATTGGGTGCAACGGTTCAGCTGGTTGATGCTATTTGGGCGTTTGTATGTTCCCCCACAGTGCTGGGTAAATACTCTCGCCATATCATCCCAACTGTCGACAGTTCTTGATGGTAAACCATTGATCCAATCTCTGGCTCCGTCTAGCAACATTAGGGGAAGAAACTTGACAGCTTCCAGATCTGTCCCGTTGTTGATTTGGACGGCTGTGTAATAATCTGAGAGCCAGGTATCCGGGTTTGTACTGCCGGTATACTTTTGGTAGGTTGGACCAACTTTGGCGAAGCCAGAATGCAGGGTTATCCTTCGGATCCTGTCAGTAAAACACTTAGGACCAAAGTATAGATCATCCTTTTCTACTCTATCAATATGTGCAGAATATCTCCCGGCTGAATGGACAGAAGGGGATCTGCTCCTTTCTTTTCCATTGTTGCGCGGACGCGCTTTTCCGAGGTTATCTCTATCTCTTCCGTTGTCACGCCCTCTGGGATTAGGTGGAGTCCTGCTCCTGTACCTTTCCTTATCTTTAGGCGGTGTCCGAGATCTTTCACGTCTGTGAGGTGTATCATATCTTCCAGCTTTTTCAGCTGGGTTTCTCGGAGGTGGCATTATTTTGCCGTCATTCCGGTGTTTGCCTTCCCGATCGTGTGGTTTATATCCATCTTTCGGGAGATGAGGTCCGGTTCTAGACGCTGCGTCCCGGTTGTCGGGGTTTTTCTTGTCTTTTCTCGGATCCTCTTTTTTATCCGAATCTCCGGGTTCTTCCGGTCCAGGTGCTCCAGCAGCGCAAGTAACAGTTTTGCAGAGGGAGGAATTATCATGCAGCCTCCCTGATCTCTCTTGGCCTCGCTGTTGCTGCTGTAATGCTTTTCCTAGGAAAGCATACACCCCTTGGAGTTTTTCCCCGTTGGAGTACAGATCATTGTTTAGGATGGCGAACGCTGCTTCCGCGTTTTCTGCTGCGGTTTTGTATATTGGCTCGCCCTTGGCATCTTTGCCGTTTAACTGCTTTTGCCAAGATGGGTTATAAAACCTTTCTTTTGGCGGCAGTTCTTCCGGTTTTGCAATTCCGGGTAACCTAGTAGGTTTTAAGGCAGATCTATGCTTTCTCTCGTACTCCTCTATTTCTTCCTTCATGACTTTGATGTCATTATGGGTTTGTTGGAGATGTTGCCGAGATCTAAGCAGATGTTGCTGTTGCCGTTGGAAAGCTTGTCTCCTGGCTTCCAGCATCTCAGGGGGTTCATCTGGTCCCACTGGTGTTTGTAATAGTTCTTGCTCTTCCAGTTCTGTCATTGGCGGAGCAGTGATTTCCTTAGATTTCTTTTCCGCGGGCTTTGTGCCACTAATATCTCCAACTTCCAGGTTTTCATCAGCGAGATCAGCTGACTTTTTCTTCCGGAGTTTGTACTGGAGTTTTTTAGAAGCACGGTGCTTTTTCTTGGAAGAAGGAGGTTTTTTGACAGGTTCATCTTCTGTCATCTCCTTGACATTAGGGAATATCGGAGAAGTTTCTCCGTCTTCTCTCTCTTCCACTGGCGGAGGAGTTTTAGGGCTTTCCTGGCTGTCGGCACCTGTTGTATCAGCTGGTTTTGCCATTAGCACTTCATGGAATCCCTCTTGAAAGGATTTAACTTTTCTTACGAAGGCATCATCGTCTTCGTCTTCGGAGTCGAAGTTATCCGATCCGGTTTCCGACTCCAATCTCGCCTCTATGGCGGCAAGCACGGACTCTGTTTCCGAGTTCATCGTCTGGTTGACGGATGTCGGATCTTCCGTCTCTGTGACGGGTATTGGTTCTTCCGTCTCTATGACGGGTAGGTTGTTATCTGCCTCTTGCACGGGATTTCCGTCATCCGTGTTTTCAGCGATCTCGGATTGCACCATACCGATAAAGTGCGTATCACTGTTTTGTCGGCGATCTGAGCAAAATCCGGCATCATAGTCGTCTTCGACTGGGTATAGGGCGGGTGGGATAAATTTGCTTCCACCGCAAAACCCCATTGCCTCTGCAGTTAGTCCGATAAAGATGTTAGCAGATCCAATCGGTAACACGCAGGCACTTACCAGGTGGTTTTGCGCCGGTATGTAGGATCCGTTGTCGAGGAAGCGCCCGACGTCGTCGTCGAATTCCAAGCTTCCGACAGTGATCGATCTTCCAATTCCGCCGAGTACCCCAGATCGGAATTTCACGCCTGACGTCGTTTGCCCCACGGTGGGCGCCAACTGTCGAGACATCGTAGTAGTTTTCATAGACTGGGGTGCCATGAGACTACGGTAGAGACGTGGGGTAACGGGATAGCGTAGTAACACAGAACACGGGATTTTACCCAGGTTCGGTACGTCGCGACAGTACGGCGTACCTACTCCTGCACTTCTCACTAACTGGGACTAAAGCCCGTATAACAGGGTTACAATGTGAGGGAATAGATCTAGCTACTCGACGAGGATGAACTTCTCGGCGAGTTGCGTAGAGCTTGTGAAACTAGGACCTAGAGCCTATGTAATCTATCTCCCGTCCGGCTTTATATAATAGCCGGATTAGGGCTTACAGAACAAGAAACCTAGAAGACTACGTTTAACTTGTAACTTGGAAAGTAAGGAATCCGTCTTCTCCTCCAAGCCAGATCACGTGGGCCGTGATCCGGGTTCTTCTAGGATCCGGCTTCTGCGCGTCGGACTACTGGGCCGCCCAATGGACCTAAGCCCATTACCATGTAGGCCACCCTGGTAGTCCGGCTCTTTTGTCTACCATCTTCTATACCCCTATTCAGTATATATCCGACAGGTCCTGTAAGGGGCTCGGTTTGGTAATGTAGCTCCAGGAATCAAATCAATTTGATTCTTAATGCCACACAATGGTGGCAGCCCTGCTGGTACCTCCTCTGGAAAAACATCATCAAAATTCTCTAAAACATGAGAAATACCAAGAGGAATAGGGGTCATGCCAGTAGAAACTAATATTTCTCCCTTGTGCATAAGCACTATAGGAAGCCTAATAGGATCCTCTCAAAATTCTCTCAAGTCCTCTTTAGTGGCTAACATGCATAATAGGCTCACTCCCTCACTGTTATTTTTACCACTCAGCTTGTTTTTACTACTATCACTCATAGAAGGAGTACTCTCTTGTTTTTCTACTCTCTCACTCTCCTTCTCTGCATTTATTTCAGATTTTTGTCGAGACTCATTTACAATTTGCTGTGGTGTCATAGGACTCAAAACAATGTCCTTCCCATGCCAATTCAACTGGTATGTGTTAGCTCTCCCATTATGTGTAACATTCCTGTCAAACTTCCATGCTCTTCCAAGCAACATGTGACAAGCGGACATGGGCACAACATCACACTCAATAGTATCACATTATGGCCTAATTTGGAACTTCACTCTCGCCATGTAGCTCACCTTCATCTCTCCTTTATCACTCAGCCACTGTATATAATAAGGATGAGGGTGTGGAATATATTTCAATTTCAGCTTTGCACATAGCTCTTTACTAGCAAGATTTCTGCAACTTCCTCCATCAATTATAACCTTGCAAGCCATTTGAGGGCCTACAATTTCCTTGGTTTGAAATAAATTAAACCTCTGATTTTCTGGAGAAGGAACAACACTCAAGGCATTAGCATTTTGTGTGCAAACAATGGTGGGGTATTGAGAAGCATAGGAATCAAGGGGACCTCCTTGCTCATCACAATCATCCTCCTCATTAGGATCAACATCATCACCAGTCTCATATTCATTGTCTTCATTAACAAGCATTGTTTTCTTATTGGGACATTCTCTCTTGAAGTGGCCTTTTCCTCCACATGTATGGCAACTCATGTCTCTATTTCGGGCTATAGAAGTTGTGTATCCACTTGCACTAGCTGCTGGTTGCACTTGCCTCCTCAAATTAGAGGGAGTGCTCTCGAGTTTGATAGTAGAAACCCCACGGCTAGGGGCTGGTTGTGGTGATGGTGAAGAAAACCCATAATTTCGAGGGGTGAACACCCTCCTAGCACTCAATTTTGCCTCCTCAGCCAATTGCGATTCTGCCTCTCTAGCATGATGTAGCAATTCATTCATATCATTATACTGAAGATGCCTCACAATACTTCTGATTTTAAATTGCAAACCTGAGAGAAAATGTTGCATAGTATGTTCTGGTTCCTCCCTAACTCGAGCCCTCTGAAGTATCGACTCCATCTCTCTATAATAAGCATCCACTGACATTGTGCCTTGCTTCAATTGCTGCAATTTATCATATAATGTTCTCACATAATTCTTTGGCACAAATCTGTCCCTCATGAGTTGCTTCATAGTAGCGCATGTAACAATCTCTGGTTCACCATTTTCTTCCCTCAATTGTGTAATATTATCCCACCACAAAAGAGCATAGCCATCAAACCCAGAAGAAGCCAATTTAATTTTTCTATCTTCGCTATATTCATGCAATCTCCATAGCTTCTCAATTTTCAGCTCCCACATCAAATACTCTTCTACAACATCATGATCAAAGGTGAAGGAGGAATAGAAAATTTAGGCTTGCCCAAACCATCATCTTCTCTATTTTTATCATGTGCTTGTACCCTCCTTGCAGCAAAACCTCCACGACCATTATGAACATGGCCTCTGCCTAGATCCCAATCATCATCATCATGCACTTGATCAGCCCTTTGTTGGAGTTGAGTAGACAATTGAGCAATTTGTCTAGTCAAATTTGTGAGAGACTCTTGCATAGTATCAACGGATTCTTGAGTAGCATCTTTTTCAATTTTGATATACATCTCTTACAAATCTCTCCTACAACTAGTATCATAAGCATCAAGTTTCTTGTCAATTCTGGTTGCTACCATGTCTCGGAATTTTGAGAATTCTCCCCATGTGAGCAAATCATTAACATTCTTCTATAAAGATACCTCAGCAGTTTTCCCAGCAATTTTATCCACCTTCACATCATCACTAGCACAATATTATATGGATGAGAATATTGCAATGCACTCGAAAGACACTAGCTATGCTCAATGATATCACAGGCACAATATTTCTCAATGAACAAGTGTCAATATAGTAGTGATGAAACAACTCCAATAACAAGATAAAGCAATGTATCTCAAGGCCTCTTTTGCTTTTTTCAATTATATTTTTCTCTTTTTATATTTTCTATTTTTCTCTTTTTTTATACTTTTATGACTGGCCGAAGACAACTAGGAGCAATAATAAACTCAATATGATCAATGTGACACAACGTATGTGAAAATGAGCAGCCTGTACTGAGCAAGAAATAACTTTTCTTTTGGGAAAGGTACCTATGAATTGCTGTAGATAGGCTCGGTCTATTGCTCACAAGGATCGGACTTGGAATACTGATGCACTTTGTTGGGATAGGAGGGTGTGATGAGTACAGCGGTAGGAGTTTTCCCCTTAGTTAAGAACCAGGGTTATCAATCCAGTAGGAGAAAGAGAATCTTTGGAAGGTTGATGCCACTGACGGTGGTGCTGGCGCTTCACCGGTGTCAGCAACAACGTGGAACCTACACACATCACAATCACAATACTTTGCCCCAATGGTACAGTGAGGTTGTCAATCTCACCGGTCTTGCTGAAAACAAAGATTGGACGTATAGTGTGAAAAACAGTGTATGCTTGCAAAAAGTAAAGAGAGCAGAAAACTGGTGTGGGTTGTTTAACAGTGTGGAAAAATGGACCGGGGTTCGTAGTTTCACTAGTGGTGTCTCTCCATAAAAGATAGCATGCTGGGTGAACAAATTACAGATGGGCAATTGACAAACAAAGGTTGCACCGTAGTGCACAATATGACATGAAGATTACTATGCTATTTAGTGCGGGAATTACAACAAGATGCATAGACCGACATCCATCTGCATCTATGACTAATAATCCACCCTCGGGTTATCATCCGAACCCCCTCAGGTATTAAGTTGCAAGCAACAGATAATTGCATTAAACAAAGTGTGTAATGTACGCAATGATTATGCACGCGGGCACTCTCACCGCTGTTTTCTCCCTAATGGCAACAACACATCCTCCCCCTTCACGTTTCTGTCACTCGAGCAAGGCAACAAGGAGGCATGAACCCACTATCGAGCATAAATACTCCCTCTTGGAGTCACTAACAATTACTTGGCCAGAATAACCACTAGCAACGGAGAGCATGCAAGATCACAAATAACACATGCAAATAAAGACTATAATAAACTTGGCATAAGGTCAATATTCATCGGATCCCAGCAAACACAGCACAGAGAATTACATAAGATCAATCTCGATCATGATAGGCAGCTCACGAGATCTAAACATGGAGGCATATGAGGAGAAGACAACCATCTAGCTACAGCTACGACCCCGTAGTCCAAGGATGAACTACTCACGCATCACCCCGGAGGCAGGCATGGTGATGAAGAGGCCTCCAGTGATGATCTCCTCTCCGGCAGGGTGCCGGAAACAGCTTCAGAACCCCCCTGATCTAGGGTTGACGGTGACGGCGGTTGCAGAACTTTTTCGGGGATTTTGATTAGGTGCCTAGGGTTTTCCATCCGAGGGGCTTAAATAGGCGAAAGGGCGAAGGTGGTGGCGCTCCAGGGGCCCACACCCCTAGCTGGCGCGGCCAGGGGGCCGCGCCACCCTATGATGTGCCCCCCTGCTGTCCCTCTCCGGCTCCTCTTCGGTCTTCTGGATGCTTCCGGGGAAAATAGGACTTCCGGGCTTCGAATTTTCCAACTCCGAGAATATTTCCAGAACAACTTTTCTGAAACTAAAAAACATAAGAAAATATGGAACTGGATCTGTGGCATCTTGTTAATAGGTTAGTCCGGAAAACGTATATAATGACATAAAGAAGGGAGAAAACATGTAGCAATTGTCAAAATATGATCATGGAGCATCAGAAATTATAGATACGTTGGAGACGTATCAAGCATCCCCAAGCTTAGTTCCTACTCGTCCTCGAGTAGGTAAACGATAAAACAATAATTTCTTAGGTGACATGCTACTAACACAAACTTGATCAATCTAATGTAAAAGCATATGCACGCTGAGATCATAAGGCTTTAAACACAGGCATGATAAATAAAACTTTAATAATAAAGCATAGCAATTACTTTGCATCACGAAAAGTAACTCAAATAAAGGATCATGAATAATAATGCAAAGAAAGGTAAACGTTTGTTTCAGGTATAGAGAAAGCATGGCAAAGTGATATTTCGATAGTCCTTAAGAGTGGGCAAAACATAAATGCCAGCACACCTTCAAAGTTCAAGAGGAAGACTACAACAAATAATTTAAGAACAAATAATAACACATCATGAAGTAATTATTGATGATTATGGGACAAATGCACATACAACTCAGAATGGCAAAAATGCTCTCTCAACTGTGCATAAAGTTAGAAGATGGAGACTCAACATAAAAGTAAAAGAAAGTCCCTTCGCATAGGAAGCAGGGATCACTCATGTGCTAGAGCTTTTATTTTATTAAACAGAGGTATTAAAAGTTTGACATTTGTGGAGGAATGTCTATATTTTGGGAGATGTATGCTAATGTCAACGAATGGTAAACAGAAAATACAGTACGTCACAAGTCAACTGGATTCACAAGAGCGGCTCCCATGGTGAAGGACGCAACTGGTGTAGAAGGTCACCCCTCTTTCTCTTTTGTTTACGCAATTATGCTTTGACTGATAAATCAGGGGCAAAAATAGTGAAGAGAATTTGTATGCATTAATTTGGGGCTGGGCACCCTGCTGCTAGCTCTTCTATCATTTGGATAAGCGGATGAAGCCACTAGTCCAGGGTGTGAAATCCAATCAACAAGTGAGATAAAGATTCTCTATTTACGTCCTCATGGGCAAAAACAGGAACATAAAGCCGGAGTAATTTTGAAGGTTTTAAAGGTAACACATGAGCAATTTACTTTGGAATAATAGTTAAATACCACATGTAGGTAGGTATGGTGGACACAATGGTAAAAACTTTGGTTTAAGCGAGTTTGGATGCACGAGTAGAGCTCATACTTAGTACAGGTGGAGGCTAGCAAAAGACTGGGAGCGACAAATCAAGAGAGCATAAGAGCCATAATCATGCATAGCGACATAAGCATCATTAATTAAAGCATTAGCAGTATCACAAGTTCAAAAACTAAGTGGTCATGGAGGCTATTCGTGACTGGTTTGTAGTCATAAACATGGTGTGAGCATGCGCCAAGTCAACCAAATAAAACATTCGAAAGAGAATACCATATATTGATGCTTTACTATGACAAGAACAACTCAAGAATCTTTCAATACATATTAAACACTCTCAGCTATTTGAGGCTAATCATGCTACTCAATAACCACAAGGCTTTAAAACTAAAATAACATTTAGCATGGCATGAAAAAGTCCTAGCCACACTGTATACAAGCTTCTAATAGTATTGTTATAAAATCTACTTCAAGCAGCAGTTTTCTTTCGTTTCTCCCAACAAGCACCATACAAAACATGCTTTAACAAAAATAATCTTTAAGATACAGCAACAAAAACATGGGAGTACTCAAATAATACTACGAAAACTAACATCTCTAATAAGAGATGCATGCAAAACAGGAGCTGAATAAATGCAGCAGCCAGAGAGAGACTAAGAATACAACGTATTCTAATGAAAAAGCGGAGCGTGTCACTCTCCAATAAAAGAATGCTAGGGTCCAACCAAGATTATTAAGAAAGTGAAAAACAAACTGAAAGCAAAAGAAAAAGCAAACTGAAAACAAATATAAAAGACACTCCAAGCAAAGCACATAAGATGCGAACGAATAAAAATATAGTTTCACTAGAAGTGACCTGATAATTTGTTGATGAAGAAGGGGATGCCTTGGGCATCCCCAAGCTTATATGCTTGAGTCTTCTTGGAATTTGCTTGGATGTACCACCGGGGAATCCCCAAGCTTAGGCTTTTCACTCTTCTTGATAACATCATATCATCCTCTTCTCTTGACCCTTGAAAACTTCCTTACATCAAAATTCTCACAATCTTCATTAGCAACGTTAGTGCAATTGAAATAAGAAATTCACATGGTTCAGTTTCAACACAAGTCTAACACTCAAAAACACATTAGCTACTCTCGCAACTTATTTCAAAACTCTTTTTCTCAAAAGAACACCAAAATAAAGAGATTAAGATGCAAATGCGATAAATGACAGAAATCTGTCAAAAACAGAACAACAGGTAAAGATCGATTTTTTCAAAAATATTCTGTTGCTCAAATAAAAAAGTGATCTTCTAGAAAAAGTTGCGTATACAACTCAGTATTAAGCACAAAAAATGTCAGGTCAATTTGAATTTTTTGTGATATTTAACGGAATTTACAATGGACAGCAGAAATCTGTTTCCTGCGCAGAAATCCGAAATATAGGCTCAACTTTCCACTAGTGGCTTTACTTGGCTCAACAAAAATCAAAAGAAAAGATACAGTGGGGTTGCTAAGGAAATAGAAAACACCCAGGTGCAAGCACACCAGAGAAAACAAAGGAAAACTTCAAGAAAACAGAGAAATAAAACGGGTTGTCTCCCGGTAGCGCTTTTCTTTAAAACCTTTCAGCTAGGCATAGAAATATCAACTCAAGTATTTTCAAGTGAAGAAGCATCAACATCATACTTTTCTATAATAATAGAGTAAAATGGTAGCTTCGTTTTCTTTATAGGAAAGTGTTCCAAACCTTTTTTCAGGGGAAGTTGATATTTAATCCTCCCCTCTTTCATATCAATAACAGCACCAACAGTTCTAAGAAACGGTCTTCCCAAAACAATAGGACAAGAAGCATTGCATTCAATGTTCATAACAACAAAATAAACAGGGTAAAGGTTATTATTAACCATAATAAGAATATCACCAATTCTACCAAGAGGTTTCTTCTTAGCATTATCAACAAGATGAACATCCAAATAACAGTGTTCCAACGGTGGCAAATCAAGCATATTATAAAGCTTTTGAGGCATAACAGAGATACTAGCACCAAGATCACACAAAGCATTGCAATATAAATCATTTACTTTTATCTTAATGATAGGCTTCCAACCATCATCTATTTTTCTAGGGATAGATGTCTCAAGTTTCAACTTTTCTTCCCTAACTTTCATGAGAGCATTGGTAATATGTTTAGTAAAGGCCATATTCATGGCACTAGCATTGGGACTTCTAGCAAGATTTTGTAGAAACATAATAAATCCAGAGATGATCCAATCATCAAAATCAGTATTATTATCATCAAAAGTAATGTAACCATTATCTCCCACACTTCGAAAAATTTCAGCACTTTTATCAAAAGTAGTTTCAGCAGTTTTAGGCAATTTAGCACGTTTCACCAAAGGAGTAGGGACTTTATTAACACCAACTACTTTACCATTGATAGTAGGAGTTTTACTAGCACTTGGAACTTCAGTTTTACTAGTTGTTGTGATAGTACAAATCTAGCAATATTATTCTTTCAGTTAGTTCTTCTTCTCTTTCCCATCTAGCATGATCCATCAACCTAACATTATTGTCTATTTGAACTTGGATGGTATTCAAAGTTTTATTTTTTTTAACATCTTGTGGCAAAACCTTCAGTTTTAGAAAATCAACATCAATACCAAGGCTATCTACTTTAGAGGCAAGAACATCTATTTTACCAAGCTTTTCCTCAACAGATTTATTAAAAGCAGTTTGTGTGCTAATAAATTCTTTAAGCATGTTTTCAAGATCATAGGTAGAGCTTTTATTACTATTGTAGGAGTTTCCATAAGAATTACCATAACCATTATTAGGAGGATAGGGATTATAATTGTTTCCACCAAAATTATTTCTGTAAGCATTGTTGTTAAAATTATTATTTCTAATAAAGTTCACATCAACATGCTCTTCTTGAGAAACCAAAGAGGCTAAAGGAACATTATTTGGATCAACTTGAGCTTTACCATTAACAAGCATAGACATAATAGCATCAAGCCTTTCACTTAAAGAGGAGGTTTCCTCAACAGAATTTACCTTCTTACCTTGTGGAGCTCTCTTAGTGTGCCACTCTGAATAATTTATCATCATATCATCAAGAAGATTTGTTGCATTGCCCAAAGTGATGGACATAAAGGTCCCTCCAGCAGCTGAATCCAGAGGAAAAATTTAGTCCTGCATAAAAGGTTTGTATAATCATCCAAGTAGTCAGTCCATGAGTGGGACAATTCTTCACCATAGTTTTCATTCTTTCCCAAGCTTTAGAAACATGTTCATTATCAAATTGTTTAAAATTGATTATGTCACTTCTCAGGGATATAATCTTAACAGGAGGATAATATTTTCCAATGAAAGCATCTTTACACTTAGTCCATGAATCAATACTATTTCTAGGCAAAGATAGCAACCATTCTTTAGCTCTTCCTCTCAAACAGAAAGGAAATAATTTCGGTTTAATAATATCTCCACCCACATCTTTATATTTTTGCATCTCACATAGTTCAACAAAATTATTAAGGTGAGCAGCAACATTATCAGTACTAATACAGAAAATTGTTCTTTCATCACAAGATTTAATAAAGCATGGTTAATCTCATAGAAAGCAGTAGTAGGAGCAGGTGGAGAAATAGGTGTGCAAATAAAATCATTGTTGTTTGTGCTAGTGAAGTCACAAAACTTGGTATTCTCAGAGGAACTCATTTTAACAGAATAAAAGCAAGCAAATAAATAACAGCTATGAAGCAAACTAATTTTTTGTGTTTTCAATATAGAGAAATAAAATAATGTTTTTGTGTTTTTGATATAGAGAAATAAAAACAAGACAATAAAAACAAAATAAAGAGATTGAGAGTGAGAAACTCCCCTTGCCAGAAGACTTCCTTCTCCCCGGCAACGGCACCAGAAAAATCCTTGATGCACTTTGCTGGGAACCCCTAGAGGAGGGTGTGATGAGTATAGCGGTAGGAGTTTTCCCCTTACTTAAGAACCCGGGTTATCAATCCAGTAGGAGAAAGAGAATCTTCAGAAGGTTGATGCCACTGACGGTGGTGTTGGCGCTTCACCGGTGTCAGCAACAACGTGGAACCTACACACAACACAATCACAATACTTTTCCCCAACGATACAGTGAGGTTGTCAATCTCACCGGTCTTGCTGAAAACAAAGATTAGACGTATAGTGTGAAAAAACAGTGTATGCTTGCAGAAAGTAAAGAGAGCAGGAAATTGTTGTGGGTTGTTTAACCATGTGGAAAAATGTACCGGGGTTCGTAGTTTCACTAGTGGTGTCTCTCCATAAAAGATAGCATGATGGGTGAACAAATTACAGTTGGGCAATTGACAAATAAATGTTGCACCATAGTGCACAATATGACATGAAGATTACTATGCTATTTAGTGCGGGCATCACAACAAGATACATAGACCTACATCCATTTGCATCTATGACTAATAATCCACCTTCAGGTTATCATCCGAACCCCCTAAGGTATTAAGTTGCAAGAAACAGATAATTGCGTTAAACAAAGTGTGTAATGTAAGCAATGATTATGCACGCGGGAACTCTCACTGTTGTTTTCACCCTAATGGCAACAACACATCATCCCCCTTCACGTTTCTGTCACTCGAGCAAGGCAACAAGGAGGCATGAACCCACTATCGAGCATAAATACGCCCTCTTGGAGTCACTAACAATTACTTGCCCATAATAACCACTAGCAACGGAGAGTATGCAAGATCACAAATAACACGTGCAAATAAAGACTATAATCAACTTGGCATAAGGTCAATATTTATCGGATCCCAGCAAACGGAGCACAGAGAATTACATAAGATCAATATCAATCATGATAGGCAGCTCACGAGATCTAAACATGGAGGCATATGAGGAGAAGACAACCATCTAGATACAGCTACGAACCCGTAGTCCAAGGATGAACTACTCACGCATCACTCCGGAGGCAGGCATGGTGATGAAAAGGCCTCCGGTGATGATCTCCTCTCCGGCTGGGTGCCGGAAACAACTTCAGAACCCCCCTGATCTGGGGTTGACGGTGACGGCGGT
This sequence comes from Alopecurus myosuroides, assembly GCA_028641055.1. Classification (NCBI taxonomy): domain Eukaryota; kingdom Viridiplantae; phylum Streptophyta; class Magnoliopsida; order Poales; family Poaceae; genus Alopecurus; species Alopecurus myosuroides. The sequence goes on from CM054058.1 coordinate 225,943,265, forward strand.
GCGGAACTTTTTCGGGGATTTTGATCAGGTGTCTAAAGTTTTCCATCCGGGGGGCTTAAATAGGCGAAAGGGCGAAGGCGGTGGCGCTCCAGGGGGACCACACCCCTAGCTGGTGCGGCCAGGGGGCGCGTTACCCTATGGTGTGGCCCCCCTGCTGCCCCTCTCCGGCTCCTCTTCGGTCTTCTGGATGCTTCCGGGAAAAATAGGACTTCCGGGCTTCGAATTTTCAATTCCGAGAATATTTCCAGACCAACTTTTCTGAAACTAAAAAACAACAGAAAACAGGGAACTGGCTCTGTGGCATCTTGTTAATAGGTTAGTCCAGAAAACGTATAAAAATGACATAAAGAAGGGAGAAAACATGTAGCAATTGTCAAAATATGATCGTGGAGCATCAAATACCTAAGAAAACGAAAAAGAAACCTAAAAACAAACTACAGCTAGCAGGAACTCACGGCAGAGAATGGGACGTTTTCCTGCCATGGCGGCAGCGAAACGCAGCGATTCGGTACCGCGGCAGCGCGCGCGCAACAACAGCTAGGTAATCACGGCAGGGGAAACGCGCGCGACAGCGTTTTGAGCAATTATGTGCTGCGGTAGCGGGCGCATGCGTGGAGAGTTTGTGTGCGCACGGTAGGTATCGGAACCACAGCAGCGTTTTCACGCGTTTTGTGCCGCGACAGGGATTGACTCTGGGAGCAACTAGGGCTCGGATTGGCCTGTATGATCCGCACGGATTGCTTCCGATTGCGAGTAGAATTCGATCAACAAGAGGAACCCACGGTAGAAAATAAGGAATTGTTGTGCCGTAGTATATGATCCTATTGGAACTCGAACACAACAAGAACAACTCCACTCAGATTGGACAAATGGGAAGTTTTCGATGGACTCAAAAGGCACAACTCGATGAATACAAGAACCCTAACCCTAGACCGAACTAGAAAGACACAAAATATGAAAAGAAACACAAAATCAAAACACAAACAACAACTAAAACTTGACAATGGTGATTATGTAAAGCTATGGCACGGACTAAATCTATTTTTTGAGACTTTTTCCGGATAGGAAAATAAAAACGCTCGAATCTAATGGGATAGAAATAGCTCACCGAGTAAACCCAGTGCTCTGATGCCAAGATGATAAGGGTGTGCTCGATCTTCTCATTGAACTCACACGATAACAATTATGATAACTTGTGTCTCTCCACGAACTCTCCGTTTAATTCGTGATGCCAATTGCAACAACAATCAATCCCTTTGGATATTCGCAAATCCACACACTTGCACGAGTAGCCACCGACTACTAGTGGTCCTATATCGACTAATTCCCAGTGGAACTGCAGATAGCACGCAAAAATTCCAGATGTATTACTTCAAGATGAAAGATTACAAGCAATCAACAAGAGGTTCTAGGGTTTAATGTATAACATAGTCTAACCTTTCAACTCGCAGGTTGGAGGGTTTTATGATGGGTAGAGGTACGGCCACAATGTCATTGGGCAAGCACACCCAAACCGACTAGGACTCGACCGAATTGAGTTTGGACTCGAACCAATCTGATACAAACCGACCCATGAAAGGGTGCGACCATAGGGACACGCAGGACCCACTCCTAATCATCATAGGACTCTCTATTAGGCGCATCAACATTGTGTTGTGCGCCCCTCTCTCATTCTCCTTGTGGAAAAAATCTCCCTCTTGCTTCCCTTCATGTATAGGCTTGTTTTCCACCATGTGACATTTTTTCCCACTTGTTATGTTGGTTTTCCACCTGTAACACTTGTTTTCCAGCTCGTCTTGATGTGCTCCTCCATCCATGCTTGTGTTATCATCAACCCTGAGTAGACATAAGTGCATGGATTTAGGTAGTATAAAGTTCTCATGAAAACAAACATCATATTCTAATAAGAGAGAATTCACCTGCTGTTCTAGTAGCTTAGTTCTTGATCTTGTCATTGGTCCAATTCTCACTTCATCATGTTTCTCTTGAAAAACAACATATTCAATAGGAGAAAGTGTAGAAGCATTAGGGGTGTCCTTATCATTCCTCAATTTCAAATATTCCAAGACCACATGGCTTAACTTCACAATCGTTTGACCATTCAACATGCTTCTGCAATTTCTTTCTGATTTTTGGGCGAATAGTACCAGTCATGGATTGTGCTTCAAGCTGATTGTTATATATCCTAGTATTAACTTGGCTCTTGATTTGTTGAATCATTGCAAGAATAGGCATTTCTCAAGCATCTAGGATGTATTTAATGAAAACCTCACAATTATTGTTCAACAAAACATCACGCTTAGGAAACTCACTTTGGAATGCTCTAACCCATGTTGTAGGTGGCAGGTCCTCTAACCAATCATGTGCTGTCTTGCTTAAAACCAACATGGCATCCATATTCTCCTACCACTTACCAGGTGTGCAGCTTCTAGCATATTTCCAACGCTGATTCTGTAGCACTTCCCCTTTGAAATCTTTCTTGAAAATCTTCCAAAGGTGTCTGGCACAAAATCTATAATTTGAATCCGGAAACAACTCTATAAGTGCCTTTATTAATCCATGCAAGAATCATGACATGTTTGTGAGCACCATAAGATTAACTAGGAAAGTACAATGGTAGTGCTTTGTCCTCTACTAGTCGACAACTCAAGTACAATGTTTGTACTTGTGTCCTCGAATAGTCGACAACTCAATAACAAATGTGTACTTCTATCCTCGACTAGTCGACAACTCAAGATCATGTGACAACTAGCACTACAAAATGCTCATTCCTACAAAGTGCATAAATAAAGTACAAGTAGCTTACTTTCTGCTTGTCAGACATGATAGTCCATCACACAGTGCTGGTTATGCCAAGATCTTGCTTCAGAGATGTCAGAAACCACTTCCAGGAGCTTGTGTTCTCAACTTCAACAACATCAAAATCCACAGGAAATATGCAATCATTTAGATCCATTCCAATTGCAGTTGATAAAATTCCACCAAATTTTGGTTTCAAATGGCATCCATCAAAGAATATTATAGGCCTACAACCAGTTAAGAAACCTCTCTTACATGCATCAAAGGAGAAATCACACCTCTCAAAGTGCCCTGCATCATCTAACAATAGAAAAAATGTACTCACTGGATTGGGTCTTCTTAGCTCATGTCCATAATCCTAGAGCTGATTGTACTGGGCAGTCTCACCTCCATATATGATATCAAATGCATGTTTTCTTGCTCTTCCTAGCTAACCCCTTTTTGGTCTCATTTTTTAGTCTCTCTGCACTAACTGACCAAGGACCTTTATTGTTATTTTCTTATTAGCTCTTATCTGATCAACATAATATTTCCCGATGTATTTTGATGTAAATACACTCACTTTCCACTTGTTCCAACATCTATGTACATCTTGTAGTCTTTTAACCATAATTGTCTTTGTTCTGCTGTCATAGGATGCATAAAGTTCCCATGGGAATCCTTTTTCACATATCGCTAGAACTCTGATCTTGTTTGCGAAATGTCATGTTCTTCCTGTGCTTACAACTCTGCTCTCGTATGACCTTCCTCAACTGATCAATGGAGTGTAATATGTGACCCACATGGAACTTGGGATCATTCATATCTTCAGGCACAAAAGACTTGAAATTGAACCTATTAGCTTCATCATCTAAATTTGCAGGCTCAAAGAATTCTTCTTCAGGCATTTCTCCTTCTGGAATAACATTCTTATCCTTTGGTTCTCGATCTGCAAACTATTGGAACAAGTCATCATCACCATCTTGTACATCATTGCCACTCTCATGGATTTCTGGAGTGTAATCTGAATCAAGAGCACTTCCATTTCCATTATCACTGTCACCATCTTCTACAGCAGCAACTACTCTGCAAGATCTCCTCCTTCCACCTCCTCTACTGCTTTCTATGTCATTCACATCATGTACCTGCACATTAGCATTGCTGGCAGCAGTACATTGCTTGTTTGGACTAATCGTAGGAGGTAAATCAACAATAGGATTAACAACCACATCATCATAAGCATTGGATTTACTAACTGGATCATGATCAAGATACACCATGAGAAACATGTGCCCCTGCTTCACCTTTGCACACATGCTCACTTCATATTTATCTCCAGATATAATCCTAAGCCCATCTTCATTGACCTGCATTCCAGGCAACAACCATTACACATGGATCCTCCCTGCTGCCTAATAACCAATTTCTTCAATTACATGTTCAATCCTTAGTCCAGACCAAGTATCACTATCGCAGTCATCAAAGAAAACCTTGGTTCCATCTACATATGCTATATTGCATCGAGAACCAACAAAAGAACCCGTGAACAACTTATAGAGTAAAAGAATCAATTTCGTCTTCTGCAAATTCAACGGAATTTGGCGAAAAAATCAGACTTTTGCCCCATAAACCCTAAACCTCAATCGACTACTCTACTGAATCCAACAAAAATCTACCATACACACAAAAATAGGAGAATCTAACTCCCAAATAACAAAAAAATCGCAAATATAAGGTTCATAATCAAACTCACCATACACAGGACATGGGTCTCCTTCCTGTCGATGAATCGACACCTTCTCCACCATCTCCACCTACCAAACGGATCGTCTTGCTTCGCCGCCATGGTCACCTAGATCACCGCTGTCAGTGACCTCACTCCACCCTATCAATCACCTTCAACATGCGACAATCATGTTTCATCGTTGCCGCCGTTCACCTCGGCCTCTCCGCAGCAAAAAGCAGAGGAAAACAAGGGGATTGGGGACTCAATTGTACTCCTAATATCACTTACAGGGGGCTATTTGCATTTTTACCTGGGATATAAGGAGGGGAAAGCCTCACTCCATGCCATTGTGAGCCCTCTCACTTGCCACACGTTAGCGTCATATGGTGGCATACGTAGCCAGGACCGTCCGTGGAAACCGTGGGAAACAACAAGGACCAAATTGGAGCATTTCCTGACATCCAGGACCGATTCCCACACTACCCGTAACATCCAGGACCATGCGTGCATTTTACTCGTGGTTTGTATCTCTAATAAGCCACCCCAAACCTCCCAAAGGTCCGAACGCACGGCCCGGGCAAGGATGAGCCAAAAAAACTACCCACCCAACCACTTCCCTCAAATTAAGCCCAAACTTTTGGTCTGACCGGTGAACCGCAAATTTAGCCCATATGTGGGGAGGATTTGTGGACGTCTGGACGCGCCCGGGCGCTGACACCACGTCGGTTCTGTCACGCGGATTCACCAATTTCCCCCAAAATCGGTCCCACACCCTAGCTACTCCACTCCTCCTCCACTCTCCTACGCCGAACCTCCTGCTCCGCCGTCATATACCCCCGTCGCTCGGAACCTGTAGCGGAAGGAGCCAAGCCCCCCGCGTTCTCTGTTCATCTGCCCGCCATTCTCCTCGGCTGGACGCTCCTCCTCCGATACTTACTAAAGGAGTTATTCCCTAAAGGAAATCTTATAAAGTGATTTTATTATTCATAACTAATTTGTTCATAATGTTTTATACCGAGCTATAACTGTATTAAGAGGAAATATTGATACAGGTGTGGTATGTAAACAAACTAGGTCCCTAGTAGCCTCTAGTTATACTAGTTCGTTGGGCAACAGATGATCAAGATTTCCTGATCATGGGAATTTATGCCATTGACAACAGACGCATGTCATTGGTGAATGATGTGATGGAATCACACCCATTGTTTTTTATCTTGACGAGGTCGAGTCATTAAGTTCAACGTTATGATAATGAAAATGTAGTACCATAGCCTTTAACCGTGAGATGGTATTTAATTGATATCCTGGAAGTTACTTTAATTGCATCAAACACAAGGTGATTATAAAGGTGACTCTTGGGTAATGAAAGGGATATGTTGAGGCATACCATCAAGTGCGGGACTTGCCAATCCTATTTATGGATAGATACTCCTGGGCCCACTCGGTGGAGTTGCATCAATTAGCTTGCAAGCATGTGACTAGGTCACGGAGATGCAACGACACGGGAACGAGTAAAATTGTTATGTTGGTAACGAGACTGAATGGGGTATAAGGTACCAGAAGATCAAGTCTCGGACAAACAAAGTATCACTAAGGCAAGGGGCATGGGTACTTGCGTTTAAGGTTCAAAGCGACGAAAAAAATATCGATGGATGCATAGGGGCCTTTCTGGATGTCCATATCCCGCTATTGGTCATTGGTCGGAGAGGTGTCTCGGCCATGTCTGGAGTAGCCCGAACCGTAGGTGTCACACTTAAGGTTAGAAAATGTTTAAGAGTGATCTTAGTACCAAAGAGAATAATAAAGAGAGTCAGAATCATTCTGGTATTTATCCGATAGAGATCGGAGAGTTCCGAAGGTGTATCGGGATAAAGGGAGAAATGTCCGATGGTGATCGGAGGGTGCCGGAAGGGGTTCCGGGATTCGAAATAAATAAGAAATGTGTATTTATTATTAATTATTTTAATTAATAATTAAATACCATTTTGTTTTATTTTTAAGTGCATTTATTCCACTAATGGACCTTCCGGGAAAAAGAGACCCATTAGGGGGAAAGTGGGAAAAAGAAAAGAAAACGAGGGGAGCCCACATGGGCCACTTGGGGCCCATCTGGGGGTGCGGCTGCCTTCCTTAGCCACATGGCCATGTGGGGTTTAGTCCTACATGGCTTGGCCAAGGGGAAAGCTCCCCCCTCCCCTTTTCTCCCATCAGGCAATCTTTCTCCTTTCTCTCTTCTCCAACCGTGGTTCCCTTTGGAGTCGTTATAGGAGTTGAGAATTCTCGATTATAAGCATACCTCCGTGCTATTAGTCTTCGGTCCATATCTCTACTTCTGCAACCATTGCTGGGCCGGAGACCAGGAGTCACAGTCTATACCATATGTGTGTAATCCCACGAGGTGCAACACTTGGGGCACTTGTTGCGAAACGACTCCTCGACCTCATGATCGACTTTGCCGTCTTCATCGACAACCCTTGTGCGGGAGGGTAATCCCGGCTTTCGGTCTTCAAGGGTGTGATTTTCATTCTTCATTCGTTACTCTATATCTACATAGTAGTAAATTCTGGCTAGTTTCGGTTATCGTTGTTAGGAATTTTTTGTTTTCTGCCATGAAACCCCTTTAGTGGTATCAGAGCCGATCTATGCATAGATATTGAAGTACCGTTAGAACTCATGTTGATTGAGGGCATCGATCTTGTAGTTGTTACCTCCTCGCGTGTACTTGTTTATGATGTTGGCATTGTTTGATGATAGCGTCCCGAAGCCAACTTTACGTGTACTCCATACGCGAGACCGGCATTGCAAATGACATGTGGCTTGTATCGCATACGCAGCTTTCAGGGTGTCAGTTTCACCTACAATAGATATTATGGCATTTACAATGGTATGCCCGAAAGGGATATCTAACAAACAACTAGTTGATCGATGTTGTGGTTGCAGGTTTGTAGGTAAACGATTCTTCTTGCGACAACCCCATGAGCCACGTAAAAGTTGCATAAAGATAAAGTAGAAGCGTCTAACTTTATGTTGCAGGGGGAAAGGATATGATATGGTAAAGGTGAGCTTATGAATTGTTCGTACTAACCTTTTCATGTGGAGGCATCGAGGACCTGGTACCATTTGGAGCGCGACGAACATATCATTTTAATCTACACTATTTCATTTGATGTTATTGTGTGGTTATTATAAAGATCTGTGTAGCTAATATTATATTATAATATATTCGGCGGTAGCTATATAGGATGGTCTCTCTTTTCATTCCAATATAAGTGTTCTCCCTTAGTGTGGTACCGACAAAAAAGTATGCAATAGGAAAGTGGGTTGTGACAATCGGGTACTTCCTTCTACGTTCGCATACGGCGGGTGCAAGCCATGTTATGGACAACCAGATACACTAAGATTAAGTTGGCAAGCCTAGCATGTACAGACATGACCTCGGAACACAGAAGACCGAAAGGTCGAGCACGAGTTGCATAAATGATTCAACTGGCATGTTTTTTCTACCTCGGAAACTATGCCAATGGTCCTGACGATCGGGGGAGGTATAGTGGATGGGGGTCGTGTGATCACTAAAACAAAGTGAGGGAAGTTCGTTTGAGTGGGAGTTCGTGTTGTAATATTTTTCTAATTTGAAAACATGAACCCATCATTATGAACAAAAGTCTTATATCTTGCAAATACCATTGTAAATATCTCGCCCCACCTTCAACCTAGGCTCATTCCTTGAGAAAGAAAATCTTAAGACCAACGGTTCAAACTTCATGTCCTGGTTGAAAGTACAATATGGTCAACTAGAGGGGGGGGGGGTGAATAGGTGACCTACAATTTTTAATCTTCTTCCTTTTTAATTGGGCTAAGCAAGTAGAAGACAAGGTTATCTAGATGTGCAACTAGGTACCTATGTGATAGGAAACAAGGTACGCAACGGAAGAAATATGTAAAGAACAAGTTAACCACAAGTGTAAACAAGGAGACAAGAATATGTTTCCCGTAGTTCCACCTAGGCACTCCAATAGCACGGTTGTGCACACCTTATTCTCCTTGAGCTTCTCCGGTGAGGGAGATTCTCGTTTCCACTATGAGGTTGACTTGAAGGCGTTGACCAAACCTTTACACAAGTTTGAGGCTACTCCACAAGATGGTTGGAAGCTCTCAATAATCTGAAGCTTCTTGCAACAAGGTGGAAGCTCCAAGAACTAGAGTTTCTCTATGATGACAAGGCAACCAAGAGATCTACAAGATCCCTAAGGGGATTACGGGGGAAATCGATTTTTGTCTCAGTGAATATGTAGATCTAGGTTTTCTCCACCAAATCCTTGAAGGGCATCAAGTTTGCTTGGTTGAGTAAGAAGATCTAGTCGTATAAAGCTTTGAAATCATGGAGGACAGAGAGGAATGGACGAGCAAGCTGTACCAAGGTAGGAGACAACTATTTATAGCCCTCTCCGAAATATGGCCATTGCAGTCTTCGAGGGCCGGAAATTTCCGGGGTAAGTGCCGGAAATTTCCGGGCACACCGGCCGGATATTTCCAAAATTCCGGTGCAGCGAAAATTTGAATTATCCGGGGCCGAAAATTTTCGGCCCAATATTCCGTCCCTATCTAGAGAGCGGGCAAGTGGGGCGCGTCGTCTTCACGTTGATATTTACCGGCTAGATATTTCCACTAGAAATTTCCAGTCAAAATATCTGCTCCAGTCCAGAGAGCGGGCATCCTTGACGCGCTGGTTCTTCGAGGCCAGATTTCAACAGGCGGGAAATTTCTGGGGTCCAGCCCGAAAATTCCGCCCTTTATCCACCGGAATATTCCGGCCTCCTGGCTAAAAAATTTGTCCCCTGTTTCCTGCTGGTATCTTTTCCAAAGAGGATTCTTCTATTTTGATCAATATGATAATTCTAGTTGTGAACACTTAATCAAACGTTAGTGGGATTTCCCATGATGTTATCACCACCGAAACTAGATTAAAGGAGACATGAGCTTTCAATCTCCCCTTTTTTGGTGAGTGATGACAACACGGGTATTTGCAATGGATAATCATACAACACGAATAGGAATTAAGAACACAACTGATAATAACGAGGAGACATGCCTCCTAACAAATAAGGCTCACAAATAGCACGAATTTAAGAGTTCGCAAATAAAAGCAAAAGGCACAAGTCAAAGAGAGAGCAAAGCTAAAAAGATCACATCTTGTGCCCACCCATGCAAATCCTGATCCCTAAATCGTGTCCCCCTTTGGCATCAGGATACCAAAAAGAGAGAAGAGAAGTCTAGCGTCCCATGGATCAAGCTCCTAGTCCTCGACACCGTCCTCGGGGTCATCCTCGGCATCACTCGCAGACTCCTCACTAGCAGACTCCAGATCATCATCATCAGGCACGCCAATGTCCCAGTCAACATCCCTGTTGTTCCATTAGCTGTACGGAATCCGAGCAGGACGAGGCGGTGGAGCATTGGGAATGTTCATCACAGTCATGATGGCCCTCTAGTTGGTGATAACCGTGTGACGCTCAGCGTAAGCATTGTAGTTCTCCATATGAATGCAGACATTCATGCAAAGCAGCTTCTCCATGGCACGCACCACCCAAGATCTCTTCTTGGTTCCCTTCTTAGCAGCAACCTTCTTCATGCGAGGACCACGGTGACCACTGCCTATAGCACCAACATCATGTCCTTCCTGCTGAACATGTGCACTCTTCTTGTACAACTTGACAGCCTTTTTTGCTCACAGTCTGACTCAAGACCCTCATCAGCAGGATACTTGGACTTAATAAGACGCATGATGAAGGGAGCGTAGGAAGACACCCTGCGGTGAAAAACAGCATAATGGATCTCGTGGAAGATGAAATCCATCACATCAACTCTGTGTGCCCTAGATCCTCCACATCACCCTCGGTGAAAGTCACATAAGGATGATGCATCAAGTTCACCAGACCACCACGAATCTCATCGTTGTTGCCAGCACTGGGAGCAATGGACTCTCTTAATAGCAGAAGGATATCATACAGAGGATAGAGACCCTTAGCAGAGCCCACAATACCTGTAGCACCATACATCTCACATAACTTGTTCTTGTCATGCTCAACACCGTGAACATGCATGTGTGCACCCTCGGGCACCGAGAGACCTGCAAAGGGGTAGTGCAGAACTGTGGCAAACTCGCGGAAACTAGCAGAGAGATGATGAGGTCCAAACATCCAAGTCATGCCAATGTATTCTGAGTCTACCACAGTGGCAAAGAACTTATGTATCATAGGAATTTTGTAGGAGCACTTAAACTCCATCAGAGGACGCAGTCCGAGGGCTTCCACGACATTCACTGCATTGCAAAAGTAGTCAGCGCGGGCGGCCAGGTGCTGAAAGTTGATGTTCTTCATAAGACAGATGGGCTTGCTCATAGTCGTGTACACTTTCTTGAAAAGAGAATCTTGCTCCATGTGCCAAAAGCAGGAAACAATAGTGGTATCACGAGGAGCAGAAGTAAACAGATCCTTGCTGCGTCAAGTCTTGAACTCATCCACAGACATATTCTGGATATCAAGTGTATCTTTGCCTTGTTTCTTGGCTGCAAGACGAGCAGCCCTCGGTGCATCACGAGAACTCTCGTAATCTCTCTGCTCTTCGCGCTAACGCTGCCAAATAACGATCTCATCCACATAGACTCCTTCATTTTGGATGAACTTGCAGTACCTCTTGCGACCACTAGTACCTTTGGGCTGGGAGCTCGAACCATCTGCACAGAAACAGATAGAGGAGGGAAATAGGGAATAAAATTGACAAGGCTCATGATCGTAATGGAAGAGGAAAGACAACAGGTTACTAGAGGACATGGAAGCATGCCAGAAATTCCGATGTGCATAGGAAATTTCCAGGGGCCAGAAATTCCGGCATGGGCCAGAAATTTTCGGTATGGAAATTTTAGCTGTAGAGAGGAATTTGAGGCTTGTTCCTGTGTCAGAGAGTAACAAGCAGGAAGACTAAATACAAGACGCGTGCTTCGCTATCCAAAAATTTAGTACATGCCAGATAATCTGGGCCTGTGTGAAATTTCCGGGGGGCGGAATTTCCTGTGCGCGACCAGAAATTTTCGGCCTGGGAAAGAACGCATAGAGCCAAGAATGGCGGCCTGTGCAGATTTCTTGGAAAGGGAAGAACACAAATTGAGTTGGCCAGGGAAGGGGAAACGAAAGAGACCATAGGCATCTTCCAAAAACAACAAAAAGATAGAACATGGAACCCTAGATTGAAGAGAAAGGGGAGGAGCCAGATTGACCTACCGAGATCCATGGGGATGGAACCAGTGAGGAAGAGGCCCTCCGCAACGGAGGGTCGCCGAAGTGGAAGAGGCCGACGTGGGGCGGCCTCGCCGAGGTCTTGGCGGTGGCAGCTGATCCTGGGGCGGACGAGAGGAAGAGGAGGCGGCAGGGGTGGACGAACTGGATGCTGTGCAGTCCACCCCATCGCCCTTTTATAGAGCTCCAGTACTTACCCCAAAATATTTTGATGTGGTGGCCGGAAATTTCCTGGGGATGGAAATTCTGGGGCGTGGAACAAGGAAAGTTCCAGGGGCCATATATATATGGCGGAAAATTCTGCCCAGAATTTCCGGTCGTGTCTAGAGAGGAGGCACAGGAGGAAATGGTGGGGGATTTCTAGGATAAATTGGGGGCTTAGGATAGGATAGCTTGAACAAATAATAGAGGCATACCTGAGCTTGCAAGAATCAAACAAGAAAATCCAAGCTCAAGTACTATTCTCAATAAAACGTAGCAAAGAGCTCGAAAAACAAAAATAAAAACAAAAGGAAAGAAAATGTCGGTGGCCGAAGCCACCGTGTTTGAGTGTGTGCCTTGGCGCCGCGAAGATATATCTTGGGCCCCAAAACACTACTCACATTGAAGCACAATAAGTTACAAAATGACTAGATATGCATGAAAGCTTTATTTTCGCATAATAAAAGGAGTGTTAACTCATGCATTGAGTTATGCGTCCCCTATGTTCATGCCTACATCTAAATCAAATAACACGTATAGTAGAGGTAAGTATGCAAGGTATCAAGTGAAATTATACGAATCGATGAAATTTAGTTCATTCCTCAAACCCCTAACTCTTGGTTCATCAAGGGCCTTCGTGAAGTTGTCCGCAAGTTGATCCTTGGTAGACACATAAGAGAGATCAATGTCGCCCTTCTCAATGTGATCTCGAATGAAATGATGACGAATCTCAACATTCTTTGTCTTGGAGTGGAGTACGGGGTTGTAGGCGATCTTGATGGCACCCTCATTGTCGCATAGAAGAGGCACTTTGTCAAAGTTGACACCATAATCCTTTAAAGTTTGCTTCATCCATAGAAATTGAGCACAACAACTTGCTACGGAGATGTACTCGGCCTCGGTGGTGGAGAAAGTGATGCAATTTTGCTTCTTAGAAGACCAACACACCAAGGAGCGACCAATAAATTGTCAACCCCCGGATGTGAACTTCCTATCCGTCTTCTCGCCCGCATAATCCGAATCCGAATACCCAATGAGCTGAAATCTTGAACCCTTGGGATACCAAATACGAAAGATTGGGGTATGAACTAAATATCGAAAAATTTGTTGAACCACTTCAAAATGACTTTGCGTCGGAGAGGCTTGAAACGTTGCACATTTACCAATGCTATACATGATATCTGGTCTAGATGCACAAAGGTAAAGCAAAGAGCCAATCATGGAGCGGTATACCTTTTGATCAACCTCTTTACCATCCGGATTGGGATTCAAGTCAAGGGTTATGGACGTTGGAGTATTCTTAGGCTTGGCTTCATGCATGTTGAACTGTTTGGGCATGTCTTGGGTATATTTGGATTGCTTGATGAATGTTCCTTTGGGATGTTGCTTGATCTCAGAACCAAGGAAATAGTCTAATTATCCCATCATGGACATCTCAACCTATCGGTTATAAGCTTGCAAAACTCTTCATTGAACTTGGTGTTAGTAGACCCAAAAATGATAGCATCCATATAGATTTGGCATATGAACAAGTCACCTCCAACCGTCTTGGTAAAGAGGATATGATCGATTCAACCAACATTAAACTTGTGAGCTACTAGAAACTCTTCAAGGTGCTCTTACCACGCACGTGGATCTTGTTTAAGTCCATAGAGCGACTTATCGAGCTTATAGACATGATCGGGTGGTTGGGATCCTAGAAACTCGGAGGTTCCTTGACATATACTAACTCATTAATGGGACCATTTAGGAAAGCACTTTTAACATCCATTTGTTGTAACTTGAAATTATGATGACATGCATATGCAAGCAAGATACGAATGGATTCAAGACGAGCTACGGGGACAAAGGTTTCACCGAAATAAACTCCTTGGACTTGAGAAAAACCTTGAGCCACCAATCTCGCCTTGTTGCGAATGACGATGTCATCTTTGTCTTGCTTGTTCTTGAACACCCACTTGGTGCCGATAACATTCCTCCAATCCTTGGGCCTTGGAACTAACTTCCACACTTTGTTGCGCTCGAAGTGGTTGATTTCATCATGCATATCCTCAAGCCAACCTTGATCTTCGAGAGCTTCATATAATTTCTTGGGCTCAATGAAAGAGACAAAAGTATGTGCCTTGCTAAAATCTGCCAATGGCCTTCTAGTGACCACCCTACCACGAACTTGTCCAAGAATCATGCCATCCGTATGACCCGCACGCTCAATACTATCTAGCCTTCTCTTTGCTCTACAAGCTAGAATCTCCTCCAAAGACTCCTTGGATATAGCTTGAGCATCACCTTCTTCATCGGAGTCATTTCCATCTTGATCTTGGCCTTGATCATCAATGGGTGAAGGATCACCACTTGGTTGAGCTCTCTCAACAATGGGAGGATCTGGATCTTGGCCTTGTACATTAGATTTGCCTTGTTCATTATCTTGGCTTTGTTCATTAGCTTGAGGGCTTGGTGCATCTTCTTGGATATCTTGTGTATCAATGGGTGTAGTCAATGACTCCACTTGAGTAGAGCATAGTACTTCTCCCTCCGTCATCCAGTCACCCTCAGTGGGGATTATTTCACCAATCCCCATTCTTCTTATGATGATGGGAGGAATTGCATCACCTACAACACCATGATCTATGCGCCCCCTTGGGAGCCATTAATGTCGGTACCCCCGCGGAGGGGGTACCCAGTCCTGGCACATGGGCGACCGACCGCACATCGAAGAATGGCGTTCACCCAGCAAGAGATCAGCGAAGCCCTAGGAGGAGGAGCCAGTCTCCCCCGGAAGAGCAGGACACCTGTTGTATGGGGCCCGTCGCCCTATACATGAAAGTCGCCTCGTGGCATGTTCTTGGCGACGCGTGGAAAGAGGGGGGCGGTGTGCTTTCCTCCTTACGTAGCGCCCCCAGCGCGTACCAGGAAGCGAGGGACAAGTGGAAAGCATGGAGCAGCCTGGCGGAGGGGGCGGTAGTTCAACTAAGAGGGAGGAGGGCCCAAAGGAACATAAGTAACCAGAGAGCTAGAACACTACTTTTCACGGTGTAGCTACTTGTACCAACCTATAATTCCATAATAGACATGCAGGATGTAGGGATCCATCTCGCGATGTCCTGGACCTGGGTAAAAATCTGTGTCCTGTCCAGAGCACCCCGTCCCGCATTCATTTGAACCAATACAACCGCTATGACCAGGGTTGCCTCCACCTTGTTGCCGAACAAATCAGGGAGCTGGACGTCGGTCACTCCCGGTGTCCGTGTTTCGACACACGACATCGGGCGCGCTAGGTAGGGGGGCGCACACTCTCCTGCGATTAGCGTCCTGTCTGGCGCAATGCACGCCCGGATTAGATGAATTTGTTCAGGCTAACAGGGAGCCCGATTCGAGGTCAACCACCAGCGGCCTTCGCGGAGGCAACACAATGACAACGTTGCACCTCCCATGGGGGGGGATCCCCGCCTCCTGGCGGTTGGAAACCCTCATACCCCGGCGTGGCTGGTCGACCTGTCCGCCACGGCCGAGCATGTGCGGTGTAACCATAGCAAGGCTAGCCTGTGGACCCAATGTGCCCGTGGCCGCTCCCCGGCATCGGCAATTGGGGCGCAACAAAGACGAAAGCATCCTGTAGTGGTGGCACCTCTCGTCAAGTGGCTGGAGTAAGCGAGCATGCTCGCCAAACCCGCGCCAAGAAGACACCAAGTAGAATTACCTATGAGATGGAGAAAGGTGGAAGCTGGGCGGGGACCCTCGCGTTTGCCTTATCCGAATAGAGCATCCAATGGGCCAGTGTCGCCTGAGTAGAGAAAAGGTACCCGAGATAGCCTGTTGCGACTCCTGTAACGGGGGATCATGCTATCTTGTTTCAAGTCCGTGAGAAGGAACGAGAACGTTCCTAGGACGGGGGACGAGTCATTGGCCGAGATCGCCTGAGCTGAGCACCTCGATCGCAGCAAGGGCGAGAGACCACCCTGTCGAGGCGACCGAGACCGAGAAAAAGAGACACTCGTCCCTCTGATCCCACTAAATAGGCGCCCAGTTCTCGTCCTTCGACAGATGGGAGAAGAAGTTTGGTGCCTCGCCCGTGGATGACGCGAAGCATGGGTGGCGTCCTGTCGACACCCTGCCCAACAGGGGTGCCACAAATGGGTGATGCGTGGGCCCACTCGGTGACTTACAAGAGAAGAATCCACCCGTTGCCTGGAAGATGGGCTCCCGGCTGTGGCTTGGACGGCCTAATTCATGAAGAAACACCTCTACCCGCGGGCGGCCGGGCAGGGGGCTCCCGCGTGTCCCTCACAGGAGGGATCGAGTGACACACGGTGACCTTGTGAGCCGGTTGTCGCCCCAATGCACCCGCTTATGCCACCTCGCGGGACACGTAGCCTAGACTCTGACGAGTGTCAAGCGCGTTGGGGGCCTACCGGAATGAGAAGTATAAATAGGCGGCCAGAAGAGAAGGAAAAGGAAGGAGAGTGTACACACGCACCAGACATATAATTCCAGATTAGACATCCAGGATGTAGGGTTCCATCTATCGATGGGCCGGACCTGGGTAAAACCTGTGTCCCTGAGTCTGGCAAATGAGCCGCCCCCCACCCCCTGTTTTGCTTGTCATCATGAGAATCCTCGGGCCAACAGGAGCCTACTCGCTCACTAGCCGAACAAATTAGGAACCTAGACGTTGGTCACTCCCAGTGTCCACGTTTCGACACGCGACATCTAGCGCGCCAGGTAGGGGAGCATACGCCCCCTGTGCCCGGATTGTTAGCAACTCTAGGCGGAAATCATGCCGCCATCTGGTAACATGGTGGGGACACAGAGCTCCCCCATGTTCGCCGACCCCCAGCAGCGCATACTCGTTTGCAAACGCAGACTACTGGGGATGGGACCAGTCATCGTCTGACGAGAGCCGGTCTGCTGCCCCGCGTGCAGTGCACCGTTTCGGAACAAGGCCAAGCAGTAGCCATGCGTGGGCTCTGCCGACCGTTCATCCTCTTCCTAAGGATGAGCCTCCCGCAGCGGGGACAGCGTCGGGCCATGGTGGGGGAAGCCGCTAGGCCAGTCTCCCGAGCGAGGCGCCCGGCGGATCGGAGGCAAAAGATGCTCCGCCAACGCCTCCACCACCATGACATGCAGGATCTTCCGATGTAGAGCGAAGACCGTCATCGGCTGGAGGGAGGCGGTGCTCCGGCCCCATTTGTCACCAGTCACAGTGTCAGATGTCGGCAGCGCGTACTCCCGCGGAGGCGTTGGCCATGGCTAATGCCCTGCTGGTCTACCCTCCGCCACAAGCTTCACCGGAGTACAACACCTGGAGGGCTCGAGTCATGAGCCTCCTGGCCTTCGCACGAAGGGGAAGTGACTCCATTCATAAACGATCTCTGTCGCACGCGGGGCCTAGCGCCTCCATGCGACCGGGGATCACACGCCCTGGGCTCGCTCCTTCTCGGGCAAACAGGGTCGACTGCCCTCCAGGACAAGGAGATCGCATGTTCGTTGGGTCCTCGACACCCAACCCATCTCGAAGAAACCTACCACCTCAGCCACGGGGGAAGATGCCCACCCTCGAGACCCGCGTCGTGGTCAACCCTCTCGGGATGACATCAACATTGCGGATCCCAGAGAGGTGGGGCAGGCTGCCCTCTAGTATGGAAGGGGATGCCTGGCCTTTACTCCAGAACTCCGGCAGGTAGTACGGCTGGACAAATTCTGTTTCCATATACCAGCCACGTATGATGGAACCACGGATCCAAGGGAGTTTTTGCAGATCTACTCTACTGCGATGGTGGAAGCACGGGCGATTGACAAGGTCATGGCCAACTGGTTCCTGCTAGCCATGTTTGATACCACTCGCCCCTGGCTGATGCACCTACCACGAGATTCGGTGGCTTCATGAGCGGACCCGTGCGAGCAATTTGTGGGGGGTTTCCAGGGGCTATCAGCGCCCGGGGACCCTCACAGATCTTCGGCATGTCCACCAGAAGCCCGGGGAGACATTCCAATCCTTCATCGCACGATTCTGCAAGGCCGCTCATCGTATCCCGAACGCGCCGGAACCCACGGTGATCATGGTGTTCCGGCACGGCACGCGCGATATCAGGCCGCGAGAGGAGCTGGCCTACCACGATCCCACCACAACAAGGATGGTATTCAAGCTGGCGGCAAAGTGCGAAAGGATGGAAGAAGGGCTTCACGCCCCAGAACTGGTCCTCAAAGACCAGGAGGAGGCTAACACCCTAAAGAAGAAGAAGAAGCGCAAGCGTGAGGACCGACAAGTTCTCGCCATGGGGAAGGAGGAGACCTCAAATCCTCCATCTCCGCATAAGGGACAGGTCGCTGCGGTCAAATCAATAGGACCGTGGTGCCCGATTCACGAGTCCAACAACCATGACGCACGGGACTGTCGGTCCCTTCAGTCAATCGTGGATGCGCGAAAGAGGCATTTCAGTGATCGGGGCTATACCCCGAGGACCTGCTTTAACCGCGGAACCCCGGGGCACATCGCCTGGGAATGCACGCCCCCTTGGGGGAGGAACCCGGGGGCAAGGCCGCGAAAGGCCACGGCCTGGAGCCGACCTAGGGCGCCGGGGGCTCCCCGGCAATCAAGGGCGAGGGGTGCGAGTAGGCATCCCCGCCCGTGTACCAGAAGAGAGCATCCAGGTAGAAGCTCACGGCGGATCCTTCCCGGAAGCTAAGGATGTGGCATACATCCACGGTGCAGCATGGACACCTTCCTCTCATGCGGAAGTGAAGAAGCTTGCCTGAGAAGTCTGCGCCACACTTCCTAGTGTGGAGTCGCAGGCGGCCCTGAAGTGGTCCCACGTGCCCATCACCTTCAGTAAAAAAGACCATCCTAACCGCAATGCCAGGGTGGGCACGTTGACAATGGTGGCCGCTCCCATCATCAACAACATCGTGGTCAGCAAGACGCTGATTGTAGCGCCCTCACATTTAATAATGTAAGAACTACTGTGTTAAGTGCTAGTCCCTGGATCAATGCTAGCACCACAAAACAAAATGTAAAGTATCATTGCAGAAGTATCAACAAAATTACAAAAGATCCAGAATAGCCAAGTATAGCTTTATTACAAAGTGCATAGTCTTGAAAGACTAGCAAAACTCAGAGTTCTAAACAGTAGAAATAAAGATAGCAATGGGCCTCCATCTTCAATCATGCGCCACATGCATTACATGTTGGGTGTAGACTCGAGTCCAAACACTTGATCAAACTTCATCCTCAGAATTTCCTGCACGTTGGAATATGCAGCCCCGAAGGAGATTCAGTACAAACATTGTACTGGCAAATGACACTATGGTGGATATAAAATGGCAAGTCTAAACTACGTGCATATCTGGCTTGGTGGAGTTTGGGCTATTTGCAGAAAGCAAGTTTTTCCCTAACACTTTTGAAAAAGAGTTTTCTTTCAAAGATTGGCACCATGGGAAACACCCATGAGCACCATAACTAATATTTCCTTAGCCAAATTTTACTTCTTCAAAAACGGTGTTGAGATTCTTCTGTCCATCCTTGTCCAGCTGCTCGAAGTCGTCCATTATCAGTGACATGACTATGATCATAGTTTCTAACTCTGCAAAGGTTGTGCACTTTCACCCTATGTCTTCAATTAGCCCAGATATCCTATACACATGGAGTGCATCATGGAAAGGAGAGAATTGAGACGAGATCTTCCAGAAGCAAGAATTCGACCCAACCAGCAAGACCCGTTCCACCTATAATAATGCTACATCTTCATGTCAAGCATGGGATGAACTCTCACAACTTAGTTGATCAAGAGAGAGCCCATATGTCAAAGGGTTGCACGGGAAGCTACTAAACTTAGAGGGACTTAGGAATCTCTTTGTTTCCTGAGTGGAAATCCACAAGTGAACTCCTTAGGAGATTAAAGGCCCTAAGGAGACACTCAACTTTCGACAACCACGCAATACCAAACCCACCCAGGTGGTTCATTGAAGTTTATACTTAGAATTTTCCACAACATTGATCAAAACAATTTGTAGCAAGGCTAAGCATCTACTAAGTACTAAGTCCCCAAAATAACAAGTCTAAAGGATGGCTACACACTACTTGGGATTTTTCATAGCATAATAATGATTTAGTAAAAATTCCCTATCATGCATACTACTCAAAAACACTAGTAATGCATAGTAAAAATATGGGAGATTTGATGGTGTGTCACTTGCCTTGGCAATAGGATGAACAATTACAGCAAGAATAACAGCAACAAGAGTAGACTGGCTCCTCTTCACAATCTAACACAAGCCACACATAAACATACAACACAAACATAACATAGAAAACAAAATAACAATACAAAAACATGTATGCATGCTATGCAATGATCAAATTAATGCACAAAGCTCATAACTAGCAATTCATACTAACAATGATGTTCTCTGATGTTAATAACATGGTTAAGGTGCATGAAAAACAAATTTATTACCAAATTATAATTATTAGTATTGCTAGGGTTTTATTATAGGCTATTATGAAAATTAATAGGGTTTCTGTTACAAATTTGCACAAATAATTTTTCCAACGCAACTACATCAAAACAAAACCATAGCAATTTATTTCACCTAAAAAGGATTTGCAGATTAAAAGTTATGCCCAAATTAGTGATTTATAGAGATCTTCAAATAACATGTGAGTGCACGTTTCAAAATTGAAATTTGAATAGCCTAGATTAATATGCACAATGTGTTGATTTCCAAAAGTCCAATATCATCTAAATCGGAGTTACAGAACGAAAGTTATGGATTTTATAATTTTAGCAATTTTCTGGAATTTTAGTTCGAATTAAATACACGTTGACTGTGCGCTGACTTGGCTTCCACGTGGCGCGCGGTGGTTGGTGCGGAGCGGGCGCGTAGGCTGACGAGGCAGCGACGTGGCACGATCCTATTTGCTGATACCCCTTCGCCGATAGATCTAATCTAGGGCGCTCGATCGTGATCCGACGGTCGAGGATGAAGGGGAGGGGTACTCACCGGAATTCCTTGCCGGAGCTGAAGGAGACGACGGCGGCGCGGCACGGCGTGGACGGCACGGACGCTCCCGATTCTCCCTCGATGCACTGAGAGCGGCTACGGGATGCGCGCGTCCGTGCGGGCTTGGATCCGTCCTCGGTGAACCGCGACGAGGCTCCAGGCGTCGGCGACTTGCAGCTCCTGCGTGCGTCTTCAATGGCGGCGGCGGCGGAAGATATTCGAGGAGGAGGCGGTGACTTTGGATATGGTTTCGAGGGCGGGGCAGGGCGCAGACGTCGAGGGTAGGGCTCCCTTTTAAGGGCAGAAGACGCGGAGGAGGGGCGGAGGCGGAGTCGGACTCCACGTCGGCCAGGGCGGCGTTCTCCCGGTGCGGCACGGCAGCTGTGAGCGACGACGATGTCATCCATGATGTCACGCTGGCGTTATGGGCGGGGCCTGGCTGTCAGCGAGAGGAGGGAGAGAGCGTAGCGGGCTGGCACGCTGGGACTCCTAGGTGGGCTCGGCCTGCTATGGTGTGCTACGCGCGGCGAGAGATAGAGGGAGAGGGAAAGATGGGTGGGGCTGGGCCGCGAGAGAAAAAGAGGGGGTGGGTTGCTGCGCTGGTTTTCTCTTCCATTTTTTTGTTTTCTGTTTTTAAATAAATTGATTCAAAAATCAAATCAAAACCCCACGAAATCAATTTAGAAAATACATAAAAATATGTTTTGAAAAGCTTGGGAAATAAGGAACATGTTTCTACTATTCTATCCCAAAAATAAAATACTTTGCTTTAGAAAAAGATTTTAAATTCAAAATGTGGTTTAATAGGTAATAATACCAAATTTTTTGTGTTTAGCAAATTAAAACCAATTTTTTATGCAATCAAAGTGCAAGTATGCTATGATGATCATGAATGCATGAAGCTTTTAAATTTTTCAAAATTTTCAAAATCCTGGGATGTTACAGACTACCCCCCTTAAAAAGGAAGCTCGTCCCGCGATTCTAGAAGGCTAGCAATTAGGTTGGAAAAGTTTATGAGGTGGGCTATCCCCCTTAAAAATATATCCTTGAGATTGAGTGAAGCCCGTCATCTGCCTCAATAGGATCAGTAGCATATGAGAACTTGTTAGGCCTAAGTCTGAGAAATCTAGTAAGTCTGTCCACTTGGGGTGGTGGTGGAGAATTGTTGTTGTTGTTCATTACTGGTACAAATTGAGTCATCATCTATAGGAGTTGGGCTTGGGAAGTGAGCATCTGCTGCATAGCATCGTTGTTGTTGTTGTCCTCATTGTTGTTGGGGTCACGACAAGGAGAAATCTATGGGATTTTCAGAATAGATGAGTAAAGATAGATAGAGCTATGAGGAGAAAATTTCCTACCCATGCACAATACAACAAGACAACCGATCAATGGAAAATAACAACTTAAAATATTTTATCTCTTAACCAAATTTCGAAATTTGGACTTAATTTTTGAAAAGCTTAAGCAAAAACAACTTAGTTGCAAGCCAAAACACTCTAGCATTGCTATATCACGAGTTGATAGGTAAATACAAAAACTCTAGCTAACGCATTCTTTCATGGTGGTCTACTACTGGGATGGATCATAACTCTTCACGATGATTTCTATGTTCTTGTACATCTTCAACTCCTTCTCAAGGTCGTTGATCTCTTCTTTGGCTTCCTGGAGATCTTTCTGAGTGTGATAAAGTCTCCATGTAAGTCTTTCTCCAAGTTCTGTGATAGCCTCCCATGCAGCGCATCTAGATGATTCGAAGAATGATGTGTATTTTTGTGGGTTGGTGACGATGTAGTCCCCTTCTGTCTTGTGGTAATACTCCTTGCTTTTGTATAGGTGAATTTGAACCCACCAATACTCTTGGCCATCTTCAATGACGGGAAAACCTTTGTAGAGTGCTGCTCCTCCAAATGCTAATTTTGTCATTAGATTCTTCAATGCCTTTGGGAATTCAATCTCACAATCTAAAGTCATGGTCATCAATGGGCCCTTCTTGAGTGATTCAATTAGGTTGGTCATCTATAAGTTAGATAAGACGTTAGAAGATTGAACCATAGGTAGAAGTACTAGAAAAGAGTTGTTCTAGCTATGTTAGAGTAGAATAGATGGTGAATCCTAGGGTCCTTGAAGTCCTCGGTGGTGGTGGAGTTGCAGCTCTTCGTCTTTAAGTTGGAAGTCCTTGGCGATTGCGAAGTTGAAGTTCCATCATCTTCGAGTTTTGAAGTGTAGGAGAAAACATAAGTCATAAGAGCATAAGGTAAGGAGGTACTAGATACGAGATGAGTAAGAGTACTTTGAAAATATTAAGTCCTTTCCATGGTGATCATCAGATCATTAACAACTTATTGAAATTTGGATATTCACTATAGTGAGAGATACTGGCACCCGCTAGCCAATCAGGGAACCGATCTCATGTACGTGGACATGTAATGTTGGTCCGGGCCGCTTCATCTCACTATGCCGCTAGGATCCAAAAATACTCAAAGGAGTTAATAAATTTGATCAAAAAGGGTTTTCCATCCTAAGGGCTCGAACCTACAGGCAACACTTTGCTATGATACCATTTCGTAGCGCCCTCACATTTAATAATGTAAGAACTACTTTGTTAAGTGCTAGTCCCTGGATCAATTCTAGCACCACAGAACAAAATGTAAAGTATCATTGCAGAAGTATCAAAAAAATTACAAAAGATCCAGAATAGCCAAGTATATCTTTATTACAAAGCGCATAGTCTTGAAAGACTAGCAAAACTCAGAGTTCTAAACAACAGAAATAAAGTTAGCAATGATCCTCCATTTTCAATCATGCGCCACATGCATTACATGTTGGGTGTAGACTCGAGTCCAAACACTTGATCAAACTTCATCCTCAGAATTTCCTGCACGTTGGAATATGCAGCCCCGAAGGAGATTCAGTACAAACAATGTACTGGCAAATGACACTATGGTGGATATAATATGGCAAGTCTAAACTACATGCATATCTGGCTGGGTGGAGTTTGGGCTATTTGCAGAAAGCAAGTTTTTCCCTAACACTTCTGAAAAAGAGTTTTCTTTCAAAGATTGGCACCATGGGACACACCCATGAGCACCATAACTAATATTTCCTTAGCCAAATTTTACTTCTTCAAAAACGGTGTTGAGATTCTTCTGTCCATCCTTGTCCAGCTGTCAAAGTCGTCCATTACCGGGGACACGTCTATGATCATAGTTTCTAACTCTCCAGAGGTTGTTCACTTTCACCCTTTGTCTTCAATTAGCCCAAACATTCTATACACCCGGAGTGCATCATGGAAGGAGAGAATTGAGACGAGATCTTTCAGAAGCAAGAATTCAACCCAACCAGCAAGACCCGTTCCACCTATAATAATGCTACATCTTCATGTCAAGCATGGGATGAACTCTCATAACTTAGTTGATCAAGAGAGAGCCCATATGTCAAAGGGCTGCACGGGAAGCTACTAAACTTAGAGGGACTTAGGAATCTCTTTGTTTCCTGGGTGGCAATCCACAAGTGAACTCCTTAGGAGATTAAAGGACCTAAGGAGACACTCAACTTTCGACAACCACGCAATACCAAACCCACCCAGGTGGTTCATTGAAGTTTATACTTAGAATTTTCCACAACATTGATCAAAACAATCTGTAGCAAGGCTAAGCATCTACTAAGTACTAAGTCTCCAAAATAACAAGTCTAAAGGATGGCTACACACTACTTGGGATTTTGCATAGCATAATAATGACTTAGTAAAAATTCCCTATCATGCATACTACTCAAAAACACTAGTAATGCAGAGTAAAAATATGGGAGATTTGATGGTGTGTCACTTGCCTTGGCAATAGGATGAACAATTACAACAAGAATAACAGCAACAAGAGTAGACTGGCTCCTCTTCACAATCTAACACAAGCAAAACAAGCCACACATAAACATACAACACAAACATAACATAGAAAACAAAATAACAATACAAAAACATGTATGCATACTATGCAATGATCAAATTAACGCACAAAGCTCATAACTAGCAATTCATACTAGCAACGATGTTCTCTGATGTTAATAACATGTTTAAGGTGCATGAAAAACAAATTTATTATCAAATTATAATTATTAGTATTGCTAGGGTATTATTATAGGCTATTATGAAAATTAATAGGGTTTCTGTTACAAATTTGCACAAATAAATTTTCGAACGCATCTACTGGATAGAGTACATCAAAACAAAACCATAGCAATTTATGTCACCTAAAAAGGATTTGTAGATTAAAAGTTATGCCCAAATTAGTGATTTATAGAGATCTACAAATAACATGTGAGTGCACGTTTCAAAATTGAAATTTTAATAGCCTAGATTGATATACACAATGTGCTGATTTAAAAAAGTCCAAAATCATCTAAATCGGAGTTACCGAACGAAAGTTATGGATTTTACAACTTTAGCAATTTTCTGGAATTTTAATTCGAATGAAAAACGCGCTGACTGTGCGCTGACTGGCGTGCTGACTTGGCTTCCACGTGGCGCACGGTGGTTGGTGCGGAGCGGGCGCGTAGGTTGACGAGGCGATGACAAGGCAGCGACCTGGCACGATCCTATTTGTTGATACCCCTTCGCCGATAGATCTAATCTGGGGCGCTCGATCGTGATCCGACGGTCGAGGATGAAGGGGAGGGGTACTCACCGAATTCCTTGCCGGAGTTGAAGGAGACGACGGCGGCGCGACACGGCGTGGATGGCGCGGATGCTCCCGATGCTCCCTCAATGCGCTGAGAGCGGCTACGGGATGCGCGCGTCCGTGCGGGCTTGGATCCGTCCTCAGTGAACCGCGGCGAGGCTCCAGGCATCGGCGACTTGCAGCTCCCGTGTGCGTCTTCAATGGCGGCGGCGGCGGAAGATATTCAAGGAGGAGGCGACGACTTTGGATAGGGTTTCAAGGGCGGGGCAGGGCGCAGACGTCGAGGGTAGGGCCCCCTTTTAAGGGCAGAAGACGCGGAGGAGGGGCGGAGTTCGGGGCGGAGGCGGACTCCACGTGGGCCAGGGCGGCGTTCTCCCGGTGCGGCACGGTAGCTACGAGCGACGACGACGTCATCCATGATGTCACGCTGGCGTCATGGGCGGGGCCCGACTGTCAGCGAAAGGAGGGAGAGCGCATAGCGGGCTGGCCCGCCGGGCCTCCTAGGTGGGCTCGGCCTGCTGTGGTGTGCTACGTGCGGCGAGAGATAGAGGGAGAGGGAAAGATGGGTGGGGCTGGGCCGCGAGAGAAATAGAGTGGGTGGGTTGTTGCGCTGGTTTTCTCTCTTTTCTTTTCCATTTTTTTTTGTTTTCTATTTTTAAATAAATTTATTCAAAAATCAAATCAAAACCCCACCAAATCAATTAAGAAAAATACATAAAAATATGTTTTGAAAAGCTTGGGAAATAAGGAACATGTTTCTACTATTCTTTCCCAAAAATAAAATACTTTACTTTAGAAAAGGATTTTAAATTCAAAATGTGGTTTAATAGGTAATAATACCAAAAAAAATTGTGTTTAGCAAATTAAAACCAAAATTTTATGCAATCAAAGTGCAAGTATGCTGTGATGATCATGAATGCATGAAGGTTTTAAATTTTTTCAAAATTTTCAAGATCCTGGGTGTTACACTGATCGATGGAGGTTCGAGCATCAACATCATCTCCACTAAGTTGATGACTAAGTTGAAGATCACAAAGGCCAGTCTGGTGCCAACGGGTCTGTTCTAGGGCATTACCCCGGGAAATACCCAACCACTGGGGAAGATCCTCTTGCCTGTGACCTTCGGCACCAAGGAGATTTACAGGACATAAAATATCATCTTCGAGGGGGCCGACATCGCCATGCCTTACAACGGCATCCTCGTCCGGCCGGCACTGAGAAAGTTCATGGCCGTTTTGCATCACGCATACAACTCCCTAAAGGTTCCATCTTAGTGGGGATTAATTACCGTGGCGACTAACGCCGGAGTTGCAGTGGCCTACGTGCGACAGTTATACAAGGAGATCGCGGCTGCCGCAGCTCGGAAGCATGAGAAAGCACCCTCCATCAAGTCGTGTGAAGGGGCCTCCTCTTAGGCGTTCAAACCTCGGGGACAGGTCTCTGGGACAAAACGCTGAGGAACGTTGATCTCTCCGAGAAACTATACTGGCGTATGAAGTTGCTCGACGTCAGGCTAAGTACAGTAAGTAACTTGCCAAACAGAGCTCCGTTAAAATATGCCAGCATAAGTAACGAGAAAGCAACAGAGAAAACCCGATAAGGGACGGTCCGAAGAGTGACCACCCTTTGGGTCGAGAGCTACGACATATCCGGGTACCTCCCGGATGTAAACCGTTGTGGGGAACCTCCATGCAAGGCAGACGATCTAATGACGAGTAACCCTTGGTTTAAATGTGATTGGGCCTAGCCCCTAAGCTTCCCTAAAGTCCCCGAGAAAGATGTGGGATTTTTTTGAAACGAGCATGAGCAAGGGCCAAAGTCGCCAAGCTAGAGATTGTCAAGCAAGAGCGCAAGGACCGCTCTAGGAGGCCACAATAATAGACGCTAAAAATCTCGTGCTCCAATCACTAATTTGCACATATTTTGGGGGCAGGAGGTATGTCTGGGGGCACCACTCACAACTTTGCAGGTCCAAACCCGAGTACGCGGCTGAAGGGAATAGCGTACGCTTCGATGACGGGACATCCAACCGCCAAGGAAGACGGAACAAGAAGTAACAGATAAGTTTTCCTTGTCTATTCGTAGATAGAACCCCTTTTATCTCTTAGGTAAGGTTGCTTTGTACGGACAGGGCGTCGGAAGGGCGGACTTGGGTGGCGTAGGATTCTTGTGAGGCAGCCTAGGGTCTGTCTCGGGGGTGAACGGACAACGACGTCGCCTAGAGGGGGGGGGTGAATAGGCGATTAAAACTTTTCCGGTTAATGCTTGCTAAATGCGGAAATAAACTAGGTGTTTAAATTAACAAGCATACAACCTAAATATTCTAGGTTTAATTAGATGAACCAACAACTTATGCTAAGCAAGACAAGTAACAAGGTGATAGCAAGATATATAACTTCAAGCTCGAAGGCTATCACAATGTAAATTGCATAAGTAAAAAGCTCGGGTATAGAAATAACCGAGGCACACGGAGACGAAGATGTATTCCCGAGTTCCTCCCACAAAGGGGAGTACGTCTCGTTGGAGGGGTGTGAGCTCACCACGAAGGCCTACTCAACGCCACAAAGGCCTCACCCTATTCTCCGATGAACCCCACCACAAAGGCCTAGTTCATCTTCCACTATTGGCAACCTTCAAATCCGAGGCACGCATCCACAACTTAATTGGAGGCTCTCGGTGTCACCACAATCTTGGGGCACACATCCACAACTCAGTTGGAGGCTCCCAAGAACACCACAAGTCGTCTAGGGTCCAAGACCCAAGAGTAACAAGCTCACAAACTTTCAACTTCCACGAATCCTCGTGGAGAGAGCAAACCGATGCAACCGATGCAAATGGTAAGAGCACAAGTGCTCAAATCCTTCACTCTCAAATTCCAACAAAGCAACAAATGATTATGGGGGAATAAGAGAGGAAGAACAATGGAGGAGAAACACCAAGAACTCCAAGATCAAGATCTACTAAGTTTCCCTCACTAAGAAGGAAGATGGATTGGTGGAAATGTAGATCTAGATCTCCTCTACCTTCTCCCTCAAAGATATGCAAGAATCATAGGAGGGATTGGGAGAGGGGCAAGCTTTCCAAGGTCAACAATGGTGGGGGAGAGGGAGAAAAACAAGCTTGGAAGACTTGGGGACCAATGGGGAAGAAAGCCCCCTTAAATAGGTCCCCACAAAAACTAGCCGTTTTGTGTGCAGTCTGAGCAGGATATTTCGAAATATCCGGTTCAAAACTGAACAGGAATATCCGGTCCGACAGGAATATCCGGTCCGAAGTGAATAATCCGGTCCAAATAATCCGGTTCACTTCTGTGAGAAATATGGTCCGAAAACTGCCCAAACCGGAATATCCGGTATGTCCCGAATAATCCGGTTCAAATAATCCGGTTCACTTCTGAAAGTTTAGACTCCGGTCCTTAGACGTTTTCGAGCAAGTGGAGGGACAGATGCCAACCGGATATTCCGGTTCAAACTTGAACCGGAATATCCGCCCCCCGCAAAACTAACAAAAACAACAACACGAAAACTGCAATAACTTTTTCATCCGGACTCCGTTTTTGATGATCTTGGGCTCGTTGAAATCACCACAACGAGCACTACAATAATATGCATAGAAACATCATTGTCCAGCAATTAAAGATAAAACCAAATGGGGAAAGGTTTTGGACCTCTCAAATAGGAACACCCGGTAAAACTTCCAACACGAAAACTCACATAACTTTTGCGAATGAACTCCGAATTAGGTGAGTGCAAATGAATTGGAAAGATAACAGCAAGGAGTATCCAAATAACAAGTGAAAATATTTATACCTCAAAGTATGGAGAAGTTACCACACATGGAAGGTGTGGGAACATTCTCAAAGACGAACGGAATATTTTCACCACCGAAAACGCAACAAGTTTTTCTTACGAAATCCGTTTTCGAGAAACCAAGGCTTGTCATGAAGATCATGACAAGCATTAAAACCCAAAGGAGACAAAAGCCAAATAAGAACCAAGAAAGATGATATGCAAAGTATGCAAAGGTTTGAGCTCTCCATAACGATTCGATCGAGTTACTCACTTGAGAGCCCCTCTTGATAGTACGACTATCTATCCTATAACCCGGTCTCCCAAAGACACGAGACCGGTAAAATAGAAAACCTATCAAGATTATACCTTTGCCTTGAGCATTCCACTTGAGCTAGATGATGACGATCTTGACTCTCTCAAGTTGGATCTTCTTTCTTGATTGCGCTTGCTAGCACAAACTCCGCTTGATGAAGACTTGCAAGTTGCTCCCCCAAACACCATTATGGGAGAGACTAGCTCCCCCATACACCATTATGGGAGAGACCCTTCGGCAAATCTTCACAAGGCCACAATCTCCAAAAGGGTGGCAAGCATCAAGCATAGGATATCTTCTAGATGCTTCACTTGAGCTTCCACGTCAAGCTAGATGACAAACACCGCTTGACAACGACATAGACCATGGGCTATAGGAAATCTTCCTTTTGGTTCATGCCCATGGAAAGATACCTAACCACACATAGAGATGCGACACACACATATCATGGGTTAGTTCACAATGCTAATTTGACAATTGCTTACCATACCATGAGATACACAATCCCACTTTGTACAACTTGTAGCTTTGTGTGTTGATCGCTTTCTTGATCAACCTTGTATCTTTGCTTCTCACTTCTAAAGATGATGTCTTGAAGATGATAATGAAAGATCACCTAATCCTTTTCTTCAAGACATACTAGCAATTAGCTCAACCAAACCATGACCATTCTTCATATAAATCCTTGAAAGTAACAATGCCATCAAGGAAGCTAATAGAGTTTCAACACATGAACTCCATTATTTCCTATGGACAAGATCTATAAAGATACCTCAATGCAAACATTAGTCCATAAGGATTGTCATTAATTACCAAAACCACATATGGGGGAACCATGCGCTTTCAATCTCCCCCATTTTGCTAATTGATGACAATCCCTTTTTACGAGGGTTTATATGATGAATAAAGCAAACATGCTTAACAAGAGCAAGGATGCAATAGCATGGAAAGGCAAATGCTTAAGAACGAAACTAAGGCATAAACCAAATTCCCTTAAACCCTCTAAACTTCTCCCCCATTGGCATCCATTGCCGAAATGGGCAAAAGGATTAGAAGGCCAATATAGTAAGAGCTCCCCCATAGTGTATGAAATCCTCATGATATGAGTGAAATCAAGTGCATATGTCCAACTATGAATAGATGGAGGGAGATCAAACTATATTGAGGATCCAAAGATTTACAAGCAAAGTAAAAAAGAAGGATACTTTCACAAAGAAGCAACCAACCACAAGGATCCGAAAAACCGATTGACCAACATCAATATTTTGATAGGATCAACCAAGTGTTCTAGAAAATCAAGAGGGAACTCCCCAAGGTACATGCACAATGTTAGATTTGAATTACTATATAATGTGCACAACATGGAATCATCACTCCCTTCTAGATAATTTTGAACACAAACAAGAGCAAGAGAATAGATTGTAGATGAAGCAAAGCAACTTGTAAACAAACAAAAGTTGAGCAATGAAGATCAAGAAGTTTCAAATAAAGACTTACTCAACCAAAATAGATGCGTGTGACAAGGAAAAACATTTTTAGGAGACTAATAGGATGATAGAATCATCAACATAGTCTTTCAATATAGGAGGCACATAGTGCATATCATGTCTTTCCCATACACACAAACCAACAAATGATAAAACACAAAGGTCCACAAGCTTTATTAAGATGCAAAAGGAATACCAAAAGAAAAACAAAGCTTGTGCCTTTTAGGAACCACCAAGGAATATAAAGAAAAAAACGTGGTCACTAAAGAAATAGAATATCAATTAAAGATGTAACTATTATCGTGTGTATAAGTTTCTAAGTAGACAACAATCACAAAGATATATATCCACAAAGAAACATGCACACACAAAATAGGTACAAAAGAGAAGAACATGATATCCAAGAGAGGTTCATTAATATACCAATAAGATTTTTGCTTGAAAGCAAAGCACTAAGCTTAATTTTATCTTAAAGGGATATATATGAACAACCAAAACTCATCAAAGCATCCCAAATATCACAAGGGAAAAGTGATAGTTGGAATGCTTCGAGAAAGGTAACGCCTATCACAAAAGATTCAAATGGTTTTTGAGAATTCATCAATATTGCATATGAGAGACTTCAAGTAGAAGTTGCTAGATTAATATACTTGGGATTGGTGAATCATAAAATGATTATAAATATCCCCTTAGTATGTAATCATCCCGTCTTACTCATGGTTGCAATAAAGATGTTT
Organism: Alopecurus myosuroides; assembly: GCA_028641055.1. Lineage (NCBI taxonomy): Eukaryota > Viridiplantae > Streptophyta > Magnoliopsida > Poales > Poaceae > Alopecurus > Alopecurus myosuroides. Next base: position 225,975,260 of record CM054058.1, read on the forward strand.
TTGATAAGACATTTGCAAGAACCAAATGAAATGCAACAAAGGGAAATCATGCAAAGAAGCAACCTACACAAGGTTGAAAGCTAGAAATGTATGCATGAGATAGATACTTGTTACCGAGACGACATTGGTGATGAAGAGGATGCGAGTTTGATAATCATCGTAGCTTGACTCCTATAATACCATGGTGAGAACACCTTCCTTATGAATGGAGCAAGAAACCAATGTATCTCCATTGTACCTAAAAACAAAATTCAAGTACAAAATGGTACCCAAACTCATTGGGTCCAAAGTAGTTAGAACAACTACAATACATAGGACAAACTCCACATAAATATGTGCATATTGATATGAATTTGAATATCATGCACATCTTAGCCATTTAGGATTTGATGGAGTTTATCCTATATATTGGATCAACGAAAGTAAGCATGCCAAAAGATATATATAGTAAATATGCATGCACAAAACTTTCAAGAACCAAAACAAGATACAAATTGGACAAAGAACTAATTAAACCAAGAAGCCACTCACAAGAGTGCAAAGAAAGAGAATTGTCCAAAATATATCAAGACCCAAATCAACACATGATTGAGGAAACCAACATAGAGAGGATACCAAAAAAAACATCAAAGAGTGAACAAACCCTCTACACTTTTCATGATAGCACACAAAGTACCAAGACGAAAAGTGTTTGTCTTACAAAGAGACAAGTCATAGGGATAACAAACAAATTTAAAGACAACAAGTGTTCAAACGCATATAGGATAGTTCTTCCAATAATAGTGCATTATTTATGATCTTGCATTTGAATACAAAATGCACACAATGGAATCATTACTCTCCATATATATTATTCAAACACTAGTCATGTTTAAATAAAACCAATTAGATGCAATAACAACTTAAAGAATGGTGATCTACTCAAAGTAGGATAGCTTCCCCAAGAATAGTGCAACCCAAAGAAGTATGACTTTGAACACAAGTGCACAAGTATGGGATCATTGCTTTTCCTAACTCAAGAAAGCATAAAACAAATTTTGAGTAGAGCAAGGAAGACACAAAGGAGTTTGAACCAAACAAAATCCTTGGCAAGAAACAAGGCAATATTAGAGCAATGGCCAAAGTAAATATGATCAATAAACTTACCACAAATTATTATAACTTGTCAAAGACAAGAGATGTATGGAGATATTTCTCGGTGGTAGATTTGTTCACAATCATATTCACAAAACATAAGCATGTGAAAAAAGATAGGAATAAGAAAACATGCTTAGATAGAGATTCTTGAAGGCTTCAAATAAAACTTGAAAAAGCAAGGCAACAAGAAACTCTCTTACAAACAAGATACCAAAGAAGAGAGACACAAGATATTTTAAGTAAATATGGAACTTGTTTGAGCAACATGCCACTTAGGAACAAGATAACTAACAATATCAACTCTAGGTGGAAATACCTCACATGTTCACATTTTCTAGGCTTGTAATATGCACATAGCTTATTACTCCCCCATAATGTGATAATCCATTTTTTTAACAAGAGGCAAAGAAAGTAAATTCAACTAGAGAAAGTTAATGGACATTTAGAAATGAATTTCTCATGAGAATGACATACCACATAGAGAATAGATAATATTGATATATCAACACTAAGTGGTATTCCTCATGTACACACATTTTAGTATAGTAAAGTGCAAAGCATATTACTCCCCCAAAATGGGATAGTCCATTAATCTCCCAAAGAGCCAACTAAGATAAGCAATGAAAGCAATGAAGGCTCAACACAAAGAACACAAGTACATGGAGTGCAAACCAACAAACATAACTAGATTACTCAAGATAGGTAAGTAGGAAGCACAACATATACAAACACATGCTAGAAACAAAACTAACATATGCAAGGGAGCAAGCAACTTTCAATGTATATAGAATTAAATACAAGTTAACGCTTGGAGGAACATTGGGTAAGAGATATATATAATCCAAGTGACTTGGCTTGAGGAAATATAATTGATGAAGATCCCTTAATTCTTCATGAAATAGCCAAGTCTCCAATGCCCTCCAACACCACCTATTGATCAAGTTTGAGCTTGTTGGTCCCCAACCAAGTTGGGTCCTAAGAGGTTAGTCACAATAGGTTTGGCAACCCAAATGGTTCTTTTCTTGACACCACTTGGAGCACCAACATACTTGGCAAACACATTGCCCACATTATCCTTCCGAATGGAATAAGCATTATCAACAAGGATAGGGTTGGATAATGTACCATTAGTGCATGAAGAAGCAAAGTGTCCCTTCTTGCGACAAAGGTAGCAACATCGACTCTTTTCTTTCTTCTCAATAGGCTTCTCAACAAGAGGAGCATTGGCTTGAGTCTTATTAGGAGGTGGCCGTTGTTCAACTCGTGGTTGAGCATGAGATTGAACAAGAGGACTCTTCCCTAGTTGCTTCTCACTAAGAGGCTTCTTCTTCAAAGGGCAAGATCTAACATGGTGCCCTTCAATCTTGCACTTGAAGCAAATAATCTTGGCCGGATCTTTGACTTGTTCTTGGCCCTTCTTCTTGTCAATAATGGACTTGTTCTTGATATTGGAGTTGAATCCAAGTCCACTCTTGTCATTGGGAAGTCTTCGCACTCTCAACATCTTTTCAAGTGTGGAACTCCCTTCATGACACTTTTCCAAGTCTTTCTTCAAAGAAGTGACTTGGGCCTTGAGCTCTTTATTTTCCTCTACATGGTTAGAAACAACACAAGAGCTAGAGGAGGTAGATGCTTCATTGTTAGAGCAACAAGGCAAGGAAAGCAACTCATCACAAGATGTAGAAACATTATGAGAGGATGAGTTACTAATACTAGAACAAGGCAATATATCATTAATAGAAGAGATTGTTCTAGTTACCACATGAGGCTCACAAGATGTTACATTTGTAGTGATAGCCTCAAGGGCTAATTTTAGCTTGGTATGGGATTCTAGAAGATCCTCATGAGAGCTAGATAGCTTTTCATGACTTTCTTCCAATTTCCCATACTTGCTAGTCATTAGTTCAAGTTGAGCCCTTAGCTCAACATTCTCCTTCAAAATAGATGCTTCACAAGATGTGGAGTTAGTAGCACAAGCATCATTAGAAATAGAAGAAGATAACTTGGCAAGCTCATTATTTAACCTAGAGTTTTCCTCGATAAGATTAGCATTGCCATCAACAAATTGAACCTTTTCATTTTTAAGCACTTTATATTTAGCATTGGTATGGTCACGTGCTTTAGTGAGATAGGCTATTTGTTCATTATAGAGCTCCTCGATAGATGCAAGTTTCTCCTCAAGAGTAACTCGGAGCTCATACTCTTCCTCAAGAGACATAGTGAGGGATGCCTTTTCATCGGCATCACTTCTTTCAATCTCACCTTTCTTTTCAATGATTTTAGCGCTATAAATAGAAAAAGCCAATATTTCACTAAAAGGAGTGATAGCTTTACTACCTTTAGGGAGATCTAGAAGAACCAACTCACCCTTCTCCATTAAAGAGACTTCGTCCTCAAACTCTCCATAAAATATATCCTCATCCTCATCATCACAAGATGTAGTGGGTTCCAAAGGTGGAGATACCTTTGAATCCCTAGCCATAAGGCACATATGAGAAATGGATGGCGATGACGAAGATATACTAGAAGCGCCATTAAGGTCCATGTCTTGTTCCACCAACAAGTGGGATTCCTCTACATTGTTAGCCACACAAGTACTAGAGGAAATGGAAGCATTGTTTTTATGAAAACAAGACATAGAAAGCATATCATCATGAGATTTAGTTAAACAACTATTACATGATATGCAAGGACTATCAACACTAGCATGTATGGAATTTTGAGTGCTAGAAGATATTAAGTCCAAAGATAGATCATTGTAATGGGATAGAGATGAAGTATAGTCAATAGCAAACTCACTATCCACAATGCAATTTCTATCACCACTCACCATATCATTACCTTGTGACAAATCACATGTTGGTGGAGTGGAGAAAGATGTGAACTCATCACGGCCGGAAGTGGATGGAGAACAATCATCCTCAATAATATTGGACACATCATATATATCTTGAAGTTTTGTCCATAGCTCATGAGCGTTCCGAAAAGGCATGATTGATTCAATAACTACATCGCTCAAAATGCACAAGAGACCATTAGATACAAGAGTATCGAGATAAGAGTTTTCCTCGTCCTCTAAAGATAAATCTTGAGAATCCTTTGGAGGAGGAAAATCCATATCTTCAATTCTCTTAACATACTTTGGACCCATGTCCGTAAGAAAATTAAGAATGCGAAATTTCCAAACATCATAGTTTCTACCATAGAATATAAAAGCGGGATAATGTTCTATTTCTCTAAACGACATCGTACTCTCTAGGATGTAAAGACTAATAAAGAGAGACGAGGCTCTGATACCAATTGAACGGACAACGACGTCGCCTAGAGGGGGGGGGGTGAATAGGCGATTAAAACTTTTCCGGTTAATTCTTGCTAAATGCGGAAATAAACTAGGTGTTTAAATTAACAAGCATACAACCTAAATATTCTAGGTTTAATTAGATGAACCAACAACTTATGCTAAGCAAGACAAGTAACAAGGTGATAGCAAGATATATAACTTCAAGCTCGAAGGCTATCACAATGTAAATTGCATAAGTAAAAAGCTCGGGTATAGAAATAACCGAGGCACACGGAGACGAAGATGTATTCCCGAGTTCCTCCCACAAAGGGGAGTACGTCTCGTTGGAGGGGTGTGAGCTCACCACGAAGGCCTACTCAACGCCACAAAGGCCTCACCCTATTCTCCGATGAACCCCACCACAAAGGCCTAGTTCATCTTCCACTATTGGCAACCTTCAAATCCGAGGCACGCATCCACAACTTAATTGGAGGCTCTCGGTGTCACCACAATCTTGGGGCACACATCCACAACTCAATTGGAGGCTCCCAAGAACACCACAAGTCGTCTAGGGTCCAAGACCCAAGAGTAACAAGCTCACAAACTTTCAGCTTCCACGAATCCTCGTGGAGAGAGCAAACCGATGCAACCGATGCAAATGGCAAGAGCACACGTGCTCAAATCCTTCACTCTCAAATTCCAACAAAGCAACAAATGCTTATGGGGGAATAAGAGAGGAAGAACAATGGAGGAGAAACACCAAGAACTCCAAGATCAAGATCTACTAAGTTTCCCTCACTAAGAAGGAAGATGGATTGGTGGAAATGTAGATCTAGATCTACTCTAACTTCTCCCTCAAAGATATGCAAGAATCATAGGAGGGATTGGGAGAGGGGCAAGCTTTCCAAGGTCAACAATGGTGGGGGAGAGGGAGAAAAACAAGCTTGGAAGACTTGGGGACCAATGGGGAAGAAAGCCCCCTTAAATAGGTCTCCACAAAAACTAGCCGTTTTGTGTGCAGTCTGAGCAGGATATTTCGAAATATCCGGTTCAAAACTGAACAGGAATATCCGGCCCGACAGGAATATCCGGTCCGAAGTGAATAATCCGGTCCAAATAATCCGGTTCACTTCTGTGAGAAATATGGTCCGAAAACTGCCCAAACCGGAATATCCGGTATGTCCCGAATAATCCGGTTCAAATAATCCGGTTCACTTCTGAAAGTTTAGACTCCGGTCCTTAGCCGTATTCGAGCAAGTGGAGGGACAGATGCCAACCGGATATTCCGGTTCAAACTTGAACCGGAATATCCGCCCCCCGCAAAACTAACAAAAACAACAACACGAAAACTGCAATAACTTTTTCATCCGGACTCCGTTTTTGATGATCTTGGGCTCGTTGAAATCACCACAACGAGCACTACAATAATATGCATAGAAACATCATTGTCCAGCAATTAAAGATAAAACCAAATGGGGAAAGGTTTTGGACCTCTCAAATAGGAACACCCGGTAAAACTTCCAACACGAAAACTCACATAACTTTTGCGAATGAACTCCGAATTAGGTGAGTGCAAATGAATTGGAAAGATAACAGCAAGGAGTATCCAAATAACAAGTGAAAATATTGATACCTCAAAGTATGGAGAAGTTACCACACATGGAAGGTGTGGGAACATTCTCAAAGACGAACGGAATATTTTCACCACCGAAAACGCAACAAGTTTTTCTTACGAAATCCGTTTTCGAGAAACCAAGGCTTGTCATGAAGATCATGACAAGCACTAAAACCCAAAGGAGACAAAAGCCAAATAAGAACCAAGAAAGATGATATGCAAAGTATGCAAAGGTTTGAGCTCTCCATAACGATTCGATCGAGTTACTCACTTGAGAGCCCCTCTTGATAGTACGACTATCTATCCTATAACCCGGTCTCCCAAAGACACGAGACCGGTAAAATAGAAAACCTATCAAGATTATACCTTTGCCTTGAGCATTCCACTTGAGCTAGATGATGATGATCTTGACTCTCTCAAGTTGGATCTTCTTTCTTGATTGCGCTTGCTAGCACAAACTCCGCTTGATGAAGACTTGCAAGTTGCTCCTCCAAACACCATTATGGGAGAGACTAGCTCCCCCATACACCATTATGGGAGAGACCCTTCGGCAAATCTTCACAAGGCCACAATCTCCAAAAGGGTGGCAAGCATCAAGCATAGGATATCTTCTAGATGCTTCACTTGAGCTTCCACGTCAAGCTAGATGACAAACACCGCTTGACAACGACATAGACCATGGGCTATAGGAAATCTTCCTTTTGGTTCATGCCCATGGAAAGATACCTAACCACACATAGAGATGCGACACACACATATCATGGGTTAGTTCACAATGCTAATTTGACAATTGCTTACCATACCATGAGATACACAATCCCACTTAGTACAACTTGTAGCTTTGTGTGTTGATCGCTTTCTTGATCAACCTTGTATCTTTGCTTCTCACTTCTAAAGATGATGTCTTGAAGATGATAATGAAAGATCACCTAATCCTTTTCTTCAAGACATACTAGCAATAAGCTCAACTCAAACCATGACCATTCTTCATATAAATCCTTGAAAGTAACAATGTCCATCAAGGAAGCTAATAGAGTTCAACACATGAACTCCATTATTTCCTATGGACAAGATGTACAAAGATAACTCAATGCAAACATTAGTCCATAAGGATTGTCATTAATTACCAAAACCACATATGGGGGAACCATGCGCTTTCAGGGGGCCTCGCGGGTGGAATCGCGTGCTCAAGGCTGGAGGTGTTCGGATACGGCACTCCCTCCTCCTCCCCCCCCCGCCCCCCGCGCATAAGAAAAAGCGATCTGGCTCATTGCCGTGCGTTCTGGCGGGAGTCCGCGTATTTCGAGCACCCGAAAGATGCAAGGACAATGCATACAAAGTAATTTACCCATGGAAGGAAAGCGGAGGTTGGGTTCAGATGGGAGTCGATATACTTGTTATAAGAACAATGACACCCTAGTAGGATTTACATCGATTACAGGGCAGGATGCATTCCTTAGGAGAGGACTCATCCGTTTCTTCGCCGGAGGATGCGTCATGTCCTGAACAGGGCGTGCCTCCCCTAGACGAAGGCCCGGGCGGGGATTCTTCTACAGGACCACCTCACCCAAGCTACCCACCTTAGGACAGAAGCGACATCCTCGACAATAGTGGCCGTCCTCTCGGCTCCTTGTCTTCCTCCTCGGAGAACTCTTCTAGGAGTTGGTCGAACGGGAAGCGAGGCGACAGAAAAGATACACGCGGCAGGATGGATCCTACCACTTCGTCAGCCTTCGCTTAGGATTGTGCTGCGGCCCTCCCAGTAAAGAGGGCAGGCAGCGCGTCAAAGACGGGCCACCAGGTCAGCATAGAAGCTGCTGATGTTTTTGAAGCTTTGGTCCTGCAGGTGACCAACCGGGAGGTCCAGGCGGCGCATGACGGCTTGCACGGACCCCGCCAGGGTAAAGGGCCGATGGGCGTCTAGACGCTGCTGCGTGGAGAGATGGTCAAGCTCGATCAGCTTGAGCGCCACCAATTCGTGGCTCTTCTTCAGCGACTGGGCCAAGCGGTCAAAGTTCTTTTGCTTCTTCTTTAGATCACCACGAAGTTGGGAGATCGTGCCCAGATGCGTGGCAGAAAGCTCCTCTCAGGAGCGGGCATGTTCCTCGGACAGCCGGAGGGATTCCTCCAGGGAGGCCACGACGTTCGCTTGATTCTTTTCGAACAGGCGGATGTCCTCATCATGCAAGGCCTCCCATGGTGCAAGGCACCGCCTAAACTCGAAGACGATGCTAGGATCTTGCTCCTGCCCGAGGAAGAGGGGTGTGGGTTTTCCCCTTTCGGCATTCATGGCGATGTGTTGTCCGTCCAGCTCCGCCTGCTGGAGAAACAGCTGGCGCTGCCAGTCCGCAAGACGACGCTGCACGCGTTCGACTGCCTCAGTTGCCTGTTTATGATGGGCGGCCAGGTTACCAATGGTGCGGCGAGCCGCCTCCAAACTCGACGAATCAAGCTCAGTGACCATCAGGTCCCTAAGTGGGGACCGGAGTTGCTGGGAACCTGAAGCCTTGGTAGAGGCTGGATCTGCCTGAGGGTGAGACGAAAGTTCGGGGGCTCCGGCCAGACCGACGCTCCCTGTCTCTGGCGGCCCTGCAATAAACAAGTGACGGATAAGTGAGGTAAGTTCCCGTTATAGCTGGTGGTGCAGGAAAAAGCATTGAGGAGTACCTGCCCCACTCCCGCTCGGGCTCCCAACCGGAGCGCCATGGCCGACACTGGGAATGCAGGATCCCTCTGTGGGAGGGCTCCCGCAGGTCCTCTTCATCAGTAGGAAGGGCAACGGAGCCTCCTCCCGTGGTTGCTTGTCGTGATTGCTAGGACGGAGATTGCCTCTGCAACTGCGGAGGGGGCAAGCAGCTGTCAAGAATGGAACTAGGAGAGGCAAACTGAGCAGAAGGAGAAAGTGAGGGGCGTACCTTGGAGCTCTGAGGGTCACCCACCATGTGTCTATCCGGGCGAGCGGACATGGCGGGAGGCTACTGCCTCTGGGAATCTTACAACGCCCCGAGTCGGAGGCCCCGGGGACGGAGGCGGCAACAGGGAACTAGCGAGGTTCCCCAGCTCGTTCTCTTCAGGAATGATCCCCCCTCATTGCAGTTGGGCATCTCCGCCAAGACGAAGGAAGGTTGGATGGAAGAGGCCAGGGGACCACGGAACTCAGAATCGAGTCTGATTCCATCTCCGGGTGTAACATCCCAACTTTTGCTAACAAAGGTGTCGAGACATCGTAGTAGAATTCATAGACGGGGGTGCCATGAGACTACCGATAGAGATTGTGGGGGACGTGGTCGTATGACGGACAATGACACCAGGGTTTTACCCAGGTTCGGTACGTTGCAACTAGGCGGCGTTCCTACTCCTGCAATCTCACTAAATCAGGGCTGAGGCCTGAAGTATAAAAAGTACAATGTGAGTTAGGTTTGGCTACTCGACAAGGATCAACCTCTCGGCGAGTTAGCTTCTAGCTTATTCACATTGTACTTTGTATACTTCAGGCTTCAGCCCTGATTTAGTGAGATTGCAGGAGTAGGAACGCCGCCTAGTTGCGACGTACCGAACCTGGGTAAAACCTTGGTGTCATTGTCCGTCATACGACCACGTCCCCCACATTCTCTATCCGTAGTCTCATGGCACCCCCGTCTATGAATTCTACTACAATGTCTCGACAGTTGGCGCCCACCGTGGGCCAGCGACGTCAGGCGTTATGTTTCGATCGGGGATAATCGGCGGAATTGGCAGTACCATAACTGTCGGAAGTCTGGAATTCGACAACGACATCGGGCGCTTCCTCGACAACGGATCGTACATGCCAGCACAGAATCATCTGGTAAGTGCCTGCGTTTTACCGATTGGATCTGCAAACATATTTATCGGATTAACTGCAGAGGCAATGGGATTCTGTGGTTGAAGCAAATTTATCCCACCCGCCCTATACCCAGTCGAAGAAGACTATGACGCCGGATTTTGCTCAGATCGCCGATACTCTGTTGAATCGCACTCTGTCGGTATGGTGCAATCCGAGATCGCCGGAAACACGGATGAAAACAATCCCGTGAAAGAGGTAGAAAACAACAATCCCACAATGGAGGTGGAAGGTCCGACATCCGTCAATCTAACGACGAACTCGGAAGCTGACTCCGTGTTAGCCGCCATTGAGGCGAGATTAGAGTCGGAACCCGGATCAGACCAGTTCTATTCCGAAGACGAAGATGTAGACGCTTTCGAAAGAAAGGTCAAATCCTTTCAAGAGGGATTCCACGAAGTACTGATGGCAAAACCGGCTGAAAACACGGATGCCGAAAGTCAGGAAAGCCCTAGAACACCTCCGCCAGAAGAGGAAAGAGTGGATGGGGAAGCCAGTCCAACATACCCGGATGTCAAGGAATTGACAGAGGAAGAACCTGGTAAAAAACCTCCCTCTTCCAAGAAAAAACACAAAGCTTCCAAGAAACTCCAATACAAGCTCCGGAAGAAAAAATTGGCTGATCCAGCCAACGAAAACCTGGAAGCAGGAGGAGGAAGTGGAGTTAAGCCTACGAAGAAGAAAATGAAGGAAATCTCTATTCCGTCAATGTCAGAGCAAGACGAACATGATCTAATTCAAACACCAATGGGACCCCACGAACCCCCTGAAGTTCTGGAAGCCAGGAGACAAGCTCTCCAAAGGCAATAGCAACATCTATTCTGAACTCGGGAACATCTCCAAAAAACCCAAGCTGACATTAAGTTAAAGCAGGAAGAAATCGAGGAGTACGAGAGAAGGAATATACCCGGAATCGCAAGACCGGAAGTACTGCCGCCAAAGGAAAGGTTTCAAAACCCGGCCTGGCAAAAGAAAGTAAACAACACAGATGCCAGGGGCGAACCTATATACAAAACCGCAGCAGAAAACGCGGAAGCCACGTTCGCCATCCTCAACATTGACATGTACTCCAATGGCGAAAAACTTCAAGGGGTGTATGCTTTCTTAGGAAAGGCATTGCAACAGCAACAGCGAGGCCATGCAAGATCAGGGAAGTTGCATGACAACTCAGCCCTATGCAAAACAGCTACTTGTGCCGCTGGAGCACCTGGACCTGAAGAACCTGGAGATTCAAGTAATTCGAAAGAGAAGAAAGAAGATCCAAGAAAGGACAAGAAAAAGCCCGATAACAAGGATGCAGCGTCTAGAACCGGATCCCATCTGCCAAAATATGGAATTAATCCCCGAGATCGGGAAGAACAAAACCGGAAGGACGGAAAAGCAATGCCGCCCCCGAGACGCCCTGCTGAAAAAGCCAGAAGACAAGATATTCCTGGCGTGAGAGATCCCGTACACCACCTAGGAATAAGGAAATACACATGAGTAGAACTCCACCTTATCCCAAAGGGCACGATAACGGAGGAAATAGAGACAATCCCGGAAGAGCGCGCTCACGCAACAATGGAAAAGAAAGGAGCAGATCCCCTTCTATCCATTCAGCCGGTAGATACTCCGCACACATTGACAGGGCAGAAAGAGATGATCTATACTTCGGACCTAAGTGTTTCACTGACAGGATCCGAAGAATAACTCTACATTCTGGCTTTGCCAAAGTTGGTCCAACATATCAAAAATACAACGGCAGTACAAACCCGGATATTTGGCTCTCAGACTATTACACAGCCGTCCAGATTAACAATAGGATAGACCTGGAGGCACTAAAATTCCTCCCCCTTATGTTACTTGATGGAGCCAGAGATTGGATCAACGGGCTTCCGTCAAGAACTGTCGATAGCTGGGATGATATGGCTAGAGTATTTACTCAACATTTTCGGGGAACTTACGAACGCCCCAACAACATCAACCAGATAAACCGCTGCACCCATTTTGAAGATGAGCCATACGTGGACTTTATCTCAAGGTGGACTACAATGAAAAACAACTGCTCTGGAGTAACTGACGTACAAGCAATGCATGCTTTCGTCAATGGCTTAAAACCCGGACTCGTACCATTCATGATCGGTTCCAAAAAGCACAAAGATCTCGGATCTATGCTTACAACCGCAAATGAGCATGCAGCGGCCGAAGATGACATCAGAGCGAGAGGGGGAAATATTGACACTTTGATTCAAGCCAAAAAGACCCCACGTCCTGAGAAAAAAGCAACTCCAGAAGCACAACAAAAACCCAAAGAACTTAACATATCCTTTGGAAGAGAAAATGGGAGAAAATGGAAAGGACGAAGCACAGAACCGATCAACTACACAAAACAAGAGTGGGAAAGAATAAAGTCGGAAAACTGTGTACACCATTTGCAATTTGGGAAGCCCACCCATACGAACGCACAATGTCGGCTTAACAAGCATATGAAAGGCAGTACAGGATCCGGAAGCAAAGGGAAAAATTCCAAGAGGAAATTCTCCAAGCAAAAGCCAGAAGCTGAAAAAGAAGACAGTGAATCAGAAACTGACGAAAAAATCCAGGAACAACAGCGAAAAGGCGAGACTAAGTTTCCGAGAGTTGAAGGAGAATGCAACCTAACTTTCCTGGCAACTCCATCAGCAAAGGTAGCAAAGAGAACACTTCGAGAAATAAACGCGGTTGTCCCACCAACCCCGAAGTTCTTGAAGTACTCAAATACACCAATTACCTGGGATCAGTCTGAACATCCCGAAAATATCCCAGAACCCGGCACACAAGCTCTGGTTGTAAGTCCTATTGTTCAAAACACTAGGCTAAAAAGAGTGTTGATGGATGGAGGATCCAGCATTAACATAATGTACCTGGATACATTGAAGCATCTGCGAATCTCCGAGACCCAGCTCAATCATAGCAACAAAAGTTTTCACGGCATCATCCCTGGCAAGCAAGCACGAACCCTAGGAGAAATTTCCCTAGATGTAACCTTCGGAGAGAAAGAACATTTTCGGCAGGAAAAAGTATCCTTCGAGGTTGTGCCGTTCGAAAGCCTATATCACGCAATACTGGGACGTTCAACTTTCACCAAATTCATGGCAAGATCATGTTATATCTATAACAAGCTGAAGATGCCAGGGCCAAAAGGAGGAGTAATCACCATAAATGGAGACTTCAAATTGGCAAACGAGCTAGAAAAAGAAAACGCCCTTTGCGCAGAAAAAGTGATAGCAAAGGAGGAACTGAAGGAGCTGGCAAAAGAAGTATCGCCGATAGAAATGTCGACAGGAAAAGAAAGCCGGAAGCCGGGAGACAGCTTCAATTCTTCCGAGAATACAAGACAGGTTATCCTAGATCCCAAAGATCCGACAAAATTTGTCGTAGTGGGAACTAGCATGACTGACAAATAAGAAAGGGAGCTCATCAAGTTCCTCCGTGAGAACTGGGATATTTTTGCATGGTGTCCAGCGGACATGCCAGGCGTACCCAGGGAACTTGCTGAGAACCAACTCAAGGTAATTCCAGGATCCAAACCCGTCAAACAAGGTCTCCGTCGATTTGACGGAAGAAGACGGAAGGCTATTGGCAAGGAAATTATCCGGCTATTGGCAGCTGATTTTATACGGGAAGTTATATATACTGAATGGTCTACAAACCCAGTGTTAGTCCCGAAGAAAGATAGTACTGCTCTTAGGATGTGTATAGATTACACCGGCTTGAACAAATTGTGTCCAAAAGATAGGTTTGCATTACCGCGAATCGATCAAATAATAGATGCCACTGTTGGCTTTGAGCTTTTATGCTTTTTAGATGCTTATTTCGGGTACCATCAAATACGCATGAAGGAAGAAGACCAAATCAAAACCTCCTTCATCACCCCATATGGAACATACTATTACATAACGATGCCTTTTCGCCTGAAGAACGCAGGTGCAACCTACCAGCGTTGCATGCAACGATGTTTGCATAGTCAGATTGGCAAAAATGTTCACGTTTACATGGATGACATTACCGTCGTTTCCAAGGAAAAGGATACACTCCTTGAAGATTTGCGACAAACCTTCGAAAATTTGCGCACTTATAAAATGAAGTTAAATCCATTAAAGTGCGTATTCGGGGTTCCCTCAGGAAAACTTCTGGATTTCATCGTTTCTCACAGAGGAATAGAGGTAAACCCGGAAAAGATCAAGGCAATCCTAAACATCTCAAGGCCTACTTGCTTAACAAATGTACAAAGATTGACGGGTTCTGCAGCCTCTATCAGCAAGTTTATAAGCCGTCTTGGAGACAAAGCTCTGCCATTATACAAATTGTTGAAGAAATCCGACAAATTTGAATGGACAGAAGAGGCGGACAAAGCGTTAACCCGGTTAAAAGAAACCTTGATGGAAGCTCCGATTTTGGCATCGCCAAAAGACTAAGAACCCATGTTACTGTACCTCACAGCAACAAACATGGTTATCAGCACGGTGATAGTTGTGGAAAGACGGAAAGACGAGCAAACCATACCAGATCAACATCCGGTGTATTACGTAAGTGAAGTTTTTTCTGAGTCCAAGCAACGATACCCGCACTATCAAAAGCTGGCATATGGCGTATTTTTCGCATCTCGAAAACTTCGCCATTACTTCCAAGGAAATTCCATAACAGTGGTATGCAAAGCACCACTAGGGGTTATAATCAACAATGCGGACGCAACATGCCGAGTAGCCAAATGGGGCATCGAGTTAGCTGCGTTCGGCATTTAGTACCAACCCCGGACGGCAATAAAATCCCAGGTGTTGCCAGATTTCGTCACTGATTGGACAGAAGCAATGGAAAACACACCAATGCCGGAGTCGGAATACTGGGTTATGCACTTTGATGGATCCAAGATGAAGGAAGGCGCTGGAGCTGGTGTAGTCCTGAAATCCCCCAAGGGAGATACAATGGAGTATGTATTACAAATACACTTCAACGCCAGCAATAATGTGGCAGAATACGAAGCTTTGCTTAATGGCTTGCACATTGGAAAATAAATAGGTGTCAAACGCATCTTATGCTACGGTGATTCAGATTCGGTACAACATCAGCTCAACAAAACATGGGACGCCAAAAGTCCCATCATGGCCGAATATCGGAGAAGGTTGGCCGAGTTTGCAATTTGCTTCCTGGGATTTGAAGTACTTCATGTCAAAAGGGAAGAGAATTGGAACGCGGACGCTTTAGCCCACATGGGCTCGGAAAGAGTGAAAACCCTGCCACCAGGTGTGTTTGTCCAGCATTTGCACGAACCATCCATAAAAGGTGGAGATGTCGACTATCCTCTAGTTTCTGAGTCAATTGAAGTCCTGCTCGTTAACCCGGATTGGACAATTCCATATCTAAACTTCTTAGTAGATCAGAATTACCCGGATGGAGCATACGAGGTCTTGCAAAGATAAATAAAACGTCGATGCAAAGGATACACGGTAATCAATGGTTGCCTGTATAAACGCAGTACTACCGGAAGTTTTCTGCGATGTATTTCGCCAGAAGAAGGCCGAGAAATTCTGCAAGAAATCCATGCCGGAGATTGCAGACATCATGCTCAATCAAAAAGCATAGTCAAGAAAGCATTTTGTGCAGGGTTTTTCTGGCTAACAGCCAAGACAGATGCCGAACACATAGCCAATACATGTGCTGGATGTCAGTATTACGCCAAGCAGACAAATATGCCAGCCCAAGCACTCAAAACTATCCCTATTACATGGCCATTTGCAGTCTGGGGGCTAGATATGATGGGACCATTCAAAACTGCAAGAGGCGTACTTACACATCTACTGGTTGCAGTGGATAAGTATACCAAGTGGGTGGAAGCAAAACCCATCAAAAAGTTTGATGGTGTAACTGCCAGAAATTTCATCATTGACGTAGTCATGAGATACGGGAATACGCCTAGATCTTGCATCTGTGGCACACCCGCAATCTAATGGGCACGTTGAACGAATGAATAGTTCCATCCTGCAAGGAATACGCCCAAGACTCGAATCTCCTCTTCATAGAGCAGATGGAGCATGGGTGGAAGAGTTACCCTCTGTGCTTTGGAGTATTCGAACGACGCCAAACAGGTCAATCGGGCAAACCCCGTTTTTCCTAGTTTATGGCGCGGAAGCAATCCTTCCAACGGACATGATCCATGATAGCCCAAGAGTGCAGGATTTCGATGACTCAGATGCCGAAAGCGCACGACAGGATGCCGTCGACCTCTTAGAGGAAGAACGAGAACTTGTGCTTCAAAGATCTTCCATTTATCAGCAAGGTTTACGATGTTACCATAGTCGGAAAATCAGGCATCGTTCTTTTAAAGAAGGTGACCTAGTGCTAAGATTGGTACAACAAAGAAAGCACAAATTGGCTATAGTTTGGGAAGGACCATTCGTCATCAGCAAAGCTATGAAAAATGGATCATACTATCTTGTAGATATTCGAGACACGGAAGATGATCCCGAAAAGCCGAATCGCAAAAGAAAGAGAAAGATAGATGACGAACTAGGGGAGACCAAAAGACCCTAGAGCATCCAGCAGTTACGTCCCTTCTATACTTAGTTCAATTTCTATGTAAATATCTTTGAGATCATGAAATAAAGTTGTCGGAATTCATACATCTGTGTTTTTTACATGTTTATTATAGTTTAAAACGTAATTCCGTCTTATCTATTTCCCAGTGATCTTTCAAAATACTCAATGTTAACCCGAATTGTGCCTGCGTGCTCGGTGTTAAAAAAACTAAATGATTTTTCAGCCTAAAATGACTTAAGGAAACCCAGATTGTGCCTGCGTGCCTGAGTTTCATTCAAAAAATTCCTTACTGTTCTCTAAGTATTATCTGATTGTTTTTGTGCTGGGTCGCTGGAGCTAGTAAGTAAAAATGCCTTTAGTGTGATCCATGTTTCCGAGTTTTGACTGATTGGTTATACCCAGTCACTTGGCATGAAGATCAAAATACTATCGAGCCATTTCAAACACTAAGGACAGTTAAAGCATACAAACCAGAGAGCTTAGAAGATAAAGGAATAAAAACCCAGAGAACTTGCAAAAGACTTGATAAATATTGCTGCAAAAGCGGAGTACTTGTTTATACAAAAGAATAGAAAGCATTACAATAAAGTTTACATTGTAAGATCAGTAATGCTCCTATTTCCTATCTTCTACCCAGGACAAGGCATCCTTCAGGCATCCGAGTCATCTTCACTGCTGGATTCCTCGGGAATATCCGGAATAGTTTCCTCCGGGTAGAAGGTGGAGATGTTGACCATGGTGGCGATCTTGGTGGCGTGACCTTTGATGGCTTCAAAGATGCTGGCCCGTTGCACCTCCGTGTATCCTTGCGGGATGCCGTATGCCACACTCCAAGATTTGGTGTTAGGGTAGTGCATGCGCATGAGCCCTAGAGCCATGCGTGCACCACCATGCGCCGCGGAGCGCAGGATGGATTCCTTGGACTCCGCCACCTCCACCATAGCTTCCGAAAGTTTTGCAACTTCTGAGAACTCCCCAGTCCTGGCAGGAAGGCATTTGCTGACCAGCAACATCCCCACAGCCTTGATTGCGGTGAACACCTTCCCAAAAGCTCGGATTTTCTCAATCCGAGTAAGCTGGGGGCTATCTCCTATTTCAGTAAGACACAAAAAGTGTTAGCAAAAAACAGAGAAAGATGTAAACATGAACAATCCGATAAAAGATAAAAATTTACCGAGAATTTTGTCCATCTCGTCGCCTTCCTCCAAGCGCTGGTTCAAGGCATTCTCTAAGTCTCCGATAGTGTCCTTGTCCTTGGCTGCTTGGTCGGAGGCCTTGGACTCGGCAATGCCAACGGCCAATTGGCTGTCCTCCAGGTCCTGCTACAACTTCATATTGAGCTTATGAAGATCCAGGTTTTCCTGGCGCAGGTTCTCGGCATTGCCGGCATCTTCAGCAACTTGTTTGGCTTTCGCCAAAGAAGCTAAAAAGCAAGTAAAAAAGATGAGTAAGAAAACTCGGAGAAATACTTAGAAAAAATTATACAACTGGAAGCAGAGAAAAATCTTATCTGCTGATTTCTTCAGCTGCTGCTGAGTGGATGCGAGTTCTACCTCCTTACCCTCAAGAATAGAAAGAAGGGATTTCACCTCCTTATTCTTGACGGTAAGTTTGTTGAAAATTTCCATGTCTATGTTTTCAGCGGTTTGCTAAAACACGGAAAAGGGACAAAATAAATGCTTAAGTTAAAAACAAGCACAAAAGCGAAAAAAAGCATTAAGGCAAAAGCATGCATTTGACTTATTGCTTGGGGGCTAGAGGTATTACGTGCCTCATCCGCTGCAAACCTGACCAGGTTTCGTTGAACTCTTTTGCAAACTCGGCAAAAAGAGTCACGACATTGTTAAGGCCTTCATGGATATTCTTGAAATCCTTATCAAAGGTGGGAATGGGATCCTCCTCAGCTGGCAGAGAAGGACCTCCCATTTCCGGGGCCACCCTTTCCCTCGTGTCCGTTTCCGGCACAATGGGATGGCTGGTCTGCTGGGTTTCTTCGTTCATAGCATCAGCATGTTCTTCTGTATCTGCAACTGGAGTATCTGGGGAAGTTGCAGGAGAAGGATGTGGACCTCTTTTGGCTACAGCCTTAAACCTTTTAAGCTTTTTAGGCTTCAAGGTTGAAGGAGGCAAGCTAAAAAGAGAAGTACCGGAGAATTAAAAATCCGAGGCAAAGTAAGAAAACTTTCGACAAAAATAGAAAACCCGGATGTCAAACCTGGAGGTAACGACGGGGACACCGTCAAGATCGATTACTTCCTGGGATGCGGAAATTTTCTTGCGTTTCCGTCCTGCGAAGTTGGCACGCAATGCGTCCAACTCGGCATCGGTTGCAAGGTCCAACTCAGGAAGATCGAAGATCTGTCAAAAATGACAAAGTCCGGGTTAAAACAATTATCCGAGAAAGAAAATAATGTGAAACCCAAAATGTAAAAGACGTACCTTTGGAGCCGGGTTAGCTTCCGTGTACATCGGCCGACTTTCCTCATATTGGTCGCGTGCTGCGACCAATTGATTCACGCGCTTCCGTAAATCCTTCGCCGTCAGGTATTTGTCCGTCGTCCGCATGGCGTCCGCGGTTCCCGTGTAGTCGCATAAAAGCCGGGGACCGTGGTCAGCCAAAGGCATATATCGCCTCTCTAACCAGCATAGAACTGTGTCCATGCTGGTCAGAGGTGGATCGGAAGTGACGAGTTTGGCGATGCGCCGTTTGATCTTAAGGAGATCTAGCGGCAGGATTTGCACTGCTTCAGTCGCCCAGTTTTCCTGGGGAGTGGCGGCAGTGTTGGCGAAAGGTGGAATCCCAGTTGTTTTTCCAGGAAAGGGGACATCTGGATGGTAGAAGAAGGAACCCGTCCAAAATTTGACGGATTCCGAAGTTTGGATCTTGGGGAACCAATCTTCCCTGAATCTACGCAGGGTGAAAGAAATGGTTCCGCAAGTCGGGAGTGGGCCCTCTGAAAGG
The DNA here is from genome assembly GCA_028641055.1 of Alopecurus myosuroides. Taxonomy (NCBI): domain Eukaryota; kingdom Viridiplantae; phylum Streptophyta; class Magnoliopsida; order Poales; family Poaceae; genus Alopecurus; species Alopecurus myosuroides. The sequence continues at coordinate 225,994,671 of CM054058.1, forward strand.
TTTTGCTTAACCCCAAAACGATAAGTCCAGAAATCTAACCTAGGGGTAAAGCTAGATACCCTTCGAAGAGGGCCTGGAACCCGGCTAAGTAGAGAATGGAATTAGGTGGCAAGTTGTGAGGTTGGATGTGATAATGATTGAGTACCTGGAGAAAGAAGGAAGACGGCGGAAATCACATACCTCGGGGGATATGAGAAGTGAGAAGAACCCGCTCTCCGGCCTCAGGTAAGGGATCAGACTCGTCCTCCTCGCTCCGCCATTTCCCTTTCTCTATCAACACCTCCTTCTCCATTGTCGGGAGAAGGGAAGGAGGGATGCTGCTCCGGCTCCAATTGCCGGAAGATTCGCCCTTGTCCTCGGCAGCGGCAGCGGCGGCCGCGGCGGCGAGCTCCTCTCCGACGAGAGTGAGCTATTCCTCCGCCGTTTCAAGAGCTGGAGGTGGAGGCGGCACAGAAGAAGACGCGGCCAGGTTATCGGCCACGAGAGGCGGATCCTCGCGGTCCTGGCCGCCGGAAGTTTTCTCTGGCACGTCGGCGGTGGCGCGGCTCGGCGAATCCAACAGTGGATTTATTTCGTTGATGATGTCGTCGATTTCCGTGGCAGCGGAGTGTTCCGGGGACGCGCGTGGTGAGACCATTTCGCAATGGCACGACGAGGACCTTGAGCTCTCCGACGTGAAATCCGGGGATGGCGCTTGCGCGAGCACGAGCTCCGTTTCATTCTCACTGGACTAAGGCGAGGGCTATGGCGCTTGAGCTGAAAGGTGAGAGGGGAGCGGAAGGTTTGCCGGAGGGGATGAATGGGCTATTTATAGCCGGAAATCCTTTACGATGCGCGCTAACAACACTTTTGACCGTTGGATGATCAACGCGTGTCACTCGCCGGAAAATCCGGGAAATGAATCGACAGGTGATAATGGCTATCTCCTCGTTTCACGTGAGAATCTGTCAGAGATACGTTTCAAGGTTTCACACGCGAAAACCCAAACGTCCCTGACGTCAGCACGATTTCATCGCTGACGTAGTAAGTTCCTTCTCCACGAAGGCTCGTGGAAGAAAAAGCCGGATTTCCCGAAATCCGAGTTTCGTGTTAAAGCATGATTTGAAGGAAAAGAAGAATCAAGACGAAGAGCCAACATTTCTCGGAAAGAATGCAATTTGACGAAAGATGGCGATTCCGAGTCTTAATCCTTCTTGGGGGCTACTGTCGGATATATACCAATTAGGGGTATATCAAATGGTGTCCTAAAGTGCCAGATTACCAGGGTGGCCTGAATGGTAATGGATTACGGTCCATTAGGCGGCCCAGTAAGCTGACGCACAGAAGCCGGATTCTAGAAGAACCCGGACCACGGCCCACCTGGTACGACTTGGAGTAGAAGGCGGATTCTTGCTTTCTAAGTTAGGACTTACCGTAGTCTTCTAGGTTTCCTTTTCTGTAAGCTCTAATCCGGCTGTTATATAAAGCCGGATGGGAGATAAGAACAAGGGGGACAATAAGCTAGAAGCTAACTCGCTGAGAGGTTGATCCTTGTCGAGTAGCCAAACCTAACTCACATTGTACTTTGTATACACTTGTGGCTTCAACCCTGATTTAGTGAGATTGCAGGAGTAGGAACGCCGCCTAGTTGCGACGTACCGAACCTGGGTAAAACCCTGGTGTCATTGTCTGTCATACGGCCACGTCCCCCATAATCTCTATCGGTAGTCTCATGGCACCCCCGTCTATGAATTCTACTACGATGTCTCGACAAAAGGGTTGTGGTGTTGTGCTCATGTCATTCATGCAAGAAACAAACTGGAACAAATTTAAATTTTGAATTTCAAATGGAAATTGAGAAAATTCCACAAATACTACTTAATGTGGTTTTAATTGTTTTTTAATTGATAACTATTTCAATTCCACCAAACCAAAACATGGTGAGGTTGGAATTTTACAAGGTTTCCAAACCTTATTTTTGCTATTTTGTATTCTTGCAAAAAGGATGCCAACCTTTCAAATCTAGTTATTGTTTGGGGGCAGAAAAGGACCTCTTTGCAAAATACCGAAATTTTAAGGGTTTTTTGTAATTTGATTTTCTTTCTTCTTCTTCCTCCGAACAGAAGGCAAGCAACCTCCCGCGTGGCCTCCATGGATCCCTCCTTGTCACCTCCCGTCCTCCCTACTTGCTCGAGTAGATAGGGCGCAAGGACGTCGTGTGCCTCTTCTCTCCTCCTCGCCTCCTCACTATCTCTCTCTGGAAGACCCAAAACCCTAGCACCCTGTGATCCGTTGCCGCCGGCGACTCGATGCTTCCCTCGCTGTTCTGACCAGCTCCAGAGCTCCGCGTCGCCTCCCTCCTCCTCCTCGAGCACGTGTGGCCGCTAGAAGGGCCGCACAACACCCAATTCCGGCGTTCCCTTTGCTCCGGCCGAGCGCCGTCGCCGTCGATTCTGTCACCGTCGAGCTCCCTCCGGCCTCCCCGAGCACACCACAAGCTCCACGGTGAGATCATGCACCTCCCGGTGCCCTCCAATCTCCCCCTCCCTCTCCGTAGCTCGTTCCTGCCGTGGTCGCTGTCCCGCCGCCGCAGTTGCCGCACGCCGGCGAGCTTGCGGTGGAAAATTCCGGGCGGCGCCGCCACCATAATGTCTGCCTTCGCATCCTCTAGCCCGTGGAGCAGTTTGATTTGTGAAATTCGCGAGAAATCGATCGATTCCATGCTCAACAGAGGAGAGATCCTCAGTGTGACGTCAGGGTGACATCACTATGATGTCACAAATCCAATTTTCCTTTTTCGAGAAAATGTTTAATAAATTCCAGAAAAAAATTAATCTTAATAATTCAATAACTAATGTTTTATTCATCAGAAAAATTAAATAAAAGTATAGAAATAATCAGAAAAATAAACTCTACATGTTTATGTAATTTTCACACATGTTTGACAAAGTTGATTTTTGACCACTATTTAAATATTTTTAATTCATTTAAAAATAGAGAAAATAAGTTTTAGTTCAATAAAATCAGAAAATTACAAGTTATATACCAAATTGATCAAAATGAAACATGCAATCTAGTTATGATGTTTTCAAACCCATTTGAGGAACTAAAATTGGACACACTTTGAGAATTGCCCGAAGTGCCCTCCGAGGAACATTTCGGGGCTAATCTCAATATAATTTCATAACTGACATCCGAACCCTAGCAACCCATTGAACATGTCTAGGGCTTTATCTTAGTGCATTAACTTTCTCATGCATACATATTGCGCATTACATCGATGCCATGTTTGATTGTTGTTCTTCTTTTCGGTGTTATTCCTCATCGGTAGAATGCGACTCCGAAGAGAAGGCCAACAATTCCATCGGCGAATAATTGAAACTAACCGACAAGTCAAGCACTTATTCCAGAAGATCTTTATTTGGTTTTCTTATAACCAAGGCAAGCATAACCTCTTATCTGCGCATATATGTTTTCGAACGACGTTTGATTGTCGTACTTTGCATTCGATTCCAAATTATTTGATGTTAGTAGATATAGTTCTCCTATATACTGCATTGCCTCAAATATCCTGATCCACTTCTCCTAGCCTCCATAGATTTGCGTGTGCGCATCGCCAAAGCCTCATATATGCTTCGCTTATCCATACATACTTGTTTACCTCTGCTCCATCCGGTTGATGAATCAGAGCTGCGAGAACCTAGTATGATATGATGACGTGGTAAGATGAGCATAGTGTGGTTAACTTGACTAAGGCTTGGACGGGAGGCCACTTGGGAAGTGGTTATTTGTCCTGTACTTGCCAACCCTATGAGTAAGGTCGGGCGCAGAAGCGAAGACTGAGCGTACAACCATGCGCGATGGCCATGAGCCTCGCCGACCAACTAACTTTTTCGGCTTTATCCATGAGTCATGTAGTTTGAGATTCCATTCGGCAACGCAAATAAAACCTTTTAAAAGTTTTGGAAAAATGCTCTGCCTAGGGCATGACCGGGGTCAAGTGATGGACGTACACGGATCTTACCCCGCCTCACAGCGACAGGTGCCGTCAGGAGGATGGCCAACTCCCTGTTGACGGGGTGGCCCTGTCTTGGGTTGACTCATGGATAAGGTTGTGCAAGGTAAAGGTCATGGCCGAGCACCCTCTGCCGGCACTTCCCGGAATAGTGCTACCCCCTGCAAGGATAAATCTTTTCGCGAAGCTGTGTCCGCGGTTAAGGACGACTTGGTGAAAGTAGTTTGGCCATAAATAACTTGAACATAGCGTAAAACATGTTGACCATGAATGAAGGGTGCCTCCTCGCAGATGCCGAGAGGGGTGATCCTTGTAGCATGTGAGATGCTGGGAAATGATATTGGTGGAATGAAAAGATGATGATTTCAGTAGTTGAGTGATGGAGTGTAGACACACGCTCGTTGGGAGACCCCAAGCACAAGGTGTGAAGAGTGCAACAACAAGTTTTCCCTCAGAAAAGAAACCAGGGTTGAATCGACTAGTAGGAGGAGAAGCACTTCTGAAGGTTGATGCAGCTGAGATGGCAGAGCGCACTAATGGTTTAGCAGCAATGTGGAACCTAACAGCACAATCAAATCACTTTACCCCAACGAAGCAGTCAGGTTGTCAATCTCACCGGTTTTAATGAACACAAAGAGGTTAAATGTATGGTGTGGAAAACAGTAGTAAAACAATAGGAACAGTATGAGAGAAGTATGAAAGCAGTAAGTTTTTTATCAGTATGAGGAAAATGGACCCGGGTCGACAATTCACTAGTGGTGTCTCTCCGTGAAAGATAAATAACATGTGTGGTGAACAAGTTACAGCTGGGCAATTGAGAGAATTGAAGGTTGCACCGTAGCGCATATGCAAGACATAAAGATTACTATGTGATTCATGCGGGAATCACAAAAAAATACATAGACCATCATCCAACTGCATCTATGTTTAATAATCCACCCTGTGAATATCATCTGAAAAAACGTTGGGTATTAAGTTGCAAGCAACAGATTATCGCCATAAGCAAAGTGTGCAATGTAAACAATGTAAACTAGGTAAACACCGTTGTTTTCTCCCTAATGGCAACAACACATCCTCCATCTGTCACGTTTCTGTCACTCAAGCATAGATGAAAATGAGGCATGAACCCACTATCGAGCATAATGTGGTGACCCGACATACCACTGCATGTTGTAGTACGCCAGTCGTTGATATAACACTCACAGAACACCGTTCCGCAAATATTACATCCCTCAGGGTGGTATAGCAGAAACATTGCGGGTCTGATTAACATACACCAAATATATTACAACATAGAGTACTGACAACAGAATGAGCTCACATGGAGGTCATCCATTTTTGAAGTTAAAACGATCACCGAAAAGTAAACAGTTGCTAGCACGGGAACTCAACAGTCAATAAAAGAGTTTATGACTGCTCGATTCAACCGTGAATAAGTAGTATCTAGACTAGGCTAAACCTAGTCGGACTCCTCCCCGTTGGGGTCTGCTCCGTACTGGATGAGATAGTCAACTCCTTCTACTCCACCGGAGAGGTCCGGTTCTTCGTAGAAGATATCCTCCTGGCCTCCAAGTATGTTGAATGATGCTTCTTCTAGGTTCTCATAACCTAAGCAGGGGTTAAATGGGATTGAATGAGTAACGAGCGTTACTCAGCAAGTTCCTGTAAGTACAGAAGTAATGTATGCACTAACTACGGTCCTCGACTCTAAGGAGTCTAGACAGATGCAAGTTTTGTCAAATCTTTCTTCAAGAGATTGCTTTTAATAATGAAAACTATGCCCGCCATTCTTCACAGGATTAGAACTTTCATGGAGTTGCCTTTCCTGCGGCGTTCGCAGCTCCTTCCCGGAACAAGGGGTAACATGCCACATCCTTTTACACTCTGCAGAGGTGCGTTACTTTACCCATGGACGACCAAGACCATGTTGCACAACCAGGCGCGCGATCCTGTCCACTCCCACTCAGGTGTGGGGCCCGGTTGTTGGTCCAAGCCAAACCGTGCTTCTCCGCACAACGCATGCCCACCCATTTCTGCCAGTAGGTTGAACGCCTGATTCCACCCCTCACGATGGAGATCTACGCGCCCCTGGCAGACACTCATAGACCCCAGAGTCCGTGGGACGTAAGGGCTCCCACCCATGTGCATGTAGTCCCGCAAGACCTACAGCGTACGTCTCTGGCGCATCCGTTGACATGCGAACGAGAAAAGTATCACGGTTGACTTACTCCCCCCATAGAAGATCCATGGCCAACGCGAATTTACGGCGCAAGAATCCTGACGGCATTGGTTGTTAATTCCTAGGTAATACTTTCCCATGCAGATGGAACCTTCCTTTGACCTATTCATCTTACCATGGTTCCATCCGCCCACCAAACAGAACACTACCACTCGGGTAGTCATTCAATTAGTCATATTATTATAAAATAGGATCATGCATTCTTTTTGGAGTATGTGGTAATACGATAAGGTTTTGAAAATAGTTGTTATGACATAATTCAATGGACATGAGCAAGTGATGAACTTGCCTGGATATGGATAAGTAATGAAGTCTGAAGCTCGAGGTGGATCCTGACTTCCTTGTTCTACAAAATTCCATCGTTGTCCGGTAAAGACAATGTTTAAAGAAGCAAATGATGCTATTATGCATAACGATGAGATGTATGCAATTTTGGAAAGACCAAATTAATTCTTTAGTTCAAGTTGTTTTGCTTAATCACCCAGTTCTTTATAAATAGTGCTTCTAGTTGAATTTACTAAATTCTTATTACTTTAACTTTTAGCTGACTGGTTTTTCACTGTTTTTCTTATATCATGGTAATAACTTATCTCTTTTAAAAATTACAATCTAATGAAGTTTAAATAATATGCCCATCAGTTGATTTATTTGGTTCTAGCAATTATTATTTTCAAATAATCAACTAGTAAGGTTCTATTTGTTTTGGTGTTTAAATTAAATTTGTACTGTTTTATTTAGTACTCTAAATTAGAAATTTAGGTATGTATATATTTATTTTATTTAATTTTCTGATTTTTCTTTATTAAAACTCAGCCAAATTACCTGTCTGCCCCTAGGGCTGACAGGTGGACCCCGGGGTTAGGGTTAAGCCCAACCCCCTGGTCTGGTCAGGCTGGACCAGACCAGCCGCACCACACCTGCCCCGCCCCGCACCTTATCCGCTCCCCTCTCCTTGCGAGACGACACCGATGGCGACGCCGAGGCGACGCGCCATCGCCTCCGGCGATTTCCACCGGCCCCTCCTCTGTGCCACCGCCGCCGCGACCTTGCGCCTCCTCACTCTTCCTTGCTCTCACCCACGCCCTCCTCCTCGATCTGTTTCTCTTCTCGTGGGCTCCCGCGGAATCTCTGAACCCTAACCCTAGGGTTAGGTCTTGGATGCTGCTCCTCTGCTCTGGTGACCGTGGCGCCATGCCTTGGGTGCTGGAGATGCTGTGCTGCTGCTGCGACGACTTCTCCGGGGACGCCGCCGCCGGGATGGTCTACGGGCAACCGCGGCTCCGTCGCCGTGCTTTCCTCTCCTACCGGATATGGGCACCACTATGGTGTCCATCTGTAAGTGATTTCCTCCCTCCCTGCCTTCCAACCCCTCTCTCTCTCTCTTGGATTTATCCACTTCCCCCTTGCTCTGGAGTCTAGCCTTTGAGCTAGCTCGTATCGAGCTCCACTGATGCTCTCTGCGCTCTGATGCTTGGTTAGCCAGCAATGGATTTATCTTTAATTAATTTGATGTGTGATACTTGGAATCCATGCTATGAATTGGTTGGATGGAACGTATCTTGTGCCCTAAATGGTTTCTGTTGCTATATGTTGTGCAACAATTCGAGTGCTGGAGTGATGCTGTGTTAGTATTCTGTTGCTGGTGGAGGTATATTACTTTGGAATTGTTTCCAATTCCACTTCTGTTTACTGGTACCAATGAGTTTGGCTCCAAGTGATGGTTTCCTGGTACTAGCTGTTGGTTAGTATGTCTTAGTGCTAAGCCTAAGAATTTTAGAGTGCTGTGGATGTGCTGAATATAGGAGAGGTGTTACTCTGAATTTTCTTCAGAGAATATGCCCTCTATGTTGGTATCAGCTTAATGATTTTCTTCCATGTTTACCTTGGTTCTGGGGTATCGGATCCATGGATCTGGTGCCCAGCAACCAGGTGTGAATGTGTGTGTGACACAACTAGTGCTTGTATTTCTTACTCTGTCCCACATCAAGTGCTATACACTTCCCTGTCTAAGCTATTAGACTTAACTGATAAGAACAGATGCTATTTATGCTTTCTTTTACTTCTTTGATCCTCATGAGTTAAGAACAGATACTATTACTTGTTTCTTTTGCTTCAAGCCTATGATGCATAGCCTGAGGCTCTTATTAATCTAAGAACAGATACTTTGCTTGAAAATTAATACCCAGTGATGAGATTAGCATAGCAACACTATGCCAACCTGAGGGTTTAGCTCCCCAACCATTCCTATGTGCAACTTAGCCAAAGATTTGGCTTAGAGGGTACTCAGGGATTCACCTTGGCTATAGATCAAGAGGTTGGTGGATTTTGGTGCTTGTGGATTGCTTGATTTCCTCCTTGTGCTCCCTGGTACCTTGGCCTTGTTTGCCTGCTTGCAAACTTGCAAACACTTGCTCCAGTGACTGATGGCTTGCTTGTGTGGATGTTATCCTTTCCTGGTATTTGGTGCTTGAGCAGGTACTATGAGGTGTGACCTCATCCCCTACGGTTGCTGGAGGTTTTATACTCCAGGTGGTGTTTTGACAGCACCAAAGTGATGGTCTGAGTGTGCTGTGTGCTTGTGAATGACTAAGCTGCTTGTTGCTGCGGCAGTAAGTTATGTGCTGCCACCTATGGTGTGGATATTTTCCCTGATCTGGTTGGTCTCATCCCCTTGCCGCACTGGTTACTCACTGTCCTTATCCCTCGCCTGGTGATTTAAATTTGATGTTGCCAAGTGTAATTCCAGGAGTATGCCTGTGATGTTGGTCTGAGGCAAATAATTCAGAACAGATACTACTTGTTGGATTTAAAACCCTATGATGATTAATCAGTGCACCTCACTGAATTCTGAGGGTACTAACCCCCCCACTAACACTTTGTATTTTTGTTTCATGTTTGATTTTGCAGGTTTTGAAGAATTAGCTATTCTGGAGTAGTTAGGTTAGCTTTAGGTTTAAATTCCTGTAATGCAATTGTAATCTTTTATTTTCTTTTGGTTCACTTGTAAAGACTTTGTAATATCTATATTCTTATTAATAAAGCATATGAGTTTTCTTTTTATTATGCTTGTAAATATGTGAAAATAACTCCTGTTTGATTTATTCATTGTAATCAAATGAGTTAAGATTAGGATATAAACTTATCCTTTATATTTGATTTAAATTCAAACTCAATTTCAAATTGAGTTCAATTCAAATTATTCAAATCATTTAAATATTTAAACACTAATGTTTCAAATTCAGTTATTACCCAGAGGTTATACCAAAGTCCCATCTGCTAATAGTAACATCTGTTACCAAAGCACCATTTACTGGGTAGAACCTCAGTCACTCCGGGGTTTTAACTTTGCGAAAAATTTATTCAGGTTTTTCAAATAAATGCATGCAAATGCACAAATTACAATCTACCCCCCCGTGAGTTCCTAAACGCTGGGACATTACAGTCTTCCCTCCTTAACGAGAACTTCGTCCCGAAGTTGTAACTATAATACCTGAATAGCTCGGGGTAGTTCTGTCGTAGTTCTTCTTCTTTCTCCCAGGTAGCTTCTCGTTCAGGATGATGTTTCCACTGTACCTTGCAGTACTTGATTGCTCGGTTTCGGAGTCTTTTCCAATCTTCGGCTAGAATCTTTTCTGGTTCCTCGACATATGTGAGGTCTGATTCCAATTCTAATTCCTCTTGATTCACCGAATCTTCCGGCTCCTTCAAGCACTTTCGGAGTTGGGATACGTGGAAAACATTGTGAACTTGTTTTAACCGATCAGGTAGCTGCAGGGTATAAGCTACATTCCGGTTCTGAGCTAGGATCTTGTAAGGTCCTATATACCGAGGACTTAGTTTTCCCTTAACACCGAACCTCATAAGCCCTTTCATTGGACTAACTCGGAGATATACCAGATCTCCGACTTCCGGTTCCCATGTCCTTCTCTTCTGATCTGCATAACTCTTTTGACGACTTTGAGCTATTTTCAAACGGTCTCTGATGATATCAACAACTCGTTGCTGATCTTTGATGTAATCTGGTTCAAATTCAGACTTTTCTCCGGTCTCGAACCAACAAATCGGTGACCTACACTTTCGACCATACAGCACTTCAAAGGGTGCTGCCTTAAGACTGCTTTGATAGCTATTGTTGTAGGAGAATTCTGCTAACGGTAGATGTTCATCCCATGATCCTCCAAAATCAAGGACACATGCCCGAAGCATGTCTTCAAGGATCTGATTAGTTCTTTCAGTTTGCCCTCCGGTTTGAGGATGATAAGCAGTACTGTAATCTAGTTGAGATCCTAAAGCTTCCTGAAGTTTTCTCCAGAATACCGAAGTAAACACAGATCCTCGATCTGAAACTATTCTTTTTGGTACTCCATGTTTGCTGACTATTTCCTTGACATATATATTTACCAGTTTCTCGGCATGATCCTTTTGATTGACTGCCAAGAAATGAGCACTTTTGGTCAACCTGTCTACAATGACCCAGATCATGTCTTTTTGAGTTTTAGTCATTGGTAATCCTGTAATGAAATCCATACCAATTTCCTCCCACTTCCATTCAGGAATCTCCAGAGGTTGTAATGGACCTGCCGGACTTTGATGTTCAGCCTTTACTCTCTGACATGTGTGACATTCAGAAACATACTTGGCAATCTCTCTTTTCATGTTGTTCCACCAAAATATATCTCTGAGATCCATATACATCTTGGTACTTCCAGGATGAATAGAGTACGGCGTCTCATGTGCCTCCCGAAGTATCAATTTCTTAATCTCTGGAATGTCCGGTACACAAAGCCTCTTGTTGAACCATAATGAACCATGTTCTCCTAAATGAAATTCGGAAGGTCTTCCTTCTCCAATTCTCCGGAGTTCTTCTTTTATGAATGGATCTTCGTCTTGCCGCCGGATTATCTCATTTCTAAGATCACTTGTTCTTTCTTCCATGACCTGCATGGTATACAAGCCTCCCAAAGATTGTACCTCTAGTACCTCAATCTCTGCTTGTTCAATTTCCCTTTGCAACTCTTTTGGTAACTCATATTGAATTGGTGGACTGTCAGTACTCTTCCGACTTAAAGCATCGGCTACCACATTGGCTTTCCCTGGGGTATAGTTGATAGTAAGATCATAGTCTTTGATCAATTCTAACCATCTCCTCTGCCTCATATTTAACTCTTTCTGAGTGAAGAAATATTTGAGACTCTTATGGTCTGTGTAAAGCTCACACTTCGACCCATAGAGAAATGACCTCCACCTCTTCAGAGCAAACACTACTGCTGCCAATTCTAAGTCATGCGTTGGGTAGTTTACTTCATGTGGTTTGAGCTGTCTTGAACCATAAGCAATTACCTTACGATCTTGCATGAGTACACATCCTAATCCATTCTTGGATGCATCACAATAAACAGTGTAATCCTTGCCCGGTTCTGGTACTGCTAAGATTGGAGCTGTTGTTAGTCGTTTCTTTAACTCTTGAAAACTGGATTCACACTTATCCGACCATATGAAAGGAGTATTCTTCCTTAACAAATTGGTCATTGGCCCAGCTATTTTAGAGAATCCTTCAATGAATCTTCTGTAATACCCGGCCATTCCAAGGAATCCTCGAACTTCCTTGACAGTGGTCGGTGCCTTCCAATCTAAGACTGACTTTACTTTGTCTGGATTTACTGCAATACCTTCTTTGCTGATAACATGTCCAAGAAATTCCACTTGGTCTAACCAGAACTCACACTTGCTGAATTTTGCATAGAGTTGATGTTCCCTCAGAACTTGTAACGCTATTCTTAAATGCTTGGCATGATCTTCTTTGTTCTTTGAATATATCAAGATATCATCGATGAACACAATCACGAATTTGTCCAAGTATGGCATGAAGATCTTGTTCATCAAATTCATGAAAATAGCAGGTGCATTGGTCAGCCCAAAAGGAACAACCAAATAATCATGATGTCCGTACCTTGAAACAAAAGCTGTTTTGGGTACATCTTCTGGTTTGATCTTGATTTGGTGATACCCTGATCTGAGATCAATCTTGGAGAACACTCCAGCTCCGTAAACTTGATCAAATAGATCTTGTATTCTTGGTAATGGATACTTGTTCTTGATGGTGACATTATTCAGGTTTCTAAAATCACCACACATTCTTCTGCCTCCATCTCTCTTGTCCACAAAAATCACGGGTGATCCCCATGGTGAAACACTCTCTCTGATGAATCCCTTACTTTCCAGCTCATCTAACTGTTCCTTAAGTTCTTTTAACTCTTTGGGACCCATCTTGTATGGTGCCTGAGCAATGGGTGATGTACCTGGTATCAAGTCAATGGTAAACTCTATCTCCCTATCTGGTGGCATTCCCGGCAATTCTGCTGGAAAAACATCCGGAAACTCATTGACTACTGGTATATCTTCTAATTTAGCTTCATTGAGTGAGTTGAGTTGGAGTTCTGCCTCTACATGAGTATGTTTATCTGCTTGATAAGTAACTCTTCCTCCTCCAGGTCTTCTAAGAGAGACTGTCTTTTCCTCACAATCAATCAAAGCTCCGTTCTCCGTCATCCAGTCCATTCCAAGAACAGCATCAATGTTCTTCAAAGGAATAACGAATAGATCCGCGTAGTACGTGCAACCACAGATCATGATGACTTGATCTGGCCTAGCACGCGTAACTAAGAGCGTACCTCCCGCCGTCATAACGGTAAGAGGACATTCTAAACGTGAACACCTTACCCCATACTTATCCACAAAATAACTAGAGATGAATGATGTGGTGGCACCGGTATCAAATAAAACTTTGCCATATTGGGTAAGAAGACTGAGCGTACCTAGTACGGCAGTATCTGAGTTGTCAGCCTCCTCCAGAGTTGTGCAATTCAGTTTCCCGAAGGTTCTAGGTCTTTTGCCATTATTGTTCTTCCCACTGCTACCGCTTCCAGCAGAAAATCCGCTGGCTCCTCCAGGCTTTGCTCCACCCTTGTTGAACCCCCCTCCATTTGTCTTGTTAGGACACTCTGTCTTATAGTGTCCTTCTTTACCACAACCAAAGCAAACAACCCTGGGCTTCTTGCACTCGCTCTTGATATGTCCCGGAAGTCCACAACCATGACAGATTATCTGATTTCTGGGGTTGAACGGTCCCCGATTGAGCGGAACTCCTCCCGTCCTTATCCTGGGTTTGAAGCTCAAGTTTGTAGTAGGTTTACTGGGTTGGAACTTCTTGGGCTCAAACTTGGCCTTCTTCTGTCGATTCAACTGAACCAACTTGTAGTCATTCTCCCAAGTGACAGCAGAGTTCATCAGCTCTTGAAAGTTCGCTGGTTTGGAAGTCCTTAATTGCATGGCTGCATAAGGATCCATCCCTCTCAGAAATCTCTTGATTCTCTTTTTATCTGTATCCACTTCATCCGCAGCATAGCGAGACAGTCTGCTGAATTCATTGACGTACCATATCATCTGGTGCGTCCCCTGCTGCAGATCCTCAAATTGCCTCCGCATAATTTCCATAACGCTATCAGGGACATGATATTCCCTGAACTTCTCCTTAAACTCATTCCAGGTAAATTCCCTCCCTGGTGGCTTCATAATGATTTGATTATCCCACCAAGCTGCTGCAGGACCATTCAGAAGATGTGTAGCGAAACGCACCTTCTCTTCATCATTGGCCTTAATAGCTTTCAGATTCCTCTCTGTGTCAACCAACCAGTCTTCTGCTTCCATGGGGTCCTTAGCCGTAGCGAACGGTGCTGGTTTGGTTTTAAGGAAATCCGACAGTGTGAGGTTTCTGGGTTCCGCTGCTCGCCCAGGTCCCACCTGGTTAAGCATTTCCTGCATAAACTTGTTTTGGTTCTCCTGTACAAATCGCATGTACTCCATGAAGCTTTGCTCCGCCAGTGGCCTGAGTGGTGGTGGTGGTAACTCGACTCTTGCGGCATCTTCATCAGCTTTAGCCTTGTTCTCTCTCTCCTGACGCTGAGCGTCAGCCACACTGGGCTCGCCACTTTCCATAGCCCTTTAGTCCTGCAATATGAAGCGAAAAACTCATAATTACATCATGCTTATGCTTTCTGAGCCTCACTTCACATGCAACACTAATCACACAAGAGAAGCAAAATCCAAATCCAAATACAAACAACATACATCACATATTATACATATGCTTATAAGTTGATACAAGCTTTCACCGCAGTGAATACTTTAGAGTACAACTGTAAGAAACACCACTGGGTCACTTAACATTCCGACCCTTATTTAAATACACGGCCCGAATCACCAAGCTACTACGTAATTCGAGCCCTTACATCCTCTCCTTGAACGCCATTGTACTACTCGGAGTACATACCAGGAGTCCATCCGGTGTGACGTGGAGTCCTTCGCACCGCCTCCGGATAAAATGGCCTCCCGGTTGGCACATAGTCCGTGTCTGATGTATCCATAGACTGATTATCGCTCAAAGAGAGCCAGTCATTATCCAGATAGTTGTCAAGGTAGGACACAAACTCGTTGGTACTATTGTTCTGCGAGGCTTCACCTTCTGCAAAGCAGGTGGTACTCGTGCAGTGGCTGTGATCAAACAGTTCCCCCTGCATCGGCTGGACTTCCTCCGGCTCCTCCTCGTCAGATGAGATATTTATGGCGACTATCTCCGCCTCCTCGGGTTCCACAATCTCCACACTATCCTGCTGCTCCTCCTCGGACATGTTGTCACAAGGAATTGGATGCTGGCTGGTACCAGGATACCAGTCATACCTCCAGCCATCAGAATTCTCCATAAAAGAATCTGAGTCTGGGACCCCACCAAAAGTGTTTGGGTTAATATCCCTGGGTGTATCCGATATATCGAATGGATCATATGGCTCTGGCTCACTAGGTGGTATAACAGGGTAGTGTATGTGTTCTGGTGTGGTAGAATACCTGGACGGTCTGTCATACTGGGATTTCCTAGCTGCCTCAGGTCCTGGGGGTATAATAAGGTTCACTGCTCTCCTGAGCCTTCTGTTTCCCCTTCTGCTCATGACTAGACGGCTTGGCTAAATCCTTCAACATCTCATCCTTGTCATCAACGATGACCTTATGTGTTTTATAGAAGGATCCCACCAATTTCCTATATCGATCTAAAAGACTTGTGGCTAGCTTAGGCTTGGTTTTAATTAGCACAGAATGATCAGGCGCCAACTCTGTGCTTAAGTGGTCGTGTGGGATAGCTGTGAAACTAGTGCCTGATAACTGGTTAGCCTTAAACTCTCGGATGGTAGCTAAAGCTTCCACTAAGGCTTGCTGGTAGGCTGCCATCTGATTCCTAGCTTCACCACTAGGTGTGGACACATGTGGGGTTAATTCTCTAGGTATTAAAATTAATACCCTATACTTCAGGACTACTTCCCCATCTTTAAACGTATACGTGTTAACTTTAATGTTGGTGTCGCATCCGAACGCTCGAAGCAAGGCCCGAAGTTGCTCGGTCAACTCCCCATTGTATTGATCCAGCCTCTCATGCTTTACCCACTCCGTTCTTCCGGAACTTCCGCCGTTCATGATCACTGATCACAAATAACATAGATATTATGATTAGATCCTCATAAAGATTCAATATACTGAGATATGACCAGAGTATTCTCAAGTGAATACCTATCATACTACCAGTGAATTCTTTATTGGTACGTTCTAAAACCCGACAGGGTATATCCCTTTACTAGGTTTCCAACCTAAGGTCAAAGCAATTGCTCTGATACCAGCTGTGGTGACCCGACATACCACTGCATGTTGTAGTACGCCAGTCGTTGATATAACACTCACAGAACACCGTTCCGCAAATATTACATCCCTCAGGGTGGTACAGCAGAAACATTGCGGGTCTGATTAACATACACCAAATATATTACAACATAGAGTACTGACAACAGAATGAGCTCACATGGAGGTCATCCATTTTTGAAGTTAAAACGATCACCGAAAAGTAAACAGTTGCTAGCACGGGAACTCAACAGTCAATAAAAGAGTTTATGACTGCTCGATTCAACCGTGAATAAGTAGTATCTAGACTAGGCTAAACCTAGTCGGACTCCTCCCCGTTGGGGTCTGCTCCGTACTGGATGAGATAGTCAACTCCTTCTACTCCACCGGAGAGGTCCGGTTCTTCGTAGAAGATATCCTCCTGGCCTCCAAGTATGTTGAATGATGCTTCTTCTAGGTTCTCATAACCTAAGCAGGGGTTAAATGGGATTGAATGAGTAACGAGCGTTACTCAGCAAGTTCCTGTAAGTACAGAAGTAATGTATGCACTAACTACGGTCCTCGACTCTAAGGAGTCTAGACAGATGCAAGTTTTGTCAAATCTTTCTTCAAGAGATTGCTTTTAATAATGAAAACTATGCCCGCCATTCTTCACAGGATTAGAACTTTCATGGAGTTGCCTTTCCTGCGGCGTTCGCAGCTCCTTCCCGGAACAAGGGGTAACATGCCACATCCTTTTACACTCTGCAGAGGTGCGTTACTTTACCCATGGACGACCAAGACCATGTTGCACAACCAGGCGCGCGATCCTGTCCACTCCCACTCAGGTGTGGGGCCCGGTTGTTGGTCCAAGCCAAACCGTGCTTCTCCGCACAACGCATGCCCACCCATTTCTGCCAGTAGGTTGAACGCCTGATTCCACCCCTCACGATGGAGATCTACGCGCCCCTGGCAGACACTCATAGACCCCAGAGTCCGTGGGACGTAAGGGCTCCCACCCATGTGCATGTAGTCCCGCAAGACCTACAGCGTACGTCTCTGGCGCATCCGTTGACATGCGAACGAGAAAAGTATCACGGTTGACTTACTCCCCCCATAGAAGATCCATGGCCAACGCGAATTTACGGCGCAAGAATCCTGACGGCATTGGTTGTTAATTCCTAGGTAATACTTTCCCATGCAGATGGAACCTTCCTTTGACCTATTCATCTTACCATGGTTCCATCCGCCCACCAAACAGAACACTACCACTCGGGTAGTCATTCAATTAGTCATATTATTATAAAATAGGATCATGCATTCTTTTTGGAGTATGTGGTAATACGATAAGGTTTTGAAAATAGTTGTTATGACATAATTCAATGGACATGAGCAAGTGATGAACTTGCCTGGATATGGATAAGTAATGAAGTCTGAAGCTCGAGGTGGATCCTGACTTCCTTGTTCTACAAAATTCCATCGTTGTCCGGTAAAGACAATGTTTAAAGAAGCAAATGATGCTATTATGCATAACGATGAGATGTATGCAATTTTGGAAAGACCAAATTAATTCTTTAGTTCAAGTTGTTTTGCTTAATCACCCAGTTCTTTATAAATAGTGCTTCTAGTTGAATTTACTAAATTCTTATTACTTTAACTTTTAGCTGACTGGTTTTTCACTGTTTTTCTTATATCATGGTAATAACTTATCTCTTTTAAAAATTACAATCTAATGAAGTTTAAATAATATGCCCATCAGTTGATTTATTTGGTTCTAGCAATTATTATTTTCAAATAATCAACTAGTAAGGTTCTATTTGTTTTGGTGTTTAAATTAAATTTGTACTGTTTTATTTAGTACTCTAAATTAGAAATTTAGGTATGTATATATTTATTTTATTTAATTTTCTGATTTTTCTTTATTAAAACTCAGCCAAATTACCTGTCTGCCCCTAGGGCTGACAGGTGGACCCCGGGGTTAGGGTTAAGCCCAACCCCCTGGTCTGGTCAGGCTGGACCAGACCAGCCGCACCACACCTGCCCCGCCCCGCACCTTATCCGCTCCCCTCTCCTTGCGAGACGACACCGATGGCGACGCCGAGGCGACGCGCCATCGCCTCCGGCGATTTCCACCGGCCCCTCCTCTGTGCCACCGCCGCCGCGACCTTGCGCCTCCTCACTCTTCCTTGCTCTCACCCACGCCCTCCTCCTCGATCTGTTTCTCTTCTCGTGGGCTCCCGCGGAATCTCTGAACCCTAACCCTAGGGTTAGGTCTTGGATGCTGCTCCTCTGCTCTGGTGACCGTGGCGCCATGCCTTGGGTGCTGGAGATGCTGTGCTGCTGCTGCGACGACTTCTCCGGGGACGCCGCCGCCGGGATGGTCTACGGGCAACCGCGGCTCCGTCGCCGTGCTTTCCTCTCCTACCGGATATGGGCACCACTATGGTGTCCATCTGTAAGTGATTTCCTCCCTCCCTGCCTTCCAACCCCTCTCTCTCTCTTGGATTTATCCACTTCCCCCTTGCTCTGGAGTCTAGCCTTTGAGCTAGCTCGTATCGAGCTCCACTGATGCTCTCTGCGCTCTGATGCTTGGTTAGCCAGCAATGGATTTATCTTTAATTAATTTGATGTGTGATACTTGGAATCCATGCTATGAATTGGTTGGATGGAACGTATCTTGTGCCCTAAATGGTTTCTGTTGCTATATGTTGTGCAACAATTCGAGTGCTGGAGTGATGCTGTGTTAGTATTCTGTTGCTGGTGGAGGTATATTACTTTGGAATTGTTTCCAATTCCACTTCTGTTTACTGGTACCAATGAGTTTGGCTCCAAGTGATGGTTTCCTGGTACTAGCTGTTGGTTAGTATGTCTTAGTGCTAAGCCTAAGAATTTTAGAGTGCTGTGGATGTGCTGAATATAGGAGAGGTGTTACTCTGAATTTTCTTCAGAGAATATGCCCTCTATGTTGGTATCAGCTTAATGATTTTCTTCCATGTTTACCTTGGTTCTGGGGTATCGGATCCATGGATCTGGTGCCCAGCAACCAGGTGTGAATGTGTGTGTGACACAACTAGTGCTTGTATTTCTTACTCTGTCCCACATCAAGTGCTATACACTTCCCTGTCTAAGCTATTAGACTTAACTGATAAGAACAGATGCTATTTATGCTTTCTTTTACTTCTTTGATCCTCATGAGTTAAGAACAGATACTATTACTTGTTTCTTTTGCTTCAAGCCTATGATGCATAGCCTGAGGCTCTTATTAATCTAAGAACAGATACTTTGCTTGAAAATTAATACCCAGTGATGAGATTAGCATAGCAACACTATGCCAACCTGAGGGTTTAGCTCCCCAACCATTCCTATGTGCAACTTAGCCAAAGATTTGGCTTAGAGGGTACTCAGGGATTCACCTTGGCTATAGATCAAGAGGTTGGTGGATTTTGGTGCTTGTGGATTGCTTGATTTCCTCCTTGTGCTCCCTGGTACCTTGGCCTTGTTTGCCTGCTTGCAAACTTGCAAACACTTGCTCCAGTGACTGATGGCTTGCTTGTGTGGATGTTATCCTTTCCTGGTATTTGGTGCTTGAGCAGGTACTATGAGGTGTGACCTCATCCCCTACGGTTGCTGGAGGTTTTATACTCCAGGTGGTGTTTTGACAGCACCAAAGTGATGGTCTGAGTGTGTTGTGTGCTTGTGAATGACTAAGCTGCTTGTTGCTGCGGCAGTAAGTTATGTGCTGCCACCTATGGTGTGGATATTTTCCCTGATCTGGTTGGTCTCATCCCCTTGCCGCACTGGTTACTCACTGTCCTTATCCCTCGCCTGGTGATTTAAATTTGATGTTGCCAAGTGTAATTCCAGGAGTATGCCTGTGATGTTGGTCTGAGGCAAATAATTCAGAACAGATACTACTTGTTGGATTTAAAACCCTATGATGATTAATCAGTGCACCTCACTGAATTCTGAGGGTACTAACCCCCCCACTAACACTTTGTATTTTTGTTTCATGTTTGATTTTGCAGGTTTTGAAGAATTAGCTATTCTGGAGTAGTTAGGTTAGCTTTAGGTTTAAATTCCTGTAATGCAATTGTAATCTTTTATTTTCTTTTGGTTCACTTGTAAAGACTTTGTAATATCTATATTCTTATTAATAAAGCATATGAGTTTTCTTTTTATTATGCTTGTAAATATGTGAAAATAACTCCTGTTTGATTTATTCATTGTAATCAAATGAGTTAAGATTAGGATATAAACTTATCCTTTATATTTGATTTAAATTCAAACTCAATTTCAAATTGAGTTCAATTCAAATTATTCAAATCATTTAAATATTTAAACACTAATGTTTCAAATTCAGTTATTACCCAGAGGTTATACCAAAGTCCCATCTGCTAATAGTAACATCTGTTACCAAAGCACCATTTACTGGGTAGAACCTCAGTCACTCCGGGGTTTTAACTTTGCGAAAAATTTATTCAGGTTTTTCAAATAAATGCATGCAAATGCACAAATTACAATCTACCCCCCCGTGAGTTCCTAAACGCTGGGACATTACACATAATTACTCCCTCTTGGAGTTACTAGCATCTACTTGGCCAGAGCATCTACTAAAAATGGAGAACATGCAAGATCATAAATAACATAAGCATGAAATAACATGATAGATTGATAATCAGAAGACATAGCATTCAACATTCATCAGATCCCAACAAACACAACATGTAGGATTACATAAAGATGATCTTGATCATGACAGGTAGCTCACAAGATCTTAAAATGAGGTACAAAGTGGATAGAACGACCATCTAGCTGCTGCTATGGACCCGTAGTCCAGGGATGAACTAACCACACATCACTTCGGAGGAGGGCATGGTGGTGTAGACCCCTCCGGTGATGATTTCCCCCTCCGGCAGGGTGCCGGGGAGAGCTCCAGATCCCTCCCGATCTCGGGATGACGATGAAGGAGGCCTCGGGTGTTTCTCGGGAAAAAGTGGGATCCTCCTAGGGTTTATGTATCTGGGGTATTAAATAGGCGAAAGGGCATAGGCGATGGAGGCCTGGGGGCTCCACACCACCCCTGGTGCGGCCAGGGGGCGTCGCCCTATGAGGCCCCCCTCCGGGTCTCTCCAGGACTCCCTGGAACCTTCGGGAATTCTAAGACTTCCGGGCTTCAAATTTTCCAATTTCTAATATATTTCCAGGACAACTTTTCTGAAACTAAAAACAGCAAAAAAACAGGGAACTGGCTCTGTGGCATCTTGTCAATAGGTTAGTCCGGAAAATCGATAAAAAAAGGCATAAAATGTATAGAAAACATGTGGGAAACAATAAGAAAACAACATGAAACATCAGAAATTAAGGATACGTTTATGACGTATCATTGACTCATTTCTCATTTGTTTTGAAAACACTCCATGTGACGTGCTATTCTTCCTCGATTTGGAAAACAAATGTTGCTTTACGCAAATTAACCTTCATAAAACCCTTTTCGGAAATAGAAGATATATAATAGGTTAACTTTGTCTTGTTGAGTACATTCCATACTCAGGTTTGCTTAATTTTGGTTCAGGTGAAGTTCCCACTCCAGTGGTGGTTTCAACATGGACATCAACGAGTAGTTTGGGGTTCCCAGGTAGCAGCCTTGAATCTATTAGCTGGGACGTAACTTTATGTTGCGGCCTCTTAGGCCTTTTTGGTTCTTGTTTATTAGCAACATAACTTGCCTTCCGTTGTCTGATGTAATGTTGGGTCATGTGACCTCTGCTTGTAAAGCTTTACTCTAGTAATACATGTTTAACACAACTTCCATATCTAGAGTGCTTCTTTGATCGGTTGTTGGTTTCGAGCTCATTGTTATACAGTTTTGGCTATGCCTGCGTAGTTGTCACAGTCGAGGGGTTGTGGAGCCAATAATCCATTTCTGAGCACACCTGCCGATGTGATTCGGCCTGGGGCTTGGTAACGCCAATAACCCTCGATTGTTGTTGCACTTCCTGGACACATAGCATCTCTCTATAGCTTTGGTCACGTTCCTTCAGTTTCATACGACTCTTGGACGCTTTGATATGCATAGTTGGTTATGACTAGCATGGACAATAGGAGTTGTAGTACCGATGTTATCCGACCTGCGTGCCGATGAATCCGGTCTACCTGCCGTTGTTTGTTGTGGCCGGGGCTGGTAAACCCGAAGCCCTTGTGGGTCCGTGGCTAGGAACGCATAACAATATGTATACCTCTAGGTCCGGGGTCGTGACAAGTCATGGTAATAGAGCATGACTGCCTGTAGGAAAACCTTACTGCTTGGTCGATGTTGAGTCTAGTGTTTGTGAAAACTATTTGAAACTCCAAATGGATTGTGAAAAATCTCTTTAGGATCCATTTTACTCCTTATCTGGTATCGCTCTAACTCTGGGTCACCTTACCTGTTTTGATTTGAAAAGGTTCTAGTCATTCAAAACCTAGGTGCCTTCTCTAGCAAGACGTCTTTACCCAAGTTGACCTAGTGTTAAAGTTTCTAGAGTCATGTGTGTTCCATACTTTGTTATCTCTTGATTCAACTTGGATATTACTTTCCATCATAATCTCTCAGAGTGGTTCGAACTCCACACTCCCATTTTCTTAAGTTTCAACTTCAAAATATCGCGATCTCCTTTTCATCTCGAATGTATCCCTTGCCATTTGCTCAAATACTTCTGGAGCTATGTTTGTCTTTTCAAAGATACTTTGTGATCACTACTCATAGTGCCCTTTAAGGCACTCATACAATAGTTACTCCTTTGTTTGGGTTTTAACCCTCAGAATTGAACCGAAGGTCCCGGAATGTGCTCAATTGCGATGGGTTGAATCGTGTTGTTTCTTAACCATGTAGTGCTCACACCATCAGTACATGATGCTGACCTTTAACCCACGTTTTGTTTATTTGGATCCTGAGGAATCTGTTCCACCTCAGGGTGGCTAGGCAATTACAACTCTCATAGCCATAGGTTTTCTTTTGGAATCAAAAGAATCGCTACAAGAGTGTTCTTTATAATTCTCACGTCTTTTTCCTGATTCATCTATATCAATCTTTTTAGCATGGGTTCTACAGATGATTATTACCCTATGCACTCAACGTGATCTCTGGATTCTAAAGAAAACTTTCCTGCTCTTTAGTTGCTTCCAAACTTCTTCTGTTGTTTGGAAACCAAGTTGCATATGTGTCTTGGATATTCCAATGCATTTGCTCTTGTGTTCCGTTAGAATGTTCCACTTTGGAATATAAGAAGAAACAAACTCCAGTACCTCGTTCATCTCTAGGACCTGGTCAAAGTTTTGTAATTCGCATATTAAAGAAGTTTCATCAGCTTCTATTCTGTTCTACCTTCGAGTATCACACTCTTCTATATCAAGAGGTTGTGTTGAGTTTTCATGTACTTATTGATGAAGTGATGCTCTTATACATTCTTACCCACCTTTCCTCCAAGATTGAATGCTCGAGAATGTTGGGTGTGCTTTGAGGTGTATCAGATATTCCTAGCAATTCTTATTGCTTTAAAAATCTAAGAAACATCTGTATTCTTCTTAGCACCTTTGGTCAACCAGTCTTTAATTGAAGTTGACCGTGTTAACAAATCCATTCATTCCGGTGCACATTTTTGGTCAAAGAGTTAGGTTCACACCAAAGCTCTCAAGACCATATTGGTTGCTTTGAAAAGCAAGATCCCTTTCAAACTCCGAGATATATCGCTAGGTTGTGATATTCTGGTTCTCTTTCTAGAAGTATCACCAGGTTGTTACCTGACCGTGATGTTTAAACAAGGGGTTAACTACTCCTTTCTCCAAGAAACTGCGCTGGATACCCTGGACTAGTTGGTTGAGCTTAAACAACAACTTGGAGAGTTGAAAGACAAAAGCTCTGCCTAACTTGATCCTTTGTTAAGGGATGTTTAGTTTCCTTTATTGTGAACCATGACAGTATCTCTTAAATGGACATGCTATAATTCACCTTGATTTGATTTGGGATATCGTCAAATCACTCTCAGATTCAAGGACTATCTTGATGGTGTTTTCACTCATGGTGTTTTTCCCGAGTACACCTTCATGTCCTTTAGTCTAACCAATATTTTTCCTCGTTCATGTATCATATGAGTTCCTCTGCTTGGAGTATCTTTATAAGCGTGTTGTCGAGCCCATCAATGACATTCCTATCTCTCCAAGTTGCAAGAGGTTCAAGTTGAACACTTGGCACTAATGTTGGAAACTTTTGAGAACCATCTTTGTGTCAACACAAAGTTATGTTCTCAATGTTCAAAGTGACTTTCTCCGGTTCATGTGCTTATGGTAAAAGTTGTCGCCATGGATCCGACTATAGTTTCCTTGTTCCCTCGGGAATAATCCAAAGTCGGTCATGCATGTGTGGACTATTCTTGTGATGGTAGGTTGTTACCTCCATTTCTTGAACAAGTTCTGCATCCACACCCAGCCACTGACTGATCGCACGTGAAAGAGGAGAAGTCCAAGAACTTCGTTAACTTTATAATCGTTTCCTCAACAAGGACTCTAATGTGTTTCGTTGGACGTAATGCATGTAGGTGCAGCTTTCCCTGACAAGTTGCTAATACATGAGCTCCACAATCTCTCTCATCTTCTTGTGCTTGACATCATAGTCCATATCTTGAGAATCCAGTAAATGTATCTCGTTGGTAACCGGTGCAACCTTTTCGATCACACATACTGAGTCTGAGTTATCATTGCACCTAGCTAGAACTGAATCTCAAGCAGCAACGATGGTTGGTGTTTCCTCAAGGGTACTGAATTAGGTCTTTTCAAAACCCGGCATGATTGATTTTGTGGTTGTCGCAATTAGCCGGAAGGCCTAACTCCATATGACCTTGAATCAACAAGAATAACCACTCCCCGTGAGGATTCTTGTGTGGCTCCTTCTAACAAGTTTCCCTCTCCATTCTTCCAATATGAAGTTTAACTTTCCCTTGATGACCTATTGAAGGCTTAACGTAAGATTGATATCGGTATCTAGAACATCTAGGGGAATTTGGAAGTTGATTATTCCAATGTCTCTCTATCGATTCTCCAAATGTTTCTTTCAGTGGAAACTTGTGCATCATGAGAACCATCTCATGGTGTTTTGTAACCGCCATTGACCAGTTCCCTTTTTCAAATTGTTTGTACTTGAAGTTCTGTTCATCTCACACGTTGTGTGAATTTGTCAGTCACTTAAGCCATGGGGTCTTAACCATGTGGTAAACGTATTGATACGTAAAATCCACAATATAAAAGAGATTCTTTATTCCTTTTGGTATTCCAATCCCCGTTGGTTACTAATATTTATGGTGTGACCAAGAATTCTTTCTTTGTTACGATGTCCCAACATCTCGTGGTTACTCCTCTTCTGTTGTTAAGTAACATCATGATCTTTGACAAAGATTTCGAGAAACTTTTATGGAATGAATGAAAGTTCCTTCATTTTCTGTGTCCACTCCGAAGAGTGAACCTTCCTATGTTTTAAAACTCTCTCCGACGCATGATTCCATTGTGTTCTTGTGTTCTCCGTCGTCTACGAATATTATATTTTGGTATCCAGGACAATCCTTTCTATCTTGGTAATCTGTTCGAGGTAAAGAGTGAAACCGCAGTGTTACAAGTGGTTCAACCTTTCTTTTCCAAAAGGATTTAAGGTCTTGTGCAAAGTTCATATTCTAAATCCTTTCAAGAACAATCGTCCGCAAACTTGAAACCTTCTGCTATTCCCTCTGTTATCTTGACATGTTTCATATCTGTTAGCTCAAGTGTTGCCGAGAACACTATTCCCATGAGTTGGCCATGAGATACTCGATCTTAGTAAAGATCAAATCCCTTAGAGTTTTTCCCTCTTACCTAAGGTGTAGATGCTGGATATCTTTGTAGTGCTACGGGTCAATTTCTTCGAGAAGAGAACCGTAAGGTTCGAGAAGATTGGTTAAAACCGGTGTTCCTTCTTTCTTCTCCTTCGGGAATCTCTGGACGAGATTCTTGTAAGGGGTAGATTTGTAACATCCCAACTTTTGTTAACAATGGGTTGTGGTGTTGTGCTCATTTCATTCATGCATGAAACAAATTGGAACCAATTTAAATTTTGAATTTTAAAATGGAAATTGAGAAAATTCCACAAATACTACTTAATGTGGTTTTAAATTTTTTTGAATTGAAAACTATTTCAATTCCACAAAACCAAAACATGGTGAGGTTGGAAATTTTACAAGGTTTCCAAATCTTATTTTTTTTCTTATTTTTATTCGTGCAAAAAGGACCCCAACCTTTAAAATCTAGTTGCTATTTTGGGGGCAGAAAAGGACCTCTTTGCAAAATACCAAAATTTTAGGCGGGCGGAGGGGGGTTGTAACTTGTTTTTCTTTCTTCTTCTTCCTTCGGACATAAGGCAACCAACCTCCTGCGTGACCTCCGTGGATGCCTCCTCGTCACCTCCCTGCCTCCCTACTTGCTCAAGTAGATAGGGTGCAAGGACGTCTTGCGCTTCTTCTCTCCTCCTCGCCTCCTTACTCTCTCTCTCTCTCTCCATGGAAGACCCGAAACCCTAGCACCCGGTGATCCGTCGCCGCCGGCGACTCGATGCTTCCCCTCCGTTCTGACCAGCTCTAGAGCTCCGCGTCTTCTCCCTCCTCCTCCTCCAGCACGCGTGGCCGCTAGAAGGGCCGCACGACACCCAATTCCGGTTACCTTTGCTCCGGCCGAGCGCCGTCGCCGTCGATTTCGTCACCGTCGAGCTCCCTCCGGCCTCCCCGAGCACAACACGAGCTCCACGGTGAGCTCCTACACCTCCCGGTGCCCTCCAATCTCCCCCTCCATCTCCGTAGCTTGTTCCCGCCGTGGTCGATGTCCCGCCTCCGCGGTTTCCGCACGCCGGCGAGCTTCCGGTGGACAACTCTAGGCGGCGCCGCCACCATAACGTCCTCCTTCGCCTCCTCTAGCTCGTGGAGGAGTTTGATTTGTGAAATTCACGTGGAATCGATCGATTCCATGCTCAACAGAGGAGAGCTCATCTGTGTGACGTCAGGGTGATGTCACTATGACGTCACAAATCCAGTTTTTCTTTTTCCAGAAAATGTTTAATAAATTCCAGAAAAGAATTAATCTTAACAATTCAATGACTAATGCTTTATTAATCAGAAAAATTAAATGAGAGTATAGAAATGATCAGAAAAATAAACTCTACATGTTTATGTAATTTTCACACATGTTTGACAAAGTTAATTTTTGACCATTATTTAAATATTGTTTAATTCATTTAAAAATGGAGAAAATAAGTTTTAATTCAATAAAATTAAAAATTTACAAGTTATATACCAAATTGCTCAAAATGGCAAATGCAACCTAGTTATGATGTTTTTAAACCCATTTGATTAACTAAAATTGGACACACTTTCAGAATTGTCCGAAGTGCCCTCCGAGGACCATTTCGGGGCTAATTTCAATATAATTGCATAACTGACATCCGAACCCTAGCAACCCATTGAACATGTCTAGGGCTTTATCTCAGTGCATTAACTTGCTAATGCATACATATTGCGCATTGTATCGATGCCATGTTTGATTGTTGTTATGTAGAATGCGACTCCGAAGAGAAGGCCATCATTTCCATTGGCGAATACTTGATCCCAACCGACAAGTCAAACACTTATTCCAGAAGATCTTTATTTGGTTTTCTTATAACCAAGGCAAGCATAACCTCTTATCTTCTCATATATGTTTTCGAACGATGTTTGATTCTCGTACTTTGCATTCGATTCCAAAGTATTTGATGTTTGTAGCTATAGTTCTCCTATATACTGCATTGCCTCAAATATCCTGATCCACTGCTCCTAGCCGCCATAGATTTGCGTGTGCGCATCGCCAAAGCCTCATATCTGCTTCGCTTAGCCATACATACTTGTTTACCTCTGCTCCATCTGGTTGATGAATCAGAGCTGCGAGAACCTAGTATGATATGATGACGTGGTAAGATGAACATAGTGTGGTTAACTTGACTAAGGCTTGGACGGGAGGCCACTTGGGAAGTGGTTATTTGTCCTGTACTTGCCAACCCTAGGAATAAGGTCGGGCGCAAAAGCCAAGACTGAGCGTACAACCATGAGCGATGACCATGAGCCTCGCCGACCCACTAACTTGTTCGGCTTTATCCATGAGTCACGTAGTTTGAGATTTCATTCGGCAACACAAATAAAACCTTTTAAACGTTTTGGTAAAATGCTCCGTCTAGGACGTGACCGGGGTTAAGGGATGGACGTACATGGATCTTACCCCGTGTCGAGACATCGTAGTAGAGTTCATAGACTGGGGTGCCATGAGCCTACGGGTAGAGACGTTGGGGGACGTGGTAGCACGACAACCAGGAACACCAAATTTACCCAGGTTCGGTACGTCGCAACTAGGCGACGTTCCTACTCCTGCAATCTCACTACATCAGGACTGAAGCCTGAAGTATACAAAGTACAATGTGAGTAGGGTTTTGCTAACTCGGCGACGATCAACTTTCCGGCGAGTTGGCTTCTAGCTAATTGTCTATATATTTTTTCTCTCCCGTCTGGCTTTATATAAATAGCCGGGTTAGGGCTTATAGAAAGGAAACCTAGAAGACTACGGAAAGTATCTAACTTGGAAAGCAGGAATCCGCCTTCTACTCCAAGCCGCACCAATTTGGGCCGTGGTCCGGGTTCTTCTAGAATCCGGCTTCTGCGCGTTAGCTTACTGGGCCGCCTAATGGAATGTGATCCATTACCAATCATGCCACCCTGGTAATCCGGATCTTTAGGACAATGCCGGATATACCCCTATTCGGTATATATCCGACAGTAGCCCCAAGAAGGATCCAGACTTCATCCTGGCACCCTTCGTTAATTCGCATTCTGCTCCGAGAAATGTTGGCGCTTTGTCTCGATTCTTCTTTTCCCCAAAACTTCATAACGCCTAACTCGGATTTCATCGAAATCCGGTTTATTCTTCCACGATCCTTCGTGGAAAAGGAGTTTCTTGACGTCTAATTCAAAACTCGGATTTACCAGAATCCGGCTTTTCTTCCATGAGCCTTCGTGGAGAAGGAACTTTGTGACGTCAGCGATGAAAACGTGCTGACATCACGGACGTTTGGGTTCAGTCAAAATCCTGAAACGTATCTCTGACAGATTCTCGCGGGAAACGAGGAGATAGCACTTATCACTCCGCCTCCTTATTTCTCGGATTTTCTGGCGTGACACGCATCGCAGATCTAACGGTCAAAATAGCCGTCGGCGCGTATCTTAATGCATTTTAGGCTATAAATAGCCGCATCGGCCTCTTCGGTATGCCCTTCCGCTCTCTCTTCCTCTTCCAGCCCCCAACCCATTGCCTTTGAGCTCGAGCACGCAAGAGTGAGCAGGGTTCGTACGTTCGCACCGTCCCCGAAAACACCATCGGAGGTTTCGGATCCTCCCCGCGCCACCCAAAAATGGCCACCAAAGATTCACCGCGCGCCACGAAGGAAAGCCCCGTCGCCCTCAACATCGACAATATCATCAACGATATCGATCCTCAGCTCGATTCTCCCAGCCGCGCCGCCGCGAGCGCGCCGGAGGAAAACATCGATGGCTTGGCTCGCGAGGATCCTCCTCTCGCGGCCAAAAACGTGGCATCATCATCCATCACGCCGTCTCCGCCCTTCACCACCGAGACAGCGGAAGAGAAGCTCACTCTCGTTGGTGAGGAACTCACCGCCGCGGCCGCCGCCGGAGCGGAGGAAGATACGGAGGAAGTGTCCGGGAATTGGAGCCATTGTAACTTGGTTCCTTCCCTCCTTCCGACAATGGAGAAGGAAGGGATGATCTTGAAGGGGAAATGGCGGCATGAGGAGGACGACTCCGAGCCGACGCCAAAAGCCGGAGAAAGGGTTCTCCTTACCTCCCACATTTGCAGAGGTATGGGATTTCCGCCTTCTGCCTTCTCCCTCCAAGTCCTAAACCACTACAACATTCAACCCCACAGCCTTCCTCCCAACTCCATTCTTTATATAGCCGGGTTCCAGGCCCTTTTTGAAGGGTATCTAGGATTAGAACCTAGGTTAGATTTCTGGCAATACTGCTTCGGGGTTAAGCGAAACCCTTCTGAGGGCGCACTCCCGACTTGTGGGACCATTTCCTTCACCCTCCGTTGGTTTAGGGAGGACTGGTTCCCCAAGATAAAAAACTCGGAATACGTCAAGTTTTGGACGGGTTCCTTCTTCTACCACCAAGATGTCCCATTTCCTAGAAAGGAAACGGTAATTCCACCTTTTGTCAACTCCGCTGCCACCCCCAAGACAATTGGGCAGTGGATGTAGTTCAAACCCTGCCACCGGATCTGCTAAGGATAAAACGGCGCATCGCCAAGCTCGTCTCCTCCTCCTCCTACCGGCATGGACACGGTCCTATGCTGGCTAGAAAGGCGGATTCAGCCTCTGGCCTATCGCGGTCCACATATCATGTGCGAGTATACGGGACCCGGAGACACCATGCGGACAACGAACAAGTCTTTGACGGCCAAAGACTTGAGGAAACGCGTTAACCAATTGGTCACAACACGCGACCAATATGAGGAAAGTCGGCCGATGTACACGGCAACAAACCCGACGCCAAAGGTATGGTTCTTCATTTTGGGCTTTGGTTTTGCGTTTCTTCTTTCTCAGACATTTGTTTTAACTCGGACTTTGTCTCTTTTGACAGATTGTCGATCTTCCTGAGGCGGATCTTGCAACCGATGCCGAGTTGGACGCAATGCGTGCCAACTCTTTAGGCGGACGGAAACGCAAGAAGCCTTCCGCTACTCAAGAAATAATCGATCTTGACGGAGTTCCCGTTGCTACTTCCAGGTAAATCATCTGGGTTTCTTTTTTCTCTGCTTTTTGTCGCAGGAGTTCTTTTCTTTTCTCGGAATTCTAACTTCCCGGATTTTTTTTCTTACTAGCATGGATCCAACAACATTGAAGCCAAAAGGCCAGAAGAAAATTAAGTCTGTAGCCCGGAGAGGGACACAGCCTTCTCCTGCTGCTGCTCCCGACACTCCGGTCGCAGCTGCGGAGGAAAACATGGCTGCCAGGGAGGAGGAAACCCAGCAGACCAGCCAGCCCATTGCGCCGGAAACGGACGCGAGGGAAAGGGCGGTGTCAGAGGCGGGATGTCCTTCTCGAGTTCTAGAGGAGGAGCCTATCCCGACATTCGACAAGGAGTTCAAGGTAAAGGAGGAGCCCTTTGACTAACACGGGTTTATCAAACCGTGGGCGACAAAACACTTCGCTCCTGCTCCCTTAATCCGTCCTTGGCCGCAAGGCGGGCTTATTGTAAGGAATGACTTTGTATTTTCACCTCGGCAGGTCATCCAGGACGGCCTTTGCCATGTCGGGATTCTTTTTGCAGAGTATGCAAAAGAATTCAACGAGAACTTGTCGGGTCTTCAACAGATGAGCCAGGTAATATCTCCCCCAAGCATTTTTTTTTCAAAAGCATACTTTTTTTACTTAATGCTTTTTTCATTACCTTGCTTGATTTTTGACTTAAGCGCTTTGTTTCTTTTTTCATGTTTCAGCAAACCGCTGAAACCATTAACATGAAGATTTTCAGCAAGCTTACCATCAAGAATAAGGAGGTGAAAACCCTTCTTAATATTCTTGAAGATAAGGAGTCTGAGCTGGCCTCCGTTCAGCAAAAGCTGGATGAATCAGCAGGTAAGTTTTTCCTCTGCTTTTTTTTGGTATTTTTTCTAAGTATTTTTCCGAGTTTCAAACTCTTCCTTTTACTTGCTTTTCAGCTTCTTTGGCGAAAGCCAAACAAATTACTGAAGATGCCGACAATGCGAAGAACCTCCGCAAGGAAAACATGGAGCTTCACAAGATCAATGTGAAGCTCCATGGAGGCCAGCCAACTCGTTCTCGGCATTGCCGAGTCCAAGGCCTCCAGCCAGGCCGAGAAGGACAAGGCCACCATCATGGACCTGGAGAACGCCCTGAACCAGTGCCTGGAGGAAGGCACGGAGATGGACCGGATTCTCGGTAATTTTTGTGACTTTCACCGGATTTTCCCTTTTTCCCTTCTTCTGTTTTCCTTAACTTTGTTTTGTTGATTGAAACAGAAGGTAGCCCCCAACTAACCCGGATCGAAAGAATCCGGGCTTTCGAGAAGATCTTCACCGCGCTTAAAGCTGCGGGGATGTTACTTATTAATAAGTACATTCCCGACAAATCAGGGGAGTTCTCGGAAGTCAGCAAGCTTCCGCAGGCGATTGTCGAGGTGGCGAACCGCAAGGAGTCTTGGTTCCGCTCCGCGGCTCGCGGTGGTGCGCGCATGGCCCTTGGGCTCATGCGTATGCATTATACCACCGCCAAGTCTTGGCGCGTGGCATCCGGTATTCCTCAGGGATACACAGACGCTCAGCGGGCAAGCACCTTTGATGCAATCAAAGGCCACGCCACCAAGATTGCCAACATGGTGAACATCTCCACCTTCTACCCCGAGGAGGAAATTCCGACAACTCCGGAGGAATCCAGCAGCGAGGACGAAGACTCGGATCCCGAGGAAGCTGCTTAAGTCCTGGGTAGAAGGCATGCAAAAAATAGAAGCATTACCATTCTCACAATGTAATATTCATTGTAATGCTATCTATCATTTGTACAAACAAGTGCTCCGCTTTTGCAGTTTTAATTTATAAGTCTTTGCAAGTTTTCCGGGTTTTAATTCCTTTATGTTCTAAGTTCTCTGGTTTGCATGTCTTAACTGTCCTTAGTGTTTGAAATGGCTCGATAGTACATAATATTCACGCCAAGTGACTGGGTATAACCGATCAGTCGAAACCCGGAATCATGGATGGTACTAAAGGCATTTTTACTTACTAATTTTAGTGACCCAACATATAAACAATCAGATAATACTTAGAGAAAAAACAAGGAATTTTGAAATTGTATGAAACTCAGGCACGCAGGCACAATCTAGGTTTCCTTAAGCCTCCTTAGGCCGAAAAGCGTTCAGTTTTATAACTCCGAGAACGCAGGTACAATTCGGGTCAATATTGAGTATTTTGAAAGATCATTGGGAAATAGATAAGAGGGACTTATGATTTGTATGAAAACAGATAGAACAGTAATGCATGAATTCCGACAACTTTATCTCATGATCTCAAAGATGTTTACATAGAAATTGAACAAAGTGTAGAAGGGACGTAACTGCTGGATGCTCCAGGGCCTTTTTGTCTCTCCTAGTTCGACATCTATCTTCCTCTTTCTTTTGCGATTCGGACGCTTGGGATCATCTTCCGTGTCACGAATATCTACAAGATAATAAGATCCATTTTTCATAGCCTTGCTAATGACAAATGGCCCCTCCCAGACTGGGGCTAACTTGTGCTTCCTTTCTTGCACCAATCTTAGCACTAGGTCACCTTCTTTGAAAGATCGATGCCGATTTTACGGCTATGGTAGCACCGTAATGCTTGCTGATAAATGGCGGATCTTTGAAGCACAAGGTCTCGTTCTTATTCTAAAAGATCGACGACATCCTGTCGTGCGCTTTCGGCATCCGAGTCATCGTAAGCCTGCACTCTTGGGCTATCATGGAGCATATCCGTTGGAAGCATTGCTTCTGCGCCATAGACCAGAAAAAACGGGGTTTGCCCTGTTGATCTATTTGGCGTCGTTCGAATACTCCAAAGCACGGAAGGTAGTTCTTCTACCCATGCTCCAGCTGCTCTATGAAGAGGAGATTCGAGTCTTGGGCGTATTCCTTGCAGGATTGAGCTATTCATTCTTTCAACCTGCCCATTGGATTGTGGGTGAGCCACAGATGCAAGATCTAGGCGTATTCCCGTTTGTCGGCAATATTTTGCCAACTCTCCAATAGAGAAATTTGTCCCGTTGTCGGTGATTATACTGTGTGGAACGCCGTATCTCATGACTACATCAATGATGAAGTTTCTGGCAGTCACACCGTCAAGTTTCTTGATGGGTTTCTGCCTCCACCCACTTGGTGTACTTATCCACTGCAACGAGTAGATGTGTAAGTCCGCCTCTTGCAGTTTTGAATGGTCCCATCATATCTAGCCCCCAGACCGCGAACGGCCATGTTATAGGGATAGTTTTGAGTGCTTGAGCTGGCATATTCGTCTGCTTGGCGTAATACTGGCATCCGACACATGTGTTTACTATGTGTTCGGCATCTGTCTTGGCTGTGAGCCAGAAAAACCCTGCACGGAATGCTTTTTTGACTATGCTTTTTGATTGAGCATGATGTCCGCAATCTCCTGTGTGGATTTCTTGCAAAATTTCTCGTCCTTCCTCTGGCGAAATACATCGCTGAAAATTCGATAGTGTTGCGTTTATACAGGCAACCATTGATTACCGTGTATCCTTTGCATCGACGATGTATCTGCCTTTGCAAGACCTCGTCTGCTCCATCCGGGAACTTCTGATCAACTAAGAAGTTTAAGTATGGAATTGTCCAATCCGGGTTAACGAGAAGAACTTCGATTGACTCGGAAACGAGAGGATAATCAACATCTCCACCTTTGATCGATGGTTCGTGCAAGTGTTGTACAAACACACCAGGTGGTAGGGTTCTCACTCTTTCCAACCCCATGCGGGCTAATGCATCCGCGTTCAATTTTCTTCCCTTTTGATATGAAGTACTTCAAATCCAAGGAAGCAAATGGCAAACTCGTCCACCGTTCTCCGATATTCGGCCATGATGGGGCTTTTGGCGTCCCATGTTTGGTTTAGCTGATGTTGTACCAAATCCGAGTCACCATAGCATAGTATGCGTTTGACACCTATTTCTTTTGCGATATGCAAGCCATGAAGCAATGCTTCGTATTCTGCCACGTTGTTACTGGCATTGAAGTGTATCTGCAAGACATACTCCATAATGTCACCTTTTGGGGATTTTAGCACTACACCAGCTCCAGCGCCTTCTTTCATCTTGGATCCATCAAAGTGCATGATCCAGTATTCCGACTCCGGCATTGGTGTGTTCTCCATTGCTTCTGTCCAATCGGCGACAAAATCTGCCAACACCTGGGATTTAATTGCCGTCCGGGGTTGGTACTTAATGTCGAACGCAGCTAGCTCAATGCCCCATTTGGCTACTCGGCCTGTTGCGTCCGCATTGTTAATGATATCCCCTAGTGGTGCTTTGCTTACCACTGTTATGGAATGTCCTTGAAATAATGGCGGAGTTTTCTAGATGCAAAAAACACGCCATATGCCAGCTTTTGATAATGTGGATACCTTTGCTTTGACTCGGAGAAAACTTCGCTAACATAGTATACTGGATGCTGATCTGGTATACTTTGTTCTTCTTTCCGCCTTTCCACAATTATCACAGCGCTAATAACCCTGTTTGTTGCTGTAAGATACAACAACATAGGTTCTTCGTCTTTTGGGGATGCCAAAATCGGTGCTTTCATCAAGGTTTCTTTCAGCTGGGTTAATGCTTTGTCCGCCTCTTCTGTCCACTCAAATTTGTCGGATTTCTTCAACAATTTGTATAATGGCAGAGCTTTATCTCCTAGCCGGCTTATAAACCTGCTGACTGCGGCTGCAGAACCCGTCAATCTTTGTACATCTTTTAAACACGTAGGCTTTGTGATGTTCAAGATTGCCTTGATCTTTTCCGGGTTTACTTCTATTCCTCTGAGAGACGATAAAACCCAGAAGCTTTCCAGATGGAACCCCGAATACGCATTTTAATGGATTCAACTTCATTTTGTAAGTGCGCAAGTTTTCGAAGTTTCTCGTAGATCTTCAAGGAGTGTGTTCTTTTCCTTGGAAACTACGGCAATATCATCCACGTAAACGTGAACATTTTTGCCGATCTGACTATGCAAGCAACGTTGCATGCAACGCTGGTATGTAGCAGCTGCGTTCTTCAGGCCAAAAGGCATGGTTATGTAATAGTATGTTCCATACGGGTTATGAAGGAAGTTTTGATTTGATCTTCCTCCTTCATACGTATTTGATGATACCCGGAGTAAGCGTCCAAAAAGCATAAAAGCTCAGAGCCAGCAGTGGCATCTATTATTTGATCGATTCGCGGTAACAGCGAACCTATCTTTTGGACACAATTTGTTCAATCCGGTGTAATCTATACACATCCTAAGAATAGTACTATCTTTCTTCGGGACTAATACTGGGTTCGCAGACCAGTCAGTATGTATAACTTCCCGGATAAAATCAGCTGCTAAAGGCCGAATAATTTCCTTGCCTATAGCCTTCCGTCTTCTTCCATCAAAACGACGGAGACCTTGTTTGACGGATTTTGAACCTGGAATTACCTTCAATTGATGCTCAGCAAGTTCCCTCGGTACTCCCGGCATGTCCGCAGGACACCAGGCAAAAATATCCCAGTTCTCACGGAGGAACTCGATGAGCGCGCTTTCCTATTTGTCGGTCATCCCTGTCCCCACTACGACAATTTTTGTCGGATCCTTGGGGTCTAGGATAACCTGCCTTGTATTCTCGGAAGCTTTGAAGCTATCTGCCGGCTTCCGGCTTTCTTTTCCCGCCGACATTTTCTCGGTGATACTTCCTTTGCCAGCTCTTTCAGTTCTTCCTTTGCTATTACTTTTTCGGCGCAAAGGGCGTTTCCTTTTTCCATCTCGTTCGCCAGTTTGAAGACTCCCGATATGGTGGTTACTCCTCCTTTTGGCCCTGGCATCTTCAGCATGTTATAAATATAACATGATCTTGTCATGAATTTGGCGAAAGCTGGATGTCCGAGTATTGCATGGTATACACTTTCGAACGGCACCACCTCGAACGAGATTTTTTCCTATCAAAAGTGCTCTCTTTCTCCAAAGGTTACATCTAGGGAAATTTCTCCTAGGAAATGTGCTTGTCTACCAGGAACGATGCCGTGAAAACGTATGTTGCTATGTTTGAGCTGGGTCTCAGAGATTCGCAGATGCTTCAGTGTATCCAGGTACATAATATTGATACTGGATCCTCCATCCATCAGCACTCTTTTTAGCCTAGTGTTTTGAACAATAGGGCTTACAATTAGAGCTTGTGTGCCGGGTTCTGGGATATTTCCGGGATGATCTGACTGATCCCAGGTAATTGGCGTATTGGAATACTTCAAGAATTTGTGCGTTGGTGGGACAACCGCGTTTATTTCTCGAAGTGTTCGCTTTGCCTGCTTTGCTGAGGGAGTTGCCAGGAAAGTTAAGTTGCATTCTCCATCAACTCTCGGGAATTTTGGCTCGCCTTTTCGCTGTTGTTCCTGGATTTTTTATCAGTGTCCGACTTCACTGTCTTCTTTTTCAGCTTCTGGCTTTTGCTTGGAGAATTTCCTCTTGGAGTTCTTTCCTTTATTCCCGGATCCTGCAGTGCCCTTCATATGCTTATTGAGGCGACACTGCGCATTTGTATGGGTAGGCTTCCCAAATTGCGAATGGTGGACACAGTTTCCGACTTAATTTTTCCCACTCTTCCTTAGAATAGGAGATAGGTTATGTGTTTCTTCCTTTCCATTTGCCGCCAGTATCCTTTCCAAAGGTTAAATTTACTTCTTTGGGCTTTGTCTGCGCTTCTGGAGTAGTCTTGTTTTCAGAACGAGGCGTCTTTTTGGCCTGAACCAAAGCATCAATATTTCCACCTCTCGCTCTGATGTCATCTTCGGCCGCTGCGTGCTCATTGGCGGTAGTAAGCATAGATCCGAGATCTTTGTGCTCTTTTGAACCAACCATGAACGGTACGAGGCCGGGTTTTAGTCCATTGATGAAAGCATGCATTGCTTGTACATCACTTACTCCAGAGCAGCTGTTTTTCATTGCTGTCCATCTTGATATAAAGTCGACATACGACTCATCTTCAAATTGGACGCAGCGGTTTAGCTGGTTGATGCTCTTAGGGCGTTTGTACGTATCCCGGAAGTGCTGAGCGAATACTCTAGCCATATCATCCCAGCTATCCACTGTTCTTGACGGAAGCCCGTTAATCCAATCTCTGGCTCCATCCAGCAACATTAGGGGGAGGAATTTTACTGCCTCCAGATATGTCCCCTTGTTGATCTGAACGGCAGTATAGTAATCTGAAAGCCATGTATCCGGGTTTGTACTTCCGGTATACTTTTGGTAAGTTGGACCAACTTTGGCAAAGCCAGAATGTAGAGTTATTCTTCGGATCCTGTCAGTGAAACACTTAGGTCCAAAGTATAGATCATCTCTTTCCGCCCTATCGACGTGTGCGGAATATCTGCCGGCTGAATGGACAGAAGGGGATCTGCTCCTTTCTGGCACATTGTTGCGCGAATGCGCTCTTCCGGGATTATCCCTGTTTCGTCCGTTATCGTGTCCTTTGGAATGAGACGGAGTTCTACTCCTTGGCCTTTCTTTATTCCTAGGAGGAGTACGGGACCTCTCACGCCTGTGAGGATTTTCATGTCTTCCGGCTTTTTCAGCAGGGCGTCTCGGAGGCGGCATCATTTTTCCGTCTTTCCGGTTTTGTTCCTCCCGGTCTTTATGATCGCGGGGTATATTTCCGCCTTTCGGCATATGGGATCCCGTTCTGGATGCTTCATCCCTATTGTCCGGGATTTTCTTGTCCTTCTTAGGATCTCCCTTTTTGTCCTTAGAATCGCCTGAATCTCCAGGTTCTCCGGGTCCAGGTGCTCCAGCGGCGCAAGTGGCAGTTTTGCATAGGGCCGAGTCGTCATGCAACTTTCCTGATCTTGCCTGACCTCGCTGCTGCTGCTCCAGTGCTTTACCCAGGAAAGCATACACTCCTTGCAGCTTTTCGTCTTTGGAGTATAGATCGTCATTAAGGATGGCGAACGCGGCTTCCGCGTTTTCAGCTGCGGTTTTATAGATGCGTTCGCCCTTAGCGTTTACGCCGTCAACCTGTCGTTGCCAGGAAGGGTTTTGCAACCGTTCTTTTGCTGGCAGTACATCGGCCTTGCGATTCCGGGTAATCTCGTGGGTTTTATCCCGGACATATTCCGTCTTTCGATTCTTCAATTTCTTCCTGCTTTGCTTTTACAGTAGCTTGGGCTTTGAGGAGATTTTCTTGCGATCGGAATAGTTGTTGCTGTTGGCGCATAATGGCTTGCCTTCTGGCTTCTAGCACTTTCGGTGGATCGTATGGTCCGACCGGGGTTTGTATCAGATTGATCTCGTCCTGTTCCGACAATTCAGGAACAGGGATTTCTTTATTTTTCTTCTCCACAGGTGTGACCCCGCTTGCTCCTCCGGCTTCCAGGTTTTGGCTAGCATTATCTGCCAACCTTTTCTTCTGGAGTTTGTACTGGAGTTTCTTGGCAGTCTTCCTTTTCTTCTTGGAAGAGTGAGGTTTTTTGCCAGGTTCTTCCTCTGTCAATTCCTTGACATCGGGGTAAATAGGACTGGTTTCGCCATCCTCTCTTTCCTCATCTGGTGGAGGTGTTTTGGGGTCTTCCTCGTCTTCCACATCCGAGTTATCAGTCGTTTTGCCATAAGTACTTCATGGAAGCCCCCCCGTCACAGATTTAACCTTTCTTTCGAAAGCGTCTTCATCTTCTTTTTCTGAATCTATGTCTTCAGATCCAAGTTCCGACTCCAATCTTGCCTCTATGGCAGCTAGTACGGAGTCGGCTTCCGAGTTCACCGTTTCATTGGCGGGTGTCGGATCTTCCACTGGTTCTGTGGGATTGTTGTTTTCTGCTTCTTCCACGGGATTACTTACTTCCGTGTTTTCAGCGACCTCAGATTGCACCATGCCAATGAAGTGAGATCTGATTGCAGGCATCTCCGAAGAGGCAGCAAATTCAGGGTTTTGGCGATCTGAGCAAAATCCAGTATCATAGTTTTCTTCAACTGGGTATAGGGCGGGTGGGATAAATTTACTTCCACCACAGAATCCCATTGCTTCTGCAGTTAATCCGATAAAGATGTTTGCAGATCCAATCGGTAAAACGCAGGCACTTACCAGATGATTCCGTGCTGGCATGTACGATCCATTGTCGAGGAAGCGCCCAACATTGTTGTCAAATTTCAAGCTTTCGACAGTTATATACTGCCGATTCCGCCGAGTATCCCCGATCGAAACATAACGCCTGACGTCGCTGGCCCCACGGTGGGCGCCAACTATCGAGACATCATAGTAGAGTTCATAGACTAGGGTGCGATGAGCCTACGGGTAGAGACGTGGGGGACGTGGTAGCACGACAACCAGGAACACCAAATTTACCCAGGTTCGGTACGTCGCAACTAGGCGGCGTTCCTACTCCTGCAATCTCACTAAATTAGGGCTGAAGCCTGAAGCATACAAAGTACAATGTGAGTAGGGTTTCGCTAACTCGGCGAGGATCAACTTCCCGGCGAGTTGGCTTCTAGCTAATTGTCTATATCTTTTTTCTCTCCCGTCCGACTTTATATAAATAGCCGGGTTAGGGCTTACAGAAAGAAAACCTAGAAGACTACGGAAAGTATCTAACTTGGAAAGCAGGAATCCGCCTTCTACTCCAAGCCGCACCACTTTGGTCCGTGGTCCGGGTTCTTCTAGAATCTGGCTTTGGCGCGTCAGCTTACTGGGCCGCCTAATGGACTGTGATCCATTACCAATCAGGTCACCCTGGTAATCCGTCTCTTTAGGACAATGCCGGATATAACCCTATTCGGTATATATCTGACACGCCGCCTCAAAGAGACAGGTGCCGTCAGGAGGATGGCCAACTCCCTGTTGACGGGGTGGCCCTGTCTTGGGTTGACTCATGGATAAGGTTGCGCAAGGTAAAGGTCGTGGCCGAACCACCCTCTGTCGGCACTTCTCGGAATAGTGCTACCACCGGTGGCATTAAGAGTCGGTTGGTACGTGTGGGTAAAGTGTACCCCCTGCAGGGATAAATCTTTTTGAGAAGCCGTGTCCGCGGTTAAGGACGACTTGGTGAAAGTAGTTTAGCCATAGATAACTTGAACATGGCGTAAAACATGTTTACCATGAATGAATGGTGCCTCCTCGGAGATGCCGAAAGGGGTGATCCTTGTAGCATGTGAGATGCTGGGAAATGATATTGGTGGAGTGAAAAGATGACGATTTCAGTAGTCAAGTCATTTCTCATCTGTTTTGAAAACACTCCATGTGACGTGTTATTCTTCCTCGATTTGGAAAACAAATGTTGCTTTACGCAAATTAACCTTCATAAAACCCTTTTCCAAAATAGCAGATATATAATAGGTTAACTAAGTCTTGTTGAGTACATCCCGTACCCAGGGTTGCTTAATTTTGGTTCAAGTGAAGTTCTCACTCCAGTGGTGGTTTCAACATAGAGATCCACGAGTAGTTTGGGGTTCCCAGGTAGCAGCCTTGAATCTATGGGATGGGACGTCGCTTTATGTTGCAGCCTCTTAGGTCTTTTTGCTTCTTGTTGATTAGCAACATAACTTGCCTTCCATTGTCTGATGTAATGTTGGGTCATGTGACCTCTACTTGTAAAGCTTTACTCTAGTA
Organism: Alopecurus myosuroides; assembly: GCA_028641055.1. NCBI lineage: Eukaryota > Viridiplantae > Streptophyta > Magnoliopsida > Poales > Poaceae > Alopecurus > Alopecurus myosuroides. Next base: position 226,036,071 of record CM054058.1, read on the forward strand.
ATACCTATTTATCACAGCTTCCATATCTAGAGTGCTGCTTTGATCGGTTGTTGGTTTCGAGCTCATTGTTATATAGTTTTCGCTTTGCCTGCGTAGTTGTTGCAGTCGAGGGGTTGTGGAGCCGATGATCCATTTCCGAGCATGCCTGCCGATGTGATTCGGCCTGGGGCTTGGTAACCCCAGTAATCCTCGATTGTTGTTGCACTTCCTGGACACATAGCATCTCTGTATAGCTTTGGTCCCGTTCCCTCAGTTTCATATGACTCGTGGACGCTTTGATATGCATAGTTGGTTATGACTAGCATGGACACAAGGAGTTGTAGTACCGATGTTATTCGGCCTACGTGTCGATGAATCCGGTCTACCTGCTGTTGTTTGTTGTGGCCGGGGCTGGTAACCCCGAAGCCCCTGTGGGTCCATGGCTAGGAGCGCATAATAGTATGTATACCTCTGGGTCCGGGGTCGTGACACCGGGGCCTCCCCAACCAGCCAGATCACCCTTGCCTTCAGATCTGACTCCATGACCCCTCTGTTCGGTGCTAGTCGGGTGATGTCTTCGGGGAGCCTGACCTGCCAGGCTGGGTGCAACCTACCCTGAAGAGGGACGAGGAGCTTGCCAAGATAATGGGCGACGTCGTGCCTCTCCTTGAGGCCATGCTGTCTCAAGGAGAAGATCTTGGCGTACACCGGGGCGAAGTCGGCATCCTGGAGACCCGGATCGCCCCAATTGTCTCCCCTCACGGCGGGTGATGTTGGCACTGAGAGCGTGGCATGGGGCTCCGAGAAGCGGGCTTACACCCACTCATGGCACCAGGATTCCATCTCTTCTTCGCCAGAGGAATGAAGCGGTCAGCTAGACTTGAGAGGAAGCAGAAGGACACTGACCCTGATATGAGGCCTCCGGTCTCTATGCAGGGCATGAAGAAATGGCGGAAGAGCGCCATAGACGTCATCACCCCTATGAACGCCTTGCATAGATGCTGGAAGATGGCCAACATCTGCACGGTGTTGGGATGAAGCTGGGCAAGGCAAAGGATGTACTCCTCTAGTACTGCGCGGAGGAAGGACGGCATCGGCGACACCAAGCCGGCACGGATGAAGCATTTGTAGATGGGACATCCAGCGGCGTGAGTGCGCTGTTCGAAGTGTCGGCACCCAGCAGCACGGACGCGCCGTGCTTGTTGCCCAACTTCTCCGCGGACCCCCGCATCAGCTTGTCAGCTGCGTCTTGAATGCATCCAGGTGGGAAGAACGTCCGAGTGACCTTACAACCCTCCCATTCAAGCTCAGAGACTGACATCTGGGACGTATATCTCTTCTTCTATTTCTTCGCTCCTAAGCCCATGTGGCGGTGGAGAGATTTAAAAAGAGGGAGAGGGAGGGCAGTTGCGGAGAAGATGGAGCAGAAAAGAAGGAGGTCGTAGAGTGGCAGGGTGCACAGCCGGTTATAAACTCGGAGAGAGAAACCGCCACGTGCGTTTCCCCTCCCCGGGCTTTAACCGCGGCCGCATCACCCACGTGGCAGAGGCGCTACCCTCGCCTCTGCCTCAGGCCCCGTCCCCACTATGTCAGCCTAAGCGAAGACGAGGCGCTGCTTGGCTTCACGCGCCTCCTTGGGATGGGGCACACTCGAGTTCCTGATGCCTCGTCTAGTCAAGGTGGACTCGAATCCTCCCTGTAAGTCTTTTCTTTATGCAGGAAGCAGCTGGAGCATGCATTGGGCCCACGCCTAGAGGGGTGTAGCCCGTCAGTCTTCCGCTGACAGGCCATGCCCGGGGGCTATTGTCGACACCCTTCCCAATAGGGGTGCCACGAATGGGCGACGCATGGGCCCACTCGGTGCCTTACAAGAGAAGAATCCACCCGTTTCCTGGACGATGGGATCCCAGGTGTGGCTTGGAGGCCTACTTCATGAAGACAAACCTCTACCAGCGGGTTGCCGGGCAGGGGGCTCCTGCGTGTCCCTCACAACAAGGATCAAGTGACACGCGGTGACCCCGTGAGCCGGCTGTCACCCCATCACACCCGCTTCTGCCACCTCGCGGGACAGGTAGCCTGGACTCCACCAAGTGTCAAGCGCGCTAGGGGCCTACCGGTGCGAGAAGTATAAATGGGTGGCCAGAAGAGAAGGAAAAGGAAGGAGAGTGTACACACGCACCATACATATAATTCCAGATCAGACATGCATGATGTAGGGTTCCATGTTTTGATGGCCTGAACCTGGGTAAAACATGTGTCCTTGAGTACGTGGGACGATCCGTTCCACCTATTTCTCTTGTCAACGTGAAAATCCTCGGGCCAATAGGAGCCTACTCGCTCACTAGCCGAACAAATCAGCGAGTTCGACGTCTGTCACTCCCCATGTCCGTGTTTCGACACGCGACATGTTCGTCCACGGAGGCCCGTTCCCTGCTGTGAACCAGAGCAAGTCCCGGAAAATTAAGTATCCCTGAAATCTCTTCCTTTGCAAACTACCTAAGTCCTCATATGTGTCGTGCTGGACTCACCCTATTTGGCTCGAGCATTGAGTGGGCGGTTGACGGAGGGGGTGGTTCTCGTTGTTCGCCCAGGTGCAACCCGGAGGCTTCGCGCTTGGAACCCACCTCCCGATACTGGAGTGACCCCCGACCGGTGGCACACCCCGTGCGACTACGCTCTAGATCCGGTCTATCGCGGCTCGGTCTGGTGTGCGCGCTCGCTCGGCTGGTCTCCCAAAGACGTAGAGGAATGAACATACGGGAGTGTCTGACTCTACATTTTGAGCACTTTGGGCGGACTATGAGTCCTTAAAGAAAAATACTTACAAGCAAAGTACGGGGTTTAACTTGAGTAAATGTCACTTCGGCGGAAATAGCCCAAAAATTGCAGGAACCGGGGAGATGTAAGAGCGTTGCAGATGGTCCTTCAGGCTCTAGACGGCGGAGGCAGCGGCCTTTTTATCTCCCTCTTCGTCGTCTCCCTCCTCTTAGGGATAGAGGAGCCGATCAAAGGGAAACTCGGCGCCAGCAGAGCAACACCCGGACGGATTACCGAGCCCACCGAGGAGGCGAACTGCTCCGCCACATCATGAAGCTTACTTTCCACCAGCTCCAGAAGTAGATGAAGCTTCCTTGTAGTTTCGACGAAGAACTCCAGCAAAGGTCCCGAGCCGCTCCTCGTGGTTGCGGGAGCGGACATGCCTAGCTTGAGGAGGGCTTCTCGGATGTCGTCGGTAACTTGACGCAATGTGCTCACCACGTCGGCCTGCTGAAGAGCCTCGACCTTCAGCTGCTAAACTTGCGCCCTTACGGCCTCCATCTCCCCTGAAGTCTCTTGGGAGGCCTGGAGTTGTTGGCGGGCCTCTTCTAGATGGGATCCAGCAACCTGAAGTTGTTCTTGAAGAGCCATCTCGCGCTCCCGAGCTTCTTGGGCTGCAGCCCCCCTCTGGCGGGCCCCCTCCAGGATGGATCTCTAGAGTTCTGAGGAGCGCTGGGTGAGAGATGACACGACATACTCTAGCTCCTTGATATGGATGTCTAATGCGCCTTGGGCCTGTTCCATGGAACTAGCCCAGGCTTCCCGCTCTACGGCAAACTAGCTCCGATCTCACGGGCTCGCCTCTTGGAGAGCAGCGAGCTGACGTTAGAGATCCCCCACTTTGGGAGCCGTGGCCAAGGATTGTCACTGCAATGCCACCAAGCCGGCAACCAGGATTTCGTGGAAGGTCCCTTGGGTGGTGCGCACGGCATCCGTGGCCGCTTCTTCCTAGGTGGCGAATTCTTCGGCGACAGCTCTCTCGGACCACAACCGTTCTTCGCACTCGAGAAGTTCTGCACTCAGGGCCACCAGTTCAACCTTGTCTTGTGCAAGGAGATGGCGCTCCGACTCTAGGCTTGCACGTTCTTTAGCGAGTGACCTCGTTTAGTCCTCATTTTGCAAACACGCAGCCAAGATAGCCTCAGCGGTGTGATGTTGCTGGTCAACCCAACTGTTTATCACCCGGTGTGATTCCTCTATCACACCGGGGTCCGGCACCATACCGGCAAGATCGGCAGTCAGGGGGTCGAGCACCAGGCCGTGCACCACCGGGGAGCATCAGCTAGAACCCTAACACCTCCTTTGGGAAGGCGGGCCGGCGCCTGCACACGATCTTGGGACGGTACGATCTCCCGCACACCATCGGCTCGGGGAGGTAATCGCCCTAGAAAGTTGTTGATGCCGCTGTGAGGAGCAAATTGTGGGAGAACTTGATAAAAGGAAAAGGGTGCCGGTGGCAGCAGGACACTCGACCACGGAGCTACGCGGGGGATTTGGAGAGGCCTCAGGGCCTTCTGGTGCTCGGGGGCTTCTCCGGAGAGGGTCTCCTCCATCCGTCAAGTCGGATTGCCGGTCCTTCTTTGAGGACGGACGGAGACATCTCCGTCCTCGAGCGTCCTTTTCTCTAGGACCCGGGACAGAGAAATATTGCATGAGGAACAAGTTGGGTCAGTAACGGAAACACGGAAAATAAAGGAACCGAAAAAGCGAGGGTTACATACATTGGGAGGCGCAGCGAGATGCTCCACCCCGTGTTGGGTACCCCTAGTTGGGCTGACCCCTGGGAGCTCTTGGGGAGGTCACCCGCTGTCGTGGTGAGGTAAAGACAGATGCCATAGGATGGCTTGAGTTTCGGCCCGATGGATACTGTGGGTATCCAGGGAGGGATCGCACGCCTAGATGGCGCGCTCACAACACTTCAAACAACATAATCTACCCAGGTTATGGGCCCTCGCGTGGAGGTAACACCCCTACTCATGTCTTTCTCTCTGTATATGTGGTAACCAAGTACAAGTGTTCCTCAAGCTCAAGGAGCTAGAGGAAGAAGAAGCTCTACTGCTATCTCTCTCTAAACAAACCGGCAGCAATTCCTCTCTCAAATGTCGACCCTCGCGCGGGAGGGGGGAGGCCACCTTATATACTGGTGGCCACCAACTAATCATATAGGTTAGGTGTAGAAAACATTGTGCCGTAGCGCACGCTTCCGCTTCCTCGCCGACAGATGCCGAAAGTCGTCTGCGTCGTGGCCTCTGTCATGTCCTGTCCCTCTTGTGAGAGACGGGACGTGGCCTCGTCCATACCTGCACTGTACCAGCGTATGCATACGCATCATCACGCCTAGTAAGTTGAACCGCACGCTCGTACCCTTCCTTATTCTGCGGGATTACAACGGGTCCGTTGACCTCCCTCCAAAATAGAGAATATCTTCGTCTACCCGGACTCACCAAGCGCTACTCGGTCAATCCGGAGAAGGCATCTTTCTTCATTCGGCTCATTGTCCTTCCTACCGAGATAGCTCCATCTCGGTAGCCATCCAACTCGATACCTTCCTACTCGGTACGGCCCAACTCGGTAAATAGTACCTCATACACCATTTCTTACCAACCTTGCCCCTACTCGGGGGTAGCCCCCCGACACCCGCTTGAGCGGACGCCCGCGGAGAGTGCGGATCGCTTCCAAACGAGGGAGGCCCTTCTTGGTGATGACGCTGGCGGATGATCAGGGGGACATTGTCATCATCTTCGTCCTCCACAGATTCCTCCACTTATGCTGCAATCAGCAGGGTTTGGAGCCGAGTTGACCTTGGTGCCGGACCCAAACCCTGGGGTGGGGAAACTGGGCCTTGGCAGCGTGTGCTCCCGACCCGGGACCTCACCCGGCTGCCGGGTCCCTAGACGACACCGTTGATGGAGGCGGAAGGGAAGCGTATGATCCGCCACCGTTGCACACGGCCCAAGTTGACACGGAAGGAATGAGGGTCGTCGATGATCTAGCCAGGGCCTTGTCCCTGGGAGGCGTCCAGCCCCTCATTCCATACTCGTCACAGGCAGGCAAGCCCGCTATGGTGGGCTCCCGTTGTGGGTCCTGGTAGTGGGGAACCACTCCCACGGGGAGCGGTTCCAGCTCTGTCGGACCCCAACCAACTCCATCACCAAACCCTCCAGGACTGTTTGAGATACAGACGATTTCCGCCTCGTAAAGAGGCGGGTTCGGTCGTTGATCCCTTAGTAGTCCCACATGGGATGAGAGCGCTCCTAGAGGGGGCCAATGCAGTGGTCGATGAAGCTTACTTTCCACCGGCTCCACAAGTAGATGAAGCTTCCTTGTAGTTTTGACGAAGAACTCCAGCAAAGGTCCCTACCCACTCCCAGTGGGTGCGGGAGTGGACATGCCTAGCTTGAGGAGGGCTTCTCGGATGTCGTTGGTAAATTGACGCAATGTGCTCACCACGTCGGCCTGCTAAAGAGCCTCGGCCTTCAGCTGCTGAACTTGCGCCCTTACGTCCCCCGTCTCCCCTGAAGTCTCTTGGGCGGCCTGGAGTTGTTGGTGTGCCTCTTCTAGATGGGATCCAACAACCTGAAGTTGTTCTTGAAGAGCCACCTCGCGCTCCCGAGCTTCTTGGGCTGCAGCCCCCCTCTAGCGGGCCCCCTCCAGGATGGATCGCTGGATTTCTGAGGAGCGCTGGGTGAGAGATGACACGACATACTCTAGCTCCTTAATCTGGATGTCTAATGCGCCTTGGGCATGTTCCACGGAACTAGCCCAGGCTTCCCGCTCTACGGGAAACTGGCTGCAATCTCGCGGGCTCGCCTCTTGGAGAGCAGCGAGCTAACATTAGAGATCCCCCACTTTGGGAGCCGTGGCCAAGGATTGTCGCTGCAATGCCACCAAGGCGGCAACCAGGATTTCTTGGAAGGTCCCTTGGGTGGCGCGCACGGCATCCGTGGCCGCTTCTTCCTAGGTGGCTGTAACATCCACCTTTTTTGTAATAAAAAGTTTATGTGTTTGTGCTTGTGATCATGTCATGTCATGCATGCATTTTTGAACCCAATGTTGGTTTTAAAACAAGTGCACTAAAATTTAATAACGGAGTTTATTAAAACTACTTAAAAGTGCCACATTTAAATGATGGTTTAAAATGGTGCAATTTTTGCCAAACAAAAATATGTTGAGGTTGTATATGTTGTAAGAAACTCAAAAATATTATTTACAAATTTTTACCTTTTACAGAAAATCCCTCAAAACTGTTTTCAGTGTGCTGTTTTTAAAAAGAGCAGGACCTTCTCGCAGTTTCTGTAACTCCAGGGGGGTCTCAGAAATTTTCGTTTTGTCTTCTTCTTCCTCTGGACATGGACAGTAGACGAGAAGGTCCACGACGCCCTTCCCCCGCCACCTCCTGCTTGTCCTCCTCGAGGATAAGAGCAAAGAGAAGGACCCCGTACGTCTCCTCTACCTCCTCATCACCTCGTCTCTCTCCCTGGTTCCTCGCACGCGGAAGAAAATCGAACCCTAACCACCGTCGCCATCCGTCGCTCGACGCCGGCAGTAGAGACACCCCCGCACCCCGCAGAGTAGTCCTTTGGCTCCGCCGTATCCCCCTCCCCCGCCTCGAGCTCGTGCAGCCCCCAAGGAGCCCCGGGAGCCCTCCAATTTGGCGCCGGAATCCGCCACGGCCGCCGCCGGTTTCCACTCGCCGCCGGCGATTGCCGGCTTCCCTCGCCGCCCCGACCCAGTCATCAGGTTCAGGGTGAGTTCCTACACCGAGGGTGACCTCCTCTCCCTCCCTCCACCTCCGGTTGACCCCCTCGTCGTTGGCCGCGGTCCGCCGCCGCCGCTCAAGCTCGCCGGCAAGCTTTCCAGCGATCTTCCGGCCAACCGCGACCACCCCCAGCTCCCCCTCGCTTTGCTCTACCCCGTGGTGCCCTCTGATTTGAAGATCGAGCGCGAAATCGATCGATTTCTTCACGGTTGTGCCAATTTGGCCCGGGATGACATCATCATGATGTCATGCCCACGTCATCAGGCAGTTTTTCTGTTTAATTTCATTTAAACGAAATCACCTGACACGTGGACCCCACCTGTGAATTAAATTTCAGAAAAAGAGTTAAGTTTATAAATGCAATATCTTTGATTTAGTACATCATAAAAATGTGTTCAATATACCATTTTGTTCAGAAAAATGTAATCTACATGTTTATGTCATTTGCACACATTTTTGACAAAGTTGAATTTTGAGCATTATTTAAATCATTTAAAATAAAGAAAATAAGTTTTTTCAAGAAAAGTAGAAATTTACAAGTTATATGTCAAAATGCTTAGAATGACGAATGCAACCTAGTTATGGTGTTTTCAACCCCTTTTAAGCAATTAAAATTAGTCTCACTTTTAGTATTGCCCAAATCGGCCTCCGAGGTCCATTTCGGGACTAAATTCAGTAAAAATGCATACTTAACATATGAACCCTAGCAACCCATGAAACATGTTTAGGGATTCTCTTTAATGCATTCAAATGTTCATGCATACATATTGAGCATTGCATCGATGCCTGTTTTGAGTGTTGTTCTCTCTCTTTCCGGTGGACCACGAATCCGGAGAGAAGTTCAACACCCCTGTTGCCGAATACTTGGTCTAAACAACCAAGTCAAGCACTTATTCCGGAAGCTTTATCTGGTTTTCTTGAAGCAAGGAAAGCATAACCTCTTATCTGCCCATATATGTTTTCGAAGTGTTTTCCTTCTCGTACGATGCATGCTTTTACAAAAGTACCTTGAGTCAGTAGATAGAGTTGTCCTATTTATTTGCATAAACCAGATATCATGATTCCATGCTCCTAGCTGACATAGGATTTGTTTGTGTGTATCGCCCGAGCCTCAAATATGCCATGCTTAGTCATACATGTCTGTTGATCTCTGCTCCATCCGGTTGATGAAGCAGAGTTACGAAATGAATCTAGTATGACAGGATGACGTGGTAAGGTTTGAGATGTGTGGTTAATATGATTAAAGGCTTGGATGAGTTGCCACATGGGATGTGGTGATTTGCCTCGTTCATGCCCCTAGGAGCGAGTTCTCGCCTTTGAAGCCAAGACTAATCGTGCAACCACACGGGGATTGGATTCCCCTCGGTTTCAACTTGTCTAGTTTGTTCCATGAGTTGCCTAGTTCGGGCGTTCCATTTGGATTTGCGGGGAATGTTAAAAACGTTTACAAAACTAGGACGTGGCGGTGTAACAGCCTATGGCGAGACAGTAGTTGAAGCACCGCTCACAACGATAGAGACCCGGCAGGAGATGGCCACTCCCTATTGGCGGTCCATCTCTACTCGGAGCGACTCATGGAATAGGCGAAGCAAGGGAAAGATCGTGGTCAGCCACCCTCTGCCGGCACATCGTCGGAATTGTGCCAATAGCTTGGCATTAAGAGTCGGTTGATAAGTGTGGGTAAAGTTGTACACCCCTGCAGGGTTTAATCTTTTCGAAAAGCCGTGTCCACGGTTAAGGACAACTTGGTGACAGATCCTGAGATCATAGATAACTTGAACATGACGTAAAATATGTTGGAAATGAATGTTTAGTTCCAGAAGGTGGTTCCAGTTGTTACGTGCTGAAGATGATACTTCGAAGGTCTTGAAGACAATACCCGAGGGAAGGGTGTTCTTTTTAAAGATTTGTGAAAAGATTCTCAATCTCCCTCTATTCGAAACAAAGTTGGCTTTACGCAAAACAACCTTCATAAACCCTTTATGAACAAGCATATATATAATAGGTTAGTTAAGTCTTGTTGAGTACCTCCCGTACTCATGTTTGCTTAAATTTGGTTCAGGTGAAGTTCCATACCTTTGGTGGTGTTTCAACGTGGACATCGACGGATAGTTTAGGGTTTCCCAGGTAGCAGCCTGGAATCTATGGGCTAGGACGTCGCCTTATGTTGCGGCCTCTTAGGCCTTTTTGGTTCTTGTTGAATAGAAACATAATTTGCCTTCCGTTGTCTGATGTAATGTTGGGTCGTGTGACCTCTGCTTGTAAGTTTACTCTATTACTACTTGCTTAATAAAGCTTCATGTCTAGAGTGCTGCTTTGATCGATTGTTGGTTTCGAGCCCGTTGTTATACAGTTTTGGTTATGCCTGCATAGTTGTCGCAGTCGAGGGGTTGTGGAGCCGATGATCCATGTCCGAGCCCGCCTGCCGATGTGATTCGGCCTGGGGCGAGGTAACCCCAGTAACCCTCGATTGTTGTTGCACTTTCTGGACACATAGCAGCTCTGTATAACTTTGGTCCCGTTCCTTCAGTTTCATCCGACTCGTGGGCGCTTGGATATACATATCTGGCTATGACTAGCATGGACACAAGGAGTAGTAGACCAGGGATCCGGACTACGTGCCGATGAATCCGGTCTGCCTGCCGTTGTTTGTTGCGGCCGGGGCTGGTAACCCTGAAGCCCTTGTGAGTCCATTGCTAGGAGCACATGACAGTTTGTATATCTCTGGGTCCGGGGTCTGACAGTGGCGACTTCTTCTGCGACAGCTCTCCCGGACCACAACCGTTCTTCGCACTCGAGAAGTTCGGCGCTCAGGGCCACCAGTTCAACCTTGTCTTGTGCAAGGAGACGGCGCTCCGACTCTAGGCTTGCACGTTCTTTAGCAAGTGACGTCGTTTAGGCCTCATTCTGCAAACACGTAGCCAAGATAGCCTCGGCGGTGTGACGTTGCTGTTCAACCCAACTGTTTATCACCCGGTGTGATTCCTCTATCACACCGAGGTCCGGCACCATACCGGCAAGATCGACAGTCAGGGGATCGACCACCAGGCCGTGCACCACCTGGGAGCGTCAGCTAGAACCCTAACACCTCCTTCGGGAAGGCGGGCCGGCGCCTGCACACGATCTTGGGCCGGTACAATCTCCCGCGCACCATCGGCTCGGGGAGGTAATCGCCCTAGAAAGTTGTCGATGCCGCTGTGAGGAGCAAATTATGGGAGAACTTGATAAAAGGAAAAGGGTGCCAGTGGCAGCAGAACACTCACTCGCGAAGCTACGCGGGGGATTTGGAGAGGCCTCAGGGCCCTCTGGTGCTCGGGGGCTCCTCCGGAGAGGGTCTCCTCCATCCTTCAAGTTGGATTGCCGGTCCCTCTTTGAGGACGGATGGAGACATCTCCGTCCTCGAGTGTCCTTTTCTCTGGGACCCGGGATGGAGAAATACTGCATGAGGAACAAGTTGGGTCAGTAACGGAAAGACGGAAAATAAAGGAACCGAAAAAGCGGGGGTTACATACATTGGGAGGCGCAGCGAGATGCTCCACCCCGTGTTGGGTACCCCTAGTTGGGCTGACCCCTGGGAGTTCTCGGGGAGGTCACCCGCTGTCGTGGTGAGGTAAAGACAGATGCCATATGATGACGTGAGTTTCGGCCCGTTGGACACTGTGGGTATCCGGGGAGGGATCGCACGCCTAGATGGCGCGCTCACTACACTTCAAACAACATAATCTACCCAGGTTTGGGGCCCTCGTGTGGAGGTAACACCCCTACTCCTGTCTTTCTCTTTGTATATGTGGTAACCAAGTACAAGTGTTCCTCAAGCTCAAGAAGCTAGAGGAAGAAGAATCTCTACTCCTATCTCTCTCTAAACAAACCAGCATCAATTCCTCTCTCAAATGTCGACCCTCACACATGAGGGAGGAGGCCACCTTATATACTGGTGGCCACCAACTAATCGTACAGGTTAGGTGTAGAAAACATTGTGCCGTAGCGCACGCTTCCGCTTCCTCGCTGACAGACGCCAAAAATCGTCTGCGTTACCTGAACTGTACCAGCGTATGCATACGCATCATCACGCCTAGTAAGTTGAACCGCACGCTCGTACCCTTCCTTATTCTGCGGGATTACAACGGCTCCGTTCACCTCTCTCTGAGATAGAGAATATCTTCGTCTACCCGGACTCACCAAGCGCTACTCGGTCAATCCGGAGAATGCATCTTTTTTCATTTGGCTCATTGTCCTTCCTACCGAGATAGCTCCATCTCGGTAGCCATCCAACTCGGTACCTTCCTACTCGGTACGGCCCAACTCGGTAAATAGTACCTCATACACCATTTCTTACCAACCTTGCCCCTACTCGGGGGTAGCCCCCCGACACCTGCTTGAGCGGACGCCCGCGGAGAGTGCGGATCGCTTCCAAACGAGGGAGGCCCTTCTTGGCGATGACGCTGGCGGATGATCAGGGGGACATTGTCATCATCTTCGTCCTCCACAGATTCCTCCACTTATGCTGCAATCAGCAGGGTTTGGAGCCGAGTTTCCCTTGGTGTCGGACCCAAACCCTGGGGTGGGGAAACTGGGCCTTGGCAGCGTGTGCTCCCGACCCGGGACCTCACCCGGCTTCCGGGTCCCTAGACGGCACCGTTGATGGAGGCGGAAGGGAAGCATCAGATCTGCCACCGCTGCACACGGCCCGAGTTGACACGGAAGGAAAGAGGGTCGTCGATGATCTAGCCAGGGCCTTGTCCCTGGGAGGCGTCCGGCCCCTCATTCCCCACTCGTCATAGGCAGGCAAGCCCGCTATGGTGGGTTCCCGTTGTGGGTCCTGGTAGTGGGGCACCACTCCCACGGGGAGCGGTTCTAGCTCTGTCGGGCCCCAACCAACTCCATCACCAAACCCTCCAGGACTGTTTGAGATACGGACGATTTCCGCCTCGTAAAGAGGCGGGTTCGGTCGTTGATCCCTTGGTAGTCCCACAAGGGATGAGAGCGCTCCTAGAGGGGGCCAATGCAGTGGTCGATGAACTGCGCCACGATATATTCACCCTTCAGTCCAACATCCACTAACCGCGAGATCCGGGCGCAAATCGGGCCGAGATCGGAGTCCCCGGCGCTCTTCTCACCCCACTACGCCTGGCGTTTACATGGGCCATCTGGCTCTTACAGGAAATCATCCGCTGCTGGAAAACGGACGAAGACCCACCGATGATGCCACTCATCCCATTTCTTGTTCCTCGTGGTGGGGATGAACTGGTCTGCCTGGTTCACCCGGTCGCAGAAGGAGACCGCCCCCACTACATGATTTTCTGGATCCACCCGGGGATAGAGATAATGGAGGAACAAGGCCACCAAAGGAAGAACTCCCATGAAGGTTTCGTAGAAGTATTGGAAGATGGCCAACCCTAGCAAGGCATTGGGATGAAGCTGGGCCAAATGAAGAGAGAAGGCGACCATTACCGCCTGGAAGAAGTGCGACATCAAGGGAACCAACCCCAAAATCCGAAAGCAGGCGAAGACGTGGAGGTCCATCCCAGAAATTCCGCCCTTTATACACCGGAATATTCTAGCCTCCTGACGGAAATTTCTGTCCCCTGTTTCCTGCTGGTATCTTTACCAAAGAGGATTCTTCTATTTTGATCAATAAGATAATTTTTGTGAACACTTAATCAAACGTTAGCGGGATTACCTATTTTTTATCACCACCAAAACTAGATTAGAGGAGACATGAGCTTTCACTGGTTCCACAATCTGAGGATTCTTCTCACTCCCCACAAGATGGCCTACATTCTTGAGGCTGCAATAGGTGATCAGCCTGCTGACTCCGCCACTGAGGACGACAAGAGAGTCTACCGGTCCAAGGCGGATGACTCCGCTTTTGTCCAGAGTGGCATGCTCTATGCCATGGAGGCTGGCCTTCAAAAACTCTTTGAGACTATGAGTGCATTTCAGATAATAACCGATCTCAAGGTGGTTTTTGAACCACATGCCAAGGATGATAGTTATGAAGCATTTTAGGCGTTCTTCTCAACAAAAATAGAAGAGATCAGTAGTGTTAGTGAGCATGTAGTCAAAATATCTGGCTGCGTTACCCGCCTCAATGCTCTGGATTGCAAAATCCCAGATGAGATGGCAATAAACAGGGTGCTGCAATCATTGACACCTAGCTATAAAGTGTTTGTCATGAACTATAACATGCACGGGATGGCCAAGAAGCTGTCTGAGTTGTTCGTGATGCTCAAAACTGCTGATGTGGAGATCAAGAAGGAGCAGACGGTGTTGATGGTCAACAAAGCGGTGTATTTCAAGAAATCTGGCGCCAAGGATAAGGGAAAGAACTGGAAGTCCAAGAAGAGTAGCAAGGATTTCGCCAATCTCAAGGCTCCCAAGTCTGGCCCCAAGACAAAACCCGATGTAACATTCTTCTACTGCAAGGGCGACGGTCACTAGAAGCGCAACTGCACCAAGTACCTAGCAGACAAGAAGGCCGACAAGTTTGCCGATAGAGAGAAAGGTATATGTGATATACATGTAATAGATTTTTACCTTACTACTGCCCGGAGTAACACTTGGGTATTTGATACCGGTTCTGTTGCTCACATATTTAACTCGTAGAAGGAGTTGCGGAATGAACGACGTCTGGCAAAGGGCGAGGTGACGATGCGTGTTGCGAACGGCAATAAAGTTGATGCGATGGCCGTCGGCACTCTCCCTCTACATCTACTGTCTGGGTTAGTTTTAATGCTGAATAAATGTTATTATGTGACCGCGTTGAGTATGAACATTATCAGTGGGTCTTGCTTGTTATGAGACAATTATTCATTCAAATCAGTATCAAATGGTTGTACTATTTCTATGAATGATATTTTCTATGTTCATACACCGGAGCACAATGGTTTATTCTTACTGAATCTCGACAATAGTACACACATCCATAGTATAGATGCTAAGAGATTGAAACTTAGTGATGATAATTCCATGACTCGATGGCATTGCCGTCTTGGTCACATTGGAATCAATCGCATGAAGAAGATCCACGCTGATGGACTTTTAGAGTCATTAGAATTTGATTCTCTTGACACGTGCAACCCATGTTGGATGGAAAAAATGACTAGGACCCCGTTCTCCGGTGTTATGGAGCGGGCATTAGACTTATTGGGAATCATTCATACCGATGTTTATGGACCAATGAGCGTTTCGACACGCAATGGTTATCGTTACTTTGTCACCTTCATTGATGATTTGAGAAAATATGGGTATATCTAATTGATGAAGCACAAGTCTGAAACATTTGAGAAATTCAAGGAGTTTCAGAGTGACGTTGAAAATCAACTAAACAAGAAAATCAAACACCTTCGATCCGATCGAGGTGGTGAGTATTTGATTTTTGAGTTTGGAACTCATTTGAAGTCTTGTGGTATTGTACCACGACTAACGCCGACTGGAACACCACAATGAAATGGTGTATCAAAGCGATGTAATGGGATTTTGCTGGATAGTGTGCGATCTATGATGTCTGTCACCGACTTGCCTATATTATTTGGGGTTATGCGTTAGAAACATGTGCATTCATTTTAAATAGGGAACCATCCAAATCCGTTGAGACAACACCATATGAGATATGGCATGGAAAGAAGCCAAAGTTGTTGTTTCTAAAGGTTTGGGGTTGTGAGTATTACGTTAAGAAACTGCAGCCTGACAAACTCGAACCTAAGGCAGAAAAATGCACTTTGTAGGATATCCAAAGGATAGTAATGGATATACCTTCTACAGTACTCCCTCCGTTCCTGAATTTATGGCATATAGTTTTCTGCATGAATATTAAGACGTGGGTATTTGGCATACGATAGACTCATTTTCTATTACAAAAAATCGCGAGAGGGAGTCCCTACTAGTCACAAATTGAACACAATATGTCAAATCCCTATGAAACTCATTTGTGGATGGCTAATATTGTCCTTAAATCGTAATCAACCATATATTTTGGAACTTTTCTAAAAAAAACTATAGGTCTTACATTTAGGAATGGAGGTAGTAAGACCAAAGGAAAAAACGTTTATTGCTAAAAATGGTTATTCCCTTGAGAAAGAGTTTCTCACTAAAGGAGTATGTGGAAGGAAGATAGAACTCAACGAGATCGTTGACCCTGAACTTGAAATTTAGAGTAGCGCACCAAAAGTTGTTCCGGAAGCGTCCTCCACTGATGCAGTGGATACCGAGTCAGCTATCGTACCCCGCAGGTCTCCGAGATAGAGTACCACACCTGATTGGTATGATGATGTTTTCGGCATGGTCATGGTGACTAACCTAGATGCACCTGCAACCTACAAAGCAGCAATGGAAGGACCCGAGTCGGAGAAATGGCTTGGAGCCATGAAATCTGAAATCCAATCCATGTCTGACAATAAAGTATGGACTTTGGTGGATCTTCCCGAAGACCACAAGGCTGTCGAGAATAAATGAATATTTAAGAAAAAGGCTGATGTTGATGGTAACGTAACCGTCTATAAAGCTCGACTTGTAGCAAAGGGTTTTTGACAAGTTGAGGGAATTGACTACAATAAAACTTTTTGACCCGTAGCAATGCTCAAGTCTATTCAGATTTTATTAGCAATTGCTACCTATTTTAGTTATGAGATATGGCTGATGGATTTCAAAACGGCATTCCTAAATGGAAACAGTGAGAAAGAGTTGTATATGATATAACTAGAAGGTTTTGTCGATCCAAAGGATGCTGATAAAGAATGCAAAGTTCAGCGTTCCATTTATGGACTGAAGCAAGCATCTCAGTGCTGGAATCTTCGTTTTGATGAGGTTATCAAAACTTTTCGATTTGTCCAAAATATAGAAAAGACCTGCATTTACAAGAAAATGAGTGGGAGCTCAGTTGCATTCCTAGCATTATATGTGGATGAAATATTACTAGTTAGGAATGATGTAAAATTGCTGGACATCGTGAAGGAGTATTGGGCATTAAGATCTATCGTGATAGATCCAGGCGCCTAATAGCGTTGAGTCAAATTACATAACTTGATAACATTGTGAAGAGATTCAACATGGATGGTGCTAGGAAAGGTTTCTTGCCCATGGTGTCATGACGGCGTTGAGTAAGACTCAATGTCCAACAACGACAAAGGAAACCGTATGTATCACATGCTCTCAGTTTGACAAGAAGATACAAGAGTGACCCTAGAGAGAGACACTGGAAAGCTGTTAAAAATATCCTCAGGTATTTTAAGCGAATCAAGGATTTATTTCTTCCTATAAAGTATGTACAGATGAGGTTAACGCAACAGGTTCGTTGATGCAAGCTTCTGCACAGATCCCAATGACTCAAAGTCGTAGACGGGCTATGTGTTTGTGGTGAATGGTGGTGTTGTGAGCTGGAGAAGCGGGAAGCAACTTGTGGTGGATCGATCTACAATGGAGTCGGGGTACATCACCGCTAATGATGCGGCAAATGAAGCCGTCTGGATGAGGAAATTCCTCATGGAGCTTGGAGTGTTTCCGGGCGCGCAAGACCCTCTGAACATCTACCGCGACAACACAAGTACCACTGCTAACGCGAAGGAACCAAGGTCTCACTCCACAACCAAGCATATACTCCGGCGTTACCATGTGATAAGGGATTATCATAAGAATGATCATATAAATATTTGCAAGATAGACACGGATCTGAATGTGGTAGATCCGTTGACAGAGAGTCTCCTACGCGAAAAGCACGATAAACATCAAGATGCCATCGGTGTTAGAATATTACTTGTTGTAATTTGATTAAATTATCTAATGCAAGTGGGAGACTGAAAGAGTTATTCCCTAGAGGCAATTTCATAAAGTGATTTTATTATTCATGACTCATTTGTTCATAATGTTTTATACTATGCTATAACTGTATTAAGTGGAAACATTGATACACGTGTGGTATGTAAAAAAATAAATAGGTCCCTAGTAGCCTCTAGTTACTAGTTCGTTGGGCAGAAGATGATCAAGGTTTCCACATCATGGGCATTTATGCCATTGACAACAGAGTCATGTCATTGGTGAATTATGTGATGGACTCACACCCATTATGTTTTATCATGACAATGTCGAGTCATTAAGTTCAACTTTATGATAACAAAAACATAGTACCATAGCCTTTGACCGTGAGATGGTATTTAATTGCTATCCTAGAAGTTACTTTAATTGCATCAAACGTCACACCGTGACAGGGTGATTATAAAGGCGACTCTTGGGTAATGAAAGGGATATGTTGAGGCGTATCATCAAGAGCAGGACTTGCCAATCCTACCGATGGATAGATACTCCTGGTCCCACTCGATGGAGTTTCCTCAATTAGCTTGCAAGCATGTGACTAGGTCACGTAGATGCAATGACACGGAAACGAGTATAATTGTTATGCCGGTAACGAGACTGAACGATGTATAAGATACCGGAAGATCAAGTCTTGGACAAACATAGTATCACTAAGGTAAATGCCATTTTGGATGTCCACATCCCGCTATTGGTCATTCGTCGGAGAGGTGTCTCGGTCATGTATGGAGTAGCTCGAACTGTAGGGTGTCACACTTAAGGGTAGACAATGTTTAAGAGTGATCTTAGTACTGAACATAATAGTAAAGAGAGCCGAAATCGTTCTAGTATTTATCCGATAGAGATTGGAGAATTCCGAAGGTGTATCGGGATAAGGAGAGAAATGCCCGATGGTGATCGAAGGGTGCCGGAAGGGGTTCCGGGACTCAAAATAAATAATAAATATATATTTATTACTAATTAGTGTAATTAATTAATAAATATCATTTTATTTTATTTTTAAATGCATTTATTCCCCTAATGGGCCTTGTGGACAAAAGAGGCCCATTAGGGGAAAAGTGGGAACAAAAAGGGGAGCCCACATGGGCCACTTGGGGGCCATGTGGAGGTGCGGCTGCCCTCCTTGGCCACGTGGCCCTGTGGGGTTTAGTCCCACATGGCTTGGCCAAGGGGAAAGCTCCCCCTCCTCCCACTATATAAAGAGAGGGCCCCCTTCCCTTTTCTCACATTAATCATTCTCTTTCTTTTCTCTCTTCTCCAACTGTGGTTCCCTTTGGAGTCGTGCTAGGAGTTGAGAATTCTCCACTATAAGCACACTGTTGTGCTATTAGTCTTCGGTCCATCGCTCTACTTCCGCAACCTTCTCTAGCCCGGAGATCGAGAGTCATAGTCTACATCGTACGTTTAATCCCATGAGGTGCAACACTTGGGGCACTGGTCGCGTAACGACTCCTTGTCCTCGTGATTGACTTCGCCGTCTTCATCGGCAACCCTTGTGCGGGAGGGTAATCCCCTCTTTCGGTCTTCAAGGGTATGATTTCCGTTCTTCCCCTGTTACTCTATATCTACATAGTAATAGATTCTGGCTAGTTTCAGTTATCGTTATTTGGAATTTTTTTGTTTTCTACTGCGAATCCCCTTCACTTACACCGCCGGACATCCATCTCGCTCTGCAATTGTTTGTGTTATTGCCGTAGCCGTAATTTGATTGTTCTTTATAGCCATGGATTCTTCGATGATGAGTATGATTACAAACATAATTCCTCGGCTCTAGATGAGTTCATCTACAAACAATTCATCGAGGATTCAAGTGAGAGCGAGATGGGTGACGAGGATGCGGAGGAGGCTGCAATGTCCATGATGAGCATCTAAGAGGAATTGGAGAAGCAGGAGGAACATGTTCTCAACTATCGAGGGTCGATCAAGGGTAGGATTGTTGTGCCCCGTGATAGGACCAAAGGTGTGCGTGATCTCTTTGACGATTATTTCTGTCCCGATTTGATCTTCCATGAGGGGTTTTTCCGTCGTTGGTTCTGGATGAACTCACGACTGTTCCGGCGCGTAGAAGCGGGAGTGACGAAGTATGATGATTACTTCAAGTTGAGGCATGATTGTCGCGGACAAATATCATTCTCTCCTATGCAGAAATGCACCGCGACTTTGCGGATGCTTGCCTATTGGTAAAGCTGCGGATGTTGTTGATGAATATGTTCGAATGTGAGAGAGAGCACTTGCATAGAGGCTATGGTGGCTTTTGCATACGCCGTAGTGAAAGTCTTTGGACCAGAATATTTGAGAGGACCAAATGAAGAGGACACCTAAAAGCTAATTGTCATAGGAGAATCAAAGGATTTCTAGGTATGCTTGGTTTAGTTGATCGCATGCATTGGCAATGGAAAAATTGCCCAACAGGTTTGCATGGACGGTACAAAGGTCACAGACAGGAAGCAACAATTGTGCTTGAGACGGTTGCATCTCAAGACTTGTGAACTTGGCATGCGTTTTTTTGGCATGACTGGTTCCTATAATGATCTCAATGTGCTTTAGCGCTCTCTCCTGTTCACGAGACTTTAGGATGGGGATGCTCCATCATGCAACTACACCTTTAACGAGCATGACTACACCATGAGACACTATCTTGCCGATGGTATCTATCCTGAGCGGGCAATATTTGTGAAGACCAAAGGAATCCCGTTGGTCACAAAAAGACCCAATTTGCAGCTGTGCAGGAGGAAGTTAGGAAATATGTTGAGAGGGAATTTGGAGTGCTCCAAACTCGTTGCATATTGTCCGTGGATCTACAATGATATGGGATCCAAAAACTTTGTGGCATGTGATGACTTGTTGTGTCATTTTGCACAACATGGTTATCGAGGATGAGGGAGAAGGGGGCAGCTCGCACGAGTGATTTTAAGAAGTCTGGGGTGCATATCCACCTACCTGAACAAGATGCACATCGTGTCATCAACTTCCTTGAAATGCATCGACAATTTCGAGATGAAAAGTGCACACCAATAGCTCGATGATCTGGTGGAGCATATATATGAGTTCAATGGGAATCATTGAGTTTCCCATTTGAAATATTATGTCCAAATTATTTGAACTATTTTAATTTATGAATTATTTTCGAAGTATTTGAACTATTTTATTTGCAAATTCAAACTATTTGTATTTAATTATGCAAGTATTGTAACTTTATTTGAAATAACACTGGCACAATAGCAGTGACGTGTTACTTTCTCGCCGGTGGTACCAAAGAACTCACGCCGGTGGTAAGATGTTTTCTTGTAGTGCAAGTCACTCGGATCTTCTTTGTCGGGTTCTCGCATACTATGGTCTCCGCCATTCAGACAATGCTCAATCAACAACTTCCATGTTTTCTGTGAAGATCATCTCTAGATGGAGCCAGATCTGAATCTGGAGTTTTTCTACTACAACAAGCAAGTTGAATGTAAGGGTGACCCACTTCTTGAATGCGGAGTCGCATTGCAGTGCCACATGACTTGCATCTATCCTCCAGTGAAGTTGCTAAGTCACCCAAAGGGGTATCATCTACAACTCGACCTACTGAACATCTTCCTTGACAACAAGGCCATGTCCATCGCCATGGGAACTTGCACAATTCTGGTTTGTACCACCCATGTTTGCATATGTCAAGGTGTGGTTAGCTCATGCTCATTTTAAAATCCTATTGAAACCATGCCAACAAAACATACTCGAATATTTGAAGGATAGTGTCGTTATGGTGGTCACACATAAAAAGAGAATATTTTGCATGCGACTCAATGCGAATTTCACTTGGAGTTACAAATAAAGCAGTCTGCAGAATAAATTTATGTAATTCTAGCAAATCGAAGAAGCTCTAACAGAAGATTTCCTAATTCTTTAGAAATTATTTTGAATCGAGAAGGCCTTATATACTTCTGAAAAAAGAAAAGAAAAGAAAAAATGATCAAAATGACGAGAAGCATATAATACAGTAGTAGATGTTAGATTGCACAAATGAAAAATGAAAAAGGTAAAGCAAATTTACAAGGATAGCGTTGCTGTCGTTGCAACAAGGAATCCATTTTTTCGGGAGATGGTCTTGCAAAGGCCTTGGACTTCTGTACAGCACACAGTCAAACAGTAGCAAGAGAATCGAAAAACAAGATCAAAATACTCGCAAAAGCAGGACCATCGTCGTCAACGTTCACCGTGCATGATCTCCTCTTCCAGCCGCTCGGCGACGCCACGCGCGAGCTTCTCCAGGAAGCCCACGAAACCTTGGAGCGTCCAGCCCTTGACCGGATCGGCCTCGAACGACCACGTGACCGCGCAGCCGGCCGGGTCGGCCTCGACGGCCATGGTTGCCCGGTAACGGCCGAAGCCTTTGTTGGTCTCGACCATCTCGTAGCTGTAGGACCTCCCCGCCGCGTCGACCTCCACGAGCCGCTCCTTGGACCAGCCGACCTCCTCCCCCGGCGCGGCCATGTTCAGCGGCCCCGCGCAGTACCGGACGCACCCGGGCCGGCCGTCGGCGCCCTCCAGCATCCGGCACGTCTGCACCGACGGGACCCACTTGTCGAGGGAGCAGAAGTCTCGCAGCAGAGCCCATTGTTAGACATTATACGATCTAGATCCAATCTAGATCATGTGTGACAGCAAAAATAGAACACAAAGATGGATCAAACAAAAGGGGTTTTAGATGATTACAGGCTCCAGCATTCGAAGACATCGTCGCCTGCTTGGTGCAGGCGAGGTTGAGGGTTGGTGTAGACGTTGCAGGGGTCGATGAAGATCGCTGGATCACGCGGTGACCCTCAGGCCTCCACCGGCACTGTCCGGGGACGGCACGGCGAGGTTCCAGCTCTTCCTGTTGCTTGTGCGCAGCTGCGATCGGGGCAGAACATGGGAGTGTTGGGGGAGCAGGGTGACTGGGCGCTAACGAACGTAGATTGCCAGCAGCCAGGCCCCCCCTTAATATATGCGCATGCAAACAGGGGGCCAGAACCATTAGTTGGTTAGGGCGCCCCCGATCAGGGCGTTTTAGGTGCGTACGTGAAGGTCACGAACGTTGGTTCGTGGGCCTTCACTTATCTCTTTATTTTCGTCATATTTATCTCCTTATTTTTTATTCCTGTTTCCCTAACGTTTATCTCTTTGACTCGGTTCAGTTTGAACCGTGAGATCAACCAACATTCTCCCCCTTGATCATTCGGTTTAAACTTCATTTGCCCATTCTCCATAGGAATAATATACCAAAGTGAGGTGTTACAACAACTAATAAAATGTCGTTGAACCTCAACACCTATGGTACACCAGCCTATTTCGAAATGGATATCATATTTCTTATTGGGAGTGGTTCTTGTAATGGTCCCTTTATTCCAGAATCATAGGGCTTCCAGTAATCCCATGCCGGCAACATGCTCATGAAAAATACTGGGTGGTAAGCCCTTCGTTAGCGGATCCGCAAGCATACGAGTTGTACTTATATGCTTAACCTCAATTGTATGATCCTGGATTCTATCTTTCACAACATGATACTTAATGTCAATGTGCTTGGCAGCAGCACTTGACTTGTTGTTACTTGTATAGAAAACTGCAGGCTCGTTATCGCAGTATAGGACAAGTGGTTTCGAAATGCTGTCTACCACTTTAAGTCCGGGAATGAAATTCTTCAGCCATACAGCCTGCCCAGTGGCCTCGAAACATGCTATAAATTCTGCCTGCATCGTAGATGAAGCAGTCAACGTTTGTTTGGAGCTTTTCCACGATATGGCTCCTCCGGCTAGTGTGAATACATAACCTGATGTGGATTTCTTACTATCCACACAACCGGCATAATCAGCGTCTGAATAACCAACAACTTGCAAGTTATCAGACTTCTTATATGTAAGCATGTAATCTTTTGTGCCTTGCATATAACGCAAGACTTTCTTTGCGGCCTTCCAGTGGTCTGGTCCTGGATTTGATTGGAATCTGCCAAGCATTCCCGTTATAAAAGCCAAGTCAGGGCGTGTGCAAACTTGTGCATACATGATGCTTCCGACAGCTGAAGCACAAGGAACCGACTTCATCTGATCAGTTTCAATTTGGTTCCTCGGACATTGGAATGTCCCAAACTTATCGCCCTTAACTATAGGAGCAGGTGTGGGAGAGCACTTATGCAAATTGTATTTCTTCAGTACTCGCTCAAAGTATGCCTTTTGGGATAGTCCTAACATCCCCTTTGACCTATCTCGGTAAATCTCAATGCGAAGGACATAAGAGGCTTCACCGAGATCCTTCATATCAAAATTTGATGACAGGAAATTCTTGGTCTCATGCAGCATATCCTTATCGCTGCAGGCCAACAATATGTCATCTACGTATAGGACTAAAATTGTGAACCTACTGCCTTTAAACTTAACATATATGCAGTTGTCCACGACATTTTCCGTAAACCCAAAAGTTCGAATAATCTTGTCGAACTTGAGGTACCACTGTCTTGAAGCCTGCTTCAAGCCATAGATGGATTTCTTCAGACGACATGCCAGGTGTTCCTTTCCTTCCACGACAAAACCTTCCGGTTGAGTCATGTAAACATCTTCATTAAGATCACCATTTAGAAATGCCGTCTTAACGTCCATTTGATGCAATTCTAGGTTGAAATGAGCTACTAGAGCCATGACAATCCTAAAAGAATCCTTTGATGACACAGGAGAAAAAGTCTCGTTGTAATCGATACCTTCTCTCTGTGTGAAACCTTTCGCCACAAGTCTTGCTTTAAACATTTCGACGTTCCCTTTGGAATCATACTTGGTTTTGTAGACCCATTTGCAGCCTACCCTTTTAGCACCATTGGGAACTTCTACTAAGTCCCAAACATCGTTTGAGCTCATAGATTTTAACTCATCTTCCATGGCAACTTGCCATTTAGACGAATTCGTACTTTTAATGGCTCCTTTATACGAGATTGGATCATCCACCTTCCCCACATCACATACATCCTCACTCATGTAAGTGACATAATCTTCTGGGATGGCTTTCTTCCTAGGTCGCTGTGATCTTCTCACAGGAGGGGGTGGTGGAGGAGCGTCATTATTTTCAGGATTTTCTTCGTTATCTGTATGGTG
Source organism: Alopecurus myosuroides (assembly GCA_028641055.1). Lineage (NCBI taxonomy): Eukaryota > Viridiplantae > Streptophyta > Magnoliopsida > Poales > Poaceae > Alopecurus > Alopecurus myosuroides. The sequence continues at coordinate 226,060,527 of CM054058.1, forward strand.
ATCCTCTCCTTCTGGTATGTCGTTATTGTTTTCAGGATTACCATTGGGTTCATGATCTAAATCACAAGATTCAGAACCATCATTAGAGGCCACTCTATTTTGAATGGGCAAAACGATCTCTGGGATGGCCGGGCATGGAGCACATACCCGCTTCTCCTCAAGATCGATCTTTCTTAATTCAGTGGCCTCATTATCCTCAAAAAACACCGCTTGTCGCGTCTCCACAAACTTAGTGGTATGACCTGGACAATAGAAGCGATATCCCTTTCCTCTATGTGGGTATCCAATAAAGAAACAGCTAACTGTTTTTGGATCTAACTTCTTAAGTTGTGGATTGAATACTCTAGCTTCAGCAGGACAGCCCCACACACGTAAATAGTTCAAGCTCGGTTTCTTTCCCGTCCACATCTCATAAGGCGTGTTCGGTGCTGACTTAGTGGGAGCAAGATTTAATATATGTGCGGCAGTCTTTAATGCCTCCATCCATAGGCTTACTGGCAAACTTGCATGACTAAGCATACTTCGCACCATATCCATAAGTGTGCGATTTCGACGCTCAGCCACTCCATTCTGCTGAGGTTCACCAGGCATTGAGTACTGGGCAACAATTCCATTCTCAGCGAGAAACCTTGCAAAAGGTCCTGGGATTTGCCCATAAGGAGCATGTCTACCATAATACTCTCCCCCGCGATCAGATCGTACAACTTTTATTTTAACATTTAGTTGGTTCTCAACTTCGGCTTTGAACAATTTGAACTTGTCCAAAGCTTCCGATCGATCGCGTATAGGGTAAATATACCCATATCGGGAAAAGTCGTCTGTAAACGTGATGAATGAATCAAAACCGTCTATAGACTTAACGTTAAGGGGTCCACATATGTCAGTATGAATAAGTTCTAGGACACCTGTTGCTCGTACTGCTCCTTTCTTAATTGTTTTTGCGTATTTTCCTTTTATGCAGTCAACACATTTTTCTGCATCGGAGAAGTCTAATGGAAGTAGTACATCATTTTTAATGAGTCGTTCAATTCTCCCCCTCGAAATGTGGCCCAGACGACGGTGCCACAATTTCGAAGAAGTGCTAGTACCCTTCCATTTATTCTCATCAATACACACATTACTCACATGCATAACATGATCATTCAATGATAACATATATAATTTGCCTCGTCTGACATCGAAACCAACATCTTTATTACAATATTTCAAAACAAATTGTTTGTGACCAAACAAACATTCATACATGTTATCATCAAGACAAGAGACTGAAATCAAATTCCTACTCAAAGTAGGTACATAAAGAACATTATTTAAATGAAGACGATGGTTGGTGTGGAGCTCCAAGGTGAGTGACCCTACAGCTTCAACATCAACTTCAACTCCATTTGCTACTTTAAGCCTTCTTGTACCGTTTGCTGTGGTTTGGATCATATGGAATCCCTGCATAGAGTTAGCAACATGAGTAGTTGCTCCTGAATCAATCCACCATGATCTAGAGGAGAAATCAGCATAAAATAATTCATCAACAAAAGTGATTTCATCTGTACCTTTCTTCATCATCCATTTAATATAGGCTGAACAGTCCTTTCTGACATGACCCTCTTTCTTGCAATGAAAGCAAGTGTTTTCAGCAACAGCCGAGCTTCCAGAAGACTGTCCAATCTCCTTTCCTTTAAACTTGTGCATATCCTTTTTGAAGGTCTTCTTTGGAGGCTTGGAAGGACTAGGCCCATCATACTTTCTCTTGTTAGAGCCAACATGAAAAGCTTGGTCCTTGTTTTGTTTCATCAGCCTTTCCTCCTCCTGGACAATTCGAGGACATATCTCATCGAGTGACCACTTTTCCTTCATGGAATTGTAGTTGATCTTGAATTGATCGAATTCTTCAGGGAGGGACTCCAAAATCATTATGGTGAGTAGGTTATCACTGAGTTCACATTGTAAAGCCTTCAGCTTGCGCGAAGCATTAATCATTCTCAGTACGTGACTCCTTACTTCACCATCACATTTATACTTCCCAAGGAGCTTTTGAAATAGCTCAGTTGCATAGACCTTCTCGGAGCCTTTGAATTGCTCCTCCAAGGCTGCCATGAAATCTTTAGGAGTATCTTTCTTGGGGAGAGCCCCAATAATCTCAGGTGAAATGGATGATCGCATCAGTAGCATTGCTACATGACTTGATTTGTTCCACTTCTCCATTTTGGAGTCATAAATTTTCTTAAGATCATCATACCCCGCGACACCATTTTCAGGTGCCGTGGGCTTATCCTCCCTTAAGGCATAATCAAATTCGCTGAAAGCCAAACTTAGCTCGATTGAATTCTTCCAGCGTGGGAAATTACTCCCCGTCAGTTGCTCGACAGTGTCGTAGCGTATCGCAGTGGAAGCTGAAAATATTATATGGACGTTAAAAAATTGCATGAATACAATACTTTACGTTGGTAAAGAGGAATAAACATGCCATAATCATAAAAAAAAATTCTAATTCTGTGCCAAATCACCGTTGGGCAGAAATGACACAAGACTAGAACAACGTAAGGGGATGACATGCAAAATCAACACAACGTTGGCCAGAATTAATTTTACAGTCATGACATTATCAAATTAAGCATTAAAGTTAATAACATAAGATAAATAACATTATTTAATGCTTAAATTGATCATACATCATTTAAACATGTTAAATATTCTAAACAAAAATTCTCGTTGGTTCATTTTTATTCAGAACAATAACAGGTTTATTATCATAATTTAGGCAATTATTTTTCTGTTATTTAAAATAGTGCATAGAACTTAATTATGAACCTTAAAAATGCACTGAAAAAATAAAATAAAACAGAACATAAAAACAGAGGAAAATGGAACAGGGCTGCCGAATGCAGCCCAGCCCGTCATGTGACCAGCGGGCAAGGCCCACAGGATGGCCGTTTTCCTAGCGGGCTGTGAAGGGAGCAACCCAACAAACCAGCCGCCGGGCCTAACAGGCCTTCGAGGCCCACATATCTCGCCCGCAATGTCTGAACCGTCCGATCCAAACGGGCGGTCGAGATTCTCTCGGATCGGATCAAAACCACTCATCCGGTCAACCCCAAACCCTAGTCCCCATTTCGTTCCCATCCCCGATCCCTGTGGAGAGAGTGAGGCGGCTCAGCGAGTGACGGCGACGGCCGACAGCCAGCGGCCAGCTCGTCCTCTACGACCTCCACCCCGAGGCGTTCTCCCCCTTTGCCTCTGCGTTCGACGAGGAAGGAGGCAGCGACGGCGCCCGTGCTGTTCCGCGCTGCGCCGCGCCCAGAAGCGGCGACGGCGGCCCTCACACGGCTGCGACGGCGCCCTCACACGGCTGCGCTGCGCTGCGCTCGCCGGAGGAGCGTGCTGTGGACAGGGTCCAGCGCGCTGCTCCGTCGAGCGTGGCGTGTGCGCTGCGAATCGTGGCCGGAGGGGCTGCTCGACGGGGAGTCCCCGACGGCCTTCAAAACGACGGCGGCGAGCGCAGCCCTTGACGTCATCAGCGTCCTCTACAGGCGCGTCTGCCGCGCGCGGCGGCCATTAGTTCGACGGCGACGAGCCCGAGGGCCCGGCGGCGTCTTCTTTCACGCGCCGGCTCCATACTGCCATTCCGCGCTCGAGGCGCGTCTCAACATCATCACAGTGAGTGCCCAAACCCCCTTGTGTTACAAATTTGGGGATAGTGGGTGTAATATGGGTTGGGGAAAAAAAAAACTAGGGTTAGGGTTCTTTACTAGAGGGGACAGTTGCATAATTTCTTCCAATTCATACTCCCTTCCTTGTTAATTAAGTACACGGGGTAGCAAATTAAACACATAGTTAATTGATTAACCGAATCTTAAGAACAACATCAAAATTAACCCATCTGTCAATTGATCAACACCTTAACAGCACGTGTTTAAATAGCAATTGGACCAACCGAGACTTAAGTTTGCATCATTAGTGACATAACAGTGCAGAACATAATCATAATTGCCTAATCATGAACGAAAATTATCCAAAACTAGATCAGCAGATCCACATTAGGATTCTAGTGCTATCACATTGGCGACTGATACCATTGTTAGACATTATACGATCTAGATCCAATCTAGATCATGTGTGACAGCAAAAATAGAACACAAAGATGGATCAAACAAAAGGGGTTTTAGATGATTACAGGCTCCAGCATTCGAAGACATCGTCGCCTGCTTGGTGCAGGCGAGGTTGAGGGTTGGTGTAGACGTTGCAGGGGTCGATGAAGATCGCTGGATCACGCGGTGACCCTCAGGCCTCCACCGGCACTGTCCGGGGACGGCACGGCGAGGTTCCAGCTCTTCCTGTTGCTTGTGCGCAGCTGCGATCGGGGCAGAACGTGGGAGTGTTGGGGGAGCAGGGTGACTGGGCGCTAACGAACGTAGATTGCCAGCAGCCAGGCCCCCCCCTTAATATATGCGCATGCAAACAGGGGGCCAGAACCATTAGTTGGTTAGGGCGCCCCCGATCAGGGCGTTTTAGGTGCGTACGTGAAGGTCACGAACGTTGGTTCGTGGGCCTTCACTTATCTCTTTATTTTCGTCATATTTATCTCCTTATTTTTTATTCCTGTTTCCCTAACGTTTATCTCTTTGACTCGGTTCAGTTTGAACCGTGAGATCAACCAACACCCATGCCTGGTCGGGCGTCGGCCCCGCCGCGTCACCTTCTCTCACCACTATCACCCCACTCTCACGGGCACGGTGCCAGTGCACGGGCTATAGCCCGGGCTGTAAGATTCTCTCTCTGCCACCTCAGCTTTTCTCTCTCCTCCACGTCAACACATAATTTTGAAACAAAAACATTAAGGAAATAATTTTATTGAACTAAAATTGTTACCGATTACATACTAATTAATAAAATTGCATAATAAAATTGCATAATAAAAATTACATAAACATTAAAAAAATCTAATCATCGTGCTCGTCGTCGTCGTCGTCATCCTCCAGCAGCCCTAGGTCTTTTTCCACTATCTGTACGGCCTTGTCATGTTTGCGCTTTTCAGCTTCGGTCATGCCGGCGGTTGAGCGGTCTTGCAATTTGTTATATTGCTTCAGTAGCTTAGACCTCAATAAAACTTGATACATTTTCGCCATTCCGAAGCCTGCACTTGATCCCTCGCTGGACGCTTCCTTCTCCTTCTTCTTTCCCTTGCGAAACGCGGCCTTGGCCTTATCGCGGCCAGGAGGACGCGGCTCCTCCTCCGTCGCGTCGCTAGAGCTGTACTCACCTCCGACCCCCAGACGGGTTCTCTTGGAACTGGAGTCAGTCCCACTACCTTTCCCATGCTGGGCTTTCCACTTCGCTTCCTTGCGAACAGCTTCCCACCACTTGAAGCGTTTGAAAGGCTGAGTCACTCTAGGGTCATTTGCGTACCTCGTCAGTGCCGCTTCCATGACCATTGCATCGTCTGCTCCACTCTGACGTACCGCTTCTTCTTGGATGTGGTATCCATTGAACAAGGACACCTCACGGTTGTAGACGTTCCAGTGATCCTTCAGTTGCTTCGCGGTCCTATGGCGGGCAGGATCGGCGGTAGAGTTGAACGTCTTCGCTATTCCACCCCAAAAACTTTCGCCGGTCTTGCTATTGCCACGGCGAGAGTCCTTGGAGTTGAAAATCCAAGCATTCACCTGCAACGAAATAGATATTGTCTTAGTGAAAAATCCAAACAAAAACCGACTCCGAAATAAACATGTCACGGGTAAGAAAATTACCAGTTTTTCCTCGTCCGCACTTTTCCACTCGACCCTCTTTGGACGCGTTGGTACCAGTGTTTCCGCGGCATCGGACCCGTCGCTTGGAGCAGTGCCATCTGGAGCAGACGATAGAGGTGGTTGCTGATACGGAGGAGGTGGTTGCTGATACGGTGGAGGTGGAGCGTATGAACCGTATGGATATGGAGGTGGAGCGTAAGAACCATATCCCGTAGGAGGGTACGGAGGAAGTGGACTCCCGCTACCTGTAGGTGGAGGTGGAGGTGGTGGTGCGTAAGCATACGGAGGATGCTGGTATGAACCATATCCCGTAGGAAGCGGACCGTATGGCCCCGGAGGTGGTGTGTGGGAGGGGTACAACACTCGTGGATACGGCGAAGAACCGGTATCCGACCGACGATGTGTGGGAGAGAAATCTTCTATGTGAGTAGGTTGTGACCCGTCGGACTGCAAGAGATCCGTGAACGAGGTGTTATCTGGAGTCCAACCCGACATGGCGGAGATGGTATGAGAGAAAGAGAGGAGTGAAATGGTGTGAAGAGAAGTGATGGATATGGGGGGGTATTTATAGGATTGGAGCTGCAAATTTGGGTCAAAATTTTTTTTTTTTTTTTTTTTTCTGCCAGCCACGCTCCACCCCCAACGGCTAGCTGACGTGGACCAATGGGGTGGCGCCACGTCAGCTAGCCGTTACCCCCAACGGCTAGCTCCACTACCGCCCGCCCCTACCGCCCGTACCCGCCAGCGCACCGCCCCGCCGCCTCGCCCTACCGCCCGCCCCTACCGCCCCTACCCCCCGCTACAGCCCGGCCAACGCGGGCGGCAACCCGGGCGGCAGGAGCCTGCCGACGGGCGCCACGCCCACCGCCCGGCGCGGGCTACCGCCCGCCCCTACCGCCCCCTACCGCCCCGCCTCGGGCGGTAGCGGCGCTACCGCCCCCCCTCCAGCCTCCACTGGCACCAGCCTTAATATATGCGCATGCAAACAGGGGGCCAGAACCATTAGTTGGTTAGGGCGCCCCCGATCAGGGCGTTTTAGGTGCGTACGTGAAGGTCACGAACGTTGGTTCGTGGGCCTTCACTTATCTCTTTATTTTCATCATATTTATCTCCTTATTTTTTATTCCTGTTTCCCTAACGTTTATCTCTTTGACTCGGTTCAGTTTGAACCGTGAGATCAACCAACATTCTCCCCCTTGATCATTCGGTTTAAACTTCATTTGCCCATTCTCCATAGGAATAATATACCAAAGTGAGGTGTTACAACAACTAATAAAATGTCGTTGAACCTCAACACCTATGGTACACCAGCCTATTTCGAAATGGATATCATATTTCTTATTGGGAGTGGTTCTTGTAATGGTCCCTTTATTCCAGAATCATAGGGCTTCCAGTAATCCCATGCCGGCAACATGCTCATGAAAAATACTGGGTGCAGCAACAACGTGTTGGATATCGTATCGCGCACCACAGCGCGAGGTATCGCGCTCTGAGCTGGCGGTGGGCAAACCAGGCCCAGGTCATCAGTATTGCTTGCTGCTACATAACGTGATGGCGAAACGGTTAAAGCTGGGTGGGGTGTGCGTCCACCGAAATGATACAGATCGGTATATGTGCAAATGCAAGAGCGGCTCGCAACAGCAACAAGGGGGGGTACGTGTTGGATGTGGCGCACCACAGCCGGCCCGCACGGAACAGCCGGTCGTGGCGCAAGAGAATACCGCTCCATCATTTACTTGCTCTCGAACTCTACCGTAGGAAGGAAGGAAGGAAGGAAAGATGGATGAGCATGACGTTCGCTTCGCATTTCGTGTCGTCCGCTCGGGAAAAAAAACCCTACTTTTACTAGCAGGCAAATACACGCGCGCGTGTGCCCACTTTTCTTGACTCCTTGCCGGCTAGTACTACTTATTTGCGCGGACGATCTACCAACTCCTAACAATCTACCAAGTGAATTATTCACAATTTCAAAGGGCCGGCGCCCAAGCCGGGGGCCTACCACCACGCACGACGCATGGGAGGCCACGCCCAGCATGCACACTCATATGCCTTGAACAAACCTCAAAATATACAGGTTTCCTCCTTGATGACCTACTGCCTATACAGGTGTGGACGCCAAAGGTAGCGCATTCACTTCACCCTGCTCCCGCGATGGGCACCGAACACAATCTCAAACCTCAAATGCATGTCATCTTACAGATGATAAATCACACTACACACACAGTCATCTTCATAAATACCTTTCCGAGCAATGCCATGGAGGGGATGAATCAAACCACAACTAATCAGTACAAGTAACAAAAAGACATGGGAGAATTACCTTCTTCTACTCCCTCTGTTCCTGAATATAACATGTTTTGGGAGTTCAATTTGGATTCCCAAAACGTCTTATAATCAGGAAAAAAAAAGAGGTGGCAGATATCATAATCCATCACTAATTAACATGAAAGCTTGCAGACCTGAACAAAATAAAAATAAATACAGAGCTTAATCTGAACTTAGCCTGCTTCCCAATCAACTATTTTAGTGGATAGCAAATTATCAGACATGTAGGCTGCAGCTTTTTATACCACTTCAATCTTGTTGGTCACACCAAGCTATATATAGTAACAATCTGAATGCATGGAAAAGGCCAATTTGGCACCAACTAAAGCTAATGCCCCGTACGAGATTGCCAAAAGCTAGAGCTTTTCCTGCAGTTATCTCGAATATTCCCACAAATCTTATCAGCCAATACACAATCCATGACCAAATCCTAACCCTAGAACGCACTAATCTGCAACTAGACAAGATGATCGACCACACCAGAACATGAAGAAAAGGACCACCTTGGATGCTGGTGCTGCTACCTTCTGGTTGGGCTGAGCTCGAGGCCGGACTTGGCGACCTGCTCGTCCGGCTCGGAGTCGGATCCCGCACGTCCAGTCCGTCCCCCTTCTCCCCTTCGACGTCGCCGTCACTGTCCACGCCCAGGACGATGTCCAGATCCACGCCCAGCTGCGCCGGTGAGCGGCGAGGCGACCACCGGCCGTCGGAATCATGAGGCCGCAGTCGTCATACATGGGAGCAGACGCATGTCAGAAAAGGACCTCAGCGGACGGATACAGGAGGGCAGTCGCCGGCCGGAGAATAACCAGGATCGGCGACCTCGCCGGCAAGCATCGTCGCCGTCAGCGGCCGCGAGCCTCGCGTGGGAAAGATCCCTGCTTCGACGAGGTCGCCATTTTCCGTCCAGCGCAGGCCCTCTGCGGCGGTCATCCGGAGCGCCACGGCGAGGGGGAGGAGCCGTCGGTCAAGAGGAGGAGAGATCCAGAGCGGCGGCCCGTGGGATTGATGGGAGAGTGAAAGCACGGGAAAGAGAGAGAGAGTGGTGTTGGGGGAGGCTGTCGTTGGGGGTTAATTGGGTAGGCCACTTTTCGGCCCAATAACTAGCGCACTGTACAATTGGGTTCATTAAACACCCACGACCTCTTTAAAAAAAAACTCCTACTATTAATTAAATACCCACGGCCAATTGCCCAATTAATTCAATCACTTAACCACTTAACCCCCTTTGGATATCAAAATCATATCATAGATACCAAATCAAAAGTTAAAATTTTACGTTCGAACCTAATTATATTTAACCAAGATGTAATCTCACACGCAGGAAAACTCTAAGCGGACCATTCAAGAAATCGTAACTAGAAATACCATGCAAGTATTTTAAACCCTTACATATTTTAAACCTAGGGACTTTCAGGGACTAAAATCCAAGGCAGATGTAGCGCAAAAACTCCGGCGGTGGCAGCGAGGGCGACAAGTATTATACCTACTATATTTTACTCCCTCCAATTTCAGCGAGGGCGACACGTAGGAAAACGACTTAGATAGTTCAACTCGTAAGTACAACCTCCAACTCTTTTTTCGGATCGGAGGGAGTAGAACATATTTACGTAGAAAATGTGATTAAGATCACACAAAACTAGGCCCCCCACCTTGATCATTTTGATTTTGGTATGTTTATTATAAACAATTTTCTATATAACTTGTCAAAGGATATTATATCTATATTTTATGCTACGAGGTAGATATTCCTTTTGTTCATTAATGTTGTTATGGTAGATGTTCACTCTATTACCCAATTGTTTAATTGAACATTGACAGGATACTACGAAAATTCGTAACGTATTGTATTTTTTATCTGAAAAAGGTAATACTAAAAAAGTTCCAATTAACCATGGTTGAATTAGATATTTATTATTTTATTTGGTGTACCATTGTTAATCCTATTATTTCATGCGTGAACAAGGTGGAGAAACCCCTCAAAGTGAGAGAACGCACATGGGAGCATATCAATGATGATAGTGCTGGATTCGAGCTCGAACAAGGAGTCTATAGTCCAAAAAGTTCACATTCTAGACAATATGGATTTGACTCATTCACTAACAAAGAAACGACACATGAAATGAGAAGGGGTACTCATCGCATATCATAAAGTAGTAACACGTGAAAATAAAATCACACATGCAATAATAAGGAATAACCATCTTATAGCATAAAAATAATGAAGCAAGGAAACGAAAGATGACATAAAATTATAGGTGGTAGTTATACGGGGGCCCTGATAATTTTCGGATATGAAATGGAAATTCCCTCGCTTCTCTGAACCGCATACAAATGTTTCTCGATGTAAGAAGAGCATGAAAATAACTATTTAAGACCTTACTACACGCGTCTTCATTTTGTTGAGCCGGATGTGGGATTCAACATCGACGTGAGGTTTTTTTCACGATGTCGCCATATGATCGTCGTGGCAAAGCCGATTTAGTTTTCAACCCTACAATCTCCGTGCCATAGCCAATTCTAGCAAGCACCTATATATATGAGCTTGGTTTATATCAAAGAATCGGTGGTGGATTTGAGCATGATAAAACCATCAAAAATAAATGTCGAAGTGACACTACTATATGGGTATGAGAGCAGCCTCAGATCGATGTGCTCTCGAGATGGACCAAAAGCGCACTACCCTAGTCGTAACATTGCAAATAGAGGAAGTAAGATACGTGATGACGCATTCGAGCCATCCGATAGTCGCGGTTGTACACTTGTTGTCTTGCGTGATGTTGGTTCTTGGGGTATCCTGCTCGCCATCTTGCATGGGTCTATTATGGGGAGAGTGTATTTTTTCCTTCTCATTGTCATGCTTTAGTTTTATCATGCAACATGTAACCCTACCACGCCGCCACGACATCACATAAATGGACAATAGTATCTATCATCATGTGCATACAATATGCGCGCCTTAAGAAAAAGACACATATAATCACATATAATAGCAATGTTCATGCATAAAATGAGGGCACACGACATGTTGTTGTCCCTATGTATGAAATAAGTGTCCCGATATTGAGATGACATGCATGAGATGACGGGTCTCACACTATCAATTCATGCATAAGTTAATTAATGGGCGAGGGAAATGATACTCCATGGCGATGAGACGACGCAAATGATAGGTAATGAACTTCCGTGGACAAAAAAATAAGTACCCGAAGTCGTCAATGGTGTTTAAGTAACATAAATAATGAGTATTTTTTTACCAGATTTGGTCACCTGGCCAGACTACCCTTCCCCTCCTCCCATGTGCCGGCACGGACAACACTGAGATTGTGTGGGTCAGTGCCAACCAAACATCATCATAGATCGGCGCTCGATGTCGTTATTATCGTCTCCCTTACCGCCGCAACCATGCAAGGGACCTGGAACACTTCAACATGCTCGGCCTCATTGCCACATATGTCATGGTGGGGGATAGGAAGGTGACAACGAGATAGGTGCACGAGGTAGATAGGTGCGTGAGGGCTAAAACTTACCATGTGCAGGGAAGATCACATGCCCCACATCATTGTCATTTGAGTATCTTTATGTTTTTGCACCACCTACATAAAATCATGCCATTCTCACTCTCTCTTCGTCAATTTATGAATGCCTTCTTTCATCGACAATTTTAGATATACTTGTTTCATGGCAGTTATTTTTCTTGTCGTTGTTACTATTGATTATAAGAGGGCATGGTCCCCGAAAACACAAATTTTCGGTGTAAATAAAACCTACAATATAAATATTATAAAGACTATCCAAACAAAGTTTTAGTTAGTTTAAGTCTTAATCATGTTTAGAGGAAACAAATTCTCTACAAACCGCGTGTGCAAACGACCCCTAAAGAAAGGGTAACAAAAGTGATATGCATGCAAGTGAAATAATTATTCACGGTTTAATTGGAAGGGTGAACTTAAACATTGGTACTGGTGCAATGGCGCCGTCGTGGCCTCGTAGATCATCCTCGACTACATAGACGAGCGGAATAGTCACAAACAATGAGACATAGGCGGAGCTATGCACAAGTCAAGGGGGCCACAGCCCCAACCTATCCCCCTCCCCCGCCAACCCATATTAGACTTGCACAAGGAACACCCTCCCCCTTCCAAGGGTCCTCGCGAAGCTCCGCCGCTGCATGAGATGATGCCACCAACTGTCACGGACTTGTATACTACTAAGTCTAGGTGCCGACCATGCCAATGTGACCGTCCCTGGACCCTTCCCAAGATAACTCACTTTCCATGTCATTTTTAAACTACAACGAAAAACGATTAATGGTAACCTTCTCGCCTGGTTTCCCTTGTGTGAGTAACAAAAAGGCACTAATTGGTGTTGTGGGAACTTGGAGTTACAGTGGAAGTTTGTGTTTCCCGATGCCCCATGTCGATGCTCCATTTTGAAGTACAGTCACCGACACAACCCCTCCGCACCCATCATTGTGAATTTTTCTTCCACCACCTTTTATGGTACAAATGGGAAACATCTTCATAAATAAAATTTAATCTTTGTGCACGCGCCAAAAATTGATCCATGGACTCCAACAAGACGTACGTATATACTCCCTCCAATCCTTTTTACTCTACATTCTGAGTCCATACTAAGTTCTAAAATAGTCTACATTTTGGCTGGGTCCCACCTAGCTAATTAAAGAGAGAGAAAGCGTAGTACTCATCCCCATGCTGCGAATTAATATAGGAGAGAGAAAAGCTAGGCGTGTTAGTTCATGATTGGGTGCAAATTGCATGACTCATTAATTAATCATGGATAATCAGGATAATGCTTTGTATCCTGTGCACAATTACTACGATGCATGCATATGTGTGTTAAAATAGAACTAATAAATGTTTGCTTATTTTGTCTGGATTTTTCCAGGATGTAGAGTAAAAAGGAATGGAGGCAGTACGTGCATATACTTAATTATAGTTGCATGTAATACCTGGGTCGTAGGCAGCAATTCTTAAATTTGGAAGTTAGGGAGGGGGCAATTAAAACAAAAAAAAACTAAAAATTAATGTTCACCAATTTTTAGGAACAAATCCATGGGATTAGGCCCCTGTTGGTCCTCCCCCGTCTCCGCCACTATATAATACTTAACTTGCCAGTGCATGCATACATTCACGTAACGTAAGATACCTAGGAGCACCTTAAAATATTAGGCTAGTGACAAGCACATTCCTTTTTTTCTAAGGAAAATAGCAAAACTTGCATGACATGGGAGTGAACTAATTATTCACAATTAATTGAAAATGTTAACTCAAACAAAAGTAAGTCGTCGACCAATGCTTACTTGGCGCCCGTCTAAGTCTACACGGAAACCGTAACGACGGTGCCAATGTGACCATCTACCTACTAGACCCTTTCCCAAGTTATCACACTTTCTACAGCCTACAACAAACTCCATGAGTTTCTTATCTTGTTACCCTCGTTTGAATGACAAAAAAAAGGCACCAACAAATGCATTAGGAAATCAACGTGGTCGTGGTCATGGGGGCTTCCTCGACGCCCCATGTGTTGCTCGTGGACTTTTGTAATCCTACACTCTGTCCTTGGCCCACATGCAGTAAATCACGCGCCACCTTATCATGATGGAGGAAGTAATGAAGTATGATGCACAACTAATATACAAATAGTAACAATAATGCACATTAAATAATTTATCTGTGTTGGTATTCATACTAGTAGGTAGGAAAGGAATGTAATAAAAATTGCCAAGCAATTTGCACATAAATTAAGACTTTTCGTGGGTTCGCGGCATGAGATAACAAATCGTTAAGAAATTAAGATTTAGACAAAGTGCCTTAATTATGATACTAGAGTGTGTTCTACATTCAGGTTAATTAGGCCTTTACGCTGCTCGGTGTGGGAGTAACTTGGCTAGTAACAACACAAAACACGAGACAAGATTGCTCATGTGGTATGCATTTCATGAGGAAAAAGATGGTTGTGGTAACATAATATGTTAACATAACATCACACGTCTACAACCTTATAAATAAATGTTTGCATGATACTATATATTCCCTTTATATTCCATAATAATCTACATTCTATACTTGTATTTTGTTCGATATTATACTACATTCTGGGTTATAAACATTAATTGTATCCTTGATAATCAATGATAACAAAATTCTAAGAAGCCTCTCTCTTTTTCTATTGGTTTCCATTAATACTTATGTGACATGGATTGAGTTTTTACATACTTGAGTAGTACTATTAAAGAGCATGCTAATTTATCTTAAAAAAATTAGGATCTACTCCTTCCTTCCGCGAATAAGCGTACGTTTTACTTTTCTGTCAGTCAAACTTATTAAATTTTGACTAACTTTGTTGAAAAATGTACTAGCATCTATGACACTAAATTAGTATCAATATACTCCCTCCGTCTTAAATTAAGTGTCGTAAAGTTTGACAAAAGTGGATGTATCCAACACTAAATTATGTCTAGATACATCAATTTTTGTCAAAATTTACGACAATTAATTTGAGACGGAGGGAGTATTTTTTTAGATGAAGTTTCAAAATACACCATTTTCATGTTATATATGTTGCTACAATTTCATATAAAGTCGGTCAAACTTTAAAAAAGTAAAAAGTTTTGACTAAGTATAAAAGTAGATGCACACTTATTCGTGGACAGAGGGAGTAAAGTATTGTGAAACGCAAGGAGTACATGTTACTCCCACTACGGAGGTAATAATATAGACTAGTGACATTTTTATTTTACTAGTCTAAGTTACTCTGCACGGTGACCACTAAGGCCTTCCGTAATGCTTCACGTATAGGACCGCCTCTTAGCATAAAAAAAAGCTGACCTTGTGACCATCTCCCTCCAGAATTGGCCAATGCAAGGAGAAGTTTTAATTAAATGTGCATTAAATATGATGCATGCAAGAGGAGAGATATGCGGGAGAAATGAATGGTCCTATGCATGCAAGTAGAATATGGACCTTAGCTATTGCTTGGCCTTCTCTCCGTAATCAGGAAATTAAAATAAAGATTATTAGTAATGTCTATTGGCTAGCAATTAAGATCGGACTTTTTCACTCAATCAAAACCTACATGCCTGAATAAAATGGAGTCTTGCCTTAGAGCAAACCCCATGCATGCAAGACATTTGTACGAGGTTTAGCCAATAAACAAGTCCACATGAAGGTTTTGGTTTAATGTTTTCTTTCGTATCGTGTCCCTTGTTTTCCATGCAAGAGTCCCAGTCTACTTAGTTTTAGCTTATTAAGTTCGGGGTGGTCACCCACCAGCATCCCCACTCAAATGATTTCATCCTCACCATAAATCTTCCACCTCTCTCCAACCCGTGGTGTAGCTCCACCAGTATCAGATGCCTCACTTAAAGGTGACGATGAGGGAGCCAAATGACAAGTCAAATACAATGGGTGGGGGATATATTGCCATCAAATAAGTAAGGCCGAGATGGACAACCAGGAGGTGTCAGATAGGCAGTGGTGATGATTCGAGTAATTTTGGACATGGCAAACTTTACGTGTTACCTGCTGTTCCACTGGAAATAAGACGGTACAGGACCACTTGTAGTCGGTGGATTACTTGTGCAAGAGTGTGGAGTTAAGAATATCCTTGGGGTTGCTATCTTTTGCATTGGCATCAGGGATCAGCCGGGAGAGTTCTTAGTGACGCACTAGTTATCATACAGAAGTTATCTGTGAGTTCACTGAGAAGATTGGGCCACCCCTTATCATATTGCCATCAAATAAGCAAGGCCGAGATGGACAACCAGGAGGTGTCAGATAGGCAGTGGTGATGATTCGAGTAATTTTGGACATGGCAAGGTGGAGCTGTAGAGCTCCGGCCGTGGGATCTTGAGGAGGGGGGCGGGGGGAAGAATGTTATGCCAATGTAGGTGATTACAATGTTTCGTGGGTGTCGAGACAATTTTCGTGGCAGGTGACCCTAAGCACATGGTTATGGAGACACCCTTTTAGCGTTTCCCACCTGTGTGTTTTTCGGCTCGCTTATGTTTTGGCGTTTTCATGCCCATTTTCGCGGGCTATATCACACTATTTTGGGGTCTCGGGAAATTTCTCAATGCCAATGACCCCAAGCACACAATTAGGGAGACACCATTTTGACATTTCTCTTTCCGCTGTGGGCTACGCCGTTTTTCTTTTCATTTTTGGCATATTATTACAGACACTCAACCTGAGCACAAGGTTACGAGACGCCATTTGGGAATTTTCTCGCCTGTTTTTGGTGTTATAGCACGTTATTTCTGTTTTGGCATTTTCTCGTTAGTTTTCGTTTTGACATTTTGTCGCCAATTTTCTAAGGCCACATCACACTTTTTTTACATGATACCGCAAGGAAAAAGCCCTACGATGTAATTTCATATATAAATGGAAATTTTAACAAGCGGTGGAAATCAATAGGTACAAGAGGAGCAAAGGGTGAAGTGAAGACCTAACAGAAGAAAACATTTGTAGGTGAAGCAAGAGAGAGTCAAATTCAACAAGGTGGAACTAAAAATCTCGCGCTGCAGACGCCAAGGACATAGTTACAGATACATTATTTTGGAATTTTCTTCCATGATTTTTGCGGCTACAATATTTTTAATTTTTCGACGCGAATTTACATTTTGCGAGCATTTGCTGGTGGGAGATAAATATTACATATCATTTCATGTATCAATTAGTTGTTCCGTGCTATTTTTTTATTCATTAGCTATTGTTTCACGCGCCATCGGCGTGAGCTACTATTTTATGCATCAAATGGTAGCATACAACAAGTCATTGTGTGTAGTCTTTACGTCTCGTGTTATCAGTGTTATTAATTTTTTTGACCTCGAAGATAGCTATTACCTTATGTTTCATGTGGCTGTCTCATCGTCGCACGTCCTTATTTTATTATAGGAAATAGCTAATGCATGTGAATCATTTTTAATCTTGTCTCCGTGTGTTATAATTTCACTAAATGAGATTTTGGCTACCTATCAATGCATGTGACGCCTCGTCGTTGAGGTGGCTTGCTAGGGTACCCATGTGTCTGAAGATTCCAAAATCAGTATTTTTTGACAGACATAACTTTTCTATAAAAATTCCGATCGAATCGATTCGGGTGACATTTTAACATTTTATGCTAACACTTAACTGTTATACCAAAAACAGAAATCATCTTCTACAAGTTACAAATTTTGGAGCTTCGTTTGGAGTGTGAACTATTTTATGATTTTTTGCACAAGAAATGTTCATATTAAATTTTCAAAATTTACTTTCTAATACCTGTATTCATTCTCAATGGCACACCCTAAGAGCTCCAACTATTAAAAAGTTAAATTTTGTTTAGGAGATCCTTATTTGAATGAAAAGTTTGATAGCATCATGTCTATGCTTGCTTTTCTAAACAACTATGTACCAATGATATAATAATATCATGAAATGTTAAAAAAAATATAGATACGTTTGAGATGTACCAAAACATTAGTTTGGTCCTATATAAACACGCGAAGGCCTCCTAATTTGTTTGGTTTACTATTTTCATTTGTACCGAGTCCCTAGTTTTCCATGCAAGAGTCCAAGCTATCAAGTTCGGAGTTGATCACCAACCAACATCGCCACTAAAATGATGCAGTCGTCACCATAAATCTTCCACCTCTCTCCAACTCGATGTGCCGCTCGCCTCACTAGAAGGTGACGATGACGCTGACAACAAGGGATATACTACTCATCAAATAAAAAACAAAATTGTGAGGTCTAGACGGATGGCCGGGGGTATTGAACATGAAGTGGTGACAATTCGACTATGTGATGAGGCATGGTGTAGCTGTAGTGTTGTCGGCCGTGGGCTGCCAGGCAGTTAGGTCAGTGAAGGTGTACACCGTTTGGGGAGGGGGAGGGGTGGGTTTGTAGGTCATTTCCGATGTCTTGTTGCGGTTTTGGAGGAAAATACATTTCTTTAATCGCTAAATTAAATAAACATAGACCGTTTGTGTGTTTAACGTGTCAATAATCAAGAGAATCTTTTGGGATGTCTTGGGCAATGTCCGGAATCTGGCCCACTTGGGTCTATCCGAGTTAGGGTTATCCCAACCCGCTGCCTACTACCCTTAAGTCTCTCTCCCACTTTCGAGATTTCTTAGTGACTTCCACCTCATCCTCGCCGCCCCAATCCCCCACCAAGCACTCTATTCCGCCATCGCCAACTGACCCCACAACCGGCTCCTTTTCCTATTGATCCGGGCAAGAATATATGTCTCGTTTTTTCATATTGGTTCCCCCGATGATAGATACGACGAATGCCGTGCATGGTTGTCGATCACGAGGAAGAAGAAGAAATCTCTTCGACGACTACATTTTATAGAATATAATGTTTGTATCGATGGGATGATATATAACATAGCTTACCCTTTGCTCGTACAATAGTCTCGCATGTTTTCTTATGTTTAATAATAAGTGGTGTCGGCACTGCGTTATATTTCAACCCAACGACGGTGACGACACTTGGGAGCCGCATGGTCGATGGGGCTTTACCAAAACATGCATGATCTTTTAATTAATTTATTGGGAAGCAAGTGCACATATACATATGTGTCCACGTCGCAAACACGGCGCATACCACGTGAGTTAAATAAGACAGCGCTAGCTGCCACTCGTATTCGATTTTGGACCAGAAAAATTTGGTTTTGGGCGGAGCGGGAAACCCCACCCCTCGGCAGGCCAATGAGACGACGGAAATCGACTTCACGCGGATCACCCCGGTCGACGCGATCTGAGCCGTCCGTCCATCACCACCCATCCAATGGTGGAGCTCCTCTCGAAAAACCAAAAGGCCGCACCTGGCTTGGAGTGGAGGAGTTAATCCTCGCTCCAGACTCCCGAGCGACCCACCCAACCCAAGCCCCATCCCCTTCGCATTCTCCCCCAGATCCCCTTTCTCCGCGCGCGAGGCACCTCCTCTCCCTCCCTCTCTCGCCGGCGGTAGTACCATGCTTTCGATGGCGGCGGCTGTCTCGAGCCGCGGCCGAGGACGAGTACGACGGTGTCTCCTTTATCCCCTCTCCAGCCGCCGGCGGCCACCCAACTCACCCTGCTTCTCCCCCATCAGATTGATCTATCCCAACTCTGGAGATCCGTGTTGAGCTCATCCGCCATCTCCTGAACGCGACGGCGAGGCACGGAGGGTCCTCGTCTAAGCCGGGGACGGTGGTATTGGCGGGGCGCCCGGCGGCAGGGAGGCCGTGGCCCGTGGACGTGCCCGTGCGGCGCCTCTGCTCGCTGGATCTGAAGGCCGGCTACAGCTTCGACCTGCTCCTCCTGCCTCTTGTCGTTCTCCACTTTGTCCGTCTCTGTAAGTCCTGCCCTAGCTAGGTCTGCTCCAAGTCAAATTCCGAATTCAAATCAAGCAAAATATTGACCTTTTATTGTTGAGGTCACTGTGTTATATGAAAAGGGCAGTAAAACCCAGCCCATTTTATCCAAATGAAGGCACTTGTGGAATCCAGGACCTCCTTTTATGTTACGAGTATGATAGGGGGCAGCTTTTGTTCATGGCTAGAGTTGCAAAACAACCGGTAGTTGGTCACTTGTTTTTCAATTTAAGTAGTGCATCAAATGTTCACCGGGATATAAATTTTGAAAATTGCTTTGTGCCTTTTGTAACAGGAAACCTCAGGTTTTTAAAAGTTTTATGTGTTTTGTAGTAACGTCCAACTACAGGTTGTATGATTTAGTACTAATTATGTGGTCCAACCTCAAATCCTGATCGAACCCAGCCCTGGAGACCCCCATCGAGCTCAGCGAGCCACTGCAGCTCGGCTTCTGAGCAGGGCACCCGGAGGCAGAGAGGCCGTTGACATTCCCGTGCGGCGCCTCTAGGTGAATAAATCTGAAGGTCGGGTGAGCTGTTGCCAGCCACAGCTTTGACCTGCTGCTTTTGCCGCTTGTAGTCTTCCACTTCTCTGTCTATGTGAGTCCTGTCCTAGTCTGGACAGTTCCAAGTCCAATTCTGTATCAAAATCATGCAAGTATTGAATTTTTATGGTTCAGGATACCGTGTTCTATGAAAAGTGCTTAAAACCCAGCCCATTTTATTTAAATGAAGGCACCTGTAGAATCCATAACACTGCTCTATGTTTTAATTTGCCTTTTTTTTTGTGTTACCAGCATGCTAGGGCAACTTGAGTTTATGGGTAGAGTTGAAAATACTGGTGAAAAAACGACTGGTAATTGGTCACATGTTTTTTAGTTTATTATGTAGTACATCAAATGTTCACCGGGATATAAATAAATCTTGAAAATTGCTTAGCGTGTTTTGTAACAGGAAACCCAGGTTATTTGAAGTTTTGGTGCAAACACAACCCCTGTTTTGCTTTGTAGTAACGTCAAACTACTGGTTGTATGATTGATTGTCGTGGTTTAGTTGATGTGAGTAGTCTATAATATCTATAGTATATTATTGGTTTATTTGATGTTAGGGTTTAGCTACCAATTTTCAGTAATCTGCCTAAGTGCACTCACATGACATGGATGATTAATGCTTGCTAACTCAGTCACATGATGTTCTAGTTTTCTTGGTTTATTTGATCCTATTTCTCTTGCCCCTTGTGTTGCAGCATGAGAGCCTGCTGGTCAAGGACATGGGCAGGCAGCCCAAGATCGACCCCGAGATCGTTGTGGACTGGCTCGTGGAAGCCGGCACACATTTTTGAGCAGATGTCAGAGAGCTTTTACCTCACCATACACACAATCGACATGTTCCTTGACCCGCGCTGCAGCTCGTCGGGGTTGCAGCGATGCTCATTGCCTACTAGTAAGAGGAGATCTCGGGTCCTGTGGTACGTCCGCCAAAGCCGTTTTACCTCCTCTTGTCTGTCTGTGATCCAACTCTCAACTATGAACCTCACCTGCCTTTGTTTGTTTTGTAGGTCAATGGTTTTCATTCACATCGCAGACAGCATGTATTCAGGACAGCAGATTCACGTCTCTCTTGTGCGGTTCGCCAAGGTTGCAGGGAGCGACAAGGAGGTAATGAATTCAGAACTGAACTTGATCGATCCCTCACTTGCTCTGTTTTTCGTCACACTAAAATCCTTTGGCTGTATTGGTTCTGGACTGTTTGCCTTGGACTGTTAATCACTCGTGGGAGTGTTAATCATGACGTGGGAGCTTCAGTTCCTGGCAAGTTGTTGTAAACCATGAACTGGGTTGTGTGACAGCTCCTTAAGAGGACACGGCTGGGAACTCTATGTGTCCTTGCCGACTCTTCGTTCGTGTATGAGGTGTTCTAGGTTTTTCCTGCATGAATTAGTTCAGTCTGGTTGAGTACTGCAAGCTCGTATTGCGCAGCAACGTTGTGCACTAGCTTAACTAGTAAGGGGTGTATATACTGACTGTAGCACTTGATTTTCATTTATGCTTCAAAATTTTCCATTTCAAGCTTATACTATTCGTTGTACTGATTCACAGCAATTAGTTTATTTGATAGCAATTCATGCAAATTTATGAGCACAGGTTCTACGTTTATTGCCAATCTCATTGCTTGGCGTGGAGAATTTTAGTAACAACTCCTATTACAAATGGCCGATACTAGAAAACATGAGTTTACTTTAGAGATGCCAAATGATTCTACATTTCTTTATTTCTGTGTCACATCCTTTATGTTTTTTTTTACGTCTCCGTCAAGTTTTTGATTACAGGGATCATTGATTTCCATATTTCTAACAGGGAAATCTCATCTGATCTGCTTGTGTGCCTGTGTTTTGCAGGGGACATCGCCTCTCCTGGAGCTGTTGCCGCCACACGCTGCAAGGAGCACCATCAACCACAGGGCTGAGGGAGCGTGGTGCGGCTGCTGGACACCCACGAGGGGGCACCCTCTATCTCCATGTCGTCTCTGAGGCCGCTGCTCCGTGGCAGCAGGTCTGCGCGATGACTCGGCTGCTCCATCCTTGCATTGGTTTTTTCCATCGTGCTCGCCGGGAACACGACCAGCTGGTGAGAGATTCCATCTTCTCTCCAACCCTAGACGCATTGATCTTGTAGGATGCTGCTATTCGGGTTTAGAAAAAATACCATATTGGACAGATTTTATTGTTACTAATTATAGTTTGATTCTGAGATGAGCTTGCTTTTGTTTTCATTCATGTGGTGTTATGTCTAGATTTCCTTCATGCATTGTTCGGAGATGTTGACTGCATTTTCTTGCCCAAAGTTGTACACTAGTTAAACTAGTAGCCTGATAAAGGGGCATGTACCGATAACGATAAGTAGAAATTACTTTTTATTCTACAGGTTTGAAAATTATCCACATCCAACATTGAGACATTCAAGCTTATACTATTCATGTACTGGTCTGCAGCAATTAATTTGTTTGATAGTAATTCAAGCAAATTTAGGATCGCTTGTACAGTAGCTACTTTATTGAGTATGTGTGTTTTGCAGGGCACATCGCCTCTCCCGAGGACTTTTGCAGGCATCGTCATCCGCCATACGCTGCAAGGAGCACAGTGAGCCACATGGCCGAGGGAGTGTCGTGCTGCTGCCGCCGCCGGCGAGGGGGTGCCCTTCTTCCCCGCCTCATCCGTGAGGACCGCGAATGCATTGAATCCAAAGGACTGCCCCCAAGAGTTCTCCACCGCGAGCAGCATGATTTCAGAGAACCCAGATGAGATTAAGGTGAAGATCAACTGACTGTTGTAGACACTTGCCAACATGGTTTAAATCTCGGGTGCCAATGATTTCTAGCATTTTTCCTCTGTCCAACTGAGTAGAACAGATGCTACATTTGAATTAGTTGCCTATTTGGCAACATAGGTTCAAAATAGGGTGCAATTGGTTTTAATTTATGCTTCGAAATACTCCTTCTCAAGCCTATACTATTCGTTGTACTGTATCACAGCAATTAGTTTATTTGATACTACCTCCGATTCGAAAAGAGTGTCGTGGAGAAAGACATAACTAAGTGCAGATATAGAGTAGAAATCCCGTTACATAATAGTAGTTCTCCATGCTTGAAAGTATTGTACTGGTTCTATGTTTATTGCCAGTCTAAATGCTTGACAGATACTACTTTAGAGATGTCAAATGAATCTGCGGTGCTTTATTTCTGTGTCATATCTTTTTATGTTCTCATTTTCTTTGTTAAGTATCGGTCAATTTTGTGCTTACAGGGATCAGTGATTTCCATATTTCTAACAGGGAAACCTCGTTTCATCTGCTCGTGTGTGTTTTGTAGAGTTGCTGCCCGCCACACGCTGCAAGGAGCGCCATCAACCACACCGCTGAGGGAGTGTCGTGTTGCTGCAGCTGGACCACTAATTAAACTAGTAGCCTGATAAATTATTCTGTAGGCTTGAAAATTCTAAACGTCCAACATTGAGACGTTCAAGCTTATACTATTCATGTAGTGGTTTGCAGCAATTAATTGTTTGATAATAATTCAAGCAATTTTAGGATCGCTTGTACAATAGCTACTTTATTGAGTATGTGTTTGTATGTGTGTTTTGCAGGGGACATCGCCTCTCTCGGGGACTGCTGCCGGCGTCGTCGTCCGCCACACACTGCAAGGAGCACAATGAGCCACATGGCTGAGTGACTAGGAAGCGCTGTGCTGCTACTGCCGCTGGCGAGGGGGTGTCCTCCTTCCCTCCCTTGTCCGTGAGGCCGCTCCTCCGCTTCAGCAGGTTGTCGCAACGCTTGGGCTGCTCTGTCATTGCGGTAGTCTTCCTCGATGCGCTCGCCGGGAACAAGACCATGCCCGCTTCTGCCAGTGCAACGGGAAACTTTTAACCCGACTATATTTTTCCATGCAGGTCAGCCCAGCCCATGTTTTCCATGCGAGGTTGCAGGTCTGGCCGGCCCTCGGATTTGAGTGCTTCCTCCTTCGCCTCCACCCTCGCTGCTGTGCGACGACGACGAGTTCACAATGCTCCAACTACAGCTCCGCCTCCACGACAGCGCCAAGTGCTCCTCCCACGTCGACCTCGACAACGGCGAGAACCCCGTCTGGACGAGAACCTCATCGTCCCGCTCCCACCACCCTCCACCCGCCTCGAGGATGCAGTCCTCTACATCGACGTCGTCCACGCCGACGCCGCCGAGGGCACCAAGCCGCTCATCGGGTCCGCGCGCCTCCCGCTCCGCGACGTCCTCGACGACGCCGGCATTGGCGGCCGCGCCTCCCGCTCTCTCCGTCTCAAGCGACCCTCGAGCTCGCCGGGGAGCAGTTGCGGCCGTGACCGCCGTGGACGCGGACGGCGCAGGCGGGGACGCGGTGCTGGCGGCCATGGCCTGGCCTGGGTCGGAGCAGTGCGGGTCCTCGCGGCCGAGGCAGTGGTCGGCGGCGAGGTGGGAGCAGGCGACGGCGACGCGCCTGACAGTGGGATGCGACGGCGACGCGCGGGGCCGCCTCCACGCGGCCCTCTCCGCCGCCCCGTTCGACGCGGTAGAGCCGTCGCAGCAGGAGGCGGTGAAGCCTTCCCCGACCAACGGCCGCAGATGCCGCCGCCGCCAGGATGCGGCGCTTCTCTGCCGCCGGCGCGTGCCAGCAGCAGGGCGATTCCATGTCCGACCGCGTGCACCGCTACCGCGGGGTGTTGATGGTGCTGCTCTCGCCGGTGCTCCTCATCTCGCCGGAGGTCTCTGCTGGCTGTTTTCCCCAGGCAGATGCAAGGCAATTTCCGTCGGGGAGAGAGGAAAGAGATAGCGCGCTGCACGTGGGTGGGCCAGGTCGGGGCAAAAAAATATCCGTGCGAGCGACTGAGCGAGGCGGACGATGAAACACGTCTTTCCCCGTCTGTTTATCAGCGTTTCCCATCCCATATTCTTAAACCAAAGACACATTCATCATCCTGGAATCAGTTTTCTTCTGTGATGACTGGCCTGAATATATTTCCCACTTAGTATTCAGTTCCTGTTAATTGTGTTCAGGTGCAGCAAGTCAAAGAAAGGTTACTCATGCCTATCCTAGATAGGAAGGAGAGGCCACCAATGTCAACAATTTCGTCTCACCCCGACACCATGGAGAGGCTACAACTCTTCACAGTCCTGCTCAAGGTACGTCAAGCTTTGTTTTTTGAAGATTCAACACATGCGATCCTGATGGTTTAAGCTTTCAGTGTGCAAAAAGGCCTTGGCCTTGAAACTAGCTGATGGTTGAACCAGTAGTACTGTGTGTGTTGTTATGGAGTGAATTAGCTGCTGAATATGGCCTTGCACAAGCAGTTGTCCTTGTTGATATGTACTCCCTCCGTTCCATATTAGATGACTTCGGAACGGATGTATCTAGCATTAAAATATGTCTAGATACATCTAATTCAAAGTCATCTAATATAGAACGGAGGAAGTATGCTGTACTGGGCTTCTACTAGACATAGTAAATACTTGCTACGATGAAATCCCATCTGTTGTTGATAATTTGCAAGTACTTGATATCTTTGCTGGTTCATGGTAAATTTGTTTTTACCTTCCGATGTGGGAAAGTTGGACCATAACTCATGTTTCTACTTGGACCAGGAGAGAGCGTTGTCCTGAAAATTAGGATTACACTTGCTTATCTTTTGTGCATTGCCACATAGTTGTACATTTCTCGACGATGAGAAAATATTAGCATATTCATTGTGGCTGTTGCAAGCACAATTGTTTCCGTTGAGCTGTTTGTTGTCGCTAGCTGATGTTAATGAGATCTGGGTGTTGTCCACTTGCGAAACATGTGTGCTGAGAGGTTGCCTCTTTTATCCTTGCAGGCTGCGTCCATGCTGGGTGAGTAGCAAGAAAGTTTTGGTAGGTGTTGCGGTGGCGAGATGGAGAAGAGAGGCCCCAACATGGTAATCGGTTTTTCGAATGGATATGGCGTCCTAGCTAGCCACTAGTCGATGTGATGAAGAAGCTAGCCATGAGAGGCACTGAAGGTTGGCGTCGTTGTAGCTCCTAGTCGTTAATTTGTTGCGTGCCTGGATGCTGAATGATAGATACTAGCTGGATCGATGTATTTTCCTTGTTTTTACATGTACAGGATTGAGGAACAAATTAACTATGTATTAAGTTGTTTGGAAATGGTGACCAAGTTGCTGATATGTTTCCTGCTGGTTAGTGGCAGTGGTGAAGACGAGACGCGTCGTCCTCCTTGTAGCTACTCGTTGTGGTGAGTAAAGGCCTAGGTACAGGATCAATTATTTGTGTTTTATGGTGTGTAGAAGCTAATCGTACATGCGTATATCATTTCATGCTTGCATCCCAACAAGGACCTAATAAGATGAATCATGCATGGACATATCGGTTTTCTTATGGTGCGTAGTGTAACGAAGAGGTAGGGGAATTAATTTGGCTGATAAAACAACCTAATAAGATGAATCACGTATGTATATATGTGAGGTAGAGGAATTAATTTGGCACATGAAGCTCTCCCGTTTTTCTCTGTGTAGTGTAGCGAACAGGTAGGGGAATGGATTAATTTTGCTGATAATAAACAACCTTAGTAGTAAGATGAATCATGTATATATGTGAGGAAAATACTAGCAAGGAAATCACGGGATCTTGGAAAATTCTTTGACCCTGCGTATAATCACCAAAGTGAACTCGAGGAAACCAAAAGGCGGCTGATTTTTAGCCCCTTGCCTCCCATGTAATGAATGGCCGCTCTCCTCAAACTCGGGTACCCGGGTCAATTATTAGCTGAGTAATCTACGTTGATTGGCGAGCCAATTAATAGGATAGCATACGACCGTCCGCTCACATGAAAATCAGAAAGTAGGGGTAGCCACGTCACGAATCCGCGCGGCATGATTCATCCGAGCCGTCCGTGGGCTCCCGGCAACATGCAGCGGACCGATTAATTAGTAGTAGCTGGGGCTTCTTCGGGCCATTGTCTTTCATGCAACCTCCGTGCTTCCTCTCTTCTATAAGTAGAAATCCCCGGTTGCGAGAGGCGCGGGCGTTATGCGCGACTTGCGACTTGGGCTTGGCGTAGGGGTAGGGGTAGAGGAGTGATGACCTCGCATGCATGCATGGGTTGGGTTTGGATCTCCGGCGTGGAGGCGACGATAGGCATCGTCGTTGACCGTATCATCTCCGGCCGGCTGCAAGCTCTCCCGATGGATCAGGTAATTAACCGGCCGGCCGATTTATTTCTTTGTACGTAATTTAGTTTCCCCGCAGGCATGCAATGCAAGCACGAACATCTGTGCTAGGTGTTTAGATTGGTTTGTTGCTAGAGTAGATTGAATCGATCGGTTGCATGCAGTTTTGGCCGATGGACCAGAAAAGGAAAAAAAGAGAGAGAGATGGATCGGTCGCTAGGTACTAGAGTGCCTCGATCGATTGCGTTCTGTACTCCCTCTCCCAGCTAGTACTAGTAGCGATGGATCATGCATGCGTACCAACAAACAGATGCGCGATTGAAGTTTTTTTCTTTTCTTTTGCAGAACAACAACTGGAACCCAATTAGTCCGTGCCAGCACCTCCCGCTCGCTTTGGTGCATCTCCACGGCGTGAACCATGGGCTTCATGGTCGCGAGCGAGCGAGTGGTACAGAACTGCTGGGTGAGGTGCGTGCGTTGCTTGCATATGGCGTGTGAACCATAATAAATCGTGTGTGTATTGTGAGCATATCCTTTCTAGCTGGCACGACCGGGAAAGGCATATAAGTCACTTTGTGCCGTAGACTTTTTTCAAAGTGGGGAGCTACTTTGAATTTCTTGAGCGCCGGACATGTGGCAACAAATGTGTGTACGTCATCCTATATGCGACTCAATGCCAATTTCACTTGGAGTTACAAATAAAGCAGTCTGCAGAATAAATTTATGTAATTCTAGCAAATCGAAGAAGCTCTACCAGAAAAT
Source organism: Alopecurus myosuroides (assembly GCA_028641055.1). Taxonomy (NCBI): domain Eukaryota; kingdom Viridiplantae; phylum Streptophyta; class Magnoliopsida; order Poales; family Poaceae; genus Alopecurus; species Alopecurus myosuroides. The sequence goes on from CM054058.1 coordinate 226,088,433, forward strand.
TTCCTAATTTTTTACAAATTATTTTGAATCGAGAAGGCCTTATACTTCTGGAAAAAGAAAAGCCAAAAAAAAAGGATCAAAATGACGAGAAGCATATAATACAGTAGTAGATGTTAGGGCATCTCCACTCGTCCCCCCCCCCCCCCCCCCCCGAGCACCCCAAGGCGGCCTTTTTAGCGCCGGAAGCGGCGAATAGCGACGTTTCCTCACCAGTCGGCCCCCCAGAAGCCCAAATAGCGCCGTTTCGGCGCTATTTCGCGCTGCGGCACCCAGGCCAAACCCAGTCCGCTTTTTGCTGCATGTGTGTTCATGCACATACTTCTTAACCATGAAACAACTGCTTCTACTGTCATGTGAATCCCAGAGGTACCATGTGCATACTTTAGAACATACAAATTTGAGCCGCTTTTTTTCATTGATGGGGAAGCTTGATATTGACTCGGTTTCTACAACTATTCTCCTTGATTGTTGTCCTTAACTTGTCACATTCTCAAATATTTGCCCAACATGGAATTTAGGGCAGTGTAGGTCCTCTCTCCTGAACATTGTGACCTTGTTGGCTACTTCATCATCAGAATCAGGTCCCCATAAATCATCCTCTTCAGAATCATACTCCTCTTTAGCTTCCTTTACTTCATTTCCTCCTGCATCACCTTCCCCATTAAGCAAATATTTCCTCCTGCATCACTATGTTCTTATATGCCATCTTGAAGTTATGCACAGAGTAGCGTTGATCCACCAATGTATGAGGATCGAGTCTCTCATTTCTGCATACTGCTATTACATGTAGATAAGGAATGCCACTCTTCTGCCATCTACAACAAGTGCAACTCCTAGTCTTCAACTCAACTATGTATTCCACCCCTTTGTCACCAACTTGGAATAGTTTATTCCCTGACCCATGCACATAAGAAGCATTTGCAAGTTCCTTAAGCTCCTCAATCTTCTTCCTTATCTTTGGGCATATGCTACCTTGCATTTTGTCAGCCTTAAGCTGCTTGGTGTAGTGTCTAGTCATCCATTGCTCTTTGATCCTGTCAAACTTGGATAGAATTGGCAGTTCTCTAGCATCAAGAATGTACCTACCATGGATAGAATATTTCAGTAATAGTACATGGTTCAAATGGAAGATATAGGAAAGGACATGTCAGATATCACAGTACTTACTTATTGAAAACCTCACAATTATTGTTGATCAAGATATCACATTTGGGAAGGTCACATTGAAAGACCCTGACCCATGTGTTTGGCTCAAGATCATGCAACCAATTGTATGCATCCAAGTTCAACTCCTTCATCTCATTCATGTACATTTCATAGCTGACAACTATGGTGCTTCTAGCTATCTTCCATAGTTGATTTTTAGTGCATCACCTTTGAAGGTTTGCTGGAATTTTTTCCACATGTGTCTGACATAGAACCTATGTTTCGAATCAGGGAACAACTCATTGAAAACATTTATCAGTCCCTATCAAGCAACCACAACCCAAGAATCCATCAGTGCAAAAATAGCAATTACAACAACATGAACAAGTACTGACCAACATGAAGAAACCAAAGTATTGACAACAACAGTTACCTTTTGGCTTGTCTTCAGCTTCCACAACAACAATTTCAATAGGAAAAATACAATTGTTTGGATCTATGCCCGTATTATCTAGCAACTGGGATCTAAACCTAGTCTTGATATGGCGCCCATCAAGAAAAATGATTGGTTTGCACCCTTGTAGGAAGCCCCTCTTGCATGCATCAATACACATGTATGCCTTGTTGAACCTAGCATTCTCATCAAGAGCAACAAAAAACAGAGCTACCTGGATTGCTCCTCCTTAACTCATTTGCAAAATCCCACAGTAATTTGTACTGCCCTGCTTCATCCCCATATATGATCTTCATGGCTAACCTCCTTGCCCTCTGTAACTTGTTCCTGCCAGGTGTCATGTGCCATTTCTTTTGAGCTTTCCTTGAAAAATCCTCATGTTCATGTCCTGGTCTTCCCTAAAACTCTCCAAGTACTTCCTTGCAAGAAATGGGACAGTGAAAGCACACACATTCCACTTCTTGCTACATGTGTGTTCATGCACATACTTCTTAACCATGAAACAACTGCTTCTACTGTCATGTGAAGCCCAGAGGTACCATGTGCATACTTTAGAACATACAACTTTGAGCCGCTTTTTTTCATTGATGGGAAACTTGATATTGACTCGGTTTCTACAACTATTCTCTTTTATTGTTGTCCTTAACTTGTCACATTCTCAAATATTTGCCCAACATGGAATTTAGGGCAGTGTAGGTCCTCTCTCCTGAACATTGTGACCTTGTTGGCTACTTCATCATCAGAATCAGGTCCCCATAAATAATCCTCTTCAGAATCATACTCCTCTTAGCTTCATTTACTTCATTTCCTCCTGCATCACCTTCCCCATTAAGCTTCCCTTGTCCTGTTTCTTCCAATACATCCTTCCCTTGATTCTTGATCACAACAGGTTCATCATCATCTACATTGTCAGCATACAAGTCATCATCATCATCTGAAATGTCATATTCACTATCAACTAGTGCATCAGGATCAAAGTCCGAATACTGGGAATCGCTGTCTAATTCTGCATGCCCTGCTGCCTTTTCTCTTGCATCTTTAGGTTCTAGATATACAACCTGCAGTGGAACATGCAAATTGTTTCCTTCCATATGTTGTTTCTCACTCTGCTTTTATCCAATCTGTGCATCATTCTCTGTATGTCAGGTTCTTGCTCTGCTTCCTCATCCTCTGCTGCTCTCCTTGATTCACCATTCAATCCACTCTACACTCCCTTGCTAGGACTGAAAACAGGAGGTAGCCTAGCTTTTGGAGCATACATGACATCATCATCATCCAGGTTGACCATCAAACTGTTATCATGATCAATATAGATGCTAAAGAAATGATGCCCAATGGCCAAGATTTGCAACATGAAATCAGTGTCATAATTAGTAGTTATCTCCCTCAGACCATTCCTGGTTATGTCAAGTATTGGGATACAATAGTAAACCTTCACTCTGCCTACCATTTCCCATCCAATCTCTTCAACTAGATGCTCAACCATGATTGGAGACCATGTCAGCTTATCTACCACACAACATGTCCATCCACATATGATCTATTGACGCCTTCCCCCAACGAAATACCCACCATGGTGAAACTTCACATAAAACTTGCTCTCTCGAGGTCACGCGATCAAATCATAGATACATGACTTAGAAAAGGCCTCAAATTTATCACCTTTACTCATCTAAAACCCTACCGAAACCCCCAAAATTGAGGCCCTTTATTGTTATTTTCTCATTAGCTCTTATCTGATCAACATAACTTTACCAATGTATTTTGCTGTAAATGCACTCACTTTTCACTTGTTCCCACAACCATGTACATCTTGTAGTATTTAAACCATAATTGCCTTTGTTCTCGCCGGTGGTACCAAAGAATTCATGCTGGTGGTAAGCTGTTTTCTTGTAGTGAAAGTCACCCGGATCTCCATTCCTTTGTCGGGTTCTCGCATACTATGGTCTCCACCATTCAGACATTGGACCCAACTCGATGCTCAATCAACAACTTCCACGTTTTCTGTGTGAAGATCATCTCTAGATGGAGCCGGATCTGAATCTGGAGTTTTCCTACTACAACAAGCAAGTTAAATGTAAGGGTGACCCAGTTCTTGAACGCGGAGCCATCGCATTGCAGTGCCGCATGACTTGCATCTATCCTCCACTGAAGTTGCTAAGTCACCCAAAGGGGTATCATCTACGACTCGACCTACTGAACATCTTTCTTGACAACAAGGTCATGTCCATCGCCATGGGAACTTGCAAAATTCTAGTTTGTACCACCCTTGTTTGCATATGTCAAGGTGTGGTTAGCTCATGCTCATGTATAATTTCCTATTGAAACAATGCCAACAAAACATATTCAAATATTTGAAGGATAGGGTCGTTATGGTGGTCAAACATAAAAAGAGAAATTTTTGCATTCGACTCAATGCAAATTTATGTAATTCTAGCAAATCGAAGAAGCTCTACCGGAAAATTTGCTACTTTTTTAGAAATTATTTTGAATTGAGAAGGCCTTATACTTCTGAAAAAGAAAAGAAAAGAAAAGAAAAAAGATCAAAATGACGAGAAGCATATAATACGTAGTAGATGTTAGATTGCACAGATGAAAAATGAAAAAAGGTAAAGCAAATTTAAAGGAAAGCGTTGCAGTGGTTGCAACAAGGCCTTGGACTTACTGTACAGCACACAGTCAACGGTAGCAAGAGAATCGAAAAACAAGATCAAAATACTCGCAAAGTACTCGATCTTCCATGAGGGGTTTTTCTGGCGTCAGTTCTGGAAGAGCTCACGATTGTTCCGGCGCGTAGAAGCTGGAGTGACAAAGTATGATGATTACTTCAAGTTGAGGCATGATTGTCGCGGAAAATATCCTTCTCTCCTAAATGCACTGCGGCTTTGTGGTTCCTTGCATATGGTAAAGCTGCAGATGTTGTTGATGAATATGTTCGGATGAGAGAGAGAACTTGCGTAGAGGTTATGGTGGTTTTTGCATACGCCATAGTGAAATTCTTTGGACCGGAATATATGAGAGAACCAAATAAAGAGGACACCCAAAAGCTAATGGTCATCAGAGAATCAAAGGATTTCTAGGTATGCTTGGTTTAGTTAATTGGATGCATTGGCAATGGAAAAATTGCCCAACAAGTTTGCATGGATAGTACAAAGGTCACAAACAGGAAGAACCAATCGTGCTCGAAACAGTTACATCTCAAGACTTGTGAATTTGGCATGCGTTTTTTGGCATGATTGGTTCCCACAACGATATCAATGTGCTTCGGCGCTCTCCCCTGTTCATGAGACTTTATGATGGGATGCTCCATTGTGCAACTACACCGTCAACGAGTATGACTACACCATGAGGTACTATCTTGCTGATGGTATCTATCCTCAGCGAACAACATTTGCGAAGACCATATAAGGAATCCCGTTGGTCACAAAAAGACCCAATTTACAACTGCGCATGAGGCGGTTAGGAAAGATGCCGAGAGGGCATTTGGAGTGCTCCAAACTCGTTGAATATTGTCCGTGGATCTGCAATGATGTGGGATCCATAGACTTTATAGCAGGTGATGACTTGTTGTGTCATTTTGCCCAACATGATTGTCGAGGATGAGGAAGAAAGGGCAGCTCCCATGAGTGATTTAAAGAAGTCTGGAGCGTATGTCCACCTGTCAGAACAAGATGCACAACATGTCATCAACTTTCTTGAAATGCATCAACAGTTTCGAAATGAACAAGTGCACACCAACTGCTCGATGATCTGGTGGAGCATATATATGAATTTAATGGGAATCATTGAATTTCCCGTTTGAATTATTATGTCCAAATTATTTGAACTATTTTAATTTATGAATTATGTCCGAAGTATTTGAACTTATTTTCTTTGCGAATTCAAACTATTTGTATTTGATTATGCAAGTATTGTAACTTTATTTGAAATAACACTCGTGCAATAGCAGCGGCGTGTTACTTTCTCGCCGGTGGTACCAAAGAACTTGCGCCGGTGGTAAGCCATTTTCTTGTAGTGCAATCCACTCGCATCTCCGTTCCTTTGTCGGTTTCTCGCATACTATGGTCTCCACCATTCAGACATTGGACCCAACTCGATGCCGAATCAACAACTTACACGTTTTTTTTTTGTGAAGATCATCTTTAGATGGAGCCGGATCTGAATCTGGAGATTTTCTACCGCAACAAGTTGAATGCAAGGGTGGCCCACTTCTTGAATGTGGGGCCATCGCATTGCAGCGCCGCATGACTTGCATCTATACTCCACTGAAGTTGCTAAGTCACCCAAAGGGGTATCATCTACGACTCGACCTACTAAACATCTTCCTTGACAACACTATTGAAAAACGGGTGCAGGTGATTATTGAAGATTGTAGGCGACTACTAAGGTCGCTTGGCATGGCAACACTACAACACTGTCCGCGAGAAGCAAATGAAGCCGCTCATACGCTTGCTTGCCACGGATCGTCGAGGGGTGTAAGGGATTCTTGGTTCAGTGATCCTCCTGTAATCCTTATATCTGTACCTGTTGATGATCGTGTGATCATTGCTTAATAAAGTTGCCTAAAGTTAAAAAAAAAATCTTCCTTGACAATAAGGCCATGTCCATCGCCATGGGAACTTGCACAATTCTGGTTTGTACCACCCATGTTTGCATATGTCAAGGTGTGATTAGCTCATGGTCATGTTAAAATCCTATTGAAACAATGCCAACAAAACATACTCGAATATTTGAAGGATAGTGTCGTTACGGTGGTCACACATAAAAAGAGAAAAGAGAAAATTTTGCATGCGACTCAATGCAAATTTCATTTGGAATTACAAATAAAGCAGTCTGCAGAATAAATTTATGCAATTCTAGCAAATCGAAGAAGCTCTACCAAAAAATTTCCTAATTTTTTACAAATTATTTTGAATCGAGAAGGCCTTATACTTCTGAAAAAAGAAAAGCCAAAAAAAGGATCAAAATGACGACAAGCATATAATACAGTAGTAGATGTTAGATTGCACAAATGAAAAATATGAAAGGTAAAGCAAATTTACAAGGATAGCGTTGCTGTCAACAAGGAGTCCATTTTTTCGGGAGATGGTCTTGCAAAGGCCTTGGACTGTACAGCACACAGTCCAACAGTAGCAAGAGAATCGAAAAATAAGATCAAAATACTCAAAAGCAAAAGCAGGACCATCATCGTCAACGTTCACCGTGCATGATCTCCTCTTCCAGCCGCTCGGCGACGCCGCGCGCGAGCTTCTCCATGAAGCCCACGAAACCTTGGAGCGTCCAGCCCTTGACCGGATCGGCCTCGAACGACCACGTGACGGCGCAGCCGGCCGGGTCGGCCTCGACGCCCATGGTTGCCCGGTAACGGCCGAAGCCTTTGTTGGTGTCCACCATCTCGTAGCTGTAGGACCTCCCCGCCGCGTCGACCTCCACGAGCCGCTCCTTGGACCAGCCGACCTCCTCCCCCGGCGCGGCCATGTTCACCGGCCCCGCGCAGTACCGGACGCACCCGGGCCGGCCGTCGGCGCCCTCCAGCATCCGGCACGTCTGCACCGACGGGACCCACTTGTCGAGGGAGCAGAAGTCCCGCAGCAGAGCCCACGCCTGGTCGGGCGTCGGCCCCGCCGCGGCGGCGCGCACGGTGCCGTGCCACTCGGGCGGCGCTTCCCGGTCCGGGCCGTGAGCCTGAGCCATGTATGTGCCCCGGCCGTGCAGCTCGCGAGTGTCGCCGTCAGGTGTGTGACCGGTCACCGGTGCAACGTCGAGATCGTGGTGAATATGATGAGGGAGCCTCCGAGCCTGGGTGGGGTCTAGATTACTAGATATACGACGCGACTCGCGAGAGGATCAATCGTTGGCAGGTTGGTGCGCATAAAGGCAGCATGCTGACTGTTTGCGGAGAGAGGGAGAAAAATCAGCGACGCTGAGCTGTTCCATTTGCCTCGTGTCCAGTAGCGGGCTTGTCCTGCGGAAACTGCTGGGTGAGGTGCGTGTGCTGCTTGCGTATGGCTTGTGAACCATAATAAATCGTGTGTGCATTGTCAGCATATCCTTTCTAGCTGGCACGACCGGGAAAGGCATATGTCACTTTGTGCTGTAGACTTTTTTCAAAGTTGGGGGCTACTTTGAATTTCTCGAGCGCTCGGCATGTGGCAACAGATGTGTACGTTGTCGTCTGTGTATATGCAGAGAAAATTACAAGGTAACACCAGTACTCGGTGGCAAAGTTGCAGGAAACACGTAATCTTGTTTCGCAGCTGACCATACAATTTAAGTTATTATGTTGCAGCTAGCCCAAATAGATGATTTAGGCCCCATTTGAAAGCTCCATATTTTTTAAGTACTTCGAGAATACTTTGGTTTCCAAAAACACCGAAGTATTAAATAATTCAAGGTGTTTGGATCATATAAATACTTTGTTTTAGATAATGTAGCATTCTCCAAAACTATAGTTTTTTTTAGTATTGGAGAAAGAGGTCAAACCCTCTTTTTTTCTAAAGCCGAGAAAGAAAAAAAAATTAGTATTTGTTCGCGGGGCGCTACAATACTTTGGTATTGAAATACTTCAGTTTAAAAAAGTGGAGCGCTAAGTCTTAACAATATATATGACATGTGGGCCCATATTTCTATATGTATACGATAATTAGAAAAAAGAAGAAGCATAACGGTAGAAAACATAGAAATTATGCACATATAAAATATATTTTGTATGCACATAATCTCTATATCCTATGTATATTTTCTATGTGCATACTTTCTACGTTTTCTATTGTTATGTTTTTTTAATAATTGTGGTATATGTATAGAATATGAATCCACATGTCAGATACATCGTTAAGGCCCTAAATCATCTATATGGGCTGGCTGCAACATATTACCCCAAACGTTGAGGTCAACTGCAGTGTTTTTTTGCAGTTTTAGCACAAAGATTGATGTCATCCGCAATTTCCATTTATATGCACATGCAAGATATGTGCCTAGTGTGACTTTTCAAAAGTGCACTTTCACAAAAACAAAAGACACATACTAACTCACAAGTATTTTGTAAACGGGGACAATAGATTTGCCTTATCAATTAATTAAGAAGAAGAGAGTTGTCTAGTTAAGCTCACACATTTTTTTCACGCGTGAAGATGATGCCTTGCGTCGATGGACCTTACTGGAGGCCAAAAGGGCCATGCCCCCAACTCAATTACGATTTGTACAATAGTACTTGGTATTTAACATTTTTTTACCGTACAAAGCATAAAATAATTCAAGTTAGCCCCTCAGCTGGCATCTCATGTATTTTGGCCCCTCCTACAATGATGTTCAAGGTCAGCCAGAGGCGGAGCTATGTTGATGTAAGGGGAAGCCGTTGCCCCCCAGCCCAAGACTTTTTCGCAAAAAATCAGTGTATTTTAGCCCATTTTGCTCGGAAATCTTTGAAATTTGGCTCATTTGCCCCCAGCGCTGGCCCAACATGGCTGAGTAGCCCATCCCCCATGCATTCAGCCCAAGCTCCACTAGTAAGGTCAGCCACATGCCTTGCTCTTTTGCTCATCCCTGTATATTTTTTAATGGTCAAATTTGTTCCTTTTCATTAATTAAGAAATAATAAAGTGCACAATAGGACATGAGCAAAGTAAGACAACCCACCCAAACAATAACAACAAATCGAGAAGGGACTACCCTACCGGCACAGGACTACTCAACTGGTTTGCTCTAGGCGATGATTATCCCAGGAGTGGTCTATACATGAATGAAAACTCTGACATTACCAAACTAGAATCATGAGAAAGTTTAAAACTTTGCGAATATTTCACTCTTCCTGACAGCCCATGAATGCAAGGAAACATCATCGAGGCGAACCCAAGATAGGACTGCGGTCCTCACATGGGTAGAGAGCCTACATTTGGGGGGGGGGGGGGGGATTCATACTTTATTGATCACACAACATCATTACAAAGTTCAGACATCTAGGGTAACATCAAAAGAGAGAATACAAGGAGCGGGTTTCGAGGAACGAGCTAAACGGTGTACGGCTACATTCAAAGTGCGAAACTTGTGTTTGAAAGAACAGGAAGTGAAAACTCCTGCAAAGGTTTCGATATCTTTAACCTAGAACCAAAAGGAGAACGGTCCCGAGTTGTGGAAGAAATGTTTTGGATCAAAGTGAGGCAATCAGAAGCAACAACAACCTCCTAAAAGCCTTTGTCACGCAATATAGTGAGCGCTCTGCGTACAGCAAAAGAGGTGCATGGCCATCTCTAGATGATGCCTGTATAGCCGACACAAGTCACAATCTTGCCAACCTCCTAGTTAGAGGCGATCTGCCGTGTTGAAATAAGGATTTTGTTATTGTTGTTCGCAGTGTTAGCATGCTATGGTTACACAAATACTAGATCGGTCATGTGTAGATTTTTTTAAACACAAATATCTTAACAAACTGTTATGGTTTCCAAAAATTTGTAAAAACACGTCAATTGTGCGTAGATTTCTTACAAAAATAAAGGATTCAATTTCTTTTTGAAACAAGGCTAATTAAATTAATTCCAGAGCTTATAAAAGTAGTTGGCTCACCATGAAAAAATTCATAAAAAAAAACCTAGGTTGGTCGTGTGTAGATTTCTTATATTTTTGTTTGTTTCAATTCAACTATTGTCACAGCACACTAAAAACAAATCGCCCACCGTGGGGCTCGAACCCACGACCACAAGGTTAAGAGCCTTGCGCTCTACCAACTGAGCTAGACGGGCTTTTCTTTAAGTTGGAATGGAAATATTACTAGTAGTAAATCCCTTCAGAAGATTCTACTGCAGCTCAAAAGGTTCTTGTAGACTTGAATCATTAACTCTAGCACGGTTTCATTTAGTACAATATCAGGGCCAAAGACTTGACTTACAGATACAGGGTCATACTTGCATGCCTACTCATTCGTGATAGAACCAAGTCTTACCGAGACAGAGAAAATATACACCAAAACTACTAAGGAAGTACACGTTGCAGTCTACATGACAAAATTTTAGCATATATACTTTCTATCTCTGTTGGAAATTAAGCGTCTTTATGCAGTAAGCATATATAATAGCGAAGAAGACAGTGAAGCCAGCCAGCACTGCTGCCACGATGCCCATGAAGTCCTGATCATAACCGAAGTAGCTCTTGATGAATTGTCCAACCTGCTGATCGGGTTGACCAGGCACCTTGATCATATCCTCCACATCTCCGTATTGTGACACAACAAGCCCGTAAACTGTCCATGCCACCGGGCAAAGCCAATAATACCAAATCCACCATTTTGGGATTTTCTGATGTAAAAAACAAGGTATAAATTGGATTAACATACATGAATAGCAGCGAGAGTGTTTTGGAGTTCTTTAAGATGTTGTTTCTAGACGGTGAAGGAAAATTACTCACCGATCTTGCGACGAAGAACCCAGAGAAGAGATTGAAGAAGGCGTAGAAAGCAGCAGCAAATATAGAAGCAACTTGACCATTTGGCGATATCGAGACAGTCATCATGCCGTAGTAAGTGAAATACAGGAAGGTCAAGAATGAAACATAGAAGAACCACAAGAACTTTACTAGTGTCCACTGGAATGACATCATCGGGTAGACGATAACAGCATAAAGCACAGCCTCAACGAATACATATGGTATCTCCACGACAACCTGAACAGACATATTCAGTTGATTGGTATCAAACAGTTATGCATAGTCTACTGAACTGATAATGTTACTGACCTGAGCTAGAGCATAGGGTATAGCCGAGTACATTCCAGCTGCCTGCTCTCTGTAAAACACAGTCCTTTCTACAGCAATAACGGGTTGAACAGTTATACAATTCTCACAACCAACAAACATGACAGCGGCATACATTGATCCCACAATGACCAAAACATCTGCCGAGCTATTCCTGCACCACGTAACAAATGACTTAGGATCTACAGTATTAATCAAGAAGAATCAATGATTATGCACATAATAGCTTTGCAACATACATTTTTTGACCAACCCTCCAAAATATAATCCCAAGCAGTAAAGCCGTAAAAACTGCAAAGAACATCCTGACGAGGTTGTAATCAGGACTTCTCCAGTAAGTCCACCATTGCTTCCAGAGGCATAATTTAAACTGACTAATGGAGCTCTGGGAGTATTGAGTTGGGAAATAAAGGTCGCTGGTACCAGGAGGTGGCTTGCTCAGCTCTTTGACTAAAGCTTTGTTCCGCCTGAAATATTAATCCATACAAGGACTTAGTTGTTATAAAATCCTGAAGAGTTCAAGGTGCAGGAAGTGGTAAGTACATCCTTCTATAAGTTGCAGGATCCGAAGCTCAAACCACAGTGGTGTATCACTAACTTACTACCAATTTTTAAAGAGTGCATGCTGATGTTGTAATGGTTCCTGCACTTCTGCTACATGCTTTTCTTTTTTCTTTTGAAAATCACCCGATCCAATTTATAGGACAAATTTGATGGCATGGTGCACTTACTGACACATTTTCGAAGATCTGTAATATTCAGCGAAATCAATCTTCAATCGAACTTCTGCTGCCGCGGAGCTTACATCTAGCATCCATGTAGCTGGGTTGCACTTCTCTTCGATCTTTGCGACTCCAGGAATTTCCTGATTTGGTATTATATAGAACACAATATTATGCATGATCAATAGGCTTCAAAATAAGAAATTTCAAACACAGGAATTCCAGTTATGAAGGTACCCTCATAGTTATAGAACATGTTAGTACAAGGTACTACCACAACATAACAAGAAACGGAAAGCTGTGTAAATTATGGGAAGTAGTTTGGCTATCAGATCACTGACCTGAAAGAATTCAACAACTTTATGAGAGTTTTTACCCAGGGGCCCAGAATATATGACCTGGCCTCCTCTTTTCAGTAAAAGCAGCTGCATGGTGAAACCCCAGAAGATTATCAGGTATCAAAGTATAAAAGGAATATTTGAGAAGAACGTATCTAAAGGATGCATTGCCTCATCAAAAGCTTCAAATATGTCAATACTTGGCTGATGGATAGTGCAGACAACAGTTCTTCCAGTATTGACGGTGTTCCGAACAGTTCTCATAACAATTGCAGCGGCTCTTGCATCAAGACCTGAAGTTGGTTCGTCCATGAAGATAATTGATGGGTTTGCGACAAGCTCTACAGCAATTGTCAACCTCTTTCTTTGTTCAGTCGACAGCCCGTTCACAGCAGGGAGGCCCACAATAGCATCCTTGAGACCGTTAAGTTCAATCAGTTCCATTACTTCATCCACAAATGCCTACAGACCAAAATTAAAGTTAATCCATCTGAAAAAGTTAATCAATTTCATTCACCCCTTTCCGAAAAAGGATCTCCATTCATGATTTTATCCTAGAAAACATAATAGTGAGTACCCATAGTGACCATAAAACTCACCACTAATAGATAACATTTGAAAATTGATGCGTAAGCAGAGACAAGAGCAAACCTTCTTTTCTCGATCAGTGACCTCCTTAGGCAGGCGCAAGAAAGCAGAGAAGAGTAGTGACTCCCTGACTGTGATCTGTGGAGAGTGAATGTCATTTTGCTCGCAGTAACCCGACATTCTTGCAAATGTTGCCTGGTTCTTAGGATAACCGGATATATAAACTTCGCCTTCAATATATCCACCAGTCTTCCTCCCAGATAAGACATCCATGAGGGTGGTTTTTCCAGCTCCACTCACACCCATAAGGGCAGTAAGAACACCAGGGCGAAAAGCACCAGATATCCCTGACAGCAGCTGAAGCTTATCAGCGGTGACTCCTTGAGTCTTCATCTCCTGAAAGATTAATGGCTCGCAAATGAGATTACAGGTAGCATAAAATCAGGTAGCATCTCAAGTTTGGGAATATATGTATCCTGCATAGTGAGTCTATATGCATCAGTTGATGCAGAGGCCGGGGCTTTCCCCTTTTCGAAAAAATGCATCCTGCGTAGTGCCAAGTGCATACTTAATGGATGTCACAACAAATACATAATTTGCACCACCAAACCCCCACAAACAGCTTAAGATCATGCATTTCTAGATAAAAAGCAACAATTGGAGCATGGTTGTTCTAAGGAAGTAGAATCATGCAGAACTTGAAGTTCAGTCGCACTAAAAATGTTTTCTAGACTAAAATGGCGTACATAGTGCAGCATGATTAGGAAAGTTCGTAGTCAAAGGTAAAACTATGAGCAATAATACGTAATTAAAATTAAGAAAAAGAATACAAGGATAAGCATACACACCGCAGGCATATCCACATAGTAGTTTATCTCGTTGAAGGACATGGAGAGAGGTTCAAATGGAAGAACCATCCCTTTTCCTGGAGCATTTCTGACAGCTGAATCCCTGTATGACATAGAAGCATTTGGGGCACGGCCACGTAATTGTTCAAGCACCTTATCCACTACAAAATAATAGACCATTAGAGATAGCCAACATATATAGCGTGTCTATTTCCAAACATAAGGAGAAGAGCAAAGTTGATTCTTTTGGACAAGATTACATGTGATGATTGAGTTTTGGGACGCTGTTTCTGTTGTTGGAACTGTATTTCTCTGTGGTATATGTGTCTCCCTTCTTTGCTCGCCGAAATTCTCCGGGCTTTTATCAGTTTCTTCAGGCAAGATGGCTTGTGGTTTTCCAACAGCTAATGAAAGATACAAAACAATAGATAAATTATCAATAACAAACGACAAAGTTGTGTCTTCAATGTCAATATCTATTTACCCACATACAGGAAAGTTGCCAGACTAAGCAAACAATTGAGTTCTCAGATGCAAGTCATGACTTACGGTTTAGATACATAAGCGATATGGTGAATAGCACATTGAACAGAACGGTGAACCCTAGAAGGGCACCTGTTGCAATCCAGTACCACTCGTTGTTGGTTAAGACACCTGAGTTTTCTAGAACTGCTATTCCTAATGGCCTTCCATCAGCTACCTAATGATACAAAGCAAAAAATAGTCAAGTACAATGACCTGTATGAGAACACAGTAGTGAGATTATCATAACTTGACTTACAAATTGGTCCATCCACCTTGGAGAATGCATCTCATTGGCGGCAAGAGCAATGTACGCATAAGTCATAGGTGAACACCAATAACCCCATACCAGCCATTTTGGAATTGCATCTGTAAAAGTGAGAATTGGTTATATTTGAAGTAACACTTAAAATTTTCAAATTAGCAAGATTTATTTTGACGGCTACGTGAAGGCTAAAAGTGTCCACTACGAAAGATTAGAAATAAGTGATTTAAGCCTTTTGATGTATAGGTACTTGTATTCTATTTCAAAAGATCTATTTTTTTCAAGAATCGTCAGTGATGACAGTAAGAAGTCCAAATGGCACTCTTACCTGCACTTGCACGTTATTCATGTTCAGAAACAATCAATAATTTCCGGAGTTGAGTAACCATGGGACCGACGCAACAATGTCCCTTGTGTTGGGAAGGAGAATGGAAATCAATATGTGATGGAAAACATGGATAATTACCTCTTGGTAGGATGAATCCTCCCAGTACAAACATGATCAAAAGGGCAAGAGATCCTGCAGTATTAGTCATGACAACAGTCCTGCATAAGCCTGCCACAACCCTGAATAATCCTCCAGCTGACTGCTGGATCAAGAAGACTGTAATAAGATGTTTGAAGAACCTGTAGGACGATGAGCACTGTTAGGGCCAGAAAGCAAACATTGAATTCGATATTATTTACAGACTAGCGAGATTCCACACCTGCTAGCTTCAGGGGCAAAGCCTATGAGGTAGTAGGTTATTACAACCCAAATTATCGACTCAAACAAGGACATAGGGACTTTCAGGAGAACATTTGGAAGTGTAAAACTCCATGGCCGGTAGAATAGAAAATCCCTATGTTTGTAGAATACAGGGAGCCTCGCGAGAGTAAGGGTTGCCTCGGCAAAACCATTGAACATGTTAGAAATCATGACAAATATAAGTGCCCCAAGGTATACTTGGCCATCTTCCTCGTTATTTTGATGGAGCTGTGTCCGCAAGAAAACCGTTGATGCTACTAGAGCAACTATGATTCCCTATAAAAGAAAGGAAGTCAAAGAATCACATGCCCGTTTAAACATGTATCGAAGACAACTAAAAGAAAAGATTGCGTCGAAGAGATAGTGTTAAAATATGGCCAAACTTATGTTAATTGTTTCGAGCATTGTCCTGTATAGTAGATGAGAAAACATCAGGTAAATTTAAGGCTATCTTGGATGTAGGTACCTGAACTATTTTGAAAACGTAGATAAACGAGTTTCTCTTCATGAGAAGCCACTCCTTGGAGAAGGAGGTCTTGAGAAGCTCCAAAGTTGGAACGGACTGGTCGGAGAAAGCGAGAGCAGATTTGTGGATTTTTGTCTTGTTGAAAGGAACCGAAAGCTGCTTTTTTAGGCTCTTCCCCATGTGGAATTTTTTGAACTTTGCAACAAATTCAGGTACTGATACATAGCGATAAGGCTTATCATTCCGTATCCAGTACTGCTCCTGATCTTTCTTGGATGTAACCTGTGAAAAGCTGCATTTGTCAGAACTGCAGGTGTAGCCGGAAAGATAATAAACTGGACGTACAAGCTATAGAAATTGATCTTCGTACCAGCTCTAAGATGTCAATTAGATGGCACATGAACTCGTAAACAGGCTACTAGCTACATACATGCATGCCAAGTTTGTCATATGAGCATTCTGGCTAGGACGAACCTCTTGCAGGAAATCAGCGGCGCCTTTCCTCTCGGGGCAGCGGAAACCACACCTCTCGAAGAACTCGAGCACGTGCTCCCTGGGACCCTGGTAAACGACCTGCCCCTCCGAGAGCAGCATGACGTCATCGAAGAGGTCGAAGATCTCGGGCGCGGGCTGGAGCAGCGACACCAGCACGGTGGCCTCGCCCAGGTGGACAATCTGCTGTATGCACCTGACGACCTGGAAGGTGGTGGAGCTGTCCAGGCCGGTGGATATCTCGTCCATGAAGAGCACCTTGGTCGGGCCGACCAGCATCTCCCCTGCAGCCAGATCAATCGTTACGGCCGGCGTCGTCAACGGGGGAGAAGATTGCAACTAAAATTGAGGCGCAGAAACAAAATGTACCTGTGGTGAGGCGCTTCTTCTGGCCGCCGGAGATGCCGGTCCGCATGTCGTCGCCGACCATGACGTCGGCGCACATGTCCAGCCCGAGGATCTGCGCACACCAGCGGCATTAGGGACGCGCACAGAAGCAGCAAATGCGTCGAGGCTCGCGGGAGGGAGTGGGAAAAACAAGAGAGCCCCCTTCGTCTCTCTAGCCTCTACGCGGGTGCGGCAAACGGGCGAACGCCTTGTGTGCAACTTCCCTCACTATTCTATTCCGACCGTTTTGTCTGCGGCTGTGCGTGGTGACTACTGACTAGTGAGATCTCCTTCTACTCCACCCTTTTCGGTCGAGAGCATGTGCGATGTTGGAATTGTAAAGCCACGTCAAACAGTTGGGCTTAGGCCTAGCTGTGCTCTACAACAGGCCGTAGATCCACTAGGCCGGAAAAGGACCAGTTCTATCCAGTCCAGTCCAAAGGCCGTAAAAAATCTTTTTAGAATATAGATTTCCCTCCAAGCATATTTTTTTTAGCTGCAACCAAAGCATATCTTGGGTGATCATTGACTCATTGGCGGTGGTTATACCCCTATCCACCATGTACTTCTCCGTCTCAAAATAAGTGTCGTGAAAATGGGTTAAAATGGATGTATCTAGTACTCAAATACATCTAGATACATCCATCTCAATGACACTATTTTGAGACGGAGTGAGTATTTCACACTAATAGGCTCAATATATTATTAATTAATCTTACAATGGTGGAATATTGTTTTAGTTGCTGGTATGTACGATGAGTCTGTCAATCTCCCTCGATCAAGTATGTGATCGCCCGATCCATCGTCCCCTCTCGCCTTTTGTAGCCATTTGTAGCCCCATGAAGCATGTAAGAGTACACGTTTAAACCCTAGTTTTGTCTAAGGTTCCTAGTGTTTTGTGTTCAATTTGGTGCCATCATGGTCAAAGACTCCAAGATACATATTGGAGACCATGACAATGTTTGAAATATCACCTATTTACAAACGGAGATATATATAAGAGTAACTGTTTGTCGGTCCCCTTAGAGTAATCAATCTTATGGCTCCTTTATACTTGCACGAATCTCAACGGTCAAATTGTATGGTTCTTCATGTCGATTTAGAATTGGTTATTTCGTGGTGCTCCGAGAAATATCAAACTGGATAGTGTATAATTACCGTTAAGATCATTGGTTTGGACTGGACGTATTCGTATACATAATTTAATTTCCTCTTAATGTTGTTGCTATATTATACGGATGGTTTTAGATCGATAGAGAGGTATAGATCGTCAAGTGGATAGGAGATGCACTTGGTCGTCGCCTCTTGATGGTGAAGAAAATTAACCCGTGCCAATTGCTTTGGAGACTTACCCTGAGAATGTAGTCTGTCTGCAGGGTGCCCCCTTCAACTGAAGTGGCCTGCCGATCAACACAATACAAGCTTCGGACATCAGCAGGCAGTAAGATTGACGAAAGTGTTTCAGTACATTACATGTTAGATCACGAATGGATAGAGTGGGGCGCGCGCGTACCTTCATGAAGAGGTCAACCTCTGGATCGGGATAAATCCCCAGCTGCCTCTCCTTCTTCGTCAGCTCCTGGAGTAACTCTGCACAGGAAGCATGTGTCACTTCACCTTGTCTTTGGCAACAGAGGAAGAGGAACACTGCTAGTGCACACGTCTCATCGTCATGCTACGACGGCTCACCGTATCTCTGGCCTACCCCCTGGCACCTGGCGGAGAAGTCGAGGGTCTCCTTGACGGTCATCTCGCCGGCGTGGACGTCGTTCTGGCTGATGTACGCCGCCGTCTTCTGCGGCACGAACTCGTCCAGCCCGTACCCGTTGTACGTCACGTCCCCGCTCACCTGTTTTAATTTCCACAATTAGTAATTCATCCGAGAGAAGACCACCAACTGTCAGAGTTAGACAAATTTGGTTTGTCACTCCAACCACCGTATGAACCGGCCGGCCGGATTGTAAGTAGTGGGTTTAATTGTTTATTGTCACTGAATTATGTGGAGAATCAAAACAGTGAAAGAAATGATCCACACACACCCTTAGAGTAGGGTCCAGCTTGCCGGCCAGTGCCAGCAAGAGCGTGGTCTTGCCAGAAGACGGTGGACCGAGCAGAAGCGTCATCCTCGACGGCCTTACGACACCCGAGACGTTGTTGAGGATGTGGAGGGTCTTGGTCTTGGCGAGGCTGACCCCGACGAGCCCTAGCATGGAGTCGACGGCGTCCAGCGCCGCGTTGGTGAGCGTGGGCAGCATGCGGCTCCCGACGTGGCACTCCGCCTCCACGCTCAGGTTCCGGAACCTCACCTCCGCCGTCGGGATCTGGATGCCCGCGCTGCCGCCAAAACACGTCACTCACACGTTCAATACTCACACGCGCATGCTGCGGTCTTGCTTTATTAATATTTTGGGACGTACCGATCAATGCGCGCGCGGAGCTTCTTGAGGAAGCGCTCGTTGTCCTCCTCGGCGACCCTGAAGACGCTCTCCACGAAGGCCTGCCGCTGCGTGAGCTCCAGCATGCGCACGTCCACCTCCTCGCCGGGGCCCCGCCGCCGCCCGGCCTGGGCCTCGGCGCGCAGGATGCCCGTGCGCAGCCGCTCGAACGACGGCAGCCGCTCGAGCGCGGCCCAGCGCAGCGCCTCCTCGTCATCGCTCTCGACGCCGCTGCGGCGCCGCGACGACCCGCCCGAGAAGTACACGCTCACGTCCGGGCTCCCCATGCTCTGCAGGCTCCGGCTGAACATATCCATGGCGCCGGCCTAGCATGCGCATGCGCGCGCCTTCCCTCTTCGGTCGATAGGTTGTGTACTTGTGTGAGTTAAACCGGGAGTGCGGTGGATCGTGTATATGTTGGCCGATCCATCAGGCGGAGTAGCGCGGGAGCGACAAAGTCCGTGCTTAGAAAATGCCGGCGACGTACGTACATCGGCCGGCGAATTCGTCAGTTCTGATGTCGATGGATGGATTTTACCGCTAGCTAGCCAGTTTTGGGGATTGGGATAGGTCGTTATTTTGCATGACAGCTCTAGTACAGTAAACACACACACACCTTTGGCAGCGTGGAGTACTTTGTGGCCTGGCTATAAGATCATTCGACGGGAACAAACGAGTGCAGGAGAAGACAAATGGCGAGGGCTGAGCATCTTGGTGTTCCAGTCGCACCTTTGGTACCACTCTGATTGAAACGTCGCCGCTGAAGCATTCAATAATTCAATGATTAGGGTGTGATTGTCTAGTAATTTCCTAACAGGGGACGAAAGGAGCATCAGATGGAGCGTAGCCTGGGATTATATCCCTCCATCGCCTGCTGCCAGATGCTGATCAAGGTGGCACCCTATTCGCTAGCTACCTGCAGCATGATAACTGATAAGGTACGGTGTTAGCGATGCACTGGTAGGCTGGTTGTGAGCTCTGACCTCTTCATGATGGGGTGTTTGCTTGGGAGCTAGTTAGTAGCATCGTTGTTTCTTTCTGCAGACCCAGACGCAAATGACAAACACGATGGTAAGCTTAGGATTCTCGTCATTCCGCTCGTCAGCGGCATTCCTGACATAGCTGCATACGTACACGGATGAATAGGTTTTTAGCACACGAAAAAGAAAACAGCTCAGAGCTAATTTCAGTGAACAAAACAGGTACGTAGTAAAATGATATGATCGCTACAGCAAAATGGATAATGTGCGGTGAGCGTGGATCGAACACGCGACCTTCAGATCTTCAGTCTGACGCTCTCCCAACTGAGCTATCCCCGCTTTGATGGTGTCAAATAACAAAAAATATATTTGTCTGCAAAGATAGATTTCTTTTTAAAATACACTCGTGTCAGTTGCACTTTATCGTACCAAGACATTAAGAAATATATAATTTCAACATAATGGAGGATTTGAACTAAATGTGTAATGTATGATTCTTGTTTGCCAAATCTACCGCAATTGCTATTTTTTTCTTATCAAAGGAGTTCCCCTAGCTTCATTAACGAAAACATGGGCTATACTGTCAGTTTTTTCATTCAGTTATTATTAGTTTATTACAACAGAATCCATATAATTCCTGATGTAAAATACAGCTAGAGAACATGAAGAAAAGAAAGCACATATTATAGTTGGAATTGAAGTTGCGACAAAACCAGAATAACCATTACGTCCTAGTTTAAGCAGAGCACAAGTACATTGAAAACGTCCCGGGACACCATCTTCAAAAGCTCAGTTCCTCGTCGCATCACTTTTTGCACCTTTGGTTTCTGCGATTCATACTAACTATCAATCTGATGACAATATATGATATATGGTATCACAGGGATCATAAGGCATAATGTGTTCAAAGCAAGATTTGTTCCTTGTTATCAACAGAGACTAAAACATAGCATCCAAGCATACTTTAGTTGCTACTCTTTCACATACCTAAAAGTTAAGGATCCATCCACCATTTCAACAACAGAGGAAGGCTGAGCTAGGAATTCAGATAATTGAAAACTACCCCCACAAAAACCTAGCAATGGGATATGTAAAGAACAAATGATTTACTCTTTCATCAGAAGCACAAAACATGCATTGAGCTCCAGCATCACACCCCCTTTTACTAAGAGTATATTTTTTCTGTCTTCTCTTCCACATCACTTGCCACATAATTTCTTTTTATTTTAGCTGGCAATTTAAAACCCCCTAGGCGTCTGTTTTTTTCTCAAGGGTTATTGTTTGGAGGAAATTATATAGGTGACAGTTAAAGGTTTCTGCCCAATTTTTCCAGTAAACCTTATCATCCCCTTCTCTCGGATGAAAATCAACAAAAAAATCCGGGAAATAGACGAACCCTCCATAAGCACCACCTAAAAATTAAACATGTGCCCGCCCCCAGATTGCACCATGTCCGCGTACTTTAACTTTTTGTTAAAAGATAGGTCACAAATCAAAGTCATGCCACAATGTTAAGAAACACGTATGAAAATGTTGTAGTACGATGTCACACATCCTCCCAAAACCTTGTCTTATTCACACAAGCCAAAGTCGTGCTACAAAAGCCGTAAAAAAAAGTGTCATATTTTCATCAACAATAACCAGAACTAAGATAGTGTAAGGGTCCCTTCCTGAAGATATTTGTTCTACTGTGATTGATACGAAACACTATCCTCATTTTCTAAATACCATAACTATTTCCAAATAAGCTAATATTCACTAGCTCAAGGTTCAAACCCCGGCCCACCTAGATCTTTTAAGGTACAAACCGTTCCCTAGCTCATGTGATCACACTTTAATTTCTAATCAGATGGTGTAGGTTTGCGACCCTAGAGGTTTTGGCGGGACTATAGATTAAAATAACAGCAGATCATGATATTAGTGGTCCAACATGTGGTCAGACAAGTGTGGATGTTGAGGCGTATTGGCTAGTACCAGGTTCATGTTTGGTGACTAGTCTATCAAAATTGAGATGTCAGATGGACAAGAGTTGACCATGAAGAATATGTGAAATGGATGTGAATTTAACTTGAAATGAATAAAGGCAGTGAAAAAATTGCTTCAAAATTTCAGACATGCAGCCAACAAAAACGAGAATGATGAGTTCAGGTAACTTTTATATGTCGCACATAATATGTGAGTTGTTCACTTTCACGTAGATTAAGGAAGAGGTTATGTGTGGGTGATGATACATTGGTGTTGTTGGATATGGTGACTTTATGATCGATATGTGACTGTGTTGAACGATACTAGGCTAAGTTAGGGACACAAATCAAGAGTATGGAGTAACTTAACTTTCATGGGAGTGTTGTTGTGGTGAAAAAATGGCTACGGTTGCAGGTGGGTTCATGTGAAATCAAGAAAATGGCAGTAAAGTTCAAGATTAATGGTTTAAGTCCAAGTACACGAAGGTCCTACACGGCGAGGTGGCATGGAGTTTATTGAGATATATGTCAAACTTAGCAGATGGTAAGGTTCTTGAATTTAACTCGTATAATCCAACGGGGTAGTTAAAATAGATTAGACAAAATTGGTAAGTTACAGACAAGAACACAAAGGGGACGGTCTGGCGCCCGTGGTAGGGGTGTCTAGACCAATGTGGCTTGGTGACCAAGATGGTCTCAACGGGGTTCGTCGTCGATGGTACTCCCTTCGTCTTCGTATACAAGACAACTATCTAATATTTATACTAAGAAAACAAAGCCAACTAATAAATCATATGGTTAGCTATGTAGAAATTCTCTCGTGTTCTGAACTAATTAACTATGTTGCATGTGGTGGCTATTTCTCTATGACTGCATGCAAGATTTACATCAATTAGCATCGTCGTACGAGGAAAAAATATGTAATCAATTCATCTTGGAAAGAGATAGTGGCCTTGTATACAAAGACAGAGGGAATACTATGTTGGTTTAGTGCATGAGAGGAGCACCTACAGTCAATGCTCCGTAGAGTAGGCGAGATCAGCGAACCTCGTTAACAAATCTCATTGTCGTTATATGTTTGCTTGTGCTTGTATGATTGATTGTGCCCCGCCGGCTGTAACAACTGAGTCTTGGAATGGACGATACTCCCAAACAATGACATAGTTGTGATATTCTTTGAAGGTTATCTTGGTAACATGAGAAAATCCTTGCATTTCAAGTTTAATCCATAAAAAATTGAGTACGTAGGCGGAGTGCCCCCCCCAGCTGTTGATGAATTTGTGAAGAATTTTTTTTCTAGGGAAGGCTCAGATTGGGAAAAAAATAGTATTTCGCCCCCAAACTCTCCTATTTTCTGTCCCCCCTCCCCTCCCCCGCCCCCCCCCCCGAATTTTCTGCCGAGCTTCCCCACTGCATTTGGATTCACATGTAGCAGAGAAAAGCACATGTAAAAGAGGCATAGTCTATGTTCCCATGCAAAACTCACAATAAAAAATATAAAATATGAGACTAACAAAAAGTAAAAAAGACAAGTATTAGTACCACCTATTGGTTGGATCTCTGAGACTCGAGCCTTAAATATGTGCTTTGTGAGTGCATACATGTGGCTAGAGTATGCTTAAGAAGTATGGAGAAAAAATCCTTTGAAAATATTAGATTTTTCCATTTTTGAGATAAATCCGGCCTTTTTATTAAACTGTTATAACATTCGGGATACAAACGCACTCAGGCGGTCTATCAAACCACACCACCAGCTGGAGACGACAATGCCAGCTTTGCCAAGTTGTGAGGTTCCTTGTTCGACAGCCCTACTTTCATGGAGAAAGGTTGCAACCTCGAAACCCCTCGCACAGCTCCTGATTTCTTGCAGAATGTGACGGTAGCTCCCCAAGAAATCTTCCTTCAGCACACATATCACATTGCTGCAATCGCTGGCTATACGTAACACAGAGAGGTGTAGATCCTGTGCAAGGTTTAGACCCTCCCTAAGTGCCAGTGCTTCTAGTGTTTCCGGGTCAGATACTCCCGGGAAACACACCGGCGATGCTCCAAGGAATGTTTCGTCCACTGCCGTCGCCACCGTAGCCAGAGAACCCATATTCCTTGTCTTTTCCACGCCCACATACACGTTGATCTTGGCTTCACCCTGGCCTGGAGGGATCCATCTCAGGTGAGCAACACCATGTGCAGTATGCCTCTTTCTTCTTTTCTTTCTCACTCGCACGTGAGAGATCTGCTAGGAAACTCCCTCACAAAACAGTGAGTACTAAGTGGACTATGGAAGGTGTCTTCATGAATCGCTTTACGGCGTGCATGCCACATCGTCCATAAGGTTACACACATCCTCGTTAGCTGGTCATGCTGTAATGAATCTATCATTGCAAATAACAGTTTCTCGCATCTGGTTCCTGCGTATAGCACATCTGATCAAACATCTCTTCATCTGCCAGAGCCCAAATCGAGCGTGCCATAGTGCAGTGGATGAGCGAGTGCCGCCATGAATCTTCGGCCCCGCATATAACACACCTTCTGGTCGAAGAAATATGTCGCCGATGGATAACATCTCCCGTCGGAAGTGATTACTTCGCCAGCCTCCATAGGAACACCTTCAACTTCGTTGGAACTAGCGTATGCCACAGCTTCATCAAACTATTTTGAAGGCTCGAATGGTCTGAGTTCGCTGCTGTCTCTTCTAGCCAGGTCGCCCTCCTCTCCTTTTACATTTGACAGCATCCTATATGTCGATCGTACAATGAAAATTCCTCGTTTTTTCATAGTGCCATGCCCAAAAATCTGGTTGCACCCTAATACTGATCGGTATAGATCGGATGACTTCCATGTCCATTGGTAGAAAGAAGGTGTTGAGGCTCGCCACGTTCCACTATCTCAAAGTATTGTCAATATATTCAGAAGCCATCTGTGGCGGGTTCTCTCCTGGGCATGCAATCGGCCGTAGTGCACCATCTCGTGGCAGCCAATTATCATTCCAAACATTCGTGTCAACTCTAGTCCCAATACGATGGATCAAACCTTGTTGAAGAACTTCCCTCCCTTCCAGAATAGAGTGCCAAATCTTGGATGGTTTGGGCCCCAACTGATCTTGTAAAAAATCCGAGTTCAGGAAATATACTGCCTTCAACACTCTAGCGCTAAGGGTGTCAGGGGTTTGTAGTATACACCACCCTTGCCGAGCCAATAACGAGAGGTTAAAGAGTTCGATATCATGGAACCCTAGACCTCCAAGAACTTCGGCTTCGTCATCTCTTCCCATGCAACCCAGCATGTCTTTCTCTTCCCTTGTTTGCTTCCCCACCAAAAATTCCTTATCAAAGAGTTAATATGTTGGCATAAACCCTTTGGCAATTTGAAACATGCCATTGAGAAAGTGGGTATTGCTTACACTACTGATTTAATTAAAACCTCTTTACCTCAAGTAGATAAGCATTGCTCAATCCAGCCTTGAATCCTCTTTCAAATCCTATCCTTTAAGTACTTGAAAGCACCATTAGTGGTTCTTCCAACGTCAGAAGGCATCCCCAAATATTTCTCACTTAATGACTCGTTCTGTACTTCCAGGATAGTCTTGAGTTCCTCTTTGATCGTCACCAGGCAGTGTTTACTAAAGAAAATAGATGACTTATCAAGATTTACTCACTACCCCGAGGCACGGCAATATGCTTCCAAAGTGTCTGAAAGTGTATGGTTCCCCCATGTATGGTTTTGGTAATTAATGAAAATCCTTATGGACTAATGTTTGCATTGAGACATTCTTATAGGTTTGTCTATTGGCACCACTTGAACTCCATGTGTTGGATTCAAGGTTGGATTCTATCAAGATCATCACTTAATGAATTGTCATGCTACTATTGACCATATTACAAGCATGTCTTGAAGAAGGAGATTGTGTGAACATTCATGTTTACCTTCAAGTCATCATCATCATGAATAAAGAGAAGATACTTGGTTGATCAAGTAGGTGTGCAAATATTTCCACCCATATGAAGACTATGGTCAAGTGATGATGGTCATGTGAGAAGCACTCTAATATTAGCTTATGGGGGAGAAATTTACAAGTCTTCACGAAGCGAAGCGCAATCAAGAAACGTGATTAAGATCGTCATCATCTAGCTCAATTGGATTGCGCAAGACAAATGTATGACTTATATAGGGTTTCTATTTTATCGGCTCATTATGCTAGTTGGGAGACCGGATTATAGGATAGATAACCGTACTATCAAGAGGGGCTCTTGAATGCATATCTTGATCGTATCTATCGTAGAGAGCTCAAACCTTTGCATCCTTGGCATCATCCTTATTGGTTCTTATTTCGGTTTTCTCCATGTGAGGTATTAGATCTTTTCATGTTCTTCGTGTCAAGCTCAAGTTCATCAAAAATGGATTTCGTATGAAAAACTTATCGCATTTTTGTTGTTGGAGGTTTCTACCGGTTGTCCTTTATTGATAGGTCAAACATTTCATCATTTGGTTTTATATTCCCATTTTGGACTATGATGTTTTTCTGCATATTCTTGTACTGCTCGCCGTTGCGATTTCAACAATCCCAAGAACATTGAAAATGGAGTCCGGATGCAAAAGTTACGACCGTTTTCGTACCGGGTTTTCTGCAGTTTTTCCAGCACCGGAAGTTCTGGTGGTGGTTCCTCCGGAAACCCTTTCAGGGTGCCCGTGGCGGTAGTTCCGGTGGTTTCAACGGAGTTACCGCCCCTGTGTGATTTCCTCCCCAACGGTTGGATATTTGGGCGACCTATTTAAGGGGCCTTCTTCCCCAATGGTTCCCTAACTCTTTGGGCAAGTTTGACCTCCATTGTTGACCTCCAAAAGCTTGCTATCTCTCAATCCCTCCAATTATTCTTACTTCCACTTGAGGGAAAAGAAACAGGAGATCTAGATCTACCACTTCACCAATCAATCCCTCCTCTTTTGGAGGGGAACCTATTGGATCTAGATCTAGAGATTCATTTGTTGTTTTCGTTGTTCTTCCTCCTTCCTCCCTCCATAGCATTAGTTGCTTTGGTGGGATTTGGGAGAGAAGTTCTTGACCACTTTGTGTGTTCTTACCATTGCATTAGGTGCATCGGTTTGAGTTCCCCACGAGATTCGTGAAAGAGAAGTTCGTGGGCTTGTTACTATTGGGTGCTTGGTCACCGGAGAGATTGTTCCTCTTGGGTGTATTGAGCACCCTAGAAGTTTAGTGCTTGTGGCTTCCACCTTATTGCAAGAAGTTTCGTTGAGAGCCTCCAATTGAGTTGTGGAGATAGCCTCAACCCCGTGTAAGGTTTGGTGAATGCCTTCAAGTCGACCTCATAGTGGAAACGAGCATCTCCCTCACTGGAGAAGCTCAAGAAGAATAAGGTGTGCACATCCGTGCTATTAAGGAGCGCCTAGGTGGATCCCCACCTCTCCAACAAAGACGTACTTCCCTTGGGAAGGAACTTCAGTAATCACATCGGTGTCTCCTTGTGCTTCGGTTATTTCTATACTCTAGCTCGTTACTTATGCAGTTACCTTTGTGATAGTCATCGAGCTTGAAGTCATCTATCTTGCTATCACATAGTTGTATATTTTTCCTAGCATAAGTTGTTGGTGCACATAGGTAAACCTTGCTTGTATAGGTTTTGTGCTTGATAAATTAAACGCTAGTTTTATTCCGCATTTACTCAAGCCTAAACCGTAATTATTTTAAAGCGCCTATTCACCCCCCCTCTAGGCGGCATCCTTGTAATTTCAATTGGTATCAGAGCTAGGGATCTCATTGTTAGGCTTCACCGCCTTGAGAGTAATGATGTCGCTTAGTGAATTAGTGCATGATCCCACATTTCATTTCGATGGCACAAACTATGATGTTTGGAAATTTCGCATGCTCATTTATTTTCGGGTCATGGACCCACATATGGAGCAAATTGTAGAGATGGTTTTTCTCCTCCAAAGGATCCTCAAAATCCAACTTTAGAGGAAGAGAAAAACTTATCTCTCAATGCTCTTGCTGTTAATGCATTTTCCCTTCTTTTGAGCCTTGTAGTTATTAAGCCACTTTTTCCTATCCGGAATGCTCATGAGTTATGGACAAAGCTTCAAGATAAATATGGAGTGTACAATATTATTGAGGATGATTGCTCTCCCTCCATCTCCGACCGTGATGAGTTCTCAACTTCTTCTACTTCACCAACATGTGTTAAGCCACAAACTAATGAGATGGTGAGTAGTGATAGGCTTTGCAATAATGATAGTGAGCCTATTATTGATGATCCTTCATCTCTATCTTATTGCAATGCCTCATCTTTGGACTTAAACACAACTAGCACCAAAAATGTTTTACATGCTTGTATTGATAGTATTTGCATATCATGTCTACATTGCTTGACTAAATCTCATGATGATATGCTTGCTTTATCTTGTTCCCGTGATAATAATGATTGTGCTTCCTCTAGTATTTGTATGTCTAACAATGTTAAGGAAACCCAACTATCTATGGAACAATATGTGGACTCGAGTGGTGCCTCAAGTAATGATTCATCATCATCTACCACATTTTGCCTTATGGCCAAGGATTCAAAGGTATCTTCTACTTTTAACCCCAATATATCTCATGATGACAGAGATGAGTGGATAGCTTTGTGGTTAGCTAGCCTTGATGGTGAGACCAAGAAAATTGTGAATGCTCTCCTAGAACAACTTGATAAGGCTAACTCACTTATAGATGAAAAGGAGGATATCATCATGACTTTGGAAAGTCATAGTGGTAGTCATTCTATCAAGGAGAAAGAGCTTAAAAAGGCTTTTGAGAAAGAGCGGCCCCTTAGATCTTCTCTTGAAGAGAAACTATATAGTCTAGAAGAAACCTATGCTATTAGCGTTTCTAAGCTTAGAAGGGACAATGAATTATCTCTTTCTCTTGCTAATGACATCAAAGCTAAAAATGATGATGTGTGTGCTACTAAATCTATTTCTTGTGAATCATCCATATTAAAGGAGAATGTTGAGCTATGGGCTCAACTTGAGTTGCTAACTAGTAATTATGGGAAATTGTAAGAAACTCATGAAAAACTCTCAAGCTCTCATGAGGATCTTCTAGTCTCCCATGAGAGTCTAAAATTAGCTCATGAGGCTATTTTAACTAAGGTGACATCTTGTGAGCCTCATGTGGACAAAGGCACAATCTCTACTCTAAATGTTATATTGCCTTGTGCTAGTCCTAGTAATTCATCCTCTCATAATGTTCCCACATCTTATGATAAATTTCTTTCCTTAACTTGTTGCTTTAATAATGATGCATCTACTTCCTATAGCTCTTGTGTTGATACTAACCATGTAGAGGGAATCAAAGAGCTCAAGGCTCAAGGTTGGATGCTATCAAGATCATCACTTAATGAATATATCTATATGATCAATAGAAGAATTGTCACGCTACTATTGACCATATTACAAGCATGTCTTCAAGAAGGAGATTGTGTGGACATTCATGTTTACCTTCAAGTCATCATCATCATGAATAAATAGAAGATACTTGGTTGATCAAGTAGGTGTGCGAAGCTTGCCACCCATATGGAGATTATGTTCAAGTGAATATGGTCATGTGAGAAGCTCTCTAATATTAGCTTATGGGGGAGCAATTTACAAGTCTTCACGAAGCAAAGCGCAATCAAGAAAGGTGATTAAGATCGTCATCATATAGCTCAAGTGGATTGCGCAAGGCAAAGGTATGACTTAGATAGGGTTTCTATTTTACCAGTCTCATTATGCTAGTTAGGAGACCGGATTATAGGATAGATTACCGTACTATCAAGAGGGGCTTCTTGAATGCATATCTTGATCATATCTATCGTAGAGAGCTCAAACCTTTGAATACTTGGCATAATCCTTCTTGGTTCTTATTTGGGTTTTCTCCATGTGAGGTTTTATAGCTTTTCATGTTCTTCATGTCAAGCTCAAGTTCATCAAAAATGGATTTCGTATGAAAAACTTAACGCTTTTTTGCCGTTGGAGGTTTCTACCGGTTGTCCTTTATTGATAGGTAAAACCTTTGATCATTTTTTTTTATATTACCATTCTGTACTATGATGTTTCTCTACATATTCTTCTAGTTCTCGCCGTTGCGATTTCAACGAGCCCAATAACATCGAAAACGGACTCCGGATGCAAAAGTTACGACCGTTTTCGTACCGGGTGTTCTGCAGTTTTTCCAGCACCGGAAGTTCCGGTGGTGGTTCCGCTGGAAACCCTTTCGGGATGCCCGTGGCGATACCTCCGGTGAAACCACCGGAGGTTCCGCTGCGTGGGGCAGTTTTCCAGCCCTTTCGGTGTTCTAACTCATCCGGGGGCGGTAGGTCTGGTAGTTTCACCGGAGGCACCGCCCCTGCGCGATGTTGCCCCCAATGGTTGGATATTTGGGTGACCTATTTAAGGGGCCTTCTTCTACAATGTTTCCCTAACTCTTTGGGAAAGTTTGACCTCCATTGTTGACCTCCAAAATCTTGCTATCTCTCAATCCCTTCAATGATTCTTGCTTCCACTTGAGGGAAAAGAGAGAGGAGATCTAGGTCGACCACTCATCCGAGGGCGGTAGGTCCGGTGGTTTCACCGGAGGCACCGCCCCTGCGCGATTTTGCCCCCAACGGTTGGATATTTGGGTGACCTATTTAAGGGGTCTTCTTCCCCAATGTTTCCCTAACTCTTTGGGAAAGTTTGACCTCCATTATTGACCTCCAAAATCTTGCTATCTCTCAATCCCTCCAATGATTCTTGCTTCCACTTGAGGGAAAAGAGAGAGGAGATCTAGGTCTACCACTTCACCCATCAATCCCTCCTCTTTGTGAGGGGACCTATTGGATCTAGATCTAGAGATATATTTGTTGTTTTCTTTGTTCTTCCTCCTTCCTCCCTCCATAGCATTAGTTGCTTTGGTGGGATTTGGGAGAGAAGTTCTTGACCACTTTGTGTGTTCTTGCCATTGCATTAGGTGCATCGGTTTGAGTTCCCCAGGAGATTCGTGATTCGTGAGCTTGTTACTCTTGGGTGCTTGGTCACCAGAGAGATTGTTCCTCTTGGGTGTATTGAGCACCCTAGACGGTTAGTGCTTGGGGCTTCCACCTTGTTGCAAGAAGCTTCGTTGAGAGCCTCCAATTGAGTTGTGGAGATAACCTCAACCCCGTGTAAGGTTTGGTCAATGCCTTCAAGTCGACCTCATAGTGGAAACGAGTATCTCCCTCACCGGAGAAGCTCAAGGAGAATAAGGTGTGAATATCCGTGCTATTGAGGAGCGCCTAGGTGGCTCTCCACCTCTCCAACGAAGACGTACTTCCCTTGGGAAGGAACTTCGGTAATCACATCGGTGTCTCCTTATGCTTCGGTTATTTCTATAATCTAGCTCATTACTTATGCATTTATCTTTGTGATAGCCATTGTGCTTTAAGTCATCTATCTTGCTATCACATAGTTGTATATCTTGCCTAGCATAAGTTGTTGGTGCACATAGGTAAACCTAGTTTGTATAGGTTTTGTGCTTGATAAATTAAACGCTAGTTTTATTCCATATTTCCTCAAGTCTAAACCGTAATTATTTTAAAGCGCCTATTCACCCCCCTCTAGGAGGCATCCTTATACTTTCAGTGTCCCTAGCAACCCGAGCACTCTCACCATTGGCTTTAATAAACAACAGGCTATCATCCGCAAAGAGTAGATGGTTCACCGCCGAGGTAGTGGGAGCCACCTTTAGACCTAGTAAGCTCGATGATTCACTCTTAACATTTAACAGGAACGAAAGGCCCTCTGCTGCTATTAAGAACAAATATGGTGATATGTGATCACCCTGACGGATCCCTCGTGATGGCATGAACTCCTCCAACCATTCTCCATTGAACAAAACTGAGAACGACACCGTGGTGAGCATCCTCATGACCATCTCGATCCATCTCGTATGGAAACCCAATTTCCTCATCATTGCTGACAAGTAATCCCACTCAACTGGATCGTATGCCTTACGCATGTCGAGTTTGAGAGCACAAAAGCGATGCTTCACCGCCTTGTTACGCTTCATAAAATGCATACACCCATAGGCCGTAATTATGTTGTATGTTATTAACTTTACCGGGACAAAAGCTGACTGTTTTGCTGATATAATATCTGGAAGAACCAACTTCAACCTATTCGCCAGGACCTTAGAGGCAATCTTATATATCACGTTGCAAAGACTGATAGGGCGGAACTGTCCCAACTCCTCTGGTTTGGATACCTTTGGAATGAGCACAATGAAGGTTTTATTGAAAGACGAGGGGTCATCCTCCCCACGCAACACCCTAAGCACAATATTTATTACCTCCTCTCCACATAACACCCAATGACGCTGGAAAAAATGGGCAGGAACCCGTCAGGCCCAGGCGCCTTGGTAGGGAATATCTCAAAGAGAGCTGATTTGACTTCCTTCTCGGATAGGGTAGCGATCAGACCCTCATTCATCTCTGTAACACGTCTACGAACCGTGTCCAAAACCTCCTCCATGTCAATCGTCCCTTCCGACCTGTAGAGATCACGATAAAAAATATTAGTCGCTGTGGCCATCGCTCTAGGATCCTCGGTGATCTCTCCAGTTGGTAGTCGGAGGCGAGATATCTTGTTCTTCTTTTTTCGCTGGCTCGCACGGAGGTGAACAAACTTCGTATTTCTGTCCCCCTCGGCTAACCAATGAACCCGAGACCTCTGTCTCCACATTACCTCCTCTCGATGATCTAGTTCAGCAAGCCGCTATACAATTTTAACCTCTATGTGATTTGGTCCCGTTCGCATAGGGTTTTCCCGCAACCTTTTCAAGTCCGCATGGAGAGCTGCAATCTCCTTGCGTACACGCCCGAAGGTGTTCTTCCCCCAGCTCTAGAGGGAGTTCGTGACCGATCCAACCTTCTCCAGTAGCCGATCGAGCGTGTGGGCTTTGCCAAGACGTTGCCAAGCCTGGTCGAGCATGGGTTGGAAGTCTTTATGATCTTCCCACGTCACCTCGTAGTGGAACACTTTGTCCTATTCCCTCCGTCTCGGATGACCCACTGTCTCCTCCCACGTCAACAGAATAGGGCAGTGATCCGAGTGTATTGATGTGAGGTGCCTGAGCGTGGCGAAAGGAAAACGCGCACACCAGTCTGTCGTGGCCAAGGATCTGTCTAAACGAACTCGATAGTAAGAGCCCCCTATTACCTTCTTCTCGTATGTCCAGTAAAGGCCTATTAAACCAAGGTCTTTAAGGCCACACACGTCCACCATGTCACAGAAGCCTGCTATCCGAGCATGGCTCCTCTCCTGCACTCCCACATGTTCGTGGCGATGCAGTACTTCATTGAAATCCCCAAAGCACATCCAGGGGAGATCAGATGACAAACGAATATATTTGAACATATCCCAGGTTTTGTGTCGTTCATTCGTTTGTGCCTCTCCATAAACCCCCGTTAACCGCCATGGGTCCTTTCTCCACCTCGGTGATGATTGCATCTATATGGTACTGTGAATAAGGCAAAATCTCCACCGATATCTTATTATTCCAAAAAAGCCCTAGGCCGCCACTGCACCCTGAGCTACTTACAACAAAACTTCTATCGAACCCTAAGGTTCTAGCTAAGTTTTCCACCCGTGTCTTAGGCAATTGAGTCTCTAGAACACACATCACAGTGGGGGAATGTTTCTTCGCTAGGTTGCGAAGTTCTCTCACTGTCGCAGAGCCGCCCAAACCACGACTTTTAATAGGCATGGCACTCATTTCTCCCGGCGGTACTCCACCGAGGAGGCCGCCATTTCAGCTGCTTCTTTTCCATTCGCTACGAATACATTCTGTTTAGTCACCCCCTTATCACCATTCTTCTCCTTCACAAAAGCACCCTCAATTGCCTTAATCTGCCTCTTCTTTTCTGTTGGAGTGATATATTTTGGTGGGAGTGGAGGGATCAGCCCCTCCTGTTCGTGCTACACCTCATGTGCTCCCATGTCAAGATGTTTTTTAGTCGCCGTTTCAGACTTTTCCACGGCCGTATCCCCCCAGGCTTGACAGAACTTGTTGTTGTGTCATTGAGCTCTTCCTGATCATCAAGACCTACTTCAGCTGAGTCCCTTTTACGTGCCACGCTTGCCGATCTAGCTTTGGGAGACCACTTGCGTTCCATCCGTACCCCCCCTCCGTTCGCCACTCCTGGCCTCCTCCGCGCCCACGAGCCGCTCCACACCCGCGGTCACCCCATGCCGAACGTCCCCGGCGTACACGCACACCGGGCGTTCCCTGCCCCCAATAAGCCTCCTCGGCTATCATCCATGAACCAAATTGCAGGT
Source organism: Alopecurus myosuroides (assembly GCA_028641055.1). Lineage (NCBI taxonomy): Eukaryota > Viridiplantae > Streptophyta > Magnoliopsida > Poales > Poaceae > Alopecurus > Alopecurus myosuroides. Next base: position 226,122,853 of record CM054058.1, read on the forward strand.
CTGCCTCCTCATACTCACCCGAGCCACACTCCATGAATATGTGACCCATTAGCCCACGGTGCTCGCAATACTTAGGCAATTTCTCGTATTTTACTTGCAAGAATATGCGGTTGCTGCCTTCCAGGGTTTGCGGCACGAACCTCGTGATAGGCTTAGCAGAATCCAGCTTCACCCTAACCCGATGGAATACGCCTGCCCTCATTTGGACCACTGCCAACTCCACCATGACTACCTCTCCCACCCTGCTCGCCAGCTGCGACTGAACATCTTTGTTTCGAAACAGTGGAGGTAGTTTATGGATCTGAACCCATGCATGCACCCTGCTTGGGATTACAGTAGGCACCATAGTCGCCCCATCAAACGGCTCAATCATGAGAGCGCACCCGCGGAAGAGCCAAGGGCCCTCCTCCATCATCTGTCTCCAATCGCCCAGACAGAAGGCCTGTAGAATAAACAAATTCGGCTCGATCTCATTGAATAAGATTTCATGTGCTGGATTCCAAGCCGCCATCATGGTGTTCTTCAGCGTCTGCATGCTAAAGTTCTTCCTTGTCAAGACTTTTGCCATAGCTAGCCACTTTACCGCCGGCCAGTTGCCGATCTCCTCCTTCCCCAACACAACCTCGTTGAGTTTTTCTCCGCTCAAGTTGAGCTTCTTCAGAAGTTCGTCCACATCAAATTCTTTCTGCATCTCCTCCATCTCCTCCTTCGCCTTAGAGCTCTCAGACATGCCGATCGGTTCCTCCTCTTTCGTTCCAAAAACTGTAACCTATTCCTCATACGATCCACCAAGGCCGGGAAGCCAACCAGGGTTGGCCCCTTGATCAGCCCGGGTAGATGGGGAGAAGGGAGGGTTGGAAACATGGGATCAGTGGCACAATCGCCGGCGGGGAGTAGATCGCCGCCGTCATCGCATGAACCCTAGGAAACCCTAGGTCGAAGCCACCCACCGACCTGGTAGTGACACGTTTGCGGTCTTGAAAATATTAGATGATCTCCAACGGGCTGATTATGAATTCTAGTCCAGTTTTTTAGGCAAGTATGAAAGAAGGCTTTGTTAAAAAAAAAGTATGTAAGAAGGCCACGGGCCTCACATGGGGGTCTAGCCCAAGACGCAGTCGCACTATGGAAGGCGGATTTGTGAACGGACAGTGGCGGCGCATGCACTTGATCAGCTCAACCGGCCCTCAAAAAAAAAAAAAATCGGATCAACCAGTCGGGCTAATAATCTGCTGATATATGCTAATAGCCTAATACGATAGGATCGAACTGGAATGATACGGAGAATTGCCGTTCTGAATGATTCCAAGCTGCCGGCAGCGGTGCGGCCATGCCGCAAGCACATATGCACGACCAGTCCAAGCAGTATAAAGTTGTCTATCATGTACTGTATCCAGGAATCCAGGATACTGCACATGTCCATTCGGAACCGGGACAATCTTCGAGAACAAATTTCTAAAGCATTTGAAACGATTTGCATGCTTGCACCAAACGGCACAGCGATATCTATGCAGATTCAGCATCCCGATAACCTGGACATCAAATTGGACACTTGCGATTGAAGCCCCTCCTTTCTTAAAAAAAAAAAAAAGGAGCCAAGCACAGCTCGTTCTCCGTCCAGAATTGCCGTGTTGTTAACCCCGGCACTCTCTCCCCAAAAGAGGCCGGCTCGATGCTTTGTTGCACGATGCATCAAAAAAAGCAGACGCACTTGGATTATCCACCACGGACGGCCCTGTTGGCCCCGGCAGTAATGCCGTGGTGGTTCGCATATACTAATCGTACGTGTACACACTTGTTGCTCGCTTTTGAGTTCTGATCTGGCAACGCTGCTCCTTGTAGCCTTCAGTGCAAAAGAAACATCACTCATACAGCTACATCATTGTTCACAAGCCTCTCTTGCTTATTCTCTACGGAATGCAACTCCCATTCAGACAGGCCCATGCAATTAACGTGCGAAAAATACAGTACACATATTAATTCAAGGGAAAGTTTAATTCGCTCCAAATGTTATGTTACGTTAGTATGAGATGGTGCAAATATTTGAACTACTGGACATTACTAATTTGTGACGTTGCTTCCAAAGAGAAAGATTTGACATGATTTCTAGCACAAAACATGAGTGGCCAGGTACGTGTGACTACTTTCTTTGGTCCCGTCATCTTACCAAGTCGTGGGAGAAAGGAGGATGATGCAACTTTTTTTGCTTTCAGTCTTTATCTCAAGTACAAAGGAATCGACATACCAATACACGGAACCACGTTTGCTTGAGATTTTTTTCATTTAAAGAAAATCTGCAAGGGAAAAAGGAAATGGAATATTCAGCAAAGCCAAACGATGGGTTATCTCAAAAGCACACGTGACCACAGTGCCCACCCACGCACATAGGAAGGATGAGATGCAAAACCATTAAAGACGTGTTTGGTTGGTCGTGGAGCCTCCAAACAGGCCCAGTGGATGCAAAAAACATGCGTTCAGTACCACGTAACCAAACTTGGTTCGAGCCCGCATGAACCTTAAACCACCGCTCTGCCAGGCCCGAGGAAAATATCCGAAACAGCGTTTTTAGAGCCACCTTCAGAATAGCATAGTAGCGATGAAATTATGTGCGCGCAGCCGCGGGGATGATGAAAAATTGGTGCCACCGTATGGCGCCAAAGTTAGACTCCCCCCCCCCCTCTTTAGGCGGTCATCGGGGAGCAGAAGAAGGAACTCTATTATTTCGGCAGTAGCGGCGATTTAGATTGAAGCGACACAACAACGACGGTAGCAATGATAGCGACGGAGAACAAGGGTCTACCTATCATCCGCCCCGTCTATGGCACCGGCTGGTTTTGGACCTTTTCTCCGAAGAGAAGACGTGTGCCATGGGGTTCGTGGGGTCGCTGGAACTGTCTCGAATGGAGCAAAAAGGCGAAGGAAGATACCAAAGTGGAGCAGACGTCCTGTGCTTTGGTGACCCTTGAGTGTGTGAGGCGGGCTATGGGAGCTCCCAATGAAGCCTTTAATTAGGATCACCGGCAGCTCCGGCGGGACGGCGGAGATCTCCACTGCCCCACCTGCCGATGAGTCAACAACTCCGAGGAGGTGTTTATGTAATAAATATGGCTCTATATCTATATGTATATTTTTATGTAATATTTGAACTTTAATCTTTATGGTTCAAATAGGGGGAAAAGATGGACCAAATGGGTCGTCACGTCGGGTGCACTACCGAGAAAAGTCCAGGCAAGGATCAAATGTCGGTCTGCCTGACCACCTAGACGGATAAAAATCTTACAGATTTTACAACGCTTTAGGTTGCCCCGTTGAAGTTGCCTAAGATCCTCATTGGCGATCTTGCTGACCATGCCGTTTGGTACCCCACTAGTGAAAGCAAAGCCAACACAAACTAATGGAGGACCCGGCCTACATCAGCAACAAAGTATAGATTCTTCCTTCCATGTAGGCTAAAAACTGGTGACCGGTTCTGTTAGCTCCATCTCTGCCTGAAGCCAAGTACTCGTAGTGGCCAGCAGATTTCACTGGTCATCATAATTAATGTTGTTTGACGGCGAGGAAAGCGTAACAACGACCAATTGGCATGGCCACTAATGGATAGACTTTAGATTCTTATTACTTTTGTTAGTTTATTGTAGCCTTATCATATGTATACTGTGCAATAACAGTTAAGTACAATATCCGCTCATTTAATTAAATGCTGAGGTTCTCTTCTGTTTTCTTGAAGGGATTATTGCTGAATTCACAAATGGTAACGTTGTATCTGAACTTCTGAAATGAATGGCTTATTGTGGTACAGTAATGAACATAGCAAAGAAAAGAAGAGCACAATACAGTGTGAAGCTACGCCATATAATGACAGGACAATCCATGCTTAATCACAATTAAGACCAAGACGTAACAGCGTATCATCTTTCCTTTCTAAGCTATGTACTTATTTCCCTCTCTTCCTGTACTCCTACCAGCATTTGTCCGGGCCCCTTAATGAATCGAAGCAGTGCTTGCTGCCTCCTTCAAAAAACGAAAACAAAAACAGTATCGTCCTCCCATCCATCAAAAGGCTGTTATGTTATTGTTCTGTTGCACAACCTTCTTTCTCCCATTCAGTGTTATGTTTCTGTCTTATAATTTTTCGATAAAGTTCTGTCTTATAATAAAAAAGCAGATACGCTATATTGGTGGAAACAACATAGTTCTCTAGGATTTACACCATTTTCTATCTTATTTTTTTAGATGGGACAGAACTGGTCTCATTCCATGAGGAGAAATGAGTTGTTGTTTTTTTCTAAAAGGGAAGTAAAATCCCCTTATTAGGGAGTTCATCATTCATGTTATTACAGCTCCAGTATCACACAAGATCGATACATGAATCAGCCAACAAAACAAAACAAGCATATAACATCTATCCATTATGTATTCTGCTAGTGTGCCGCCAACCAGCCTAGCCGTAGATATTCCTCTGTTCAAACAGGAGAAGAAAGGACCGTAGTCGTATCCAGTGGGAAGCCTACAAATTTTTTGGACGTTCTAGTCTTGTTAAACACAATGTTGTTTCTAAAATTCCACAACGACCATCATTTGGTTGAAACACCCATACATATTCTACTCTTAGTTTTCTTATCAATTCTATTTAACTAATTCTCAAACATATTGTGATATTGGTCGATAGAGGAATATTGTAAGTCATATACACTATATGCCAAACAATCCACGCAAAAGGGCACGAGAGAGACAAATGCTCAATGGTCTCCCCAGAATCACAAAAGCCACATTTTTTTATGCCCATGTCAGTTTCATATTGCTAGGTTATATTTAGTAAGAATACTTTGCTATTGAGGAGCCCGTAAATTTTAAGGTATTTTTAAAAACAGTGCTACCATTCATCGTGTCAACATACATAGTGGAACGAAGAAAAAAAAAACCTCATTCCTCTGCATCACTCCCGTGGGCGACAAGCGGGACCCTAACTTCCACCGCCCGAAAGCTCTCCACCAGCCCTCCTCTCCTCGCCGTCGCCGGGTGGTGTCGCCAGCCACGGGCCGGGCGCTGGCAGCGGCGGGCCCTTCCCTTCTCTCTCGCCACAGGGTCTCAGTGCGGGTCAAGGTTGTCGATGGGGCACTGGGTTGAGCAGGGGCAGGACATCGTAGAGAACTGCTCCGGCTCGTGTGGCGGCAATGCATCTTGGCGGCAACGTGCGCGCGCGTGGCGCAGCACCCTCTCCCTGGTGGTTGTCCTTCAAGGCCACGTCAGAGAATCTATGGAGGACGACAGCTCCGGCGGCGGGGTTATATAGTGGCGACAATGGGGATAGCACGACGGCGGTGATGGGTGGACTCGGGAGGTAGCCATGGCCGGTGATGCTTGGCCCAGATCTGGGCCTGTTTGGACTTGATCTGGGTTATACGGGCTCGGTCCATTGTGCGTATCCGGGAGTCGTTCCGCGGGACGACCTCGGCGACCTTGACGCTGCAGCGCGGCGGCGGAGCCAGTCGGGCCTGATCTGGGCATGCTGGGCTGATCTGGGCCTAACCGGCATTGCTGTTACGTCCGGTCGGCGACTACCTCGGGCGGTGCGGGATGAATCTCCTCCTATAGGTTGCAGATTTTGACCTCGCGGGCCTGGATCCGTCGCCGGTCTCACTCAACCGCCTCGTTTGCCCTATGACTTGTTGGCTCCTCGGTTTGAGGTTGCGGGGCGGCCCTGGAAGGTGATCTGCACGGGCGGCCCTGGAAGGTGATCTGCACGGGCGTCTCTGCGGCGAGCGCCGTGGCGGTGGTGATGGTTCCTCTCCTGGGGTTATGTGGATGGGGAGGAGTAGACAACAGGGTGTCTGGCGTTGGTGGCAGCAACTCCCAAATCCTGGTTCAGAGGTCTTCCTCGGGGTAGTGGGCAATTCGACAGTGCGGACGTTGTGCGAGGGTTTTTTCGAGCGAAACCTCAGTGCCTCGGAGCCAATCGCGTCGATGCCTGCGGGTATCGTTACCCGCTTGGGGGCGCTATTGTGGCTACCTTGGTCACATTAGGGCTCCGGGTGAAAACCTTGACCTCCCTGGTCTCGATGTTGGTGATGTGGTAAGTCGTTACCCTCTTGGGGGGTGACATCGTGGATCCTCGTCCTTCGGACTCGTTTTGATGACCTTGGTGACAAGTTTGGCTCTCCGAATTCTTATTTTTGCTATCTTTGATTTGCTTTGTAAGAGGTTCCCCTTATCACTGTGTATCAGTTCAGCCGTTGTGATTTATTTATAAAGCGGGGCGAAAGTTTGTTTCGAGATGTCAACATACATAGTCTTCACATAAAAATTTCCGGTAGGTTTTAGGTTCCAAACAAATTATCTGGCTCAGTAGATAAATGATAAATGTACCGTCACTAAACTTTGGCGTAAGTGCAACCATGCGATCCTGGTCCTTGCACTTTTTTTTAGTATTCCTGTGAAACACTTATACAACACTCATGTCAAGTGACATCAAATTTAATGCACACTAATTCGTTAGATTGCTAAGCGGGCAATGTGGAAAATATCCTAATACTTCAGCGGGATCAAATGACCGAAGTCGAAGCATGTGAACCACGATCTAGCATCTTTCTTTAGGATTTGTTTATCTCAATGGATCCGATCGTTGGCATTTGCAGATCACCGGAATTTTAAACTTCATCCGATCGACCCTGTGATGATTGAATATTTGATTTGATAGCATTATTTCCTTCCTACCTTTGGAAGTGCCCCCCTAAAGCGCTAAGGCATATACTAGGAGAGCTTTGCAGTCCTTTTCAAGAATATATAGAATATGCGTAGGAAAAAGAAATACAAAAGAAGCAAAAGCAACCATTCTATGACTGAGCCATGACAATGACATATGATATATATAAATAGCAGATAAGAAGACTTAATATCATAGTGGACGTTTCAGTAACAGAACTGTACAACACTTAAATCTTTACTATTAAGATTGCTCTGGCGGTGAGGCGGTGTCACACTTCCACTAAATTACAGAAGGAATGCCACCCCATACTAATTACAACACAATAATTACACCACTAATGCCACCGCACCGAAATTACTTAAATTCTAACCAACAACTTGCTTTGTTTTTTGCACATCCTAACTAACAACTTGCCACTAACCTTCCCGCTAAACTACCTTTTGCATGCGACTAATTTTTTTTAGCCGCGTGTGTTGCATGCAGCCTTATCTTTTTGATTGTTTGTTAAATTTTCTAATTGTTCTCATGATGCACGCATCAACCTTATCTTTACTATTAAGGTCACACTTCTATTTATCTACACAAACTGCCATCATAGTCAATCTACTTTGACGCTTATCTATCGACAGTATTCCCATTGTTTAATTCGCGTTTCTGTTAAGTTGTTATATTTTCTGTTAAGGGCAGCATCTCTTCCCAATCTATTGTGAGCCGAATAGCCTGTTGCCCATGCTCGATGTCAGGGTGAAAATCTTCCAGCGACGGAGTCGAGCAAAACGCCCCGAAATCCCCTTGTCCTCTCCCATGCTCTTCCCGATCCATGCGCTGCGGATCCCTACTGTCATGAAGACGCGGTTCGATCGGTTGTCCCTGCTCGTACACCCTGAAAAGAACCCTTCCACCTCTCCCGATGGCGCCTTCAAGATCGTCTGTCGCGCGTACAGCGCCCTGATCACCACCGCCATCAAGCTTCTTCCTAAGGTAAACGACGACGCCGCCGTAGATGCCACGCCCTCCAGGTGCAGGACGGTCGCCACTGTCGCGTCCTCCAGCTGGCCAGTGCCAACGTCGCGATCTCCAGGTCCTTCATGCCGGCCGCCGGCGAGAAGGAGGAGGACCTGGACAAGGACCGTATCTTCTGTTGCTTTTGCGACCGCAACTTCGGCAGGCTGGGTACGTCATTCGTGCAGAGCAGCTTCTACCCCCAGTGTGCCGCTGGGCTGCGTACGCGGGCAAGATGGAGACCCAATTGAATTAGACCATCCAGTACCTCCTTGCCCTCGTCTAATTCGGCTCCACTTTTTGTTTCAATCCACAAAGCGAGTTCATTGCCAAGATGGTCACGCGCGAGCATGAGCGGAGCAGATGATCACCTATGGCTGCGTGTCTGCTAGGGTGCCCCTGGTGCAGCTCCCCTACCAGGCTGCCACTGCATCGCAACGCACTCCCAGGTCTATGCGGATGTGCCCAATATGCCCACTTAAGCCTCATGTTAGTGTTATTACAACTTTGTAATCTCTGGTTTTAGGTGATTCAAAGACTCTGCTTCTTTTTCTGAAGGCGAACGGCCAGGGCTAAAAGACATAATCATTGGATCAGTCTACTACACCGTGTTTGCGGTTGGGAAATGTGATTTAAATGCAGTATTGACCTCATAGATAAATGCATTTTTTTATTAGCAGAGCTGATCCATTTCAGTCACCATTGCATATTAGTATGTGTTACGATTGTGCTTGTTTACCTATTCTTGAGAGACGTTAAAATGAGATAATATGCTTGCCAAAAAAACTAAGTCATCACAATGATGTTTATCATATTGACTCCCCATTGTCCATGTCGGGCATCCATGACGCATGCGTACATGATCTATGACTCAGCGTGCTGCCACCTCAACAGCGACGTGCGGCTCGACGCATGGTGCACCACCTTGTGCGCATCGTCGGAAAATTGGCACCAGGCTCGCATACCAAAGGTGTGAGACGGAGATGGCGCGCGTGATCATCACCGAAATCTCTACCCCGTTGTTGCACCTCCTGGAGATGCTCAAGGAGATCAACATCAAGGACACCGACCACAAGCTCCTGGTCGATGTACGTAACATTTCCTCTAAACTAAAATCTATATTTGAAAGTTTCTAAGCAATTAATATATGCTATTGTGCTTTTACTGTAATCTTTCCAAAGATAACTCTCCTGGTAGTTAGAGAGAAGGGTCTAAAACTCTTAATGGAGAATGGAGTTGGGTGGAAAGGAGAATACTAGGAAGTAGGGAGGAGAGATTAGTAGGGAACCAAGACAACAAAAAAGTGACCTTTACATTAGCTCCCAGTTACAATCAGGTGAATTTTATCATTTACATGATAGAACGGACACATAGAGTTATATCTGGTGATTTTTCAAGGTTAAATATTTTGTTATTTAATTAAAAAAAATCATTTGTTATTTTACCTAAAATAGAGTGGCTAATTCGATTTACCTTTCTATACCAATTTCCTAGGAATCAAGAACAAAGGACCGAGAGTGTCTAATTGCGCCACTTGGAGATAATGGTCTCCCATGCAGCGGCCACACGACGACAAGGTCGAGTTTGGGCAGTCTTAGGCCTCAATTATCATAAGTAGACTCGGATGGTTTTTGCACCCCCCTCCATGTTTCCATGCATATTAAATTCGATGATGCATTTCATTTTTGTGCTTGTGATTCTACATATTCGAAGAACTGGTTACATCGATATTCCTAAATGTGTGCATTCGATATTCGCATGCATCGACAAAGCTTTTTCATTGTGCCTCTTTAAGGAATTTTAGTAATCCTCTGTAACTTTTCTTACCAAATAGATCATCACAATCATGAGTACACCACAAAAATTGTGAGTCTGAGCTAACAAATTCATGGACGTTCAGAAAATAGAACCAATCAATTATCTAGAGTTAGTAAATTGGCCAGATACCTATTTACCTTTAAGTTACTTCTCAAATTTATAATTATTAGTATAGTAATGTTTGAATGGGTATACAAATGTAAACCTAATAATTTTGAAAAAGCTTGTGTACCTATGTAATGGTCATAGGTTTTAGTAATTCACCTATACAACAATATGTATCAAATAAATTCGCAGAAAGTTGACTAATGTAGTGATTTAGTGAAATGTGCGCACTCATTGTTCAGATGTTGGCTTCGCTGCACTTTTACGGTTTACACATGTTATTTATTTTGCATGTGTTGTAGTAATACATTGAAATGATGAGTATTCTATATTTGAACATGTATGAGCAATGTAGACATAGGTCCCTCATGCTGCTGCTATACAATACACGTCCAAGAGGGCTATGGCCTACGAAATTAGGTGTTGGTACACCACTTGAAGAACACGGAAATTGAATGTGAATTCGACATCGTTATAAGTCCTACGAGATGTGGGTAAGAGCATCATAATAGACTTTATTAGATTGACACTTGTAAATATGTTCATGTGGAATTTCAATATGAGTCACTTCAATATTATTTTATTAGTATGTGTATAGGAGATATTTGTTGCAACGGTCATAACATGCTTGTGATATACAAATTTTAAATTACAATGTTGTTTTGGTTGGTTTCTCTATATTTGTTGTTCCGTGGCAACGCACGGGCACTCAGCTAGTATGTATAAGAGTTGCTTGAAGTACCACTTTCAGAAAATCCAGTCATTCTAGTAGGTACGGAAATATTTCCTTTTGTTCAAAAATATTTCTATCATTTCTGTGCATACACACTGTTCAAATAAAATTCAAACTTTTTCCAAAATCCCTTTTATTGGATTTCAAGAAATTTCAAGTGAAATTTTTGGTCAAAAAGAAAATCAGAATATTAGAGTATTCAGTGATTTCGGTAGTGTCTAAAATATTTTAGAAACTGACATTTAAAGCCATATCTAGCTACCATTTCCTTAAAAGTAAGTATTGCGGAAAACGTAAGTCTTTACATTTTACAAAAAAAAGCAATTGATAAGTTCTTCACAAAATTTTGAAGTAATGAGTTAAAACCAAAGTATTAGCCCATGGCCCGTAGATCTAATTAGCTAGTTGATCATACTGAAAAGTAGGAAAAGGCGCAAACCAACCCGTGGTTGGATGGTTAGGAGGGTGGTTGTACCCCCAGCCCATCAGAGTTCAAATCCCAGGTTTGACACCTGTGTGTTGCATTTAGACGGAATATTCTTTCGGTGGGAGGCGACGTTCCCGTCGACAGCGAGGCGCCTGTGGTGACTTCGTCAATCTCAAAACCCGCCGGCTCGGTCTCTCGGAGGTGCTCATAGGGATAGGGTGTGCGTGTGTGCGTTCATAGGGGTGAGTGTATGCGCGTGTATATGAGCGCTTGCGTTTGTACTGTGTTTCTCAAAAGAAAAGTAGGAAAAGGCGTATATTTCCGGTAGGATGGTGAATTAATTTAGGAAAAAATGGTTAAAAGGTAAACTTTGCAGCGTCTTAGGGGAAATGACACGTGTGATGTTTATGAATAAATTTCACCTGTCATATTTACATGTCCTTAAGTGAGAGCCTCACTAGTGGAGGGCAGGGCTTTTGCCCCGGTTGGGGGGGGGGGGGGGGCTTATGCACCAGCTGCCCAACCGGGTTTGCCAAACCCGGGCTAAAGGCCCCCTCTAATGACCGGGTGGGTGGTACCAACCGGGGTTAAAGGGGCGCCAACGTGTGGTCTGCGCAGCGAGCAGGCTGGCACCCTTTTACCCCGGTTGGTAACACCAACTGGGGCAAAAGGTTCTCTACCACGACAGAGTTTTAGGTGTTTCTCTGCCGCGACAGAGTTTTGGCATGTTTCTTTTTTGGGCTGTTTTTGGGGTGCTATTTCTGTGCTGTTTTCATTTTGGTGATTTCGTTTAGGCTATAAATGACATATTTTTTGCACATCGATAGTCATCATCATACAAATCATTGCATGCATTGATATCATCAGAAGATAATTACATTGATCTCAATTAGATCATTACATCTGAATAGAGTTATACACATTGAGATCATTACATGCAGATCATTATTTATACTTTATAATGGAATGGTCCATTTGGATCTATGACTTCCTTTAGCAGAAAACCCGTCAATTCCTCTTGAAGTGCTTGTAAGCGGTAGCCGGTAGGAGCTGCTCCCGTAGATCATGCAACGTTATATTTGTCCTTCTGCCCAACCACTCATTCACGATTGTCCTTATGTTCTCCATGACATAAAATCCACATAAATTTTTTCCCTGTGGCTGCTTAGGGCACTTTACGAGAAATAGAATTGTATCAAATAATGCTCAAGCAATTAAAAGAGAGATGCGTGAATGTAGAAAGTACTACTTACAATGAGTGTATCAAATTTCATATCCACCTGCGTTAAACCGGCTTGTTGCTTCCTGAACCGCTTCCAAGCCCTGTCTGCGAAATAAAAAAAAGAATATAGCAGTCATCGTACGATAATGATTGAACAAAAGGGGACGGTGTAGTGCGACAACGATTGAACTTACTTTGTGAGCATTGAAATAATGGGTTTGTACTCCTTTTGCTCTTTATACATAGAGTCCATGAGATCAACTGCTCCGGTATCAACGTGAATGCTGAAAAGAATCCAGTGGAAACTGCACACGTGTTTATATACATAGTCATGCATAACTCATCGATTACACTTAACATGGACTTAGCAAAATAGAATTTTGAATGAATATGCATAAGACAATAACACTCACCTTTTTCTGTAAGGAAATAGTATTTCACTACAGTGAAATTGATTCGTCAAATACATAACGATGTTATCCTCTGTGACTTCAGGGTATTGCCCTAAAATGAAATCATTGACGACATATGGGTCAATGAACCCAATGCCACCATTTCCATTACATTCCTGAATCTTCAATCTGCATAACATATATCGTACAGTGAGGATAATATAAGAAGCAATGATCGAACTAGCTGAGGTAGAGACTTACAGACAATAGGTGTTGATGAGCGATTTGTCGAGGGCGCCTAGATTATATAAGTAAAAAAGATCTTCAAAGTCAATACAGACCGAGTCCTCGCGGAAGTAATCCTGTTGTCTAATTTTCACCATGAGTTGGTCCATCCCGTCCTTTGCGCTCTGGACATACCACTTATGCAGTTAGCGCTTGAATATTGTCATAGAGTCGAGCTGATCACGTCTGACGAGAGACTTCCCTAACTCATATTTCCATGCCAATTTAGCCGCTGCGAAAGAGTCAGAATCGCTTAGCCATTGGTCAACTATTATACCACAATCTCTGGCAAATCTTGCAGCTGCTTCCATATTAACTTGATTGGAGGGAGTCTGTGCAGTGTCCAACACCTTGAGTGGGGGGACCGATTGGTTTGGCTGCTTTCTGAGCTGGGGAGTTGTTTTCCCCGTCTTCTTGACTTTGTTATAAGTGATCAATAATCCGCGATCATAGTCAGATGGCAGATTCAGCTGAACTTGGGATGGCATTTCCAGCAAATTCTTGAAGTGCTTCTTTACTGCCGGATCTACTGGTTCCTTTGGCGGATCCGAGGTTTTCTTTCCCAACGCAGACATCTGACGTTTCGTGTCCACAGTCACCCGTTCGTTGGTCTCCTCGTCATTCATCTCGTAAGCCAACTTTTCTGGCGGCGGCTTGGGTTTCTTCTTCGGAGCATGTTTCTTCTTTGGGGAAGACTGAGAGGCAGCAGCCTTCCGCTTAGAGGACTTAGTGGGCAACGGAGTCGGCTCAGGCACCGGAGATCGAGCTGCTGACGTCCATGGCATCGACGTGTGTCGGCGATGATCGAGCTGGACTCATTGTAGGTGGTTGTGTTGGCGGTGGATTGCGTCTCGGAGAATTAGGTGGCGGTGGTGGCGGAGGACTGCTCATAGGAAACACTATGCCATTCTTTTCCCATTGTATGATGGAATTGACGGCTTCTCCCAGTGTCTCTACCCCATCACCTCCGGGGATGTCAAGCCGCAGTATCCTCCAACCCGACTGAACATCATCCACACCGACACGAGCATAGCCAGGTGTGATCAGACGGCCATGGCAGGTTGCTCCCTCTACACAAGGTAAAGCGTAGCCGTCCGCCACCTTGATGGATACGTTCGAGATCGACACATATAGCTCACAGCTTGTCTTCTCCTTGATTGCATCCACGGCCTCCATCTGTGCATCGGCATCAACAATCATAACTGCAGCGATAACCGGTACCTCCATTGAAGCCACGCTGATCCGGCGTTGAGATGGGTCTGTTTCGTCGAATGTAGTGTCTTGCTCATGGGAGCGTCGTGCAGTAAGCTCATTAATCTGATGTTGCTGCATCATCACTACGGCTTCCAAGACACCAACCCGTTCTTCGACCTGCGCCTCCTTCTTTTTCTTTCCTCTCTCTCGGCTTCTATATGGATAAACACAATCTTCCTTCTTGAACCCAAAGCACCACGGATATCGTCCTTTTCCTCGTGTCCATCCGCCATGTTCTTGATTCCCGAGGGTCTTCATAAGCTCGTCATTCTCTCGATATGGCTTGAACTCTCCCGCTTTAACCTCTTGGAACACTTTCTCAAGTGCCGCAAAGGGGAACTTTATTTTTTTCAGTCATAATCAGGTTCCCTTCTGCGTCAAACGTCGCCCCATGCCCAAGCAACCAATTCCTTGACCTCCACGGAAATCCTGTGTACCTGGAATGATCCCCTGCTCTCGCAGATCTGCCTTGAGTTTGTCAAACTTAGGCACTGCAACTCTATAGCCACCTGAACCCATCTTATGGTGATATACCTTCCTCGCCGCATTTGCCGCATTCTTGGCTGACCTTCTCTTCCCCTTTTCTGATTCCTTGTACGCCAGAAATGCTGGCCAGTGCGCCTTCTGCTTCTCAAGCGGCACCTAGAATTTTGGGACTGCTTTTTTCTTCTGATATTCCTTCCATAATGTTTTCCTTTAACCATTGAAAGCCTCGTCCATCTTCTTCAGAGCCCAGTGCATCACTGCGTCGCGCATTGCCTTTTGTGTCTTCACGGTATCACATTCTGGGAGACTGAAATGGTTCATCAGCTTGTCAAAAGCATACTCTGTTTATATTATTATTATTAACCAATATATATCCCAATTCATCTCCAGGTATTTGTATTGTATCAATACCTATTCGGTAGATCTTCCGCACAAAAGAGTTGCATAGCTTAGTAACATCATACTGACATGCATCATTAACCACTGAAGTGGATATGATCGATCGAGTGGTCTCAGTTGGAGAGCTTTTTTCTGCGCCCCTTCACTCACTTCTGAATGACTCCTTTAGCACTCTCTTAAAATAAATAAAAAATAGACCGCATAGAAGAGGGGCTCTCATGAAAATGAGAGAATCGTGGAATCATGTCCCAAAAGGAAGTACTAGTTCTACCACAAAGAGAAACTTTCGTATCCAGAAAATTAGTGAGTCCTTGGTGGCATTTCCACAGCTGAGCAGCCAACATTTCAAGAATAGGAGGAGCCAGGGCTGGAACCCCTTGTTATCGTAAATGATGATGTTGTGCCTACATTAATGAAGACGGATCACCCCAGAATGAAAGGGGTGATCTCGAGGTTCATAGAATTTTTTTTCGTGTTCAGCCGGATAAATTCCCTAGCGGGACTCAAATTATAGTAGGTAGCTAGGAACATCAATAGGGAAACAGAGCTTGTTTCGACCGGTCTGAGACAAAAGAAACTGCCGCAGACGGTCAGGATCGTCTTCGTCCTTTGCTGGCTCATTCCATTCTTCAATACTTATCGATATCATGTCCCTAACAATAACTCCACATTGGCTTGTAAAATTAGTTGTTGTCTTGATGGGCCAAGCAGGTTCGCCGGATCAATAGACTTGCCCGATTAGCAGATGCTCTTTCGAGCTCATCTCTTGAGCCGGGCCTCGTTTCGACCTCTTGGTAGACGATGTCGATGCAGTAGGTTACACGGCCTTCACTAAGGCTTGTTCATCACTGCTTTTCTCCGGTTCCACATCCGGTCCTTGCAATTGCTCTTCTTCCTCTATTCCCTGACCTGATTCATTCAGGTACTACGAGCCGTCGTCTGACCTCCACCGTCATTGGGTCCACCGGGGAGTGTACTTTCTTCTATTATCGCGAACACCTGTTCTTCACCCTCTCTGCCGTCCATAGCTCAACTAATACAAATGGAAGATAAAATACTTTAGTAAGTCAAATATTTGAACAAGTTTCAATGAATGTATGTTGGGTGCATAGGATAATTGTGTAGACCATACAAGTAATAATAAGAATATTTATACCATCTTGGAAAAATGAAGCTATAAATTCTCTTGGAAAAATAATATTCCACTAAACAATCATCACAACAGTACACATACTAGTGAAAACAATAGGGTGCAAAATAATTAAGCTAACAGAGGTGATAACATCCTAAAATCAGTACCAAAATGGTGCGATGTGCTACCTCTAGCTAGCTCTCAACCCTAACATAATCATTTAGTGACATACAAAGTTTTGCTTCATAAAAATTGTTTTGGTAACAAGACTTCATCAACCTTGTTAACAAAGTGATTTGAAATGAAGGAAACAATGTTTTCATTTTGTTTTCACCACCATGCCCACCTTTGTTTTCACCATACCCATTATTGTTTTCACCATACCACACATGTTTTCATGATCCATACCCTTGTTTTCACCATCCATAACTTTGTTTTCATCATCTTATGTTTGTTTTCACAGTGATTACTATTGTTTTCACCATCCCACACATGTTTTCATAATCCATACCCTTGTTTTCACTATCCATAACTTTGTTTTCACAGTGATTACTATTGGTTTCATCATCTTATGTTTGTTTTCATAGTGATTACTATTGTTTTCACCATCCCACACATGTTTTCATAATCCATACCCTTGTTTTCACCATCCATAACTTTTATTTCACCAAATATTATCATGTTGCGGAGATACATAATTTATTTTATGGCCTGCTTGCAAGCATGATAGTTCTCACTAGCTGGCTTAATTAACCTATTTATTTTGAAAGACTTAAGTTTAAGAACCTATCATCTTATTATGGCTTCCTTGCATTTGTTTCCGTAGCAACCCTATGTGAAGCAATTCTGGTTTCCCCGTTGCAATATGGTATATGTTTTAATTAGATGGATCCTTGCTAGATATCTATTGTGATTGATAAACTTACTTTAGACCGTTGAATATCACGTGTTTAATCCATCACCTTGTGTAGCAAAATTCAAAATTTGAATGCGCAATTAAGTACACATTGTGTTTCTTTTGATTGATCCTCAAATTGGTATGACTATAGCATGCTCTTACCTAATCATTCTATTTGTACATGATGCAACTCGTTCCTATCACCTTACGTTAATACAAATAGAGATTGCCATTGTACATGATCCAACTCGTTCCTATCAACTAATTTTTTATTTTTTTAAATCAAACAATGGACGTTTGTTACACTCCATTTTATATACACAATGTTACAATAAAACTCAAATAGTATATGGTACTATCTAAAATAGCTAATGGTACTAAAATGCTAATGTACTAAAATAGTTAATTTTATATACACAATGTTACAAGAAAACACAATACTTAAATAGCTAATGTACTAAAATAGCTAATGGTACTAAAATATTAACATTTAAGAAATAATACTTAAAAGAAAAAATGTCCCTCTAGCTCGCGCGCGCGGCCGTTGAGGGCGCGCGGTGGCTCCTCCCGGGCTCACCTCGAGGATGCCGCAGCGGCAGAGGCGAGGAGATGGCAGACGGTATGGTGGCCGGCGGCGAGCTAACCGCAGGCGCGCGTGGAGGAGCACGGGCGCGGGCGAGCTCTGCGGTCGCGGCGTCTCTGACGGCGGCGATTCGATTCGGCAGCCTGATGGCGTTGTTTTGATTTCGTCGTCGTCGGGAACTAGCAGTCTCTGCGAGATTGCCCCGGGCGGAGCCACCGCCTGGAGTTATATAGGTGGAGGCCTTTTGCCCCGGTTGGTAACACGAACCGGGGCAAAAGGGGTCCTTTTACCCCGGCTTGTGTTACCAACCGGGGCAAAAGGGGGGTGGTGGGCCCTCGCTATCCCGCGCACCTCCCCCCTTTTGCCCCGGTTGGTGGCACCAACCGGGGCAAAAGGCCCAAATTTTCATGTTTTTGGTCCTGCCGCCTTTTGTTTCCCAGCCTCGTTTCAAATACTTTTTCGAATACATTTCAAATGGTTTTGAATTTGGAGAAACTTTCAATATGAAAAGTGTTTAAAATTGCATGAACATTTCAAATACATTTTATGTTTTAAAAAAAATTATTCTAACTATTTAAGCTAGTAACAACTTTTGCATTTTCAACCGTTTTAAAAACCTAGTTTATGAATGGTTTTGAATTTGGAGAAACTTTCAATATGAAAAGTGTTTAAAATTGCATAAACATTTCAAATACTTTTTTTTGTTTTAAAAAATTATTATTTTAACTATTTAAACTAGTAACAATTTTTGAATTTTCAAACATTTTAAAAAACCTAGTTTATGAATGGTTTTGAATTTGGAGAAATTTTCAAAATGAAAAGTGTTTAGAATTGCATAAACATTTCAAATACATTTTCTGTTTTAAAAAATATTTATTCCAACTATTTAAACTAGTAACAATTTTTTAATTTTCGAACATTTCCTCCCGCCATATTTTCCTCCCGCCGTATTTCTTCCCGCCGTATTGTGCCGTGTGGCCGTGTTGCGCGGGAGTTGTGCCGCGTGGCCGCAAGTGCGCGGTATAAAATGACACACATATAGGGTCTTCTCCTCTCCACGCGTCCACTCCTCTCCCTCTCTCCTCTCCACGCACCGCCACGCCGCCGCCATGCCTCCGATCCAACGACTCACAAGAGCTAACATTAGGGAGGAGGCCGATACATCTGGATAGATAAACAAGGTAGTACATAATGACAAGAGTGGATCTAAACCTAAACGGAGAGCATAGATCTAGATAAACAAGGAAGTACATAATGGGAATAGTGGATCTGATCTGCTAGTCATACTCCTACCTAGGCCTATAGTACTCCGACTCGTAGTCGTCGTAGTCGCCGCCGTCGTTGTCACTATCGTCGGACGGTGCTCGGGGAGTGACCCTCGGAGGATCAGGATGCCTGTACTGGGCATGAGGGTAGCGCGGGCGGGGGTTATCGCCGGTCCTGATGTAGTTCATGACGCTCTAAAGAGTCCGTCCTCCGCCCCACCACAGCTGATGACCGTCCTCGTTGAAGTTCGAAGGAGGCGGGCCGTTCTCCTTGTATCTGGCGAGCGCCCTCTCACGCCGATTAATGAAGAAGGTGTCCCAAGTAGGGCGGTAATCGGGATTCCAACGGGGATCCCTTCGCTGCTCCGGCGTGAGCTCGTGGTAGTAGTGGTTCGTGATGGCCGTCCGACGCGCCACACCTTGAGGAACAGAAGGGACCGGCACTCCTCCGGCGCTCAGCATCCAACCGGCGGGGACGCTGTAGCCGGGCGGGCATGCTGAAATTTGGGATGGGCTTTTAGCCCATTAGGCAATTTCTGTTTAATCACTAAGGCCTATGCTGCCATAGCAAGAGGTGGGAGTTTAGTCCCATATTGCTAGTTGGAAGAGTTTTGCACCAGTTTATAAGGTGAGCTCTCTCCCCACTAGTGTGAGTTGGTATGAAGAGAGAGGAGTTGTGGAGGTGTTCCACACGCGCGCTTCTCCTCCTCCGCCGCCCGCCTCGCCTCGTCACGACGTGCCGCGGGTTGCGGGAATGAGCCGAACCGATGCCTTTATTTTGGCAGTTGGAAATGGAAAGTCAACAGACACGCCAATAATATGAGACGTCATATTGATTGTTGTCTGTAATTGCGTCACATTTATTTTGGTAACAGCCGCGTGCAATAAAACGCTGTATTGGTCACGTGGTAACCGCGCGCACTAAAACGGCGCATTGATCATGTGGCAACGGCTGTAGTTAACGCCAATTGAATTTGTGAGCTGACCGTTCTCCTACCCGGCCGTGCCTATATATTAGAGGCTCATGCGGACGAATACTCACCTCATACACTACACCTCTTTGCGCCCTTGTCATTCCACTCTCTGTTGTTGCCACCAGTGATCCCATCCCGTCTACCGCGTACACGACCGACGGGAGAGCAAGCCTCTGAAACCCCGCCTCTCCAGATCCTGTACGGAAGAGGGGCGATTAGGTTTTTGGGGAGAGTCTCCTACGCGACTGCTCGCTGCCGTACGTCTACTTCGACTGCTACCGCATCGTCCTCATTGTCAAACATGGCCACCGAAGCCGAACGAGTTGCTGCTGCCGCCACTGCTGCTGAGGCCGCCACCGCGGCTGCCGCCTCCGCTACGGCTACTGCCAATTGGCCGACCGCAGGGTATAACACGTTTATCCATGTTCTTATTATTTCTTTGTCTGCAATACTAGTAGTTTGCGTAGATGTATCTACTATCAATCTAGTATGCAGGAACATGGTAAATTATCAGTATGTTTAAGTCATGCTCATGATTTATACTTGGATTAATTTAATCTGTAAATTGCCTAAATTCTTAACAATAAAAAAACGTAATATGTGTAGGAAATTTTCGATTTGGTTTTGCTACTGCACTGAAACCGGACCCGTTTACGGGGATGTACTTTAAGCGTTGGCAGACCAAAACAATCTTATGGCTCACGGCTATGAACGTGTTCTGGGTCGCCGGTGTCACTCCCACAGGGACGATTACTCCTGAACAGGAGAAGGCGTTTAGGGATGCCACCGTCGTCTTTATTGGATGCGTTCTAAGCGTGATCGGAGATAAGTTTGTTGACGCATATTTACATATGCGGGTTGCCAAGGACCTGTGGGAGGCGCTCGAATCCAAATTCGGCGCAACCGATGCTGGCAGCGAGATATACAGTATAGAGCAGTTCCATGACTACAGAATGGTCGAAAACCGTTCTGTCTTGGAGCAGGATCATGAGATACAGTGCATCGCTAAAGAGGTTGAAATTCTCAAGTGTGTGCTACCTGGCAAGTATGTCGCGGGATGCATAATCGCCAAGTTGCCTAATTCCCGGAGGAGCTTTGCCACTACTCTGAAACATCAGAGGCGTGAATTCTCAGTAGAGGATGTCATCGGCCATCTGATTGTTGAGAAGAATTCGAGGGCAAAGGACTCTCATGGAAAAGGGAACGAAGGGACTTCTGCGGCCAATATGGTACAGAAGAACTACAACTCCCACAAGAACAAGGCGAGGACTGGTGTCCAGCAGAATACCGACTTCAAGAAGAAGGCTTAGAAGACCTTCAAGAAGGATAAGAAGAAAGATGACTGTTTCACTTGTGGTTCACTGGAACACTGGGCTGTGAAGTGCCCAAACAAGTACAAGAAGCCAGGACAGGATTCCAGGGCTGTCAACATGATTGTGAGCAACAATGAGAATGGGGCATCTGGGTATGGTAATTTGTTTACTGTATTTTCAGTTTGTCAGTCTACTGATTGGTGGATTGACACAGGTGCAAATATTCATGTGTGTGCTGACATATCATTGTTTTCTTCTTATCAGGTCACAAGGAACGGGTCCGTATTGATGGGGAACGACGCAAGTGCTTCTGTACTTGGTGTTGGCACGGTCGATCTGAAATTTACTTCGGGAAGGATCGTGCAGCTCAAGAACGTGCAGCATGTCCATGC
Organism: Alopecurus myosuroides; assembly: GCA_028641055.1. Classification (NCBI taxonomy): domain Eukaryota; kingdom Viridiplantae; phylum Streptophyta; class Magnoliopsida; order Poales; family Poaceae; genus Alopecurus; species Alopecurus myosuroides. Next base: position 226,144,239 of record CM054058.1, read on the forward strand.
CATCAAGAAGAATCTCGTTAGTGGCCCCCTTCTATGTAGAGAAGGGTTTAAGTTGGTTTTTGAGTCCAATAAAGTAGTTCTAACGAAATATGGACTATTTGTTGGAAAGGGTATGAGTGCGGAGGTCTGCTCCGATTTTCTCTCGCTGATTTCTGTAATAAGCCGTGAACAATATTCATTCAAGTGTTCATGAAACAGAAGTTTGGCATTCACGTCTTTGTCATGTTGGTTTCAGTTGCATGACGCGGTTAGCAAAATTAAATTAAATTCCAAGTTTCACTTTAGCCAAAGGTTCTAAGTGCCATTCGTGTGTGCAAGCAAAACAACCTCCCCCATAAGGTTGCGGAGGAGAGACACTTGGCGCCATTAGAACTCATACATTACGATCTCTGTGGGATGAATGGTGTGTTGACTAAAGGTGGAAAAAGATACTTCATGACGTTAATAGACGATTCCACTAGGTTTTGCCATGTATATATGTTAAACACTAAAGATGAGGCTCTACACTACTTTAAAATTTATAAGGCAGAAGTTGAGAATCAAGTTGAAAACAAAATTAAACGAATCCGGTCAGATCATGGTGGAAAGTATTTCTCTAATGAGTTTGACTCTTTCTGTGTGGAACATGGTATTATCCATGAGAGGACGCCTCCCTATTCACCTCAGTCAAATGGGGTTGCCGAACGGAAAAAATGTACTCTAACAGATTTGGTTAACGCCATGTTAGATACATTGGGTTTATCCAAGGCATGGTGGGGGGAGGCTATATTGACATCATGTCATGTCCTGAATAAAGTTTCGACGAAAGATAATGAGGTCACTCCCTATGAGAAATGGGAGAAGAGAAAAACAACACTCTCGTACTTACGTACTTGGGGTTGTTTGCCGAAAGTCAATGTGCCGATCCCCAAAAAGCGTAAACTTGGACCAAAGACCGTGGATTGCGTTAATTTGGGATACACTAAGAATAGCGTTGGCTATAGATTTCTAGTAGTGAAATCTGAGATACCTGACGTGCAGGTCGGTACGATTATGGAGTCTAAAGATGCTACATTCTTTGAGGATATTTCTCCTATGAGAGATATGCAAAGCACTTCTAGACAGGAATCATAGGAGACTCCTGAGCCTGCCATTCCTATGGAATATTATGAACAAACACATGATGAGAATCCTGAGAAGGATGACGAGGAAACCCTTGGTAGGGGCAAGAGACAGAGGACTACAAAGTCCTTTGGTGATGACTTCCTTGTGTATCTTGTGGATGATACTCCCACTTCTATTTCAGAAGCTTATGCATCTCCAAATGCTGACTACTGGAGAGAAGCGGTCTGTAGTGAGATGGATTCCATCATGGCTAATGGAACGTGGGAGATCACTGAACGTCCTTATGGTTGTAAACCATTAGAATGTAAGTGGGTATTCAAAAAGAAGCTTAGCCCCGATGGTACGATTGAAAAGCACAAGGGTAGACTTGTGGCCAAGGGTTACTCCCGGAAAGAAGATGAAGATTTCTTTGATACTTATTCACATGTGGCCAGACTGACCACCATTCGAGTATTACTCTCGTTGGCGGCCTCGCATGGTCTTCTCGTCCATCAGATGGATGTTAAGAAGGCTTTCCTAAATGGAGAGTTAGACGAGGAAATATATATGCAACAGCCAGATGGCTTTGTGTTAGATGGTCAAGAAGGAAAGGTGTGTAAGTTACTGAAATCTTATATGGGCTGAAACAAGTAACTAAGCAATGGCATGAGAAGTTCAATACAACTTTAACATATGTTGGCTTTGTTGTTAATGAAGCTGACAAATATGTATACTATCACCATGGTGGGGGTGAAGGAGTTATACTGTGTTTGTATGTTGATGACATACTGATATTTGGGACCAACCTGAAAGCAATCAATGAGGTTAAGTCGTTTCTATCCCAGAACTTTGAGATGAAAGATCTTGGTGTGGCTGATGTTATTTTGAACATCAAGCTATTGAGAGACAATGAGGGTGGGATTACACTTCTGCAATGAGTCGTTTTGGATATTCGGACTGCAAAATTTCTCCAACACCATATGATCCTAGTGTGCGGATTTGAAAGTTCGAAGGCACAACTAAGGATCAGCTGAGGTACTCTCAAGTAATTGGTTCACACATGTATCTAGCGAGCGCTACGAGGTCTGACATCATGTTTGTTGTGTGCAAACTAAGCCGGTTTGTTTCCAATCCAGGTGATGTGCATTTGCATGCTGTAGAAAGAATTATGCGCTATCTGAAAGGTACCGTGAACCATGGACTTCACTACAATGGATATCCTTCGCTACTTGAAGGGTATTGTGATGCGAATTGGATCTCTGATGCTGATGAGATGAAAGCCACAACGGGGTATGTGTTTACCCTTGGAGGTGGTGCTGTTTCCTGGAAGTCTTGCAAGCAAACGATCTTTATCAAGAATGGAAGCAGAATTAACAGCATTAGACACGTCTAGTGTCGAAGCAGGATGGCTTCGAGATCTTTTGATGGACTTGCCTATGGTTGAAAAGACAGTACCGGCTATCCTTATGAACTGTGACAATCAAACAATAATTGTCAAGGTGAAGAGTTCAAAGGACAATGCACAGTCCACAAAGCACATAAAAATGAGATTAAAAGCTGTCAGACATTTAAGAAACTCCGGAGTGATAGCGGTGGATTATATCCAGTCGGCTAAGAATCTGGCACATCCCTTTACTAAAGGGCTACCACGTGTTGTGATAGAAAGTGCATCAAGAGAGATGGGTATGAGACCCACATGAGTTTCCATGGCAGTAACCCAACCTATGTGATCAGAGATCCCGTGAAGTGGATCCTGGGAAAACAAGCTAGTAGTTAACTGACGAGAGTAATTTTTACTAACCCACTACACTGAAGATGCAGCACTCTCTAAAACTGTATGGAAGGTTGACTTTTGTCTTAATGTGTTCCAAGGCTTGTACAAGCAAGATGCTATCCTACAGAGCGATCTTTGGAGGAACACGCCTATATGAGCCTGACTGTTGGTCACAGTCTATGAGATTGGGTAATCTCTAATAAGTTCATGAATAGGTCAGGAGTGTGACTAATATGCTCCACCCGAGGGGTCAGCCTTCGGCAGCCTAGTACTGGCAAGACATTTAGTGACACTAGTTTACGCCAACCTGACAATTCAAGGCATAGTCCATTGTTCAGTTGTGATATAGTGTAGCTATTTGTTCTAGGTGGATGTTCGACCTTAATGGGTCTCCACTGAAAATGCCGGTATAGAAAACCAATGATTGGAACAGAGGAGAACACCATGGGTCTTCGGGATCTGGTGGGGGATTGCTGAAATTTGGGATGGGCTTTTAGCCCATTAGGCAATTTCTATATAATCCCTAAGGCCCATGCTGCCATAGCAAGTGGCGGGAGTTTAGTCCCATATTGCTAGTTGGGAGAGTTTTCCACCAGTTTATAAGGTGAGCTCTCTCCCCACTAATGTGAGTTGGTATAAAGAGAGAGGAGTTGTGGAGGTGTTCCACACGCGTGTTCCTCCTCCTCCTCTGCTCGCCTCGCCACGCCTCGCCTCATCACGACGTGCCGCGGGTTGAGGGAATGAGCCAAGCCGATGCCTTTATTTTGGAAGTTGGAAATGGAGAGTCAACAGACACGCCAATAATATGAGACGTCATATTGATTGTTGTCTATAATTGCGTCACATTTATTTTGGTAATGCCGCGCGCAGTAAAACGCCGCATTGATCACGTGGTAACCGCGCGCACTAAAACGCCGCATTGATCACGTGGTAACGGCTGTAGTTAACGCCAATTGAATTTGTGAGCTGACCGTTCTCCTACTCGGCTGTGCCTATATATTGGAGGCTCATGCGGACGAATACTCACCTAATACGCTATACCTCTTTGCGCCCTTGTCATGCCACTCTCTGTTGCTGCCACCGGTGATCCCAACCCGTCTACCGCGTATACGGCCGACGGGAGAGCAGGCCTCCGAAACCCCGCCTCTCCAGATCCTGTACGGGAGAGGGGTGATTAGGTTTTTTGGGAGCATCTCCTACGCGACTGCTCGCTGCCGTACGTCTACCGCATCGTCCTCGTCGTCAACATGGCCACCGAAGCCGAACGAGCTGCTGCTGCCTCCACTGCTGCCACCGAGGCCGCCACTGCTGCTGAGGCTGCCACCGATGCTGCAACCTCAGGGTATAACACGTTTATAACACGTTTATCCCTGTTCTTATTATTTCTATGTCTGCAATACTATTAGTTTGCGTAGATGTATCTACTATCAATCTAGTATGCAGGAACATGGTAAATTATCAGTATGTTTACGTCATGCTCATGATTTGTACTTGGATTAATTTAATCTGTAAATTGCCTAAATTCTTAACAGGACAGGGGTAGTTCGAGGCGGAAAGCGCCTCCGCCTGCAGGAAGGTTAGAGTGGGTTTGGTAGAAGCCATGCTAGAGTTGTGAGGTTGCAGATGCGAGGGAGCCAATGGTGGCAATGCATACATATATATAGTGAGAACAAACATACCCTTTAGTCCCGTCCTGTTTTACCAACCGGGACTAAATGGTTAGGGTTTCGTTGGGACCAATCAGAAAGAATCACACGGATCATCCCTTTAGTCCCGGCTTGTTTTACCAACCAGGATTAAAGGGTTAGGGTTTCGTTGGGACCAATCAGAAAGAATCACACGGATCATGTGTTTCTTTCAAGCGCTTGTGAGTTGTTGGATCAGGGGTGTGTTTCTTGCGAGCTCTTGTGAGCCCTTCGATCAGGGTTACGGTGTGTTTCTTTCGAGCGCTTGTGAGCTGTTGGATCAGGGGTGTTTCTTTCGAGAGCTCCTTAACCGTTGGATCGAAACCCTAGCACAAGACTTTGTGAGCCAGAGGACCCTATATATAGCCCACCTCTCGGATTCCCTTTATACATCATTTAGTTGATCGACCGAATACAAATCATCCGGATTCGCCAGCATACGTCCTACCGTGCATTTGATATGCATATATGCACTCAGGAGCCACGGTGGGGCGGTATGCTGGCGATACCGATTGTTTTGTTCGACATCCCCCATTAAGGGTTTGAAAAAAGGTCTGATACATCATCCAGTTCATCGTCCGAATACAAATCATCCAGATTCGCCAGCATACGTTTGACCGTGCATTTGATATGCATATATATATGCACTCAGGAGCCACAGTCGGGCTATATGCCGGCGATACCGTTTGTTTTGTTCTACCTCCAGCATAAAAGGTTTGACAAAAGGTTTGATACATCATTCAGTTTTGTTCATACGCCCGACAGTGCAAATGATATGAGGGCACTTGATCAAGAGCCACTGTCGGGCTGTATGAAGGAGAAACCGTGTGTTTTGTTCTATTTATCTGCAAATCCTCCAGTTCATCGACCGTATACAAAGCATTTAGAGGGAAAAAAGAGGTGGACTAATCCAAATACATGAACCATGCAGATTTGATACATTATTACACAATAGTCTAGCAATATTACATGAACCGTGAAGGTTTAATACGTTATCCCCAACTAGTGCAGCCATTGTTTACTTTTCTGTCGTAGCCATGGAGCATCTTCATTATTTAACGCGATGTTTGGGTCAGTTTTCACTCTGAAGGGCGGAATTCCTTCAAAGCTATTATAATCTTCTGACATGTCTGTCTTGTCCTCCACTCCCACGATGTTTCTTTTCCCTGAAAGAACTATGTGGCGCTTCGGCTCACCGCATGATGTACTAGAATTCTTATATTTTATTTTCCTCCGTTGGGCAGACATGTCCTTCACATAGAAAACTTGAGCCACATCTTTGGCTAGGACGAATGGTTCCTTTCTGTAACCAAGATTGTTGAGATCGACTGTTGTCATTCTGTACTACTGGTCTACCTTTACTCCTGTCATCTTGACCCATTGGCACCGAAACAGAGGGACCTTAAAATTAGGTCCATAGTCAAGTTCCCATATCTTCTCTATGTAACCATAGTATGTCTCCTTTTTCCCATTGTATCCGGTTGCATAGAAACGAACATCACTGTTTTGGTCGGTGCTCTTTTTATCTTGTGCGATCGTGTCAAATGTATTCCTATTTATCTCGTACCATTGGAAAGTCAGTACAGTCGAAGATGGTGACCTGGCCAATAATTAGAGCTGATCTCCAACAATGTTGTTATTCATGAGTTCTGTCTGCAACCAGGCGCTAAAACTATCCATGTATTCATCATTAATCAATGATTCAGACAGCTCCGGGTTTTTGGACCGTATAATATTCTTGTGTTCCTCGATAAAAGGAGCCACCAAGGTGGACCTTTGTAGAACTGTGTAGTGTGCTTTAGTGAAAGAATTTCCGTCCATAAATATCTTTGCTTTCCTTCCTAGCGTGTCTTTTCCACTCATTCTCCACTCATGCCGCGATTTGGGAACACCAAACGACATAATGTCTGGAAGAAAGTCAACACAAACAATGTATGGATTCGAAGCGCCCCCTCCTCCTCTCCTAGCCACACCACTCCACACCACCACCTCCCAACGGTGCCTTACTGCCCCGTTACTCGCGGGAGCGCTTCCGGAATATTGCCCCGGCTTGACCTAGTTCTCGATGGTGTTTTTGGAGCGTCTAGGATCTTCACCGACAACTTCCCCGCTACTCTGTGTGCTTGATCACACTTCGAGGTGGTGTTTCTGATCTCGTACATGTGGATATCATGGAGGTGATGCGCTTGCAGTACATGATCATGGGATCGACTACGTCTATTTCCATGTTGACCTTGTCACCGACAATATTTCACTATTTCGGCAAACGGGGGTATGATCTGTTGCCTCTACCATCGCATTGTGATCTTGGTTATGAGATAGAAATTTTTTGTTTTGTGTAGCGCGTTCCCCAACAGAAACGCACCACGAACAACTCCTCTTTTGCGGCTCGTACAAGCGCTATAGCTGCAACGCCTCTAAGGTATCCACACATACATAGTGGAAGCGCCGCATACCAGATTTCTACCCCAAGGGAGGGGATGTCGTGGGAGAAGTTATGGCTTCGATGGAGGGAGGAACGAATTGAGAAACCCTAGAACACACCCTCTCCTTTTTATAGACATCCATAATGGGCTTCTACATTAGAGGTCCATTAGAACTCGATGCCCAATTCTTTGGATCCTAATCTAAATTAGGCTTCTAGCACCTTAATTGTGTGACCCTATAGTTTCATGCATGTTTTACATGATATGGGTAAACCTACTTGGACAATAGTTGGTAGCGGCCTCTAGCAATATGTATCAACTCCCAAGCGTACATAAAGATCATATTGGAAAAACCATCACAATGTTAAGTACAAGTCATTCCCTTTTCCTCATGTTATTTGGTCAAGCTCCACATCGACCACTGTTTTTTGATCTTGTGATTCGGAATCCCTTACTAGGTTAATTCTTAACCTTAAGTAGCACGACCATACATATGGTTACCATCATATGGGCGTTGTTGTGGATACCTTCGCCGCGCTAGGGCTTCGTGTCAAAACCCTTGACCAACAGTTTTGGCGATGGCGAGGAGCCACGTATCTTCCTGGAGCTTCGGTATCTTGAGTGTATTCCGATGTCACTACAGGATCCCGCACGTACGCCGACGGCAGGACCCCCTCGGGGTAGATCATGTCCCCCTCTGCGTAGGTATACGCCGATGGCCCCCCTCGGTGTAGCCCCATCGGCGTACACGTCCGTCGGTGATTCCATTTTGGTCGTCGGCGTACATTATTCCCCTCGGCGTACAGATTGGTGGGGCCCACGGCGTGTCAGAACGGATCCGTGACGTGCCGCACGTACGCCGACGGCCACCCCCTCGACGTACGCTTCCATGTGGCGCTTGCTGGTCGCTCGAGAGCTCCCGTACGCCGACGGCCCCCCCTCGGGGTAGACCCTGTGCTGGGCTGGGCAGAGGCCCTAGGCCGACGGGCCCCCCTCGGCGTACCCCCCCTGCTGGGCTGGGGAGAGGCCTAAGCCGACGGCCCCCCCCTCGGCGTAGCCCCCTTGTTGGGCTGGGCGGAGGCCCTAAGCCGACGGGGTTCCCCTCGGGGTAGGCCATGTAATTTTTTTTCGGATTTAATTGCTATTTTTTCCTGTTAGTTCTACCAGGCTATTTTGCAGGTTTTAAATAGAAATAAAAGCTCTAAATTATGAAATATCATCACACAAACATCATATACTTCACACAACCGTACCATATCAATCCAAACACCATATAACATCACAAAAGCATGATCCTTGTATCATCCAACCGTGCATACATAATCATCCAACCACCGTGCATACATGATCCAACGACATTATTCAATCGTGCTTACAAGCACAACCATCTCCTAGCTACACGGCCCGGTCACCCGAGGTACCCATCTCCGACCTCGTCAAGATCGGCGACGCACGGCGCTGGGTAGCCGTCGTCGAACCAACCCCGGAACTCGGCGAGGCAGCACCACCGGCATATGAACCGGTGTGGTCTGACGAGACGAAGTCGGCGAGGCTGTGATCTCTCGGGAACCCGTGGGTGAGGCATCAGGACGACCAAAGGGTCGATGCGTGGAGCATCCCGAGCCCTACATGCATGTGTGAGCAAAAGTTAGCAAGTTAGAATGCACATGATATCGATAATAACTAGTTTGCCAAATTACTTACCGGAGTCGATGAGTAGTATCCACGAGCGAATATTTCCCTCGACGGGGCCCGTGGCGCCGGCCCCGGGTCCGCTGGTTCCTCTGGTATCGGCGTTGTCGGCCGCTCACCAGTGGTAAGAAGCATGCGGGTCGCCTGCAAGATAGGGTAGATGTTAGGCGTTGTAGAAATGAAGGTCCAAACCACAGAAAATGAGACTTGTAATATTTTGTGGAAACAACAGGTTGTAACTTACAGCATTGAAGATTCGTTCCCACTGTCGATGGGCCTGTGACACCTGCACCCACTCGTCATACGCCGTCTCATATTCCGCAAAAGCGGCTTCGTAGGCCGCCTCAAAAGCAAGCTACAATTCCAAGAAAATTGAATCTCGTGAACTTAGTCACCTCGGGAACGAATGTTGAAAATAGGATGAAATTGAGACAACTTACATCGTAGTGAGCTCGGGAAGGCCGGCGATGACGCGTGACCGATGGGTCATCGGCGGTGAGGGTAGACTTGACACGCTTCAAGCTCAACTCAGGCATGTGCGGGGTCACCGTATCAGCCAGGAAGTAACGCCCATGCTCCCTGCCGCCTCCCGCCACGACCAACACTCTCACATCGGTCTCGTGCTCCAAAGGGTTTTCCACATGCGGATGGAAACTCTGCAAATTCGAGCAGTACAAATCCAAGTTCTTCTTTGCCTTGCCGTAGTACTCGGGAACCTCGGGAGGAGGCTTGGATGGATCGGGCTTCTTAAGCTTAATTCTTTCACATGCTTTCACGTCCGAAACAAACGCCCCAGTAGATTGCGCCTGCGTATCAAGTAGGAACACAAGAGGAAATGTTATGTGCATCAAGTAGGAAAACGACACGAAATAGATGCAGGTTGTTCCATGTATACCATCTTTTCCTTGAAGTTGGCAAGGCCGCAGGCTGTCCCGATGTTGCCGCGGTTTGCCTTGTTTCGGTCGCTCACGGCTTTGAACTCGGGGTCTTGCCCGAGCCACCTTGTCGCCACCGCGGCCCATGCGTCTTCCCTACCCAAGGACCACGCGGGTCGAATCTGAAAAAATCGATACTCATTTGAAGCACAGAAATTGCAAATGCACCTTAGCAACAACATATGAACTTTTTGACAATTTACTTACCAACATGTAATCATCCAGGGTTATGTCAGGTGGATTCTCCACATTATAATGCTTCGGCGCCCTGTTGCCCAACTTCTCAGAACTGAATGTATTCATGGCGGTATTCTTTTGATTATAGAACTGTTGCAGCGTCAACTTCTTACAAGCCCCCTACAAAGTCATGTTCGCCACGTCCTGATGCTCCAGAAGCACCCTAAAGAATCTTTGTAAATTAGGCATAAAAATAATTGTGAGAGTTATGAGTTAGCATGGTGGAGTCATCAACTATGAAAGAAATTTGAAGAGTTTGTCTTACCCAAAACCTGGTGATAACAGCGTCAGCAGCTGACTTGTAGACAACGCAAGGGGCGGCTTGATAGTCGAGCCAACTGGTGGCTAGAATCCTCTCGCCGTTGGGGACCGTAGTGTAATAGCTCGGCCAATACTTCCTAATCAGAGCTCCAACCAGGCTGTTAGGAGTACGCTTGATCCCCTGTGGAAAAATCCAAGTGCTGCACAATAATCAAACATTAATACATGTCAACATGAAATTACCGTGTTCAAAATGGGTAGTCATTTACCTTTTGCCGTTTCCCTTAATGAGGGTTCTCGCCTCCGATGCAGGTTCTTGTGACTCATCAGGTACCGCGGATTCCCCATGACACTTTAGCTTCTTCGGAGCCTCGGGGTCCTCCTCTCCAGAATCCTCGTCCTGAGACTGTGTCCCCTCGCCCCGAGACTGCGTCTCCTCGTCTCGAGACTGCCCCTCCGCCTCGGCATCAGGAGACTCCTCCACTCGTGCTCGTCCACCTGGTCATCCTCTAGCTCGTCCTCCACCGCGGCCTCCACCTCGTCGTCCTCTCGGGGGAAGTGCATCAGAAGCTACCCCTCCACCTCGTCGTGCACCTCCTCTCTCACCCCTCCCCCTCCTAAGTGTAACGCGGGTTCGCGAACCGCTGGCGCTGCGACTTGCTCAAGGTGGCCGATGATTCCTTGCCGCTCATATTGCCCAATCACCTACATTGACAAAGGGTAAACAATTAATAAGCATGTTCGAAAATAAATAGTAAGCATAATAAAGAATGCAAGGAAAATAAGTATTAAGCTAACTACATGAGGGAAATTAAATACTAAGCATAAACATAAAAGACCCTCACCATCACTCTCATAGTTAAGTCTTGGGTTCTCATCGTCACTATCAGAATCACTATCACGTGAGTAGTACGGTGGATGCTCATCGCACGGTGGAGGCTCATCATTGGCAATGTCCGAATGAAACTTGTTGAGCATATCTATGTCCTTTAGATCCATCACTGTCTCACCGCCTGTTTTTGATTCGCTCTCGAGGTCCACAAGATCTTGTATGCCAAAGTCCCCAAAGCTCTCTTGCTCTTGGTAGAAAATCCCCTCATATGTTTTAAGGTCGATGTTGTTGTAATCATCAGTCCGAGAGCATGGGTAGCTTACCATGTGGTGATACATGGAACACGACTTCCCAGCCATTGAGTGCCTCTTTCTTGCATGAGTAGGGCAAATAATAAACCTGCTTCGCTTGGCGAGCCACAAAAAAGACATCGGATCGGCTATAGGTGGTTGTAGGCTTCACTTCAACTAACCCAATGGAAGGGTTTTTCTTAGTCCTTGCTCTGTTGGGTCAAACCAGTGGCATATGAACACGAAGATCTTGAGTTCTATGTTCGTATTATTGTACGTCACCTCGTATACGTTTTGTAACCTCCCGTAGTAATCAAACTCTCCGGCTCCTTTGGTGAAGACCCTAGTATTTATAGTTTTCGCATTGGGCCGACTGTTCTGGTGAGACTCTATATGGAAGCGAAACCCATTCACGTCATACTTCTCATACATCTCGACTTTACGGTTACAACCTTGGGAGACACATCTCAACTCATCCGGCATCACAACGGTGGGATCACCTCCCTACAAGTTTGGTACAAATTGTTCTGTGCATTAGTTACGTGTAATAAGATGGACAAGACACGGATTGCAAGGTAGGAGGGACAGGTTAGAGTTTACCTTTTCCCTAAACCAAGCCGTGACATTTTTCTTTCCGGGGGCACCCTCTTTCATAAGAGTGTCCAGCTCGGCTTCATCGGGGTCCACAGTTCTCGACCACATTTCATCGGTGAATTGCCTAAAAGGACAAAATACGTATTAGACCAAAACCAAGATACTAGTTGCAAAGATATTTTGTTCACCATTTTAGCTAAGGAAACTGCCCGCCTCGTTTTGCTTGTCGCGGGTCACTTCTTTCATGTTTTGAAGCACATAGAGCATTATGCACTCTGCTCTTCTAAGGTCAAGTTATACTTCTTTGCGCCACCGGCCTTGCCAGCGGGAAAATGGAAGAGGAGGAGCTTGGGGTCTTTCTTGGGCTCGTCGACATTGTACCGAGAGGCCTGGTTATGCATAGTGGGAACATCATCGGGAAAGTAGGTTAGCCTGGCGTCTGCCATCTCCTGGAGGATAGTTGCCTCAGCTATGCATGCTTCAATCTTTTTTTTGTTTCCACACTTGGTTCGAATATACTTAAACTCTCTCTCAATACAAAACTGCCAACGAAATTGCACCGATCCATGCAATAGTGCCTCGTTCGCGAGATGCACAACAAGATGTGCCATCGGAGTAAAGAAGCCAGGCGGAAATATCATCTCTAAGTTGCATAGCAACTCCGGCACTAGATCATGCAGCTTCTTAATAATCAGGGGACATATCTGCTTAGCACACAGCATGCGGAAGAAATGGCTCAACTCCGTGAGCACTCGCTAGACACGTTCGGGGAGATACCCTCGAACTATCACCGGCATCAGCCGCTCAATCCATATATGATAGTCGTGACTCTTGAGCCCGTTGAAAGATTGACTCCCCTACTTATATTCGAACAATAACCATCAGGGAACATCACGACGTATTTGAGCCACATGAACGCCTCCTTCTTTTGGATACTATTACGGCAGTAGAAGGCATGCGGCTCGAACCAGTTTTTTCGACGGCCCTCAGGTTCTTGCATGTGTAATCTCTCCCTATCACAGAGCTTCTGAACATCGACTCTAGCCTTCACATTGCCCTTTGACTTCTCAGGAATGTTCAGGACTGTGTGAAACAGAGACTCTCCGACATTCTTATCGATGTGCATCACATCGATGTTATGGGGAAGTTCGAGGTCC